>JBBEEQ010000006.1:8125000-8750000 GCA_037950945.1 Hypolimnas misippus | reverse complement strand
ATATAATATTTTTATACGCTCTTATAGAGAAATACTATCTAGTCTGTCTACATAGTAGCAAAAATAATATCGAAACATTTCAATATAAATAAATAATAGGTTCAGAAAAAAATCCCAGCACACAAAGTTCACAACGTCGAGAGGTTTTATCGACAGAAGAGATAAATATATTAATTTATTACCAATCGCACAGCTAGAGCAGTATTTACATTTAATTTTATCGTGATTGTACGAAAACAAAGACAATGACTTTGTTTTTCTTGGAACATAAACATATTTTTATTTATTGAACTTCAAAAGATGAAAATCTTTTAATTTTATTTGTACAAATTATTATGTAACCGTTACTATAAAAAAATAATTTGTCACAACAAAAACTATGATGTAATAAAATAAAAATAATAATAATAATACATAAATAAATAGTAAACTAAAAGTATTGTAAACTAGATAACCCGATCAACGTGGTACCTAAAACGAATTGATTGAAAGTAACCCAAAGTGGCAATTACCGGACACAATGACCAATTTAAATTTTATTAATTTTTAGCTGTTATTTGGAGTATCCTAACTCTCTTTTTACCTAACTACCCTAATATTAAAATGAACAACACAAAAATAATTCAAATCCGTCAAGCCATTAAGCATGTGAGATTAACGCACAGCAATTAATTTTATACATTCAGACATCTTGCCATAATTACTATTTAAACTACCCTCTTCTGTGATAAATTCATTTGCTAGACTTTCAAAAAGAGAATGTAATTAATGAATGAATTCTTATTATGATAAAAATATTTTTAATTTTGATTTTGATATCTTAAAATATAACCCTATATGCTATAGAGGTAGGAAACAAGTAACAAAAGTGCTTTTAATGCCGGGAGTTGCGGATGCCATTCCCGCCCGAGACATGCATTTGTGTTAATAGTTTCGTACAAATATATTTATTTCTATTTCTGAGTATTTTCAATCGACATTAAAAAAGGAGGATACTCTCATTTCGTAGTGTATATTTTGTTCAATGTTTGTTACCTCGTAACTATGTCATTTATTTAATACATTTTTTTTTAATTTTGAAGATTTTATTTAAAAGGATTTGTACCAAATTTTATCAAAATCAATCGGTTCAGTAGTTAGATTTAAAAATCGAATAAAAAAACTGGTATATACGTGTCGTCCAAGTAAACGATATTACGTATTTCGTTTTTGAAGTGGATTCAACTTTTTAAAGTCCATATACATATAATCTAAACAAACACTGTTTATCCTTAAGGAGCTGCTTTGCGCTCTGTAACCAGTAACCTATCAGAGCCAGACTAGAAGAATAGGTAGATAGCAGTATAACCAACTCACTATGTATTCGTGACGTTTAATTCGATGTCCTTTGTCGCGGGGTTGTAGATCGACCAGGCGCAGGGAGTCTGCGGCGCACAGAATTCACGTTCCTTGGTTTCCTTAGCCGGCCGTTTGTACTCTTCCTCATTGAAGGCTCGCTGTAAAAAAATATTTTTTTTTTTTATGATAATCAATACATATAATTATAATTACTTGTCCTGGCTGACTGACAGCCCCAGCGATTTAGGCAGAGCCTAAATCTTGAAACTTCGGCATACGTGCCTTTAGTCTGTAAGCATCCACTAAGAAAGGGTTTTTTGATATTTCACACCTAAGAGGGCGAGAGGAGGAGAGGGGGGGGGGGTAAAAACGTTTGTATAAAAATCTTATGTTCGTATTAACTTAAAACTTACTACAGATACTTCTGGATCACAGTAATGAAACATGAAATGCAAAAATCAATACAAAAAATTATCGGTTTTTTGAATAGCACATTTAAAATTCCAAAATATGTACGGATGAAGCCGCGAATAACTGCTAGTCACCGTTAAACGAGTATTCGATTCATCTTACTTACACTAATAGACATTTGCATTACCAGGAGATACTTTTCCGATTTCCTATAAGAGTAAGGTGAAGTACACGGTCGAGTCATCACGTATATGTGCTGGATACAGTTGACTATAGCTAAACTTTATCATACGTCTGTCTACAAATTTATTAATTAACAATAAATACGAATTTATTTCTCTTTGTGATTTCGTTTAAATTTGAATTATCTACTAATAATCCTATTAAGTTACTAAACGGTATTACGTAGAAGGTGATACGAGTTCCTCAAAGTATGGCTACGAAAAGCGTTATATTTAATTAAAGTTCAAACTAATACGTCAATACTTCATAGTAACTCGACTTTTAATTAATTGCCATTGTTCTTGTTTTACTAGCAAAGAGGACTATATTGCATTAGCATGATGTAAGACAATCTTGTGTCGACACATGACTTCTTACTTTGTAAGTTAGCTTATCAATTAGAACTGAAGGTCGCGTATTGATCGAAATTCATTGTATACGTTCATTGATTTTTAAGTTTGAAAAATACTTATATATTATAAATAGGCAAAATAAGTTGGTAAAGTTGTATGTAGGTGAAAATCTCTGAAAATAGTGATCCAATTTAAAAATTCTTTTTACGTTGTAAATTTTATTTATTGAGGTTATTCATTACACAGGTATTCCATTTCCAAAATTTATATACTCATATACGAGTTACGCCCATTTTATGAAATTGAGTGGAAACTAAAATTGTATAATATAAAACAACAATTTTGTTTGAAGTCAGTTTTTTTTTTTCAGAAAAATAATACCGACACATTTTGATTTCGTACAGATCAAATAAGGGATCTTCCTAAAAGCATATATTATAACTTTATCAATATGACAATATTTTAAACTTTTTATTTATCTTGCAATGTAAATTTGTTAGGATCAAGGCTTGGATATCTATATTAAACCAGCTTCTGATAAAGAGAGAATAATCTTTGGAGTTTAAATTTAATATGTTCGTTCAGTTCCGATGGCAATACTTTTTTATAACAAGAATGGCCTGATTCTACATCCAGGATTGGCCCCAGACGCGGAAACTCTTTAACTATCAAAACAGACACGAGATTATGTACACGTATTCAATAATGAAAGTCTATTCTAAAGTCTGGAAAAACTTGGATTTGGAATTTTCGCTACTAATATGTGGCTATATATAACACTAGAGGGTGTTCTTATTAAAAAAATGGAGTTTCAGTTAAAGGGCTAAATAGGATGGATCGTCATTTCTGTATTTACGGGTGCAAGTTGCATTCTAACTAATATCTAGTATAATATAATCCATTTCGTAATTTTAATGATCTAAGCGTTCCTACAGACAGCAGTAAGCAACTTTAATATATTCTATGTAAAAATATAGTAATAATTGAAATATTGAAAGTAATTATTAAAATACTGTTTTTTTTTCAACGTGTTACTATTAACGATTAACATGTAATTATTAATAAGTAGTAATATTATTTAAATTAAGCCAAATTATTTTATTTCATTTATGTTAAAATAGTTCTTTTGAAAATAAAGACTTGTAGACATCAATTAATCACGTATTACGTACAGGTTAGTTATCTTATTTAATAACATTGGCAACTACAAAATTTTAGACAATCATCATTTAAAATTAATAATATTATTAATAAGATTTTTATACTATTATTTTTTAGTTCAATCGTCAATCAGTTCTTTGTAATAGTCCAATACTGCTAAATTTAACCAGCTTTTGCTTTAAGGCCCAAGTTTAAATAAAATAATTTATTTTTTTATTTATGACAGTAATCCTTATACCATAATTAAATTTAATATTTACGGCATTAAAATTTGTAACTTACAGCAAAAGCTAGTTATGCGTTATTTCACTCTTTTACTTTTGCTACGCCATATAAAACAATCAATATTTTATCTATCAATATCACGGGTCCCGCTGACGCTAGGGCATGACACTATCGTGAACATAACACTCTTCTAAGTAAGCGTTACAATTTGAAAATGAAACGATATTATCTGTTTATTTATTTCAATTCAAACTTGAAAGAAAAAAGTAACTGACACGTAATAATAAAATATTTACCTGTTATTGTATATCGTATAAATTGTATTTCGTATCAAAGTATATATTATAAAGGAGTAAAGAATGCCAAATATATGAGCGCAGTTACCTAATTATTAATGAAAAAGACAGCTTAATAGATTGAAATCGACAGAGCATAATTAAGCGGTACAATTTAAAGGCTTGCTATGTGTCAATTTTACAAGTTAATTCTTCTACTTAAAATACGTTAACATTTAAAAGTAAATCTACATAAAACTTTACGACGGAACTCTAGACTGTCTTAGCCTGACATATGTCTTGAGCGTATTATCTTTTTAATGTTCTCAGTAATTGCAGCATCTTTAATTCTACGAACATAATTATATATCTTGCGATGATCAAATCAATTCCAGGTACTTTCTAGACGCAAAAGCATGTTTGCATCAAAGTTTAATTAGGATAAAATTTGTGTATCGTTATTTATTATTTTTTACACTTCATGAACAAAGAATAATATCTGTTATTTATTGTATCATAATTATCATCAACATTCACCTGTTAGGGTAATCGACACCCTAAAAAAAATATTTTAGTGATGTCATCATACGTTGTACGTCGCGCCCTTGAGCGTATCCGGCAACCGGCGCGCCTCACGCCACGCTTGATTCATTGCTAGGCCGGGTGCACACTAGCGAGACAATGTCTGTTCGTAAGAGGCGTGGCTCTTGCGAACGAAAATCTTATCATATTTATATAATATTTACCATACATAATTTTTGCCGTATTTGATCTAAATATTGATCATAAAATTATTTTTTTATTATTACGTTATTTTAAATTTATTTATTATGTGTATCCATGGCCTGCTTCGACATCGTGATTCGAGTGCATAGTCTTATCACTAGTTAAAACTATTGATCATAAATTAAGTTTATCTTATTGACAGAAGCTATACCAATAATTTTCCCTACAATAAAAATATTTTATTAAAAACAATGAACGCTTTTTAATTTTGTCAGATAAATACTTTAACAAATAATTGATATTTGATACCCGTTAGCAATATATTACTAATTTTGCTGTTTTGTGAACAATTTAGCTTGTTTAATAAAACATTATGTAGACCACTTAAAACTATGTGACTACGCAAATTCACAAGAGTCTTAAGTCGCTAATTAAAATGTTTATATGGATATATTTTATATTATCAATGTAGCCTTAGCTGTATGCACAGGTATGTGCCGAATCACTGAATGAATGGCGATATCAAATACACACCATCACGTGGAAGCGCGGTCGTGTAACTTGTAAACAGGAAATTACACTACTGCGTAAGAAGTAAGAAAGGTCGTTGACCATTTTATTTAATTCTTAACGATTAAACATATTTAATCAGCGAAGGATCACGATCATCTATTGCCCGAGTGTTTTTACCGATCCGTGCAGTGCTGACGCTGCATAGATAAAAAAGTAGTCATTGACAAGTTAAAGCGTTTCGTAGAATTCCGTTTTCCGTTGAGACAACCGTTGCGTTCTGTAATATAACGTTACAGATACAATTAGTGGACTATCGGCCATTTTCGACAATTTATTTGATTTTGACTATTAGTACGTAACTTCATAGAATTGTTTGGTTTTAATTCTATTCAATTCTTCTGGTAGTATAAAATCTCAGATTAAAACGAACGCTTCAGGAATGTAAGATTTTTACTATATTTACAAACCAATCAGAGCAAAGATATTTTATTTTATAAAATCGTCGTCATACTTCGGCAATTGATTGATAATTTTTTTTTATAGAGATAAATATATAGTTTTAGATAGCTTAAAATAAATCCCTAAAGATAAGTTAGACAACATAACATAAAAAACCTCATAATCTCTCATAAATTAAGAAGGAAAAAATACTGTAGTCCCCATTAAAAATAGATTTTAGTACATCAACTTTCTCATGACTCATTTCTTCTTGCAATAATAAATGGCATAACAGTTTTCCGATGATACTAATACGCGTACATTTTTTTTCACCTAATTTAAAAAATAAATAAAAGTAATTTCGCGGAGTCTTTTTAATAGATCAAAGATAAATAGTTGATAAATACTATTAAAACAAAAAAAAAAAAAAAACTAAAAATAGAATCCAAGAAAATCTATCTTAAATACATCAATATCTATTTCAAATCAGTAACATGATGAATAAAAAAAGTAAATCGTAATATTATCATTACGGATGCGCCAGCAAACGTTAGGTAAGTAATTATATGCATTTGATCTGTTGTATGTAGGTGAGATGAGGCGGAGGTACGTGATGCTAGTCACGACGCTCAGCGGCATCCCGTCATCAATCAATTTCTCCGAGATGATACCACATTTTAAGAGTTCCGTGCCAAAAATAAAAAAAAACGTGTAACTTCCACCGGAGGTACTCGACACATTTTTTGCCCTCGGAAGTCAGAATTATTTGTTATCTCACTTCGTGTGTCATGAACGTCTCGTGTCATCGACTCGAATTTACTTATAGTCTTATTCTAACAATACATGTTCGATGCCTAAAAAATTATTTTTATAGAGACAATAAAAATGTGTCAATTTTATAATTTTTTATATATTTAAACTTCATTTCGCCAATTTTAACCGATTTCCAAAAAAGAATGAGGGATTTCATGTAAGTCCCGCGATTACTTAAAACGGCTGGACCGATTTGGCTATTTCTTTTTTGTTTGAATGGGTTTCCAACATTGGTCCCGTACAATTTTCATCAAAATCGATTTTGGAGTGTAATTTAAAAATCAAAACAACTGAAATGACTATGTAATGTAAACGAAATTACGAATTTTGTTTTTGAAGTCGGTTACTATTTTTTAAAAGTATCGTTAATACCTACTGTATTAAAAGAAACGTGCAAGCAAGTTATTCGTATATTAAAATCTAGATTATTTATAAGCAGGTTTTTATATAAGTACATAAGTTGCTTTAGCATTGGTGTAGGTCAGTGATGTCGAGGTATCGACCGGTGACGTCAGTACACTAGATGCATGAAGATACAATTAAATCTATACAAAATATTTATCGCTACATATATTTTCAAATACCGTATTATTAAGTGTGGCATTTCTTATAATTTATATGTAGCTTATAATTTGTTTTCTTGATACAGCCCGTGATAAATTCCATGTAAGTAATACCAATATTATTATAAGTATGAAAAAAGATTTTGATATAAATTGAAAACAATATAGAAGATAGCAAAAATATTGTAGTGAACATTTATTTGATTTGATGTTTAAAAAAAAATACTTCTACTTTATATAACACACTTCAAGGCACGTGGAGTCTCTTACAAAAGTCAAATATCAGTTATTACTTATTTGTTATCATTAAACAAACAATAGTATAAGTATAAATACAAAAGAAATAAAAGAGGTAGGTCCTCATCCAAATTATAAATACAATTAGCGCATTGTTTTCATTATTTAAACAACATTTTTCTTTCTAAACACGTGTTTACGACACGTAAATTGCGTCGTAATTTATAACAAAAATCGAACTTTAAACTTTATTTCACTGAGAAATGATACAAATTAGCAAAGATCCATTTGCTATTGAAATAATTTATTAAACTTTGTTAAATAAACACACTGTTTACCTTAAAAACTAGTAAAGATCACCCACCAATTTATTCACAAAACGCGATCCAAAAATTATCAAAAAGCACTCACCCTATGCCGGGGGACCATAGCGGCTGAAAGCGTGCAAATCGCCAATAACAAGATCAGTAATCGATCCATCATAACTTATTAACTTATGCGGGTAGTTAAAATTACGATTTTTAAAGTTCCAACAAGAACCGTACGGTGCGCGCGGTGGCGGAGCGTGATGGAGTGTCGGCGGCGGGCGGGCGACCGGCGGTTATAAGTAGGCTGGAGTGGCCCCACCGCTGCAGCGTGCCGTACCATATTTTCCTAATGGAGAGGTTACACTCTCATGCGCTCATTGAGACCTTCGCGCGAACTAAATACCATAAGCGGGATTAGTCTGAAACTCCCGAAGCCTATACCGGATGTTGCGGTCGTAGCGGAGACTACAGTTCGCTCCTGCTCAGACCTCAATCTGCATAAAAATATCTCAAAATTTGACCTCATCATACTAAATCACGTAAGATCACTACGACTTAGTCAGTCAAGAGAACTTATCGTTTGTTATTATTGCGATTTAAAATGACATGAATGGACAAGCCTGTATGAGTATACTCGCGATAACCGATGATACGCACGCGGCCGATCAATAAACATTGAGTTGTTTGTTGTCCTATTCGAGTACTACGAGATCGATGATCTTAAATTGACTAATCATAATGTTCCAATAATATTTTCATAATAAACAACATAGCGCTGGAAGCGACCAAAAATGTTAAACATGTTTTTAAACGAACACGTGTTATGTTGTTTATTGATTCTAGGAATATTAAACACGGCGGCAACATAATAGTGGAAGCAACTACGCGTCAGTTGTTTATCTGTTATCTCATTAAAATTTTAAATACCCACATACTATCGCATCACTTAGATTTTTCCTATAGTCGAAGCGAACGTTACGTTGTATTTTGTAGCACATAGACTGATGAAAAAAAAAATTAAAGGGAATAGAGAAGCGCGCCCGCCCTCGCCTCACGCGAGCCCTGACGAGGCACACAACGGAATTGCATCATCCGACCGTGCACAATGCTCTCGGAAGCTAAATAAAGTTTTTACGCTAGCTGTAATGTATTACGACTGCCCTTTATTAGCTTCCCTATTTTATTACTGTTAATAGAGTTTACCGAAAGACTTAAACAAAATGACTTTAATAAAACAAAAAACGGTTTTTGTAATTAGAACTATAATTTCTAATTACGGACTGTTATTTTATCTGCTTCGTTCAGGCTCTGTCTCTAGATATAGTTGAAAGTTTTATTTTACGATGGCTAATAGCATATTAAGAGCCTTTATTGAAGTGTTTTTATAACATAGCAAAAACTTAAATAATTCAAGAGATCTCTAATAAAGATACCCTCTAAAAATAAAATATTACGCCGTTAAATAAAATTATTCTCGTTTAGAGTCGTGGGAATTCACGAAAGGCACTTTAATAAGTTAATTTAAATACATATTGTAATCTACGTTAAAATCGATCGTTTATTTTTTTTTAACCTACTTCAAAAAAGGAGCAATTATATGTTCGAGTGTATGTATTTTTTTGTTTATTCATCAAATGATCTGCCAATTGTAAATCAATTTTAATTTTTACTAAAATATTACAGACACACCTATACCGATTTAGATATAACTTATAGAACCTTGTGCATTTACTCTCGGAAAGCAGCATTTCGTCAAGCGGAACTTATGATGAAGACCTCAAATGGTGGACGAAACTACTTAACTACAAGTATTTCACATGTTGTGATTAGATTACTTTAATATGATTGCTAATTGCTTACTCGTTACAATATGCAAATGGTAAAGTGGAGCTAATGGTGAAACAACAGAAGAACTCCTCAATAATTAACAACGCTACATCGAGAAAAGTTATATTTTGTAAAATGGTAATAATTAATTGACCTTAGGGCAATTGTGACTTACGTAAATCACATATCGTCCCTCACTGCCTTACTATATTCGTTGTGTAAAATAAACCGACTTCAAACACGAAACAAGTGAACTAAAAATCAAAAAATTATATTTTTTTACAAGATTTAGAAGACGTTGTCACTAAATAGCACGTAAAAATTTTACTTGGCATCGACTTTTGTTGTAAAAAAATATATATTGTTTGCTTTTTAGTTTACTTGTATGAAATTTGCTTTTTTGAAGTCTTTTCGTTCATTTGCTCATGTAGTAGCAGCCTTTGAAGTGTTTTTGGAGTCGTACGTAGGGAAAACAAATTCGTAATTACTGTATTATGTTAGTATTTGTTTTTTTTTACGAATGTCAATAGAATTGCCAATCGTCTATTACGCAATCTTTAATCGAAAAAAGTTTTCAAATCGGATAAATTCTATTTGAGATCGCTATTTTCCGCGTAATTTCCGTTTCTTGAAAATTCCGTGTAATTAATATATTAATAATAATATACTGTTTGTTACTCAAACAACTAAAACGAATTTAATGACATTTCATACGTTGAAATCCGTCAAACGGTTGAGGCTGTAAAACGTACCAAACAAATATACTACATAAATACATGCGCTCGAAAAACAACCCTCCTTCGGCAGTCGGGTAAAAATAATAATTTCTTGAATTAACCCTATATTTCGAAAGTTTGAAAATACTTCAGCGCTACTGCGTATAATAATAATACCGAGTAAGGGCGTTTTTTTTTATTAAAAACAAATTACTATAGCTGAACACACAATTTATAGACGTAATACACATAATTATTTAAATATATCGCAAGACGCAATTATTCAACGTCAATGAAATTATTCGAATTCGAACTGTAGTTCAAAGAAAAAAAATTGACTTTATAATATAATAAATAAAGCGTCAGAATATAGACAAAGACAGGAAAAAATATAAAATATATTTGTTAATTCTAAGATTCAACGATCTAAACAGTTAAAAATTCATAACAAATAATGTTCTCATTTCCTCGGATTTACAGGAAAATTTTAACGGTCAAATAATATTGCGCCATTACTCTTATCTACGATGTGAATCATCGTATTCGTCTCCTCATATTTTTTATATTAAGTAATAATATTTGTATTAGATAAATTAACTAATATTTATATGTATCTACATGTTTTAGTACAGTATATAGGTGTTCTACTTTTCATAAAGGTCCTTCAAATAGGGAGATCTATTCATATAGAATAATTGTGAATTTGTTTTTGTTCTCTTATCTTTCCTGTGCAATTAGACTCTTTCTGCTTTACTACAAAAGATCAAATAAAACCATGTTCAACACGTGTCTAGTTAAACTGTGTTTAAAAATTAGTCATTGTTTAAAATGTTGTCAAAATTGCTATACTGCGTGTAAAAATTACAAAGAAACTTATTAATAAAATGTCACACGTTATATTTGATAGCTAAAATAGATTTTAAGCATATATTAATAACATCTAAGCGTACATTTTTATACATAATTAATCTATGTCTAAACCACGTTTAACACAAAACTTTTCTAGACGCGGATTTGTAGTACGGGATTTTATAGACACGCGTTCAACGTATGTTTAAATTTTTTGTAGTAAGGCAGTTTATGTTTTTCTCTAATTAAGATAAATGTAAGAGTAGACTAAGCAGTTTACTCTGACACTTACACATATAGTAAACTCGATAGTACACGGCGCATAATATTTAAATAATTGATAACTAAATTTTATAAAATATTATTTTTTATGCGAAATATGATGCGTTAGACTAGTAAAACCCACCACTGGAAAGATCTTAATTAAAAGTCGAACCTATACATATATTAGTAAAAACAAAAGACTCACTGAGTGATGGTCCTGCTCTGGGTGTAGTAAAATTCTATGGAATAATTCTGTAAAGTATATTCTTTTAGATAACATTTTTTAAAATTGGTTAAAAAATGACCGAGTTCCAAGGTAAAAAATATTTTTTTAATACATTACCAATTGGGAACCATTTTAAAAGTCGATAATAATAGGCAATCCTATATAAAAAAAATTGTGTTCGTGATGATTTTATATTATTATAAAATACTAATCTAAAAATCTCATAGATAACATTCATAAGCTGATCTCACGTTAGAATTTACATAAATGAAGTAATGTTTTAAATTATAATAAATAATTACATGGATTGCATAAGTCACAAATAAACAAAAGCACGTAGGATTTATTTAACTGTTTTATTAAATAATATTGAACAAAATAAACAATTAGCTAAGTTACAACTATTCAATATTAAATAGTTTTTGCGTTTATTTCAATCTTAGACCATTAAGTAACTGGACGTGCCTTACACGATCGTTCTTCTCAGCAAATCATGAAACCAAAAAATCTAACGCGTTTATAAAAACTACTTAAAAGCTTCAAATGATAGTGATTTTCAACACTGTCAAAATCGTTTTCATTGTGTACGAGCTCCGTTAGAAATGCCAAGCTGTGCAGTTAACCATTGCCAGAAGACACATTTAATCTTCAAAAATATAAAGTTACATTTCATATGTAAATATTTTTAATTCACTGTTTCTATTAAAATCGCCATAAAATATTATCGTGAATAATGTTCGACATCATAACTAATGGATTAGTTAAGTACATAATAATTGAATCTTTCTTATTATTTGAAAAAAAAATATGAAATAAATATTTAGTAAATAATCTTCTCACAGCTATTTCGCTGTAAAAAATAGATACATGACTTTTATGTGCTACTATTAAACTGAAATTTTAATATATTATAGGCCTGATATATCATAATACTATCGTTAAAATATATTTTAAAGAAAAAAGTGGTATCGACTCTATAAAAAATCAAATTGTTTTTTAGTGTAAAATTCTTGCACGTCTGACGTATTTGACCCAATAGTGTGTTTATTATATGCTCGTGTTGATGTTTTGTTCATTTGATTTTGAATATGTGTACATTAATGTCAATGTAGTAGTAATCTCGCTCCCCGATAAATTAGCTGAAAGTTTTAATCGTAAAATTGTGTACGTTACTCATTTATTAATTAGATTGTGTAAGTCCGTTACAATACTACATAAGTTCGAAAGTGATGCTCCACTTTCATGTTTCGTGAAATTCAGTGCACGTTCCTTTTGATCTCAAAAGGGCATAGGTTATCTTGCATTGCGGTAAAATGCGTAGTTTCTTATAGATAAAGATGATTCGTTAGAGAGGAAACTTTGTCTCGATCTACTACTTAATAAATAAAAGTATAAAAATTACACAATTTCCATCAAAGTTAACGAAAGAAGCATTCAAGTGTCTCACAACTTAACAACACCTGCAGTTGAAGTTTTACTTCCTATAACCCTCATTAATATTTAAAATCTAAAATTATGGTTAATTTTAGACAACATTCATCGGCAAGGAATAAATTAGTTCAATCTTATCTTAAATTAAGTAAAAACCGGTTTAATGCTACTGACATCTGATGACCCGACTCCTTGGCCGGTTTTCATTAAATTCAATAGGCATAACTACGACCATATCATCTACTTAAACATATGTGTACATGTATTTATATTTACTAAAAATAACCTTAAAAAAGTAGACAGTAATCAGAAATTAATGATTATCAAAATTGTAGATGGTATTCAATTGTCGTATAATTATGAGATTAGTCGTGATTTTGATATTTTATTGTTTAACAAATAAACTTCACCTATGACTAGATGGTACCACCAAGTTTCGTAACGAGACCAACTGCATTTATATCAGACCACAATAAGAGAAGATAAATTAACCAGAAATTGTTGTTTCACCAAACAAAGAACCACACAGGGCTCTAGAGCCAGTGGTACTCCATTGCTCCTCAAATGCTCCAAATGTTCAGCGGTGATCACTCTACATCGGGTGAACTGACTGCTCTTTTGCCCGCTTTTACCATAAAAAATTAGTCTCCTTTATATCACATCTTGTAAACGTCGTCTTTTTTATCGCTAGTGATAAAATAAAAACAATTGATATCAAGCAATTAACTGATGTCTGATGAATTGAATACATATACAATAATACTTTTTGTTTACGTTAGAACAAAATAACACATTACACTTAGTAGTCATCAGTTTTATGGCCTCGATGTATGTAAATATTTTCGAGTTTAGATCTACTATCAAACTAATAAATGCGAAAGTTTGTTAGTGAATGTGTGGGTTTGTTCTTTCTTTGAATTAAATGTTCTTCGGCTGTTAAAATTTAAGAAATCTTCAAAATATCTTAGTTAATTTATTACTAGTACAGTTAAATAACATGATTTCCTTAATGTAGATAAATTTTTCAGAAAAAAATAAGCAATTACAAACAGAATTCGTTGAATGTCACTTATTTACAATTTTTAAATAGTTAATTATTTGTTACAATAATCTTTTACGTGTATGTGTTTTACCGTAATTCTAATTTAAATTCAAGAAATATTATAATTGTGTTGTTTTTATAGCATGGATTTTGACGCAACTTTTTCTATTATAGATTATACAATATAACATAAATTTAGGGTATATTTCATAAATTGGCTAAATCATAACGATAAGTATTAATTGATTCAGAATTTCTATAGACGAAGTTGCGGGACTGCTAGTATTCAATTCATTTCTTAATTTCATAGAAAGCAATGATACTGTTTTTTTTAAGTAATTGTTAAAAATCTGAAAACTAAAAAGATAATGAATGAAATAAAGAAACCAAGGATTGTATAAAGTGACATGAAAAAATTTCATAACATTTCTATTATGCTACATGTACCTATTTAAAAATACTATGTTCAGTACCGGATTCATAAAAGGGTAACATAGGTGCTTATTTTCGGCGTCTGCAAGATAGGGATTTCAAGTATAGATTATCCACAAGTTTCAAAAAACACGTTTACTTAAGACAATTTTTTTGACTTACAATAAATCGAAAACTTTAAAAAATATATATATACCTAATGTTTTACTAAATTCACAAATTGTCCAGGACCTCCACATAAATTGACTCAGACTCTCCAAAGCTTTAAATTCGATTGTGGCCATGCTTAAATAACTTTAATAAAAATATATCATGATAAAAACATGGAAAAAGCTTCGACATTAACCTTGATTGTGCTCATGGCCGTGGAAAATATAGCCCCCGGGGAGTCTATTCCAAGAATAGCAAATGCAGTCAAATGCCAGTCACCATAATCGAGTGCACTGATGTGCATTATCCACGTTGACGCTTTATTAACTTCTATAAATAAGTGATCACTGAAATACCTAGAAAACTATTGGTGAATGGCGATGTCACGTAAAATTCTACGAAATGGGTAGGCGTCTTGACGTAACTCTTATGACAGTCGGTCTGATATTGGTCGGACTAATTTGAGTTAAACGAAGAGCCATTACGTCTTTAAAATGACTTTCAGTTAGTTCGTTTTTTTTTATATTTTTTCAATGACGAGATGTTAAACTTTCCAATTTCTGATTCAAAATACTCATTGCTTTAAATGTAAGAAGTAAATTTTTATTCATTTAAATTCATAACAAAAATAAAACATAACAAAAATCTCTTTTTTCAATACCGACACAATAAAAATAAAATATAGTTTTTCTAATAACCGGATAAAGACTCTTGTCTTTTTCCGGTTATTAGTAAATAAATTATCTAATATTCAATATGATAATTTGTCTTATAGTTTATTAAGAATTTGGATATTTTCATTTCATAATGTCTGAATAAAAATTATTTCGTATAAATTTTACATAAGCAAATACGTCTGCTGTAAATTTCATTAATAAACCGTGTCCCGGATTTTTTTTATATTTGACGTAGTTTCATTCACTCGGAATTATAGTATATATCGGTGTTCTAGAGTCATCGTTCACAACTATAAGACGTTTTAAATCTATGGTGAAACAAAAAAAACTCACCCACTTATATACATGAGGCGGAGGTTTAAAGGCGGTTTAAATCGTAAGTCCCTTACTTGGACGTAATGTAACAATCTAAGATTTGATTTAAAGCATTAGAGTTCCAGTAATGTAAAAATCTAAATTCGGTTCGCTTGCAGTCGAATCTGTTGTTTTTACAATATCGGACAAAGCCATCACGTATTTGGTGCGCACTAATGTTTGGTGTTTATTCTTTCACTTACACTGTAAAATTATTAAAAAACTGAACATAATTTTTTGTAGTTTATATAAGACATAGTTATATAGTATACCCTGACAAGTCAATTAAATTATGTAAGTTGATATTGAACGCAGTAAATAAACTGTAATAAAACAGCTTAAAAAATATTCAAAGTAAGTACTTTTAAATTGCAAATATAAACAGTTTCCTCTATTTTCTGTTTTAGGTCCTAAAATATGCAATACTTATTCATAGTCTTTATTGCTACAATTATCTAATTCTAAACATGTCTAGCAAGAAGTGTACATGTGTTGGCTCACGGTGCCGCTACGTCTCGTCTCCACATAATACGCCCACTCGTCGAAAATACGAAATGATTGGTACTACTTTTTTCAATACATATCCTGTTTTTAAGGGGCGGATTAAATAAATCGAGGCAACAGGCGTCTTTGAATACGACTTTTTGGCTAAAGATCAATTCTTATTACTGTCAGGTGACTAAAAACATAATATGATCTGGCCGGCTGCCAGGTTTCTAACCTACGCTGCAGTCTTTCACCAAAAATTCCCAATTTTACGACTTCCACAAAAAGCACGCATTACGAGGTGTGCGACGCGCGACGTCGTGGCCGTCTGGTTCCACAAACAACAATAACACAGTAATTCTGGTTATTTATTTCGCCGTCTGTTCGAATGTCTGCGGATTGAGTCGGCCTTAATGGTCAGAAAAAAAACGGTCAAGTGCAAGTTGTTCTTGATTTAGTGTTCCGTCCCAGTAAAGAACGCAATTAAAACAATATTCATTCAATTCCCAACTTTTCTATAATAGGTTTTATCAGATTATTGTCAGCAACAATATTTGGCTATTTTAAGAATTCTTTTAAGAAATACTGCTAATGCTTAACAAAATTAAACAAAAAAAAATTTATATATTTTTGAAATCTTATATGAATCAACTTTAAAAGTTCATTTCATTGACATCCTGTATTTTGCACAGGCACTGTTATTAATCAATTATAAATCAAATTTTAAATACACGATGTAAGAATATATGATTAAAATGATATATTAATGATTAACAATGGTGTTTATGAAAAATTACGAAATTTTTTGATCTTCTTTAAAGCTGCTAATTTTGTCTTACGCTGAAAAAGTAAACAATAACTACGTAAGATACGCAGCGTTAGAACGTCAAAGACGATAGAGTAATTTCCTAACTTGTTTTTTAGGTAGTGAACAACTAAAATGGGTCATAGTTTAAATGCGCAATGTTACCTATATTCTCTATTTTTGTTTGTGTGCTGAAGGAATTTTTCCTGTTGTTTTTATGAAATTAAATGGAAGTATGTCGTACGAATTAGCAGTAAATATTCTATATAAATAATATTTTACGTTTTTCTTACTTTGATATTTGACTCGGTTAATTCATCAGCATCTGTTGTTCTCACCTTCACTGTACCTTAGCCTGCTGTTCTGTCTATAGGCAACCTTACAGTTTTTTATATATAGGTATATGTGGTGACACATCGTCACGTCAATTTATTACTCATTAACAAAATTCTGCCTTGGTACATTTATGACAAATCAAAGATTTTCCATTATATTTGTAAAAAACTTTTTATAACTTTTAAATATACCCAACATTTATTATAAAAACACCTTTTTCTTTTGTTTTAACTATCTTCCAAAAAAAGTAAAAATTCCCAATTCGTCGGGATTTTTTTTTGTATATTCCCCGATTACTCGTTTGACTCGTTTGAAAGGGTTATACTTTCATTAAGTCCATCAATTCTTTGTGTTCTTGAAGAATATGAACTGATATGATGGATAATAAAACTATAAAAAGTAAATTAAATGCTACATTATTAGAATTTTGGCATAAGAGATTAAAGCGCGCTTGTTTTTCTTACAATCGCCACTATTTATTTTCTCATTTAACTTAAAATCTCTTTAAAATCTAATCCGAAAAAAAAATTAAGCGGACTTGGAAACGAAAAATGTAAACTAAAAAGCAAAAAAAAAAATATTTTCTACAACATTTTTCCCATCAACTCCAGCTTATCATTATGCATAAGTTGGTTAGTAATCACATTAAAGTAATCTATGGTTTTCATCATTAGTTACACTTCACGCAATATAGTTTTTTTAAGAACAAATTCGCCTAAAAGTACCTATACTATAAAAAATACTTTAGGTATTTTTAATACTCGTCGTTATAGATGTGCGTATAATATTTAAAGAGTTCCCTCGATTGCTCCAAGATCATATCATCATCCAGCATCATATCCAGACCTGATAATAATAGGACCCCACATGGAAAAATATTTCAAAATTTGTAATCAGTAAAAAAATACAGCTGAACATTAAACCTCCTTCTTTTTCGAAGTCGGTTAAAAAATACCTATATAAAAATATTTTTTGGCTTCGCCGCAGTCGGGTAAAATACGGGTCGATTTCTGAGGCACGCAATTGTTCGTACATTCAAATCGGTGCCTTTCATAATTCTTACTGTAATCATTTCGATTTGTAGTTTGCTGATCCATCCCCATGCCTTTCTGCAACACTTGTCTTTAAATTTTTTACCACGAAACGACATAAGTTGTGAACCCACCCACATCCTGTCTCGTATGAAACACCCTATATAAAAATTTAACAACAGTGTAACATATGCCTGACTCTAAAACAAATTATACATGTATATCTATAGTACTTGTGGAGAATAAAGACATTTCTATGAAACATTTAGCAGAAAACTGAATTTTTGCATGAAACGTTCTATTTGTACCACTCTGACTATAGCTTGTGTCCGAGCTAACACGACCAGGAAAAAGTAGGTAAAATAACTGCGTTTCATTTCATGAAAAGAAAGCTTGAAGCCTATCGTTCATTCCTATCTTTCCACAATAATCTTAGCTCATTTGAAAAATCTAAAAACTCTTATTTAGAAGCCAGAGATGATACTTGATAACAAAACATTTTTATATAGACACTGAAAAAACCTTTTTCCTGTAAAAAGAAAAACATGCTTAACGCTACAGAAGCGCGATTGATAAATTTTATTTAAGTATACATTTTATGTGTACTTTTTTTATAACGCGAGGTCGCGACAGGATCCGAGGGTCACATCTAATTGCTTGTTATAGAAACATCCTCTTCCTTACACCTAAACACATCCAGAAATCTTAAACAGCGTGCTATTGTATATAGATTGTGCGACCAATCAGATTTAAGAAATATACTTAAGGATACAAAAAATACACAAATAAGTACATTAAAATTTCGGTTATATTACCATAGTAAAGTCGAGTCCGCGATATTGCTTGGATTACTTCAGAAAATGAATGATTTTTGAAATCTTAGCCTTTGTTGCTGTGTGACAAAGAGGGTCGTAAAATACAAAAGCAATAAAATGTGTAAATGTACGAGTCGGTACCTGTTTCATGTACATACATGCATGTATGCAGTTCATTGCTACGGCAGCTGTCTCGGTTACTATGCAAGACTTGGTGGAAAATAATAGATTTGAACATAACTTTCTTTTAAAGCATAAACATATCTGATCATATATAGTATATTACTATCTACTAGATTTATAATGTTAAAATAAAATCGGTCATTCCGAGTTAAGAGGTAGGTAGATACTTTCAATGTCCACGATAAAAAAAAACACATCTTTTTGAAAATTAAATCGAAGTAACGTAATTATCTCTTTTATTCCAAATTAACAACATAATCTAAATATCCATGGCACATTTTTAATTCTAGAAATATTCACAAATGCATAGTAGCATCATAAACTAACAAGGTCACTTAACATTTTAAAATAATTACAATGAAGTTTTAAATTTTAACATTAATTAAATTTTTATCGACAGTTTTCAAAGCAAGCATTAAATTTAAGTTTTATTATTATTTAACGTCTTCCCTAAATATATTCAAATATTACTTTTTTCTGAAAAAACACAATAAGGTACAGATTGGAGAGTATTTGTTAAAATTTGATTATTTATCAGCTTTACATTCGTAAAAGATGAACTTAATTATATATTTACTCATAACTAGCTGCCCGCTCCGGCTTCGCAAGGTTGTTACAATTAAAACTTGCTCTTTTTTACATGGATATTTTGAAATCCAATTATTTCACTTTTACGTATTATTTATCAAGCATTTTATTTCAATCAAATATGTTTTGACAATTACTAACACAACAAAAAATAAGCTAAATAGATGCAACCATTCTGAACTGACGCGTTTACATATATTTGTCAAAAGACTTTTTAAAATATAGATACATAACAACAATAAACAAACAGTAACAACATACACTTAGCCAGGGTTTTTTTGTTTTTTTTTTTTTAGTAAAAATTTTGACTTCAATTTATGAAAATATAAATTTTGTGGTAAGTATTAGTATGAACTGACATAAAAAAAGAAAACTTTGCATTCGATATTATATTTTTATTAGTGCCTAACGTAATACTTTATGTTAATTTTAACAACGACCCATATTTTAATTAAGATCTGATAAAACGCAATTTGACAATGAATCATAGGCAATTTACGCACTTGTAGTAAATAAACACATTTCAGTAGACATGATGTTACTTCGAAATCGGTTATATTTTGTAATATTGTGTTTTTAATTGTAAAAAATATACAATTGGCTGTACTAAAAAAGTATGTTTATCTTATATACTCCATTGTCATTGTCCTATAAACATAATCAAAAACAAATATACAATTGTAATAATCTTATGCATTATATAACTATCTTCGACGTCTTGTATTTAGTATTTATCTATAGATTGTATCAGTTTAATTTTAGACATGTAACCCAAACACCTGATGATCTTTTCATGGCTGTCTGACAAGCGTCCCTGGACGGCTCATTCGTACAGGTGACCCAGATGAGTTGGCTCACTGATGCAGTTCACTGCCCTGTCGAATGTATTAATGTATTATTTTTAGCCTCAATATAAATGTTTTTTTTTTTCATCATGCATTAAATAGCCTCCATCTTATTTCATTTACTTTCGACTGACTCAAAAATTGAGAAATTACTCAGTTAGACAGTTTTTTTGTATGTTATACCTCATTTTCGTCTGTGAACCGATTTAAATTTTTTTTATCATTGTATACTTTTTTCTTCATTGGTAGTTTCATATTAAAGGTCCAATGGAATCCAGTTGCGCTAGAGAACGAAACTCCTCGAAGGAAATCATCAAACCATCGTATAAAAACAGTTCGTAAAACAAAAAATTGTAAAGGGTAAATAAATCTTTATCAATAAACAAAATCGATGGTTCTTGTCAATTTTTACGTAAAAAATTATGGAATAATAAAGTTGTAACAATTATCATTTCATAGTTGTTCTGTCTATAATTTATGGATGTTAAAGACTAAAAACAACAAAGGAGTTACTTATACTTTAAAATGCAGTAGACAAGTTTACTATAGCTAACACAATGTACTAGTTTCTGAAACATTTTAAACTTATTAATTAAATAACTAAACGGGTTTGTGAGATGGCAGTTTATCAAATTGTCACGTGTTCGTTGTAAAACGATCGCAGACAGCAGGGCGGCGGCGACCACAACCGCACGCGCAGATATACCGGCTACGGCCAGACAACGGTGACTATATGTAATTATTTGCATGTACCTTAGTGGTTAATTCATACAGTTTCCGAGATTTATAATTTGTTAAGTTCATACAAAATTATATCCGTATCTTTGCAACTTTCAAATATTTCTTAGTCGCCTCCTATCTATATCTATACTAATAATAAAATTCTAGCGGGTCGCTGTCTGTACATGGAAGATATATGAAAAAAAATCTTACTGGGGGCCTTTACCAACGCAATAGAACCCAAAACAAAGATTTTTAGAATTCTTATCTGTTTGTCTGTTTGTCTGTTTGTCTGTTTATCTGTGCGTTTGTGCACGCTAATCTCAGAAACGGCTTATCCGATTTAGATGCGGTTTTCACTAATATATTGTGGTAAGCTTCACTTAACATTTAGGGTTTGTTTTATATCAATCGGTTCATAAATAAAAAAGTTATGTCAATTTAAGGGTTCACGTCGAACATTATTTTGTACTTTTCACTAAATGCATGAAAGTATATACAGTACTTATATCAAAAAACACATTTTTAAATTTTTGCCTGTCAGTCTGTCTGTCTGTCTGTTTGTTCCGACTAATCTTTAAAACGGCTGAACCAATTTTGATGGTACTTTTACTTGCAGTTAGCAAATGTTATAAGGAGTGACTTAGGCTGACTTCTATTTTAGATATTTTTAATCGATACGTACAAAAAAAACCTAACGGGTCGCTGTCTGCACATGACAAATATATATAAAAAAATATATTATTGGGGGTCTTTACCTACGCAATAGAACCCAAAACAATAATTTGTTAGATATTTGTCTGTTTATCTGTGAGTTTGTGTCCGCTAATCTCAGAAACGGCTTATCCGATTTAGATGTGGTTTTCATTAATATATTGCAATAAGCTTCACTTAACATTTAGGGTTTGTTTAGGGAAGGTTATATATACATCTATACATATAAATGGTTGCTGATAAGCAATAATGTGTCAACCCACAAAAAGTCAAATTTTAAGATATTGATGTATTTTGATACTACGTCACCTATTTAACATTATCCAAAGAAATTTCAAGGCATCTAAACTAAATAAGTATTGAAAAAAGTTACATAACTCAATGTTTCGTATTTCAGGTGCGTTCCATATTTTGCAATTTATAAAATAATCTCAAATATTTAAAAACTTATTATTATCTATATAACATATTAAATAAATCTATTTGCTTTTGATTCAATATACATTTTATCTAAATAGAAAAAAAAGATGAATATATACGTCTTCAAACTAATTTATTAAGAATAGGTTTGACATCTTTAGACGCCATTTTCTCAAAACAAAGTCCGTGTGGCTTGACACAGTATTGCTTATCAGCGTCCAAATATAATTGATGTGTCCGTTTGTAATTTTAAATAAATGCATATGAAAGTATACACGGTACTGACAACAAAATTAATAAATTTAAAATTTTTGTCCGTCTATCTGTCATTCAGTTTGTTACGGCTAATATCTAAAACAGCTGGACCGATTTTGACGAAACTTTCACTGAACAGAAAACTAATGTAATAAGTAACAAATTTGAAACCAATGAAATAGTGAACAACATCTAATTCAAATAGGGAAGATATATGTATATTATATAAATATAATAGTTTGGAAAATAATATATTTACTGGGTAATTTTTTAACTGGATATGACAGACCAAATCAGAAACTATAAGTAATAGCGAAAAATAATTAAAGGAGTAACAGAGCCGATTTTAATAAAAACTAAATCTATATCATTAGTTTTTTGAAAAATAAGTTCTCCTAGCCAGAAACGAACACGTTGATTTTGGAAAAAATTAACATTCTGTATGATTGCATCATCTGATACTGTCACATATTATAAGAATCAACTTCAGAGAGGTATTAGTATATAGTTAACTGCAACAAAAAGAAAGGGCAAATTTTTTACAAAATACAATCAAATTCATACATTAATTAAATCTTTTGTAATTCTTCAAAAAAAACGATCATACCTAAAAGTGAAATTTTAAAATTATAACGGTATGTTGTAACGCTAATAGCGGGTGAGTACAATAGCCGAGTCCAGTGAAATGTAGATTTTCAATAAATTGATTCATCTTTTTAGGAATTATCTAAACCTACTTAGGTAACGGAGTAGGTGACGGGGACCAAAACAAACGTCACATTTTATCAACTTTGTATAGCTCACATAGAAAAAATAGACAAACATAAAAGAAGTTGCTGTGAGTTATTCATTTTATATATTTTTGATTGTATTCTTTACACTCTTCCTTACTTTAGCAGGTGACTAGCATTTTGATGCAAATGAACAAATCGTTCGAAGTAATGCAGACTTTTTTTTTAAACTTACCGGGAGCCATGAATTAACCCCCATATTTAATTATGTATATTTGATATATATAGAATCGATTACTTAACTTCTAATTAATGTATAAATCTATACTATGTTATTTTGTTAAAAAATAAATCTTTTCTTTTCATTTGTCTCTTACTATTACTTTCCAAAAGTTGATTCTTACAAGTGGCACTATTAAGTAGGTGGTGCAATATTATAGAATGTATTCTTTTTTTTTAATTAGTGGGTTCAATTCCTGGCCAGGAGAATCATGAAATCAAAAAAACTTATGATGCAGTTTTAGATTTCACAAAATCGGACACGAGACTCCTTTAAGTATTTTTCGCGATTCCTTAAAGTTCCGGATATGGCCTATCAAGCCCAGTTAAAAAAGTCACCCGATATATAATACAAGGAGAACCTCGGTGGGAATATACTGTTATACAGTTGAAATTTTAAAGACTAACACAAAACACTTTTCTTCAACATTTATAGTGAAAACCGTGGAGGAATACCATATCTGAGTTAGAGTCTGCTTATAATACAACCAGAAAGTTCCCAAATCCAAAGTAAGAAAGAAGCTCCTTTCTTGAGCAGCACCGCAGACTATTATAACCTTGCTTTGCAGGAGAAATGCCAAGCATTCTGTAATCCACGCGAACGAAGTCGCGGGCACAGCTAGTACTATAATATAATAACTATAATTGGAACAAGCTTCATAATCCACTTTTTTTATTACGTGGTTACGGAATTTGAAAATATTTAATTTTTTTTAAGTTTCGCCCCCTTCAACGCATTTTGCAAAATAGTTCTAATACCCATAATTTATACGAATAAAAATGAATGTTCCGAAATCATTGATCGGATTGTAATGTAACTTTGTTAAAAAGTTACTAATGAACGAGGTACCATAGACAAAGTACAGTATTATTAACTTTTATGATATATTATTAACAAAGTCCTGGCCCAAAAATTCTACATACTTTAAGTAGTATTGTAACGCATACCGATCACTAATCTAATTTAAAAAAAGGAATTAAACAAATAGGTCCAGCCAGTCAGTAGGTTTTCGAGTAATCGGCGAACATACTTAAAAAAGTTTCCAACGAATTAAGCACCACCGCATTTTTGGACGTCGGATTAAAAATTAAATTTTATTTGTTTTTATGGCGTACCTCTCATCCGATTACGATAAAACTTTGTCAACCTATTGTTTTTACTTGAGAGAAGGTTATAGGCATAGTTAAGTAAAAAATAAATAATCTTCCAATAGGTGGCGCGCGTCTCGTACCGGCTAGACAGAAATATCAGTTTTAAACGTTCATTAAGAATAATAGAACATTCATATTGATCAAAGCAAATGATATCTGAAATAAATGTTTTTTTTCAAATCTAACGAGGCATGAAATTGGAACAACAACAATACACCTGTGCTCTAGAACGTAATTTTAAAAAGATCACTATTATATAGTGTATATTAATATATATAGGAAGTAAAAAAAGGAATGAGTGAGGGGGTCCATCAAGTTTTTGCCTAGGTGACCAGAAATTGAGCTTTTCATCCGTCTCTCCAGGTTATTAATATTCTGATGTATTCACAACAGAAGATATTATAATCGACGTTTGTTATTCTAAATATGTTATGAAAACAACTGACATATGATTACATATATTTGTTATTGTCAGTATAGTAAGGAGACTTGTTATTTCGTTATGCGCACACAAATAAAGCATAGAAACGTGCTGATAGTATCTTTGGCACATAAATAACAAAATGACTTTCCATATATACATTTCTTTGCTCTTAAATAAAAAAAATAATAACATTTTATTATTTTTTTTAGAAATAAACTAAGATATTAAAAATTAATTATACATTTAATTTGAAAAGGATAATAGAAATACATTTTTTTTAATATTAATGAATTTTCTATTCGAACGTCCAAATACTCCACAACTGCTCTTTGTGTAGTTAAAGCGTCTGTGACAAACATACAGACTCTAGGATTCGATTAAAATCTTAATGAACTTCTTTTGAATAGTATAAAAAATAATAAACGCAATATCATCAAATTTCTCACGTCAATTTTTTAGTTGGACAAAATTAATCTAAAACGTTTTAACAAAAATAAAAATCGCACTATGTCAATAAAACATTAACACGCGCGCAAAACCTAGGGCAACAGCTATTTATAATCATTCATATCATATCATAGATACCTAAATAAGTACCTACTCTGCATCGACAACATGACACTCATAGCCATAATTTGCACGCTTACAATATTTGGACGAGACGCTCTTACTGATTGATTAATTGATTGTGTTGCAATATAGTTACATTTCAGAATGCAGACAGACAAAAATAATCCGTTAACGTCAGTTGTTACCTACGGTATATTGTAAAGAGAATCTATTTAAACATCCTTATATTTAGTATTTATACTCGCACTACGTGGGAATGGGCAGAGATCTACTAGGATACTACTAAGTAAGTAAGTTTATCTGGAAACAGTTGTAGCGTGAATGTAAGTATACGCTAAAAAGGTGTAATGACTAACATGGACGTGATATCAAATCAAATGCAAGAGCGGTCCGAAAGGGGTCACTGGGGATGTGACACCCCCAACCCACCCAAAGTCGGTACACAATACATTTAAAAAGTTTGTAAAAATTACGAAAGTCGAACGTACGAGTACATAAAAGAATCATTTTCTGAACCTAGGCGGATGTACAATTATTTGAAAATGTATCAAATTACTCCACTTCATTCAAAATTGTTACATTCTTACACTCTAAAAATACCTCAAACCATCCATTTTAATAGTCGAAAACCCTCGTCGCGTTATTGTCTTTCTCATAAAAGCAGTTTGGAGAACATCGGTTAGACGATTTCAAAGTCTATAGCGGACATAGGTAGAAACAACTTTTGTCGAAGTAACATAATTAGCCATTCAATTAACACCTACAACACACCTACCATCTTATTTACGGCACCATGTCATACCCCCCCCCCCCCCCTCTTAATTCTGGCTACGCTCATGCCAAGACATATTGAATAATATCACTTAGTTTTTATTATTAGGGCAACCCCAAAACTACATGCTGCGACCGAGCCTGATGAAATGTATATGCTAATTTCGTGTAATTCTATAAAATTACTATACTCTGATACTCTGTGTTCATACAAAAAGAAAAACGCATGAATCTCAAAATCACAAAAACTCGTACACTCGTAACTCGTAACAACGAATCATGGTGCATTTAAAGTTAAACTACAATAGCCTATTTTTACTGTAATAGAAAAGACTATATTTGTCCTGCCTAAGACATTAAAGCTTATCAATATACTTAAACAAGAAAAAAAAATCAAAGAAACATATTACACAGGACAATAACTTAACTGTTACAAATAAGATTAATATAAAATGTTATGTAATATTATTTTTAATTCACAATATTAGATAATATTGTAATTAGTAAACCTACACCTAAAAATTACTTACATCTTTGCTAAAAGATATAAATTGCAAAATTAAAGTAACTTCTCACTCCTGAAATTGTAGTAATAAAAACGGCTTACAATTAGTTGCTTGCGATGCATAATGAATTTTAAAACTAAGGCTCTCCTCCAAGAGGTCACATTCGTAACTTATTGTTGAAGGTCGAAAGAAGGGCAGTTAAACACGAAAGCGGTCGTCCTTAATTCAACCTTTCTCCACAATATTTGAAATTGTAAAATTCACTCTGAATTAGTCTCAATTAGACATTCCTCATTCGAAGGTAACTCCTACATGACGCATTCGGGTAATTAAAAACACATTAGTTTTGATAGAAGTTTGACTTATAAAAATCCATTTAATAAGATTAAAATGATATTATATATAACAAATATTACAAATAAACATAGTTAATTATTATACATTTAATTATTTGTCTTTACATACTGAGATACTAGGTACATATGTATAGACATGTGTATACAATGCCTCAGTACGAGGCATCCGGCTTCTAACTTATCTTAAAATCATCTTAAAAAAATATCAAAATCTTTCTTCCTTTTTCAAGATTACGACAATAATAAATTTATAATATTTTAATATATATTTACACTTCGAATGATTCTAATGTATACAATCATCCTAAAATGTTCGGCTGCTTCTAATATTACGCATATAGGTATAACGTAATGCTCATCCCTCGCCTACAATCTTAAAAGTTTAACGATTGACTTAATAACCTAACCTCTCCATGTCATATGTTTCTTGTTCATTCAACCTAATATTTTTTAAATATTTAATCAAACAAATCTGATAATTCATTTTTCATTAATTCTGGACAAATTAAGAAAACACGTTTACTATACTAGTTGTACTATACTATCAAGAGATAAAAGGAAAATTAAGCGATGATAAACAAAACTATGTCAAACCACACGGACTTCATCTTGAGAAAATGATGTCTGAAGATGTCATACCTATTATTATTTCTTACATACATATATATATATCCATCTTGTTTTTTTTCTATTTAGTTAAAAAGTATAATGAATTAAAAGCCGATTGGTATCTATAATAAAAAGTTTTACCTAATAATAAGTTTTTTAAATATATTAGACTATTGCATATTGGAAAATATTGAGCACACTGTTTTCGAAACATTAAACTAAGAAACTTTTTTGTGTACTTAGCTGAGAGCTAGATGACTTAATTTTTTTTGTACAATATTAAATACATGACGCATTAACAGAATACATTAATATCTCTGAAATCGACTTTTATATGGATTGGCACACCATTGCTATTCAGCATCCACTTATATTGTATACAATAAAAAGACTAAACGCACTGCTGTATTTTTACGAATAAATATCTATTATTTTAACAAAAGTTGTTGTAAATTTTCTATAGTGTTATACTTCGGGAGACCTTTTGTTTTAAAAGGAATAGAGAACGTTTGCCAATTTGTCATTAACGAACACTCTTATAGGTTAAAAAAAAATAGGTCTGTTAATATTGTCTTAATATCTCAATGTTTGTATAGTCTTAATATTTTCGCATTTGCGTGTTTGTATGCGCATTTGTTAAGCATTCTTTGCGAAATATAAAATTTGCGACTTAAGAAGTACGTAGTCTTAAGTACAAGCAAACATAAATTATACCAATTCCTTAGTTTTATTGTTATTTATTAAATAAGTTGAAACAATATATGTCTTAACTAACTCTGTAATGTCCCGTAATATCAGTTATAGTGTTTGAAGATAATAAATAATGATTAATTAATATTAGTATCTTTGTAGTATCACGTGCTTATCGTAAAAGTTATGGTTCAGCGTCTATCTGAAACTTTTATATGTTATTGCGTTTTCTAGTAATACAATATTAATTTCTCCGTGGTCAGCATTTGAGTACTCATTTTGTGGGAAACTCGTTTATCATATTTATTATCCGACTTCGAAAAAAGGAAAGATTGACAATTTTACCATATATTTTCATAGGTACATTACGTAATATTCTCGTTAATTGTGACAGATTTTATTGAACGTTATTCTTGAATAGGTTATGAGCGTTTCCACACTAGCGAGCAAATTGTTGGCGCATATAAGCTCATATTTCACCATTGGATACACGAACTTGTGCCCAACTAAATCTCATTCTATATCTAATGAAAATACCCTTTCGTATGTATGGTCATCCAGATCTCATTACTTAAAAAAACGAATATGCTATATATATACATATATATATATTTTACACATAAACAATATAGGTGTTAGTCTGTACGTTACCACAGCTGTTTTTTTGCACTCGATACTACACCAAATACGAGTGAATATATTGCTAGAATTATTGAATACGATGTCTTAAATCAAAAAGTTCAAAGTTTCACTTAAATTTAAATACCAAAACTCGGAGGAA
The DNA here is from genome assembly GCA_037950945.1 of Hypolimnas misippus. Taxonomy (NCBI): domain Eukaryota; kingdom Metazoa; phylum Arthropoda; class Insecta; order Lepidoptera; family Nymphalidae; genus Hypolimnas; species Hypolimnas misippus. Next base: position 8,720,382 of record JBBEEQ010000006.1, on the reverse strand, counting down.
AATATGCCCCGAGAAACAAAACGTGGATATTACAATTCATTTATTCACAAGAGGTCATATACATTAGAATTATGTTTCTTAATATTAACCAGATGTTGAATATTTTAATTCAAATATCCCGTCGTTTTAAGAAAGTACTAAAACTTTTAAATATGTGTACCTACCTACTGCAGAAGCGAGTACAAATATTACCCACATACATTATACATTATAGTTGATATAAAACTTTGAACGCTATTTAATGTACATATTATGGTATGGTATATGTATAGAGATATTGTATTTTAATTTAGGAGCGCTAGAAAGCTGCTTAACGTTTAAAAAAAAAAGTATGAAGTTGTAGTATCAAAATTTTGGTTTTGTATTTTTTTTTTACAAAAATAAGCATAAAAAAGGCGTTTTTTCTGCCTAATGATAATTAGCTCAACATTAAACTGCGCATAATGCTAATTAGAGCCTTAATATCAAACTGTTTATGTGAACAATTGAACAAACTACGCAGTATTGGATTTACTTTGATACGGTGCGGCGTATGCCCTCACGCAGCTGCCCGGTGCCCGCATTACGTCAGCGGAGGGCTCTCTGACCTATCACCTATTCATTCATAGATTTCTAGCTTACTCCCACAATCATTTTCTAGGTTATCAAAGGAGAACAGATAAGCCGGGTTCAAAGAGGCCGCCTGAATGCAAGTAAGGTTAGCGAATCGAAATTACTTCGATAAGCGTGGACGTGTAGGAATTATTGTAAGATAATTAGTTTATTTTATCCTAAGTGATAAGAAGGTCATATAAAATCCGCAATTCTAACAATTTTATGTCATATCGGTAATTGGAACTGAAACAAGTTCAACAATTATTGCAAATTACAATTTCGTAAAGATTCTTGTTTTATGAACAAATTGTGAATCTTAACCATTCTGGTACTCACACGAACATCACAAAAACTTTACATCAAAATAAATTTAGCCATTTAATAGAATTTTAGTGACATATGTACACTCAAATAGAAAAAATATAAAATTATGCGATCAATACAAATAACGATCTCACTTGCATATATACGTATATTTATATCTATACAAATTAAAAACATTAAAGTTTGTAATTTGTAATTTAAAATTAACAGGTTTTAACTACGTACATATAAAATTACAAACATCAAAACATACATCAAAAAAACATTTTTTTTTTAATTTTTTGTCACTCTGCCAGTTAGTTACGAATAATCCCTGAAACGGCTGGACCGATTTGGACGGGACTCTCACTTACAGATAGCTAATGTAATAAGAAGTAACTTAGACCACTTTTATTAAAAGTTTTAATTAATAAATAAAAAAATAAAATTACGCGAAAACAAAATTGAAACCAATGAAATAGTGAACAATATCCAATTAAAGTAGGGAAGGTAAACATTATATAAATAAATTTTTCCTCAAATTACCGCGGGTGTAACCGAGGGTCACAACTAATATATTTATAATGCCTCGCCTTGCACCTACGGTGGGAACAGCTCGCCTGTATGTTCGTTCGGATATGTGTCTCACCCATCTGAGGAAACGCCTTTTAACAGCTACCTAAGTAACATAGATTCAGCTTATATTCTCCGACGTAAGTAAGTGCAGTTTATTAAAGTTTAAGAATGTCCGTCGGGAGCTGCTACCCGAATAAATGTCTGTCAATGTTCTAATGTTATTCCGAATAAATATATGAATATAACGTTTATTTATGAAGAAAGTAAACTTGCTTTTGCTATTTTGATATCTACCAAAGCTACCTCGATCCAAACTTCATAATTGGCTATCGTCCCTTGTCATAAAATGGCAACATGAACTAAATCCGCTTGCTGACTTTGCGACGTTCATACGCTAAATCTATTTATTTTAAAAAAAGATTTTTGCATAAATTATAGGAAAATTACTTTGGTTATTTATTTCTTTACTATTTTATCGTAAAATGAGTAAGTATAAAAATCTATTCAGGCGCCTAGGCGCATGGCGGCGCGAGCGGCAAAGATACGAGGTGGTAGAGTAGAAATTTCAACACGCCAAAATCTACAATCTAACCAATTTTTAAAAATCGTTGAAAATTTCCCAGGTAAAACTACCAAATGATTTTGCTATAAGCCACATATACTACATAATAAAAACTTATTAAAAAATAGAACATGTGTTTTACATACGATATCGCGTGTATCAGATATTACGAGTGTATACATATGTAAAATAAATATTACTCGAAATATGTATACGAACATGTCTACGAGAAATACATTACCTTTTTTAGAAAAAGACGAATAACTAAAGACAAGAAATTTATAAAGCTATTTTTTAAGTCACAAGTATATTTTTGGGACAAGGTATTCGTATCTATTCATAATGAAGCAGTAACGGGGCATAAAACGGGGTCTGTACATGAAATATTCAATAAAAAGATAAATCTTAGTCACATTATTATTGACACAATAACCAGTGACAAAGTTATTTACTACATTATTTATCAGTTTTTTTTTTTCGTACTTTCGCTAATGTTTTGTGCAAAGTCATCACTTAGTAACTTATGTTTGAATTTAACTCATCATAGTTACAGCCAATACTTCGATTAGTCAAACCCAATGATATATGTCACGGAAATATCTAGATAATTACCCTCGGCACAGTATATTAAAATAATTAATTTCAATAACCGACTATGACTTCGAGTGTATAAAAAGAGAATTTATATTCTCCTTCATTAGAATGTTCTAAATTATATGATGAAGTACTCGCACTTATTGTAGTTTTAGCCGTGTAGGTTAAAAATTACAAAACCACAATAAATACATGCATATGTACATACATACAAAATATATGACTTATTGAAAAAAATAGCAAAGTAGAGGATAAGTGTATTCGTGTGTGTAAGCTTTTGAATAGTATTGTTTTCTTGATAAGCTAAATTTTCCCAATTGATCAAAATTACTAGTATTTGTGCATGACTACATAGTGTACAATAACAAGAAAACAAGCGTTTTAACCTTATTTTATCTCTCTCATAGTTACAGATGTCTCCCTACTGCCTTTTCTGTATGAATTATCTGTATAATATTGTAAATATCTATTTAAATAGGCTCTGAAACTACTAGATTTATTTGCAAAATAATTTTTGCGTTGGATAACTCACTTATTGAGGAAGGTTAAAGGTACCAACACAGTAACCATAAAGGCGAGGGAGACCGCGAGACACAGCTAGTTTGAAATAAAACAATTATGATTTAGGTTTTTGTATATATTTAAAATTATGTTCCATTTATATTCAGTGAAAGGTAAATGCCCCATATTTCAGCATCTTAAGACTTTTATGACTTTATTAAAATAATTTTAATATATGTGTCTGTTTCAGAATATATTTTTTATACTAGAGTTACACTTCAGACAATTAATAAAGATAATTTAAAAGATTGAGAAAAGGATAAAAATATAGTTTAAATAAAAAAGATATAACACGTATAAGATAAAAAGAACCGATCTATAACTACATTCTTAAAGAGTTAAAAGGATTTGAATATTATGTATATATGATTATTGAATAAATGATCTTAAAACAGCATGAGGTGATGTGAACCGAGGGAGGAGATTGAAGGTGGAAGGCTTCCATACGCGAATATATATAGACTATAGTTGTAAGACGTATATATTTTTCAACAATTAACTTAACTAAATAATTCATAATTTAGTAGACTCTTTAAGGTGACCTTAAACCCTTATCCCACATGTTGTACCTTCTTACTCTTGACCCCAATGAAATCTATTCTAATATAATAAAGAGAGAATTGTGAAAATTAAAAATTTTCGTACAACGATTCATCCCTTATTTTACCCAGTTAGGGGGGAATTTACCAAAAATCATATTTTAGTGGAAGCTAACATCAAAAAATGTATCAACTGCCAAAATTTCAAGTTTGTGGCTTCAGCGGTTTAGGTTCTGCGTTCATAAATCAGTCTAGATGTTTATATTATATTAATGAACAATTCATTACCCCATTACATATACATAAAAATTTATAAAAATAAATTGAATAAACGGAATAATAAACTAAATAATGCTGATGTACCTATGCGAATTTATCTTAAAAATGTAAAGATCACATTCAAACTCGTGTTGTAAGAATTGTAGTGAACAAAACATATACTGAATTTAGCAAATAAGTAACTTTAGTAAATACTTTATTTGTTTCTTAACTGACATTCAATTTTCTAATTATTTTAAACATACATAAACAAATAAAATGTATCTGGAATATCCCTAATTAGGTAGTGACACGAACCAAGGGACAAACAAAAGATAAAATGAACACTATTTCGTGAGTCGATTTATTACAATTTTGAAGGAATTCTTTGCTCGTAAATAATATTTTTCTACGTCACATCAATTGTTAAGAAACACAGAAATACCGATTTAGACTTTCGATCGTTATATTACTCTCAGTTGAATCCCTAAAACTTTGCTACTTGGCTTTTCAGACAGTTTCGATGATTCTTTATATTTTTAATAAATTCATTTTTTAAATAAATATTATTTAAATAGCTTTTTTGCAAAACAAAACCTTACTTAAATTTGAGACATATATCTTAAATACTAATTTATTTTATTTCTATGAATGTTTTTCTTTATAGTAAATTACAATTTAGTGAAATTTATTGAAAGAAATATTAATTAAAAAATACATAAACTACGAATTGAGAACCTCTTTCTTTTGAAGTCGGTTAATGTAAACCACAAATGGACGCTGAAAAGCAATAATGTCTCAAGCCACACTGACTTCATTTTGAGAAAATGGCGTCGAAAGATGTCAAACCAATTGTTAACAAATTTGTTTGAAGACGTTTAAAGCCATCTTTTCTTGTCTATTTCGATGAAATCTATAGTGAACTAAAAGCAGATTGGTAAAATGAAAAGTTTTATCAAATAATAAATTTTTCTAATACAGGAGATTATTTTATATTGCAAAATATGGCCTAAGCTTCAATATTCGAAACGTTTCATTAAATAATTTTTTCCCGTATTTATTTACTTTAGATGACTTAAATATTTTTTGAATAATGTTAAATACATGATGCACTATTAGAATACATCAATATCTCCAAATTCGACATTTTGTGGGTTGACACATTGCTTATCAGCATCCAAATATAACTCAAAATATAGCATAACCAATTAAAACCGGTATACAAAATGAAATGTTTCTACTATTCTTTCTTCAATTAAAGAGCCAAATTAATAAACATATACCGAAATGAAAAATATTCATAAACATAAATGAAAGTTTCTTATGTAGTTATGATATAATCGATTTCAGATCTTTTTTTTTGTTTTTTTTTTGGTTTTGGTAAAAATATTTTTTTTTCACTTATCTGTATCCTATCGCATCGCTAATATGACACTTTCACAGTGACAGTTATGACATGAAATACATGGCAATTCATCGCAAGCCAAACTTTTGTCGTTTATAAATAGTTTTTTAACTGTAAGCTGTAATGTAGAAGATTTAACAATTAAATTGTTCGTTTCTGAATCAATACCTTACTATTTACTTGCAGTGCCTCGTTAAAAGAACAAGAAACGAAATAAAAACTAAAGCGACTAAAATACTTCATAAGTATTAATATTATAAAAAAATTTAAATAAGTTAAATCCCATCATGTCTTTAGACACAGTACCTAAAGATTTAAGAGGTCTAAGAGCTTGTTTAGTATGTTCTTTAATCAAGGTATTTCATCTTTTAAATTTGCATTTTTTGTTTAAAATTTAAGAAGGTTAAAATGCACTTAAGCTTTGTTTGCAGACATTCGATCAGTTTGAATACGATGGATGCGACAATTGCGACGAATTTCTTCGTATGAAAAATAACAAGGACAATGTATATGATTGTACAAGTAATAATTTTGATGGGTAAGTTTTAACAAGTTAAACTACTATAGTGAATCTAATTATGCACTGTTACACAGTTGATCTTTTTGCTACAAGATCAATCCACATTTATATCTTTTTTTTATTTTGATTTTAGTATGATAGCAGTAATGAGCCCTGAAGACAGTTGGGTTTGCAAATGGCAAAGAATTAGTAAGTATAGGTTACTTAATTATTAAATCCTTAAATGTAATCTAGACTAGGAATTAACTCATTGCAGAGAGTGCCTATAAGAGTATTTTTTAATCTGAAAAAAATTCAGTTGACACTGATTGTATAATGTAATGTAATAATAAGATAAAACTACTCAAATTTTGTGATTAAAAAAATTTCATAATAAGAGTTTAAATATTTGATTGTAACATAACATATAACAACCAGATGAACATATCTTTAAAAAAATCGAAAATCTTTTTTAACTAAAGCTGTTGAATATCCTCTATAAAATTGCAAAACAATGTAATTTAACATTTCACTAATTCCAAAAACACTATATATTAAAACCAATTTTCTATAGGACCAAAAAAAATGCGGTACCTCTAAATTAGAAAAAAGTAAAATTTTTAAAACAGATATATTAATCTGACTCTTATACCGCTATATTAAATGACTTAAAAAATCTTACCACAGAATATTTTTACAGGCAGGTTTTGTAAAGGAGTTTATGCAATATCAGTCTCCGGACGTCTCCCAGCAGGTGTTATTAGAGAAATGAAAAGTCGTGGAATCGTTTATAGACCTCGAGATACAAGTCAAAGATAAGCTGATTAAAAACACAACAAAAGAAATACTTATAGAAATAAATCTTCATCTATTTATGTGTTGTTTTAATTTTTGTATTTCATAGTTAATAAAAATCTTAATTAACAAAATATAAACATAAAAAAAAAATCATCTAAAAGGATGTAGAAGTCTGACTGACACAACATTTATAAAGTTAAAAATGTAATCCAAAATTAATAAATAAGATGCTAATTTATTTGTATATATAAAAGTTAATATCATTTTTTAATTTTTATTATTTTTGGAAACTAAATGTCATTGCCAATTTTTTAAAACTTATTTCTTTCTTATTACTGCCATTAACAAAAATTTGGAACTACATATGATTTTACAATTAATTTATTTTCAATATTTTGAATACACAAAATAAATAAAGTAAACCACATGCAAGTTATGGGTAAAATAAATATATAAAACCAAACAAATTATTTATATGATTTATATAACATTAAAGTGCCAACAAAAATACAATCCATGTAAGAAACCTGAAAAACTACACACACACACATCAAGATTTTTTTTTAAACTTGAAAAGACAAAACATGAAATTTTTTCTTTAATATAATGTTCAAATTTTATGAATCAAGCCGATATTATTCAACCGCCATCTCTTTGCTGGAACAGATCACACTTGAAGATGAAGTGACTTTTAATTATTTTTAGTAGACTGAGTGACTGATATATTTTTTCATTTATACTTCAAAAATCCCTATTATTACTTTAAAATATTATCATAAAATTTATTTCTAAAATTATTAAAATTATAGAAGCAAAAGCCATAAATCCTATATTTACACTATAAACTTAAAACAAAGCAACATCAACAAGAGACAGTAATCTTTATACTGTAATTGTACTAATTGATTTGTATTTTATAAATAAATGTACTCTTCATATTTTCTAAGGCAAACACTATCATATCAATGTTTATTATCTGTAATAGCTGATTTTACATGGGAATTAGAAATGCCTGTATTAAATACATTCCACATAATAAGTGGGCTAAATGCACATAGAAGGCTGCAGGTTGCTGATTGTCAACTGCTGTTTTCAGATGGAGGAACTTTGAATTCGCTGTCCGTTCCTAAAACATCCTTGTCTACTTCTTTGAAATCAATACTTTGTTGCTTCATCGCGTTCTGCAATTAAAAAATTATAGTTAGAACAATGAATGTGATAAAATATGTAATAATAGAAACTAACTTTGAAATCTACCTTTACACATTCTTGATAAACCTTAAAAATACCAGCACACATGGAGTCATCATGATCACCTTTAAGAAAACGCTCCGAAAACCATGAATTAAAACAATCATCATATTTTTTCTTTAATTCAGTACATTCTTCGCCTATACTGTTCATTTTATTTTACTCTTATATTACGTAATAATTTACAAATCTTAACCAATAGTTACAATAATCGTATCTTAAAATTGCTCTTTTCACATGTCGGATTTCATAACTGACAATGTCAATAACAATCTGCTTCTTATAGATATAGTAATAACATCGCTCGCATATAGTGTACTTTAACAGATGCGAACTTCTAACGGATTAGAAGCATTATAATGACTAGTTTACTATGAGAGATTACAGTTTATTTTTTTATTAGTCGTTCCTTAAAAAATAGAAATTTAAGTTTTAAAGTAAGAAAAAAATTTAAATCCCATATTAAAGTGCTTATGACTGAATTAAATTATTACAGGAGATAAAAATTGACTAAAATTTTAGAACAGTTCAAACCCTATTTTATTATTTTTTGTATAATATTAAAAACTCCAGTAATGTTACTGGAGATTTATTTTAAAATATTATTATATTTTTAAATAAAAACTAGAGAACATTACCTAACATACGATTAACAACACACGAAATTAGAAAAATATATGAATCCATAAAGCTATTTAATATTTAAATAAAAATAGTACCACGCATAATTAAAAAAAAGGATAAACCTGAATGTAGCTTTTACCACAAGTCTATAATCTGGCAACATAGGCAATGAGGTGATTTAGGCCGCCCCAAATTGTACCCTGACGGATGTGAACTCGTAACAGACTAAAAAATGTAACGATGGGAAAGCTATATATTGACTATAATACTTTACCATACGGGAGAAAATGTTATTGTATAATTGTTTTTTTAGCTCTTCCGTAGGTGTAGAAATTTAGGTCTTAAAACAAGTAAAAACTGCGACATCCAAGGTATTACTATGACATTCTGATAATTTTGGCATTTGTCATATTGACGTTTATTTTGTAATTTATTATTACTTGTTAAGTTGTCAAATTTCAGAAATTGTGATTTTATGGTTAGAGGTTAAGTCATATGGTTTTGAATCAATTATTAAAAATACAATAGGATGGGCGACATATTAAAAGACAGCCGATTTGCAAAATATCTCAATGATCCTCGATACAGACAAATCCCAAAACATGAACGAAAAGTCAAGATAGATAAAAGGTTCCAGTCTATGTTTAGTGATGACAAATTTAAAGTAAAATACACAGTTGATAAACGAGGGCGACCCGTAAATGAAACTACTACTGAAAATTTACGAAAATATTACGATTTAGACGACTCAGATGAAAGTACTGATGACGATTTAGAGTCTAGTGCGGATGCTATATCAAAAAGTGAAAAAGCAGAAAAAGAGTCGGATAAAGAGGACCAAAATGAAACCAAAATTGGACAGTTTGTCAGACGAAGACCGAGTGAGGATGAAGACAGTAAACACGAAAAAAGTGACAAAACTAAAATATTTAAAAATGATAAACTTGTTCGTGGTAATTTAGACAGAAAGATAAAAAATAGATTATTAGACTTAGACATTGACTACGCTCGTGGAGAAGGTAAGAAGACATAATTGTATCATAAATGTCAGTGTTTACTTTAAATATAATAGTGATGCTACATACTCAACTCAAACGCTATTCAAAATGTCTAACATCTGGTTGATACATGTATATGTTGTGAGGAATCAAATCTGCAACCTTTTTAGCTAATAAATTATAGTGGCCTTAGTTGTGGCCTTAGTGGCTTTAGTTAATAAATTATAGTGGCCACTGCGCTAGTCTGTTGTTATACTGCTGACACATTAATCAACTTTGTTACACCCATTTTACTTCAGGTGTGATTGTGACGGACTCATCAAGCGATGAAGAGAGTAGTGAGACAGAAGATGAAAGTGAGCTGGAGCATGAATGGGGGGAACTGGATGCTGATGCAGGGACTACTGAAGAATCAACACGAAGGTACCTCATACTACAAACATTTATTTAAATTTTTTTTGGCATAAAATAACAAAGAATTGAATAGTTGTAAATATTTTGTAGTACCTGCATCTTTTATATTCGAAATTAAATTAAATAATAAACATTTATTCCAAATATGCATTTGATTATTTAATAAATTTGTATTAATTGTACATACTGTTTAACCAAAATTATATTATTATCAATTTTTGAAATCAGATTCAACAAGCTTTTGACGTGCATTCAATTTATGAAAACTTAAAAATGTAATAAAAACATGTGATGAGTGTTTTTTTTTCTGATATGTGTATTGCTGTTGGCCCTACTGGCCTTGACAGCGTCACCGGAGGGGAGAGTGTTTAATGAGCTGAATCAATATGGCAAAAAGACTTTTTACTTGAAATAAGTATCTGCAAATTTTCTTAATTGTTACTTTAATTTTAATTCAAGTAAACTGTTATGATTACTTTTTCATAAATATTTTGTATAGTTTTATTAAAGTAAAATTTTTATTTCAAAACCTATTGCCACTCTAGAAAAGAACATGTCTTTAAAACAAGTAATTAAAATTCAGAATATCGTTTCATCTTAGATATCATGTTTGGAAACAAATTCCCTTTTACACTTTTAATGCAAAATTTGTTACTTCAGGCTCGCTATCTGTAACATGGACTGGGATAATATAAAAGCAGCGGATCTCATGGTTCTTCTCACTTCATTCGTTCCGCCAGGAGGTGTCATACATCATGTTACTGTTAGTTATTTTTTATATTGCGTAAACATTATTCTAAGTATTAAGTTAAAGTAGACAAAACTTATGTTATCTAGTCAATAAACTTCCAGAAAAAGCCAGTTGTTTCAGCTTAATGTTTTTGTTATTTGTGTTTTTGTTTAATACTCAATATCTTGTACTTATTAATAAAGTTTTTATCAAAACATTTTACAGTGATCACTTTTGAAGTATGTGAATAAAAAAGTTTTTGATTATGTTTGAAATCCATATATTCACTTTTTTTTTAGATTTATCCATCTGAGTATGGTTTGAAAAGGATGCAGGAGGAGGAATTAAGAGGTCCAATTGAGTTAACAGAAAAGGTGGAAGAGGACAGACTATCAGATGATGGTGGAAATGAAGAAGGTATTTCCACTTTATTCATAGCTGTTGCTAATTGTAAGAAATTTCTGTTAAAAAATTGACATGCCAGCCAGACAGGCAGGCGACCATGTACTGTTATCACTGCTGTCCATGGATGCTTGCAACACCAGAGAAGCCACAAACATTTTGCCAGCCTACAAAGGAAAGAGAATTGGATGGGAATAGGAAATAAGGACAGGAATGGTCTCTCTCACCATACGTAACTTCTTCAAACCAATTTTCTGTGAAAGTGCTTTATTGTCCTAATCAAACCAGCCTGTATACAAGCTGTAGTCGATAGAGGCTGTATCTCAGTAGAGTAGTGTTTTATTTTACTTCAACTAACTGTACAAGGAAGTTAATTATATAATCTAATTTCCATTAGATTATATAATTATGAACAATAATAAGTTGTGGAGTAATATTTTATAAATAATTTCTAGGTTCGACGTATCACATGGAGAAGCTGCGTCGTTACCAACTCAATAGACTGAAGTACTATTACGCTGTAGTGGAGTGTGACACTGTCGCCACTGCTGACAAACTCTACACCGAATGTGATGGTATGGAATACGAGAGTAGCGCCACCAAGCTTGACATGAGGTTCATACCTGATGACGTGACTTTTGATCAGGTAATAATTTACGCTTATTACTTTTGATCAGAATTGGCTACTTTAAATTTAATTGGAAACTGATAAGCAATAATGTGTCAACCCACAAAAAATCTAATTCGGAGATATTTATTATATACTAGCTTCCGTCCGCGTGGAATAGTTACTTTGGGCTGATAATGCATTATTTTAAAACAAATTTGGTTAGCATAAAAAAGGTTATAACCTAACCTAACCTAACCTTAAAAGATAGACATAATATGCTGTGGCGGACTTTTTTTATAACTATTAAAGGAAAACAATACTGTCATACTTGATTTGTTTGAAACTTTAACCGTTTACGCAGCGTAAGCTCTCTCAATGGGAAGATATCCCCCGATTTTGAAACATTCTTCATTGGTACTCCGCTCCTTTTGGTCTTAGCGTAATAACATATAGCCTATAACCTTCCTCGATAAATGGGCTATCTAACACTGAAAGAATTTTTCAAATCGGACCAGTAGTTTCTGAGATTAGCGAGTTCAAGCAAACAAACAAACAAGCTCTTCATTTCTTTTTCGCTTTATAATATTAGTATAGATATAAATTTATGATTATTCAAAATAATTTCAACTCATCGGAACTATATAAGTGCGGAAAAATTTTATTGTTAATTTTATGTTTCGAATTTCAAATTTTTTCATATTTTGCAATTTATACAATATTCTCATGTATTAGAAAAATATTATATTACATAAAACTTTTAATAATACCAATCTGTTTTTAATTCAATACACCATTTATCATTTGCAGTTAAATTACATTATTATTTGTAGAAATTCAAAGCTGTACTTATACCGTAACAACCATAAATGCAAGATTTTACCAGACAAACTTCATTAGCCCCCTCCGCCTTATACATCACTTATGATAAACATACAATTATACAGGAACCTCGGGAAGTATGCAACAAGCTACCAGATTTGACAAAATACAGACCTCGTTTGTTTACCACGACCGCCCTGCAACAAGCCAAGGTTGATCTAACATGGGATACCACTAACCCCAATAGAGCTGAAGCTATTAAAAGCGCACTCGATGGAAAAATCGATGATTTAGACTTAAAGGAATATTTGGCTTCTAGTAGTGAAGGTAGTTGGAAATATTTTTATTTGAATCTATCTGTACTCACCACTTTTTGTCCACAGACTTAGGAATGAACAAACCCAGTGGCTACAGTTATGTTATGTTTTATTTTAGTTACCAAAATGCTTTTATTTTATGGGCATTAATATTTTTTTATTACATTTTTGTACCAGAAGCGTAATAACGGGACTTGTTTAACAACAAATAATAAGAACCAGTGAAGTCGATATACTCAATTAAAATGGGCTTTTTTAATCATTATGGAAGTTGCGCATGAAGACATTTCAAACTTGCACAGGAAGACTATTATTATCATATATTGTCTTTTATGATTCTTTAAAAAAGTATTTTAAACCACGTAGGTAATGTACCTACGTGGTATTTAGTATCTAGTAAGGCGGTACGCAGTTAAAGAGTGTAGAAATTTTACTCGCAATTTTTTATTATTTGTTTATTTTTAGTTATTTATTAAGGGATCTAAACAATTCAATCAAAATTTCCTAACTAAAACTATATACGTGATTTACAGATGAAAGTACAGAAGAACAGGAACAAAAATCCGATAATGAAAATGACGACCCTATTCAGAAATACAAAATGTTATTGGAAGATATAGAAAAAAAGGAAGAGAAGAAACAGAACAAGGACATGGAAATGGAGATCACCTGGGGCTTGGGAGTTAAGGATAAGGCTGATGAGCTAGTGAAAAAGAAAATGAATGAAGGTATATCAGTTGTTTGCATTATAATAATTCATTTATCATCTAATATAGAAAATTTTGTATATTATCCCCTGCTAAACATTCGATTTGAATCTGATTCAAATTAATATCTGATTGTGATAAACATTTGTATACTTATTGTATGCATTTGCGAGAAGGTGATGGGCACAGTATAATTACAATAGATTATTTTTCTGTCTTCCCAATACGACAGTTTTAGACAGTCGTCCAGCATAACAAAATGTTCATTAACGCGAGCAAAAGCTAGAAGCACAATTATACTTAATTTGGCATTATTAGTTTAAACTTTTTCTTACTCTAATAAATTTTAGAATTTTTTTTAAGTAATATATTTCCAAAAATCACCTTTATATTACTACTCATGACTTAATTATACTATTGGTGTATATTTAATGTTAGTAAACGTTTATTTAATATATTTTCAGTTGACAAGAATTTGACTCCTTTCGAAAAGTTGTTGCAAAAGCGGAAAGAAAAGAAGAAAGAGCGTAAGTTGAAAAATAAAAAACAATTAAAAAATAAAGAATCTAATTCAGATGAAAGTTCATCGGATGATGTGCCTTCAGATATAGACATGAACGATCCATACTTTGCCGAAGAATTTAATAAACCTGAGTTTAAGAATAAAAAGTCTAAGAAAAAGCCCGAAAATACAATAGATGAAGCTAAAAATTCCGATGATGAAGAAAAACGAAAGGCAGAGTTACAGCTACTATTGGATGAAGACGACGGTAAAGAACATTTCAGTCTCAAAAAAATACAAGAAGCTGAAAACATTACAAAGAAGTCTAAAAGGAAGAGAAAACTAAAAGAAAAAATGAAAGAACAAAAAGAGTCTGTTCCAGATTTTGAAATAAATCTCAATGATCAAAGATTTTCCGCGTTATATGATTCCCATCTTTATAACATTGATCCAAGTGACCCTAACTTTAAGAAAACAAAGAACATGGAGAAAATTATTCAGGAAAAATTAAAAAGACGGCCAAGAGATGACATAGTAGAAAATACACCTAAGAAAATGAAAGAAGAGACCGAACTAAATTTGTTAGTTAAAAATATTAAAAGAAAAACTAAACATGTTTTAAAGAAATAATATTATTCAAAAAAATTGAATGTGGTTTTTATTTATTTTAATGTACAACGCACGGGATTATTTAAGGTGAGATATGCTTTTATCTCAATAACTTATTATATATGTGATCTTATTTCCGAAAATTACTACAATTGCAGGACAATAAAACTTCGAAATATTGTTATCAAAGTATATAATAGTAGCATGATTATTGTCAACACATTCTCATATGAAAAGAAACCTATACATTAGTGCTATAATTTTGAGGCACTTAATGCTTTCTTGATTTCTCTACCCAACGCTGCACCTAATGGCGGTGGAACAGCATTTCCAACCTGTAAAGCATAATATATCACAATGTTAAAATCTATCAATCTATAAACCTTTATATATATATATATATATATATATTTTTTTATGATGTCCTCCTGTTTGTGTTAGATTATCATATCTAAACCGCTGAATCGATTTTGTCGGATTTTAGTATAATGATAAGTAGGATATTCGACATAAAAAAAATTATGTTTGGCTCGATGGTCACTGCAACTAACTAAAGCGCTAACGGTCGCGAGTTCGATCCACGTTCGTGAAAAAAATTTGTAGATCATATGGCTGTTCGCCATAGTCTTAGTGTTTGTGTCCAGACACCAGCCACAGGTGACCCTGTTTTACTATGACTAGTATCTTGAAAGTTTGAAATGTTGATTTATTAGAACCTGAGTAAATAAGCTTTGCTCAATATTTTTTAAGGCAAATTTATCTTTGGAAATTAAATTAAGATTCAGTAGTGAATAAAAAATACTAGCATTATTTCATTGCCCGAAAACATGGACGTTTTCTAAAAATGAAACCTAACTAGATCGATTTGTCGCCCCCTAAGATGCCTCATGAAAATCGTTGAAGCAGTTTCCGAGGTACAGGATTATATACTCAGACGCTGATAAGTAATACTCAAGTCAAGCCACACGGACTCCATTTTGACAAAATGACGTCTAAAGATGTTATACTTATTCTTATAAACTTTGAAGAAGTTTATATCCATCTTTTAGATTCTATTTTAATAAAAAGTTTAAAAGCAGATTGGTATGATCACAAGTTGTATTTAATAATAAGTTTTTCAATAATGAACTTTTTTCAGTACTTATTTAGTGCAGATGATTTGAAAATTATTTTAATAATGTTAAATACGTGACGCATTATCAGAATATGTATATCAATATCTACGAATTTAACTTGTGGGTTGACAGATTATTGCTTATCAGCATCCACTTGTAAAAATAGCTCGTTGAAAAGTATTAGACATAGATTCCGACCTGCCGATGCTTGTCCTGCACGGAGCCGGCGAAGAGGTACGCGTCGCGGAAGCCCTGCGAGCGCGCGCACTCGCGCACCGACACGACGCGGTGCTGCGCCGGGTGCAGCACGCGGCCCTGCTTGCCCATCGGCTCGGGGTCCGTCACCGTCGTGCTGAAGTAGCCGTCCCACGACAGGCGTCCTGCGACCAGAGAACGTTCGTTTATATATTTATTTTAATGGAAAAAGTAAGTTGTAGACAACTACAGCTATTCTGTTCCAATTAGCCGTTTGTTATTTGTTTTATTAGGCACCAGGAGATGTGTATGATCTCTTGCTTGTCGTAGGAGAGCATCGTAAAGAGCATGGGATACAGACCGTAGAGGCCGGCCCAGTTGTTGTGTCGGTTGGCGGTGTGTGGCAGGCACCAGGGGATGAGCGTGTTCTCCTGCTTGTCTTGGGGCGCGCAGGCGGCGCCGGCCGCGCATGCGCACACTCCACGTAGTGCGCCTGTCGACGAACGTCCATTTTTCTTATCCTCGTATCGGTAGTGCAGCACCTGTGGATGATCGTCCCCATTATATATTTTTGGATACTTATATGTAAAATACTGTTCATTTCGAGTCGAGATCGAGATAGTATCGTATTGAGAATAAATGTTCGTATAAAGTTTTCCTACCTTGCATTTAGTTCCATCGGACAGAGTAACTGATATATTAGGCAAGTCCCTCCAGTCGGAGCCGGGGGCGGTGGGTATTCTGCTCATACGTGCCTGTATGAGCGGCGCCATGTTCTTACATATGTGGTCGCGAAGTCGAGTCGATTCGTCCCTGCTCCTCACTAAGCGCTGGAAATGGGTCTCGGGCATAGATCCATAATCGATTTCGATTTTGTTGGCCCCGTTACATATCTGTGGCAAGTCGCTCATCGCATCTTGGATCGTGCAGGTCCGCCGTGGAGCGGATTCGTCCCATTGAATGTTCGTCACGAATCTTTTACCGTCGATAGTAGTAGTCAAAGAGCAAGCGCGTCTACTAAAAACGTGTGTCGGTTCTGGGTATAAGGGCAATTTGTAACCCGGAGCCGCCGCTAATATTATTAATCTTCGTCGCGTTTGCGGCACTCCATAGTTACCGGCTTGCAGAATGCCAAACGTGCATTGGTAACCCATATCTAGCAATGTCCTAAGTGTCAATTTTAAAACCATACCTTTCTTGAACGCCACAAAGTTTCTTACATTCTCGAGTATAAAATACTTAGGTCTATAAAAGTCGCAGAACGAGAGATATGATGCAACTAAGGAGTTTTTGAAATTTGAATACTCTCTAGAATTGAACCTGTTCATTCCGGAGAAGCCCTGACAAGGCGGCCCGCCACAAAGCAGCTCCACTTCTCCTTGCATCGGAAGTCTCAGACCTCCTCCACTGTGCGTCGCACCAGACATCGCGTCTTTCAATAGTGCATTACAATCTTCATTAAAAATTAAACAATTCTTGTTATTCAGAGAGTAAGCGTGCGCTGCAGCTTCCATGTTTTCTATTGCCCATCTACATTCCGCGATACCCGATTGGTGTAACCCCTCAGAAAGGCCTCCGCACCCAGCAAACACATCTAAAGTTCTTAAAGGTCTAACGTTTACTTCTTGAGTTGCACCGACGTCAGGTCCCAACGGTTTGCTCGATTTGCCTTTACCTTTTCCCTTATCTTTTCCTTTATCTCGTCGCCCCACACTCTTTGCTTGTTGCGGAACATCTTCGATCTGCCCCGTAGCTTTATTAAAAGCCATTCTAAAATAAATTCTACTCGGGTCTTTTTCGAGCCATTCGTATATATGGTGTTGTTGAGGTATGTTATCCACATAAGTTAATTGACAAGGGCCTACAACCATCGAAAAGGAAACTTCTTTTAACTCATCGCTCCAATAAACAACATTAAGATCTTCATGGTGTGGAAATCTATTACTCGTATTCTCAGGTCGATACAAAACATTAACTTTCACATAAATATCTTGAGGAACAACAAGAGGACCTTCACCTGCTGCAGTAATAGCGGCTATATAACCGACACAAAATGGTTCGCCGGTATCTACGTTAGAGCCCCGTAAATAATTATCACTTTTTCGATAATATTCTGGGTAGATATCCTCATCAACTTTCTCTAATTTCATCTTTCCATTATTGTTGTTGTTACTGTTATTAGTATTTTTAAATTTAAATGTTCCAGGTTTAAGGAATATACCACAACCTTTCTTATAATCGTAATCTCGCCACCTAACACTTGTCCATTCACTTCTATTTTCAGGGACAATAGAAGATTTTTCTGATAGCTTACCAGAAACCTTTGGAATATCTTTCGCGTCACGTTTCGTTTTACGCTCACAGGATGGACAAAATCTGTGTTTTCTTAATTCGTTTGGACACTCTGGATCGATAGGGAGATCTTCAAATCGTGCTGTAAACCTTTCGTAATATTTCTGATAAAAATATGTTTTTCCATCATCTTCAAAATATTCTTCAGCTACCTCTTTTCCACCTAGCTTAAACCAATCTTCGGGAGCTACTCTTTTTTCTACATGTGCTTTTCTCAGAATAGATGAAAGAGGTGCACCGTGACAACACCTATTGCCTAAAAATATTTCTCTTGGGTCCCCAACCTCGCCCAGTACAGTGTCAGAAGATCTAATAAAAACTTCACCATGGAAGTAACCAGATTTTGGGTTTATAATTTCTTTCCACATATATGTAACTCTCGTGACCAGTGCTGGGATATTAGACTGTGATGCTTCTACCATTACAAAATCACCTATTTTAAGTTCTGCACCATCAATCTCCACACTCTGATAATAAACTTTAGTTGTATCTGCTTTTATAGGGTCCCCTATCCATTTAAGCTTTTTATTATTCGCTCCAGTTAATTTTACTGGAACTGTGTCATCGATTTTATCAAGTTGACGTTTTTCTGCTATGTGTTGATAGTCTTCCTCGTCTTCGATTTCCGAATCTTCTGCTTGTTGGACAGCCATATTAGGACAGAGTCTTCTAACGCATGCCTTTTTCGTCCTTCCGTGTCCACCGAATTTAAGCATTGCTCGACACGCATTACATTCTCCACAATCTGGTAGTTGACAAGCTTCGCATACTCCACACCTTTTTCTTCTTAATACAAGTTCATGGTTCGTCTTATCCAACTGATTAGTAAAGAAACTTTCAAATGTTTTTCTTACAAGTGGAGTAGTTGTGGCTTTAGTCCACGCTTTTTTGTCTACTTTTTTGTAGTCAATTTTCGCACGAACTCTTCTCTTCCCGAACTTAATACCCATCAACTTGATAAGCTCTCTCATACATGGCAATGTTATCAAGGGTTCGTTGTCTTCATCTGTTTCTAAACTTACAACCTGATCACAAACAAACTGGGCATGTTTGTGAAGCATTTCTTCAGACATTTTTTTGTCATCTAAATCTGGAATCGTACACTCTCTTACCAATTCAAGCAAATCTTCATAGGTAGGTTGAAGGTAATGATATTCTTCTAGATACTCAACTACTACTTTGCTTAACCATATTTTTTCATACAAATTGTCCATCAGAGGAGTATATTCTGCACTAGGTTTGAGTAAGTTATATTCTCCAAATTCAGTTGAGAGTGTTATGCAATTTTTCGTCCCACCATCAAAGCCATGGATAAACCTATTTATAGGGATAATATATTTATGATTAAAAATTTCAGAAGTTTAAAAACATGAAAAATATGGAGCAAATGTTACCATTCAATAATAGGACCAACATCCTTCACTGGTATGGATTCCTCGTCAATGTCAGGAGATTCAGAACAAATTGACTTGAGGTATCCAGACATATATATTCTTACATCACTTTCAACAAGACCACCGTCAATTGGACACAAATGGCCTTGTATGTCAAATATTGAAAACCCTGTTATATTAGTCTGTGGTCTTTCCATTATATCACCATCGTCACCTGCAAATGTTAATTACATTTTCTGCATTGAAGGCGAACAATTAAATATGGGCAAGGGATATATATTCACTTATGAATTTCGAGAAAATATAAGCAATCAAAATTTTTTAGAAAAATGTTTTAGGGAACAGAAAATACCATTAAAGGTGGCTGGTAATGGTAATATTATCCAAAATGGAACAATTTACGTTACAATTTACATTTTTGATAATAATGCATAATTAGTTTGTTAAAAATTATAATCAAATTTCAAGAGAAAATATTTAATTATTTAATGATTAGAAAAAAAAAATTAATGATGAATTTTTATGTTATCGAATAGCAGGTCCTTTTTCTAGATTATTATGGTGAAACATAATTTGCCAATGATATTTAATCTACAATAATATTATAAAAAGGAAAGATTTGTATTTTTGTATGTTTATAATGAATAATCTCAAAAACAACTGGGCCGATTTAAAAAATTCTTTTACCACTAAAAAGCTGAGTAACAGAGGCTATTTTAAATGCTATAAAAATTAGGGATCCTTACTTAAATATATAAATAATACAACAAAAAAAAGTATATAAATGAAAGTTAAAAAATTTCAAGAACTTTGTCCACCTGTGCGAAGCCGGGATGGGCCACTAGTAACTAAATATTTCTGAAGAAAAATAACAAAATTATGAATTTACAGATGCTTCAAGTTTTGAAAGTCACAAATTCATTGAAGTAGAAATTATTTCGAAGAATACTACTCAGTCATTACAGTGAAAACTATTGAATTGGTAAAAAACAATTGTTAAAACCCTATAATTCTCACAGTAACACATATTTGGAATACTAAATTTAGCATATTTTAGCACGAAACAAGTGAGAGTTTTAATATAACAAACAACTTTTTAAGAGTATCATTGGAAAGAATTTGTTGATACATAATGCGAATTTCAGGTTCTATAGCTTTTTTATTTTTATAGATATCTTAATTTGGCTTTTATGATTCCTTTTAATTTTGCTTAACATTTCAACCAACTTCAACAAAAGAGGATCTCCTCAGCTATTCATAGATATGTTTTTTTTTAACATTTCTCCATTAAAACTCCCTCATTTCATAATTGATTTAGAAAATTGAAGCTTCTTTTTTTTTGTAATTGTGGCTATTAGTTTGGTGCCATAGAATTATTATTCAAATTGGTTCAGTAGTTAGGTTTTTAAATCAAAATAACTAGAGTAGGTATATCATTCAAGTAAATGAAGTTGAGGCTTTTGACATCAACTCCTTTTCTTTATTATAATATATAAGAAAAGTATGAAACTTCTCTTATTTGTTTATTTCTATCACGTGACATAAATATAAAATAATTTTGAAGTAAGTGCCCTCTGTGGTATCTGCATAATAAAAAGTATGAGTATGTTTTAATCAAAAATATAAGCTATCTCATCTTTAAATATCTCTGAAACTTTACTTACACTCACAAAATTTCACATTGATTAATAATATTCTTTTCATCTATCAAAATTAATACAATTCATTAACTATTAGACCAAAATACAATATCGATACCTCCCACGTAAGTTATTGTAAGCCACAAAATTGCCGTTAGCGTTTTTACTGAATACTACACGAATTTGCATAGCTTAATGCATTCAAAGTGAAAAAATACCAAAAATCTTTTTTTTTTTCAAGGAAAGTTACAACAAAATACGCCTGAAAAAGGGCTGTATAGGGTTGTAACTTTCAAACTAAAACGGATTAAAAGTGCTCTACTGTAAAATTGTAATTTTGGGGTTACAACAACTTACGTGGGAGGTATCGATATTAATCTTCATATATTAAAATAAAGTTTGAAAACTTCCTTTGAAATGAATGCTTACTTTTTATAATATTTTACCTAAGAACAGATATATCATTAAAGATATTAAGCATTAATCTTACCAGAAGCCAAAACTAATTTTTCATTAGTTAATGCTATAAATTCCTCTACAGCATCTTGAGGATGGCCTTGATAGTAAATAATGTCAGAATTATTCAAAAATTGTCCACAAATGTCACATTTCTCCATATCAGGCAACTTATTCATCTTTTCATTATCTAATAAGTTATCATTATCGTTTATTTTTGTTTCATTAATTATATTTAATTCATTTTTACTTAATTTATTTTGGTTTTCATTGTCATTTTCTTCACTGGCAGTGTCACAATTGTTATTCATTTCATTATCTTTAACAATTTCATTGATATTTGTTAAAGGTTTAATGGAGTCAACAATATTGTCTGTTAGTACAATGTTTTGCTTATTAGTAGATGTTAGTTCAGTATCACAGGTTTCAATTTTTGGTTCAGAGATATCCACTGCTTCTATTTTTAATTTTTTCTAAAACAGATTTTTTATATAAACACATTAATATACAACTGTCTCGATAAGTATATAATAAATTTTGATCATTAACAAACATTGTAATATTTTATTAAATATGTAAATAATTTAACCAAAACTTCACTTAATTCAAATACATGTATAAATTTTACCCTAATGTAATGGTCTATACTCTAAAACATCTAAAATTTATCAGAGCAAATCGGTACTTTCATTTAACTCATGTAACTATTAAACAATAACGAAATAGCTCTAACTTTTAGTTTAAAATCATTTTTAATTTAATGTTTCTTACAGAATCATTTCTTTCAGTATTTACATCTGGACTTCTACCACGTTTTATGGAAAACATATTGGTAATTTTTAATTGATTATTTTTTATTGCTGATTTTCGAGTTGACCTGAAATTAAAAATAAATATTAAATTCACGACCTCATAGCAAAATTTCTTAAGCATAATAATTGAAGACATTTTTTTAATAAAACTTATATAAAAAGTAACATTAATAATAAGTTTAAAACGAACGGTGTGATATAAAAATGCAAAATGTAACATACTTGCGTAAAGGCAAAGGTGAAACGTATTTTTCATCTTCGTTTTGGTTGTTTTTTTCTAAACTATCACTGAAATTTTCAATTGACGCCGGCATTTTTGTCTTTTACTCAAATAAGTCCATTTTCGAGTTTTTAGAAAGTTTTAATGGAAAAGATTAAAATTTATTAAAAACAAAACAATTAAAAAAACGAAAAAGAAAAAATACAAACAATAAAATATTAAGTTGAGCTATTTAAATGAAGTTTGATCATTTTAATTGTCACACTACTCAACAAGTCAACAAAAAGCGCGCCAAACTATATTTTTTATGAGTATATCGTTCAAAGCACGCCAATGATTAATATTATCCAGTCTAGCTTAGTCTCATTGTAAATTATTTATTATAGCTAATTAAGTGTCTAAATCACTTTCGTTTATTACTTAGTGACAAGTTTAAATGATAACAATTTGCCCAAATTATTATTGCTGTTTTTATTTTTACAAAAATTAGCAGACTGCTCTTTATCGTCTGCTATTTATGTCATAAATGTCCAAATGTCATTTGTTTTTAGAATTTCCAATAAGGATAATTTTATATTTATAATTAATCATTGATATAACTAAATATAAGATGCAATCAATTTTGTAATAAAAAATTTGTTCTACTTAAAATGATACTACATAAATTAAATTGCTTTTGTAAAATAAAATTCTTAAGAAAACCAATTGGATTTCGAAGTTTTTCGACATGTTATCCAGATATCGATATCGACTATTACTGCAATATAAAAAACATATTAGAAATAAAACGCAATGTTAAAAATAGAAAAGGCGTAGGTGATATAAATAAAGTTCAAGAAATATTTAATTTATATAAGTGTATCCCAGTCACAGATCTTGCGCATTTATCAATTAAAGAGAAATTATATGAAGAACTTGCAAAACTACCTAATAAAACTCATCCCATGGTTGAAAACTATACAGAAATACCTCAAGTTGTTCATGAAATTAATCAAAAAATAGACTTTGGTTCTCACAAGCCTTTGGAATTTAGTGAAATAACACAACACTTGAATTTAATGAGAACTGACAAATTAGGGTATACTTGTGGGAATAAAAGTTACTATTATTTAGGTGAATTAGCTGAATTGGAAGAAGCATTAATTAAATATACAGTCTCTTCATTGTTAGAAGAAAATTTTAAATTAGTGTCCGTACCAGATATATTATCAAGCAATGTTTTACGAAGTTGTGGAATGACAATAAACAATGATCGTACTCAGGTACAATTTTTTAGACAATAATATTTATATGGATGAAAAAATGATAATTTGTATCATGTATAAGAAATTTTATATATTAAAAGTTGAAACATGTAAACTCATTGTTTAACTTTATTTTTACAAGCTTTTATTTATCTCTAATTTTTAAATAATTGCTTTTATATATTATATAATAAAAAAAGCATTTCAAAATATTGTGATATTAAAATAGTAAAGAAAATGTCTACAAAATATAGAATACATATTGTTTATTTAAAATATATAAATCAAATTTCAGATATATTCATTGGACCCAGTACATCATGGTCCAGATTTATATTTATCAGGTACTGCAGAGATGTCATTAGCTGGCCTATTAACAGATTCAGTACATGATCAGAAAGATTTACCTCTTAAGCTTGCAGCTGTGAGTAGATGCTATAGAGCAGAAACTTCAAACTTAGTTGAAGAAAGGGGTACATATAGGTAATTTTGGATATTAGTAGTAATTAACAAAACAGTATTCACACCTACTTGTTTTATGTAAGACATATATTTTAACCTACACAAATAATATCAAGGATTATTTTAGTTTTTTATTGGTTGTAAACTATGTCTATACTTATTAAAAGCTTTTATTGAACTTGCAATGTATTTTTTAAGAATAAGATTTAAAATTATATACAAAGTATACTTATTCTGTTAGTACTTTATTTACTTACATGTTCATTACAAATAATACATAAAAACATTGATTGACAAGTTATTGTTATATAATTTACAGAGTACATCAATTTACTAAAGTTGAAATGTTTACTGTCACTGTACCTGAAAGTTCCGATGAAATGCTTGAATATTTAAGAAAAACTCAAGAGAAATTGTTTTCACCGTTGGGTTTTCACATGAAAGTGTTAGATATGCCACCGCATGAACTTGGTGCTCCAGCTTATAGGTAAAATATATACTTATATATCTTCTTTAATGACCTAGCTGTGCCTCATGCTACTACGGCTAAATCACATGACCGCATTGCAACATAACAAAATCCTATCCTAAAAATTAAAACATATCATGAAAATCTACAACCTACCTGTTTTTATGTATAAGAACTGTCTTATAGTGCTATATCCTTTATAAATAAACAGATAATTCAATTACAATGAATTTTTGAAATGGGATAGGTGGTTTCCAGATAAGCATATTCAAATCATTAAGGTCTTTGGCTTTACATGTTACTATACCTAGTTATAGATTTTTGCCATTTTTTTTAAATTATAATGATAATTTACATAATAAATTTACAATTTGATGAATATTGATGGTTTGCAATTCATTTTCAATAATTTCCTGTAAGAATAGGTATAACTGTATTTATAATATAACATATATGTTATCAATTTAATTAATTTATTCATGTTGTTAATTTAATAAACTTTTTAATAGGATTTCTAGTAGAAAACAAGAAATATTGATGCTATTTTGTCATATTTTAACACTGAAAATTGGTTGCAAAATAACAGTTCTGAATTTTTTTTAAGGAAATATGATATTGAAGCTTGGATGCCAGGACGCAACAATTATGGCGAAATTTCAAGCTGCAGTAATTGTACCGATTATCAATCAAGAAGGCTTAACATAAAGTATTGTCATGGCGACAAACAGAAATATGTTCACACTTTAAATGGTACTGCATGTGCAATACCCAGGATGCTCATAGCATTACTTGAAACGCATCAAGATCCCAAAGGAAAAATAAATATACCACCAATATTACAACCATTTATAAATGGTAAAAAATTTATTACAAAAAATTCTAGTGTGCCCAAATTAAAATTAATGAAATTAAAGAAATAGAACATGATGTTGTAAATATTATTAATTCACATTTTAACCAAAAGTTTTTATTAACACTAATATCCATTGTCAGCTATAATATAAAGATTTTTCTCTATATATGTGGTAGCCAACTGGTTTAAAAAGCCATTCATTTAACAGCCTAGCCTCAACTAACAGCGAACAATACATAGCCATACTGTCTATGGAAATTATTTAATAAACTAGTTGGTTCATGCTTAGACTATTCATATAAAAAGAAAATTGTGACATTTAAAATTGTTTATTTAGTTATTTTAAAATATAACATATTGTTATTGGGAAATTCTAAACAAATCAGCTAATCCTGATCATGATCACGAGCAAGCTGAGGATATGGAGACTAGCATGGATGCGAGCTTTTTGTTATGTCAAGGGAGAGGCTGCTCATCCCGCAGAGCCGGACATGTTAAAAACACTAATTGGTATAACTAAAATTTATATTAAATTTAGCCACCCTAACCTCAAGGACATATTTAAATAAGTAGGCTAGGAATGTGGTGAAACAATGAATAGGGTAGGCAAATATTAATTGTTATTGATCCAAGTCCATCCATTTGTCTAACTAAGTAATTATAATAGATATAAATTAAAAAATTTATGTCAACATAATTTTTATTAAAACTTAAATTTGTTCTACTTTAGCTTTGTTTTGGGATTTTTTGCTGTTTTGAAACCTTTTTCATTTTTGCTTTAAATTTGTTTATGTCAATAGTAGATTCTTCTATTGGAGTTTGTTTAGTAATTTTTTCTTCTGGCGGTATAAAGCCCTTTTTCCTTTCTTCTTCTCTAACTTTCTTGGCTTGTATTTGTTTTTCTTGTTTTTCATGACGATGCTTAGCACTCTTTTGTTCATCTTTAAGGAAATATTCACCAGTCGCAAGTTCTTTATCGATTTTACTTTCTGGTTGAGGTGGGGGGAATGGAGTATATGGCTTCTTTTTAACTTTATTTTTAGGTTGTTTTCTAGGAACATTTTTACTTTTAAATTTAGGCAGAAACCGTTCCCAGTTCTCATTTTTCAGTCGAGGATCTTTCATTAATTCCCTTTTTATCATAAGACTTTTTATATTATACATAGGATGAATATTTTTCATAGTATCTTCAACTATTCGTCTAACTTGTACTAAACCTTTGTATGGACCCACGGCTGAAACTGTGTTACCCTGAACAAGAACATAACATTCTGTGAGTAACTCGATAGATTTAAGTGTCACGCCATTTGGACCAATTAATCTTTGCCTTCTCTTTAAAAATGTTTCCTTTTTCTTAACATATGAATTAATTTTTATAATATCACATCCTATCTCATCATCTAGTACCCTTACTGCTTGTTCAAATGGAACACTACGCGAAAGGAGCTTCATAAAATCCCTCGCTTTGATGATGATGTAGGGATCCCACGTTTTTCTAGTTGTTTTTACTGTTAAACTGCCTTCTATGAGGTCTAAGTCGGCTATAATATGGTGTTCTTTTAATACTTTTTGAACCAATGGCCAGCACTCCTTTAGATATTGTTCTCGATATTTGGGAAATAAAGTCGCGAATTTACTCTCTTCAATAAGACCATGCGGATTATCTTCTGGTGTAAATTTAGGAATTTTCATAGCCCAGGCAATTTCTATAGGACCACTATCTTCCTTTTCATTATTTTCTTCAATTTCCATAGCTACTTTTTGTATTGTATTATAATAAATATATCAATCCTTAATAGGTTAAGTTTTTATTTCAATCGTTCAATTCAATAGAGATAAATTCATATTCTTGTCAATGTCAAATTGCTAGTTTTGAAGAGCACGGTCAAAGAGTAGAGCACCCTGCTCTACTCTTTGGCCGTGCCATGGTGAAGCTTCCATAGCTTAGAACAAGACTTTTTCTTATAATATGACGTACATCCTCAGACCACTAAATATTTAGACGCGTAACATACACAATTCTATAAACAAAATTTTCATCCAATTTGACGGGGGGCAAGGGAATTAATATATTGATATTACTGCAGACAGCTATTTATAATCTCGGAGCTCGAGACTCTCTTCGGGATGTATTTAAGAAGATTGGTATTCTCACCGTTGCGTCACAATATATTTATGTCAATATTTTATATATATATCAAAATAATAATTGTTTTCCTAAAAACAGTGACATACATTGTATAAAACCCTAGAAGTAAAAATAAACTTGTGACACCTTGTTTTCGTCTTCATAAAGTCAGTGTATCGTTTCTGGGCCTCGGTATTCGCATCTATAATAAAATCCCGCAACCAGTTTTACATTTGCCACTTAATAAGTTTAAAACCTATATAAAAAAATCCTTAATAGATAAAGCGTATTATACTATACCAGATTATTTGAACGATAAAGAGGCGTGGATCTAATGTGCGTTGAGTTTCTTACAGGATTTCAAAACAAATTGTAATAAAAAACCATAATGTATGAATGATTTTTAAAAGAGTACCTATCGAGTTTCTTGCCGGTTCTTCTTTAAGCTACCGGTGGTAGCTTAAAAAAATCTATAACCAATGGACCTGTAAATTGACGATTCGAAAGTACTATAAAAAGCCTATTTAAATAAAGTATATTTTGAATTTGTATTTGAATTTGAGACATACTCAAAATTATTTTACATCGTTACGAATACACATAAAAAGAAAATATCAAGACTAGTAAACTATGTGCACACTAATAATAATACATACAAAAAGTCAATAGTATATATTATACATACACTAAGTATTGTTGGTTTTTCATATCGACGTCATCACTTTTTTCCTAAAATACATTTTATCGATACTTTTGATTCTACTTTATGTCGTAAAACTTTAAAAAACCTTTTGTGTTTTAATACATAAGACTTTAAATATTCCATATTGATTTAATAATATCACAAAAAAGTCATGTATTTATTACACCAAAAGAACATTGAACAACACATGTAGATAATTAAAAAAAAGTACGATGTGAGTATATATCATATATTCATATACTTTACCACATCACAAAGACTTTTTTACAAATAAAGAGAGGACAGGGCATATAATTACGTTATTTTTTTTATATTACTTTTTACATGAAAATATAAAATTATATTTTATAAATGTCGATAAAAACGATTTAGTCGACATCATAGCAACACTGTCAAAATTTGATAAATAGTCTCGGTACATTTTCAAGATAACAAAATTTTTACCTTGCCCGGTTAAGAATAAGGTTTAAAATAGGAAATAACTGATTAAATGTTAATTAGGCCAAAATAGCATAACAGTTAAATAATTTATTTTAACTGCGAATCTAATTAGTAAACAATAAATTCCAGTATTGTTAATCAAAAACTTAAAAACCTTGACACTACGTTAACAGACGCATTTTTAACGTCGTCATTTAAATTTGGAATCTAAGTACTAGGTAGTAAGTTTCAATTTTTTTAATATTTAAAAATGTCACTTGTATGTAAGATTATATATTAGTCTATATACTCGTTTTATTTGATATTGACTTGCAATGTAAAGCTTTTGGTGTAACAACATAAGTTATAAAATTGTTTGAGAATTTCACAGCATCGATTCGATTATTTTGTGCTCGACTAATCCATTGGTCATGATTCCGAATATTCTTAATGATAAATATTTAATGGTAATTTAAATAGAAATAGTGAATTAATTTTGTCAAAAATAATTATGTATGAAATGCGACTCCCTCCTTTTGAAGATTAGATATGTTTGACCTCTTAGTAGCTGCCTAAATTAGCATTTTTACGGAACTCCGTATACAATGAAAACGATTTTGATATTGTCGAAAATTATAAGATTTGTTAAGTGGAATATAAAAATGTCTAAGGGTGCATTCGTAAAACGAGACTTAACCGAGTAAATAACGTATAAAGGAGAATTTTTTTAAAGAAAATAACAGACAAAGTTTAAACTTGCTCGAGTATATCGTTTGTGATTTAGACCGCCGAAAATTGCAGCCTAACGGACGTTAAATCGTAACAGACAAAAAAAAAATTAACAGAGTGAAATCACTATTATAGCTACTTTACTAATGGAGAAAATATTGTTTTATTTTTTTATTAACACTTTCAAGAATGAACCAAGAATGGGGGCAAAATCCTAATTTTCTTGCCCTATTGATTAAACTCTATCAAATAAAAATAGTGCTTATTCTTTAGGAACTATATTGTAATGACAGTTACACAAAATCAAATAATTATTTGGCGGGCGTAGATATAATTAAAGATCTGTAATCATAATATATTTTTTCAAACAACAATATTTATTTTGTTGTTGTAATGTTTTTATGTCTTGTTAATTAAAAAAAAAAAAGATAAAGCTAGATGTATCTAAAGTATGTTACGATTATGAAATAAGTAAAAAATGTTTCGAAAATAAATTAGTAGTAAGTTTTTTTAAATCACCTAGACACTTCACCTTTTTTTGGGAATTGTTAAAAATTAAAATTATTAGTTAGTTTTTGAGAAATAAAAGATTTTTTTTTTCAAATTACTTTAATTTACCTGTGTTAATACTACTTTAAAACCGTATTCTAGAAGTATATAGAAACTACTACTCTACAAAGGCAAAATTACTAGTATAATGTAGCCAAATAAAATAAAAGTTTATCCTTAGCTTTTACATAAATAAATTTAACGTTTTTTTAAAGTTCACGTTGAATATAACATAAATACCTAAGAATTAGTAAAATAACTTTCAATTTATAAAGCTCTGATATAATAATATTGTATCATACGAATAACTATAATATTAATTAAAACATTATTAATAGTATTTAGCCGTTAGAGTGCCGAGGAGCAGGATAGTGCTCCCAAAAACGGTTGCCACTTTCTATCTAGCGCTCCACGTGGAAGATCGTTCGCACGCGTCGGTAATTTATCATTATTTTAGACATACTGCGTGGCACTCAAACGGTTAATATAGATAAACATAACAACGTGATTTGATTTCTTATACAGTTTATAGTCAAATGCACTTTATAAAATAAAACTCTTCACACTCAATGGCTCCTAATCATCATGTTTTTTATAAAATCATAAAATATATGCAGTAATATATTGAAAATAATGATTTTTGTCTCTATACGACTGCTATATCGTGGAGCACTAAAATAGATTATCTATATCGAAGTTGGCCATATTATTTGCCTCTTCAGACCATGCTGGGAACTTTGAATTGTCAATTTCAGGTGCGTGTTTGTTACTTGAAAGCAATCTATGATTTTGTCCACCGATTTCTACTTTACATTCTATACATCTGCTTACTTCCATCGCTCCCCCACATTGACCTATGCTATAGAAATGGCCGTTTGGACATTTATACCATTGACCGGCTTTAGCACCGATAGCTTTGACAATCAAATCACGCTCTTCCTTAGTTATAATTCCAGATGCTTTCACTATGTCTTGTAAATTTTTGAGCGTGTCCATTGCGTTATCTGCGTTATATATACCAAAACCAAGAATCAATTTTTTTGCGGTTTCCATCGCTACAATTACTTTTGGGTTATTTTTATTCATGATGTAAGCTTGGTGGCTTAAAATTTTTGAAAACTGAACAATCGAATTCATGCGTTTCATTTCATTACGAATATCCATTTGTTGCTGTTGGCTTATTTTTTGTATATTATTAAAAAGAACGCAACATATTATAGATGTTTTTTCAACAAGGTGGCTGTACAGCTCAGTTAATTTAGCCGTGTTAAATTTCGTGTAAATCTCCGACAACATTTCTAAAATATTTAAATATACAAAATGCATATTCAATTGCAGCAAAGAATATTTTTTCTTTGTGTTGACGAAATGGAACAATTTGTTGAAAGCCTTTTTCCAGTCCGAGAATTGTTTGTCTGAAAAAAAAAGATATATCAAATTATAATAATATAGCAAATAGAATGATACTAATTATTTTTTAATTACGTTAGGACTAAACTCCCAATATCTTATTTATCTATGTATATAAAAAAAAGTCTCATTATTTACACCATTTATAACTCAAGAATGACATGACCGATTTTAGATATTTGCTTTATTAGATTTGTCATCGTCCCGACTAGCAGAATAGCTATTAAAACATTGGAAAATTTCACAAAAAATTAAAAGCATACATTTTTATGCATCAGCTAATAAAATATCCTTATAAATTAAAGTTCGCCGGGGTTAGCCAGTATTAGATAAGTTACTCGGTTAACTCAGGTTCTGTAACGAAGGTTGACTTTTCTATTTTCCCATAGCAGGCAGTATATGTCTTTCCTTCCTCTCTCCCTGTATCCCTATCTAAATGTTGTTGTAAATCTTAACTTATTATTTACTAAAAGTGAAAAACTTTATTTATTATTTCTAAAGTATATTTTGTGGTTTACTTAATTACCTGTATATATTTTATTATGAATTTCGTGAAATGTAGACATCTCTTCAAATAACTTCTTCTTAGCATCCTGATTTTGTTGAATATTACCATAAACTCGTTCCTTAATCGGATTGATGTCATTTTTGAATCTATTGTTTACCAAATCTTTGTAACGAGGCGTATTTATGATGGGCTTACGACAAAAGGGGCAAGCACGAAGAGATATAGATTCCGATTCCGAATTCATTAAATGTTCCATGTTCTCAAATTCCATTATGTGACCACAATCTTCTAATACGACGAATCTGTAATAACGAAAGACTATGTAAATTAAGCTGAAAAATAACACAGAAAGCTTAAAATCATTTAACTAGTAAGATAAAATCATCATCTAGATTATAAAGCATAGATTCCCAATCAGTGACACGCGCCCCACTTGGGGGCATTGGTTGAACTAATGGGAAGCGCGACGGTTTAGGTTGTGGAGAAGTATTTTCAAAGATTTTTTAACACGATTAGCGATGCGAATTAAAAAATGAATAAATGACATATCGCAACACGGATTCACCGATTGGCTAATCAGGTTCAGTCATTGTACTCCCACTAATTCTATCTATTACATTATTCATTCTGTTACTTGTTTACCTACTTGTCACTTGAAAAAAATACGTTCATTTATTTTTTCATTCATAGTTTGCTTAATTTTCTTATTTCGACACCTATGGGGACGTTGTGTTTTAGTTAAACGTTGGGTGAGGCGATGGTATAAAATGTTGGGAATTCCAGTTCTAGAGGAATACAGGGTAATGTCCATGCATGTCGCTTTTTTGCTATGTTGCAATTTTGGAACGAAGTTTCTCTAACGAGCTTTTGGTGGATG
The DNA here is from genome assembly GCA_037950945.1 of Hypolimnas misippus. Classification (NCBI taxonomy): domain Eukaryota; kingdom Metazoa; phylum Arthropoda; class Insecta; order Lepidoptera; family Nymphalidae; genus Hypolimnas; species Hypolimnas misippus. The sequence continues at coordinate 8,687,174 of JBBEEQ010000006.1, read as the reverse complement.
GAAGTTATAAGGTAAAAATATCCGATTGACACCTTTACTACCAGAAATATAAATAAAGTACTTGGCGTGTGAGGAGTGATTGCTCCTCTAGGTGCGTACACAATATTTTAATATTTTAGGTTGTTTATTATTTGTTTATTTAATATATTTAAGTTAATTGGGAGTCGACTTCATAAACTTATATATATTGTTATACCGCTCTTCGTTTCTTTTACAAAACTGCGACTCTGAGTCGTACTTGGTCAGTTAGTTAGTTTGTAACGATTCCCACTAATAGGCTTTTAAAAAGAACTAATATTGATACGGTGCTGCTGATCGCAGATGGTCTTGTTACACAGTCAGGTTGTTGATTTTTTTATTTAACTTTAGAGCTATAATAGCGAATCCAGTGTAAAGAGTTACTCTTTCTGAGATTCCGATGAATTTTAATTAATAGCAAATACATACAAAGCGTCGTCGTCAAACTCGTCGCCTAGGAAGTCCGTGGGGAAGTCGTCCGGGCGGCACGGTTTGCACACGTCGGGGCAGCGCTCGCCGCAGAGGCCGCGGCAGCGGTGCCCGCAGGGGAGCGTGCGCGCGCAGCGCTGCGTGCACGCCTCGCGCGAACAGCGCTCCCCGCAGCGCCTCGTGCAACGCCCGTGCGTGCACGCTCGTTCACACCGCTCCTGCAAGCATTCAATTGTTTATTCGACTTTTGACTACGGGATGCAATATGGACGCTGATATGTAATACTATGTCAAGACACATGGACTTCCTTTTAAGAAAATGGCGTCTAAAGATGTAACCTATTACTTATTACCTATTGTTAATAAATTTGTTTGAAGAAGTATATAATCATCTTTTCTTTTCTATGTTGATAAAAAGTATAATGAATTTGAATCAAAGTTTTTTTCACTTTAAAACCAAACCACGTTAAAACCAAAGTTACTACAATACTTATGTGTTAAATCTAATTTTTTTTTTCTATTTTTTATGTAAGAATATTTCATATTCGTATATGTTAAAACGACGTCTCCACTGTTCAATTCTAATATGTTTTTTAAAATAATAATAATCATAAATAATATGTAATTTTTCTGTCTTTTGATTATTTACATTTTTTTCCTACAATTGTAATTGATATTAATGACTGTTTGGTTCAAAATAATGAAAAAGAAAAAAACAAAGTTAATATATGCGTGACACTCACTTGGCACGGCACACAGGGCGCGCCGCAAGGCCGCGGGCAGCGAGCGTGCACACACTTCATCTCACAATTCTTGTTGCACGGCGGACACAGCTGGCTGCAAGGCTCCTCGCATCTAGAAATAGATGAAAACGTGACGTTACATTACAGGATTGTATGGTTAATTACTTTCACATAATAATTAAGTAAGGCAGAGCCTAGTTTTAGCCTATTGACAGGTTGTGTATGATGGTCTGGCTCAACTGAAGCAGTACTTCACTCTCAAGGGTGATCGGTGCAATATGTAGCTAAAATTGCTTCGATTGTACAGTGAGCGAGAGTACATATCTTAAAACGGGTTTTTTCCAGATTTATTAAAATGTAGTAAAGTTTTACCACTTTTTAAAAAGGGAAGCAAATGTGATCCTGGCAATTATAGACCTATTTCTATACTACCATCCCTAAGTTAAATATTTGAAAAACTAATTTTAAATCAACTCCGTGTTTATTTTAATGTAAATAGTATTTTTCATGGTGAACAATACGGTTTCACTAAAGGTCGCTCGACTTCAGGTGCAGGAATGGCACTACTCAAACACGTATATGATGCGTGGGAGAAATAACAGAATGCTATTGGTGTATTCTGTGATTTGTCTAGGGCATATGACTGCGTAGAGCACGAAACACTTTTATATAAACTTAAATACTACGGCGTGAAAGGTAAAGCTCTTGATCTCATTGCTTCATACTTGACACAGAGACTTCAACATATTACTATAAATTGAATAGTCTTCTGGATCTGTCCTAAAGATGGGTGTTACACAGGATTCAATTCTGGGTCCTTTTCTATTTTTATTATACATGAATGATCTTCCAGTTTATGTTAAAAGTGTTTGTGACATTGTATTGTTTGCTGATGATACTTTGCTTATTTTTAAAGTTGACAGAAATAAAACTAATTATGACGATGTAAACAATGCATTATTACTGATACAACATTGCTTTACATCTAATAATCTGGTCTTAAAGGCTAAGAAAACGAAATGTGTAATATTTAACTTGCCTAATGTTAAACAGCAAACTTATAGTTTAATATTAAATAATGATGTTACTGATACAACGGTATTTTTAGGAATAACTTTGGATATGAAACTTCAGTGGAACTCCCATTTGTTATCTCTTACGGTAAGACTCAGCTCCGCATCGTACGCGGTTAGAAAAGTTCGTCAACTAACCGATGTTGATACAGCTCGATTAGTATATTTTATAAATATTTGCAGTTTTCGATGAATAGATTTAAATCATATGTTAAAAAGTCTCTAATAGCTAAAGCATATTACTCTATACATGATTACGTTGACGATAAAGGTGCGTGGGCTTAGTATATGCTGAATTTCGTACAGGATAAATAATCAATTTGTAATCATAAACTGTGTTGTATTGACAATTTTTAAAAGAGTAACGATCGAGTTTCTTGCCGATTCTTCTCGGTAGAATCTACGTTCCGAACCGGTGGTAGCTTCATTATTGATGTAATTTTTTTTTGTTTTTTAATTTCAAAAGTGCTCGTGAGAGGCCTACTTGAATAAAGTGTTTTTTGATTTTGGTTTTGAGCTGGAAGCCTAACCCCATTTCCCATTCCTTTCTTTACGTCCCATACAATTTTATTCCTCATTCCATTTTAAGCTGGCATTGCATTTGTGGTTGTTCTAATGATGCAATGTGCATGGGCGGCGATGACCACTTAAATTAGGTGTACCGCCTGTTCGTTTGCATGCAGTATTTTTATTAAAAAAAAAAAAACAAGTATATGATTGTATAACGACTGAGGAAAAAATAAATTGTTTCCGTCTTCGAAATTGTTGTCCATTCTCAATTTAATCAACGGATCTAACGACGATGGGTAAGATATTAGTGTACCGTGGCACGGGCCGACTCCATGACATTATTCAGATATTCATTTCAGACATTTTATCCATCGCGGTTGAACCCGTTCATTAAAATATAAATCGATACCTCCCACGTAAGTTGTTGTAACCACAAAATTACAATTTTACAGTAGAGCACTTTTAGTCCGTTTTCTTTTGAATGCTACAACAAAATACGCCTTTTTTCAGGCGTTTTTCGTTGTAACTTTCCTTGAAAAAAAAAAGATTTTTGGTATTTTTTCACTTTGAATGCATTAAGCAATGCAAATTCGTGTAGTATTCAGTAAAAATGCTAACGGCAATTTTGTGGCTTACAATAACTTACGTGGGAGGTATCGAAATACTGTGAATCGCGAAAGCTAAAAATAAACGACATTATTCAGGGGAGCTGGAAGAGATCTCTTATAGAGATAAGCTCTCCTTTGTATTACCATGTTTCTTTGTTGCGCTTTCATGTATTAATTTTATTTATTACATAAATAATCCATACAAATAAATAATTTCATGTGTCTGTTTGTAATTTCAAATTAACAGCTTTGCATATGAAACTAAATGCATATGAAAGTATATATACTGTACTCAGAACTTACATTAAAAGACAATTTTTAAAATATTTGCTTGTCTGTCTGTTCGTCTGATTGTTCCGGCTAATCTTTGAAACGGATAAACTGATTTTACCGGGACTTTCACTAGCAGGAGTAACGTAGGTTACTTTTTCAAAAAAATTATTTATTTTAATTTTCCGCAGACGAAATCGCGGGTACCTGCTAGTAAATAAATAATAAATAAATCAATAATCCCAGACATGGATGCACTCACTCGTGCCCGCAGATGTTGGTCTGCCGACAGCGCTGCGCGCAGGGCTGGTGCAGACAGCCGCGGAAGCAGCTCGCGCAGGTGCCCGCGCACGCGTGCTCGCACGCCAGCTCCGCGCCGCACGGCTCGCGGCAATGCTTGAGCAGGGACTCTGGGCTCGGCGAACCTTATGATAATTGGACGCTGATGAGCAATACTATGTCAAGCCACACTTGTTTTGACATTCTTTAGACGCCATTTTCTCAAAATTCATTTTACACATTCTTTAGACGCAAACCTATTCTTAATAAATCAGTTTGAAAAAGTATATATCCATATTTTCCTTTCTATATTGATAAGAGTTGTAATGAATTTAAAGCAGATTGGTATCCTAAAAAGTGTTATAAAAACAAGTTTATTAAATATATAAGTTTATTGTATTTAGCAAAATATGTAATAATATTCGAAATATTAAATGAAAAAAAATTTTCTTACTTAATTAGTTTAGAAGGCTTGATTTTTTTAAATAATGCTAAAAACGTGACGATTAATTAGATTACATCAATATCTCCAAATTTGACTTTTTGTGGGTTGATGCATTATTGCTTATCAGCATCCAATTTTAGATGACGTTGATGGTAGTTATATGAGTTCGCTTCCGAACAGTAATATAATGAGCAAAAATAAGCTTAATAAAGTCGTACTGTTTAGAAACATTTTACAATGATAACATACAATTGCAAATACCGAAAAGTATTCACTACTATTTCTATAAATCTTTAGAATTTAAATTGTAAGTTTGTTACAGCCAGGTATTAACTTAAACAAATTAACAAATTTACTAGTTCATGTATGGACTGGCTCAATCGGAGCAGTACCTATCTTTCTCACAGATAATCGGCGTAAAGTAGTTAATATAGCTGTTTCATACGGTGAGTTATAGATCCGGAAGCCTAAACTCCTCCCCCATTCCTTTATTTCTTTTCTTTTTCATCCCTTATTCCTTTTTACCCTTTCAACGCATTTGTGGCTCCTCTGGTGCTGCAAATGTTCATAGGCGGCGGTAATCACATACCATCAGATATCTCGCCTGCTCGTTTGCCAGCTCATTATTGTATAAAAAAAATGCACTTATTGGATTTCTGTTTTTTACGGTCACCGTTTGAGCAATGGAAAAAACTTATATAATATGTTGAACATTTACTAGAAGACCTGACTTTACAAGTGAAAAAAACTGATTTTTTAAAGTAAAAAAAATCTTTTATTTAATTGAAATGTTGGATCTTGTAGGCTCGTACAGCATATTTGCCACCTTTATGACAAATAATAAAAAAAAAAATAGTTCAGTTTTTTTTACTTTTAAATATTGATTCTGCTAACGCTTTTAAAATATCCAACACGTGCCCAGTTGACACTCTGTATTTAATTGTAATACATTGAAAATAGAATGCAGAGATATATAAATTACATGTAGTTTATGGCTACGATGTAATTGGAGTTTACCGTTTTGGGCGGATAAAACGTTACAAGGCAGCTGCACTCGGTGGCCGCAGGGGGCGTCGAAGCGGGTAGGGAGCAGCTCGGCGCAGGCGGCGGCGGAGCACTCGTCGCGGCAGCGCTGCCGGCACGCGTGCCCGCACGCCAGCGTGCGCTCGCACGCGCGCCCGCACAACGCGCGCCGCGCCTCCAAGCGACACTCCACTTCCACTTCGTGACCGCACTCAGGGATCACCTTTTTAACCTGTCGGATGTCGGATGGTTTTAACCACAGGCGTATTCAACATCACGCTCTGTCTGTGCTTTATTTTTGGTAAATAGACGATGGTTAGAGAGAGAGAAAGAGACACAATAATTTGACATAAAATAATTATATAAGAAGTATTTAATAAATAAAATTAAGGAAAGGTCTAAAGGACTCTCCTGGTGGCTAATTTTATATCTGCGCAGCGTAAAGCGTATCGCCAGACCATCACACCTACGTGATTCGAGGTATAGTGTATTTTTATTTGATAAGGAAACTATTAATCGACGGTCATAGAAAAGGTTTTTCCTTTACTTACACACAGATATTTATTATTACTTATTTGACGATCCGGGTTAAATTAAGAGGGTGAACCTTCAATGTTTATATGAAAAATCAAATTTGGCGTAACCAAAGTCGTGAGTAAAAGATAGTTAAAAATGAAAATTCAAAAAGTCAACGAGAATCATAAAAACGGCGGCATTATAAACCTTAGTCCTGCAGTCTCCGCAGGTTTCACAGCACTTCTTCTTGCAGAAGTGCCCGCACGGCAGCGTGCGCGCGCACTTCTTGCGGCACGGCACGTCGTCCGGGCTGCGCGAGCATGCGACGAGCTCCTTGTGCTTACATGACGACCTCTTCTTTAGCACCTGTATCAATCATGTTACTGTTATGTTTAGGTTTGCTTTTTATTCTTCTTGTAATAACTTTTATATATATTGTAGAATGAATCAATTTTGGGATTGCTTTGCTGAACTTCAGAAGGAGAGGAACGTCGTCGGGAACATTCTTTTATTATGCATAATCCTCAATTATTCGGTACGGACTTCACCGATTTGGTTAATACTTTTTTCGTTTAAGAGTTATTTCAGATTAATCTCATAGAATTAAAATTAAAATCGGTTCAGAAGTTTGGTTTCAATATCAAAATAACAGAAATAAGTATGTCACCCAGTATCAAGTAAACAAAATTACGTACGCGCGTATGCATGTCAATATATTCGTAAATGTGTCTAAGTATGTGGTATTTATATTTATATGTATGTGGGTATGTAATCATGTGCATTCCATAGTGACCTCCTGTAACCCAAATGGTTGGACCGATTTAGAAATGTTAAATTTGAAAGTGGACAATTGGATTCGGATTCTTTCTCGGAGAGCCATAGACTTTAAGAGTTTGGTCAACAATTTGTTTATTAAATACAGTTTATTAGAGCTTACTTAGTACGTCTTTTGGTATTATTACTATTTATTATTTGTAATTCATAAAATAATTGTTCAAGCAACATACTTCTATGTTACAGTCGTCGCAGATTTCATGGCACTGTTTCCTGCATTGATGGTTACCTAGATCGCCTTCCAGTGCCATAGTGCAACCCTTCTTAGCTTTCACGCAGGGTTTTTGGCAAATGTACTAAAATAAAACACATTATAACATTAAACATTTTAAAGTGATCGCTGTTGATTTAATTTTTAATAGTTATTCTATTTTTTTCATAACATAAGTTGATTCATTCAGATGGATCAATAAAGAAAAACCTGACTACATGCAAAATTGAAACGAAGAAAAAACTTTTTTTTTATTAACTTTTTATTGCGGACTTAAATAGCGTAGGTGGTGAAAAATAAATATTATTATGTATGTCCAAAACTAAAATTAAAAGAAAACGTTGAAAGCTGTAATATTCTGGAGAATAGTTACATGTTCATGGTCGGGGTCGTCGTCCACGTGACACTTGCGCGTGCACGCGTGCCCGCAGCGCTCCACGTGCAGCCCGCACGGGACCGGGCACGTCACATCTTTCGTGTCCATGTAACACGACTTCTTTACCTGAAACGATTAAACAGACGACAATGTTACTAAATTGTGTGACATTGCCGATTATCTCCTTTACATAGTTAAAAACAAAGTCACTTCCTGCTATCTGTACAAGTTCTTTTAAATTACGCAACGGTTTTTAATGTGGCTTTCATTTAATCTTTATATAGATCTTTATATACAAAACAAAGTTGCTCTCTACCATCTGTACACTTCGATCTTTTACATTACGCAACGGATTTTAATGCGGTTTTCTATGCTAATATTATAAAAAGGTAAAATTCGTTTGTAAGTTTGTATGTAATAATAATAGTAATCTCTGAAACTACTTATTCGACGTGAAAAAGTATTTTTGTGTTGTACAACCCGTTTATTGAGGAAGGTTATATTAAATCACGCTACGACTCACAGGAGTGAATCAGTAACCATAAACGCGAGTGAAACCCCGAGATGCAGCTCAGCAGTCATCAATAAACAGAGCTAATTGTAACTAAGTTGCATGATATTATCTTCTATCTATATAAATAAAAAGCAATTTCCGAATGTTTGTTTAAGCACAACTTTTGAAGGGCTACATCTATTCTGCTAATAATTTTTTGTTGTTTGTAATTCAGTCTGAGCAAGGTTTGCAAAAGAAAAAGTTTGAAAAATCGTTTGGAAAAAGTGAAATCGGGTAAAATATCTCTGTAAAAAAAGCCGTAGTAAAAGGTTTCTGTAATTAAAGAAACCATTTTGTAATCATTAATTTTAAAAGAGAAACTGAGTTTTTTGCTCACTCTTCTCAGTTGATCAACATTCCAACATTAAACGCTACATTCTGAACTGGTGGTAACTATTAAATCTAACTTGTAACTTGACGATACAAAAGTGCTTTAAAAGCCAACTTGAATTAAATACATTTTAAATTTGAATACGTTATTACCTCGTGTCCACATCGCGGCAATGTGACAGGAACAATAGTCACACACTTTATTTGGCGCGATGTAGGGTCTAAATGACAGAACACTTTCATGTCGTGTCCACACGGCAGTGTCTTTGTGACCATTTTCATGCATGGTTTACATTTATCCTTGCACATCAATGGACAGACATGTTGCAGCTCGCAAATGATTCTGTTTAAAATATAAAAATAATCATGTTTTTGAAAAATTGATTTTATGTCGTATTCAAACGATTTATAAATAATTATAGATATTATGTACCTGTATGTGACAATGAATACAACTTATTTAATACAATTTGCATCTGTTTTTAAATTATATTGACCATGTATGTCCAAAAAGAGGGTAAAATAGAAGTGATTTCACCATTTAATTTAGGATTATTATTGAATTAATTTACAAAGTCAAAATTAAAAAAAAACTTCTTTTTCAAGTTAAAAATGGTATTATATGATGCAGGAAATTATAATTAAAAATGTGCATAGATTGATAAATGGCTTCTATGACAGGTATGTAATCAGAACTCAATGTCCATTGTGATTGAAAGTTTTACAAAATACAACTATTCCAATACATTTCTTAATGAAGGGACGACTTCATCATTCCAGATGTCTATTTTATTTATTTTTCGATTAACTCGAGAGCAAAAGTTGGTCCTTCGAGCATCGAGCATGTTGTTTCGAATTCGTTCTTAAAAATTAAAATATCCCTTACATTTAACTTTCTAAGTCGAAATAATGGTAGTAATTTGTTTATTTTTTTTTTATTTGAAATTTTGAAGCATTGATTTTAAAGCATCTTGCGTTTGCATATCAAATAACGATGAAATATTAATTAAAATTCTCACCTTTCACACTTTAATGGACACTTCGTAGTAACATGTCCACGATCATAGTTGTGGCATACAAGCGGACAAGCGTGAAGGCAGGGCAAATTATAATTGCATTTCAACAAGCAGCCGCCTTCAGGTACTTTCTTAAAGTCATCTATTGAAGTAATCTGAAAATTTTAAAACAGTTGTATGTTGTAAAGTCCATTGTGTATATTAATGTTGTAATAATAAATTGTAAAACTTCACCTGTATAATAATATAAGAATAATAAATTATTACAATAATATACAGGTGAACTTTTAATGGCGATATAATCGTCGTTTCGTGGAGATTATCCGACGATATTAGAGCGTCTTATTAAGACTGGCTTGTCGAGATGACATATAAGACGTAAAATAAAATGCAATTGTTTTACTCCGTAAACAAACAACAATATACTCACCGTCGTGATTGTCTCATGCGTTTCACATTTAAGTTTTAAACTTGTCCCCAAAGATCCTTGGCTTTCCAATGTCTCAGCGATTTTCGTCCACAGGCTTGAATTCCCTTTTAAGATATCAATGTTGCCAAAAATATAAAAACCTAAAACGATAAAAATAAAATAATTAGCAGTATAATATGCGATAAGGAAGAAAAATGTAATCATATATTTATTTATTATCATATATTTTGAGACTATCTCCACTAAAAATAAGAACTTATCAATGATACTTTTCCATAGACAAAATATGGTTGAATTAGTTTAAATATTTTAGGACAGTAAAGTCATATTAACAGTTTTAAGATTCATATATGAGTAAAGGTATATTTAAAAAAACCTAGTTTTTGGCTTAAGATAAATATAAAACTAAACGTAATAAATCAACTAAGTAACTCAGTTGTTTTTAACCATCTAAATATAAAGAAAATATTAATAATTAACAATTCCTAATTGATTTATTCAGTAATAATGTGATAATATTGTTTTGTAGACAAAAATATTTAAAGCAAATTAGCAAACCTTCTTTTGCTCTGGATAATGCTACGCAGATACGATTTTTCATTCCTAAAAATCCAATTTTATTTTCATCGTTGTTCCTCACAAGTGAAAGTAATATGATTTTAGATTCTTCACCCTGATAATTATCCACAACTGTTATTTTCACTTTGGATAGATGGTAGTACAGTGGTCTTTGCTAAAAAAAAATAAGTCATAAACAAAATAACATTTAACTGGACCTAATATAAACAAAGCAATTCCCAGATTTTTTATCCTTAAGGACCTTAAACGACTTTATCATAACAACAAATTTAAGGATATGAGTTATCCAAGAGTAATTTATTTTGGCTTTCCTTTCAAAATTGTTAAGAAAAATTTCATCTAGAAAAGAATAACTCGATTAAAATAAGATATTTACTTTTCTCAAATAAAACATTTGTCCGGAGTAAGCGGCCAAGATGGTGACGTCTTCTGGCTCATAGCCCTGTTGCATTATATAGTTGGCCAAACTAAGAGTCATGTCTCCTTCTTTTTTATTCGTTCTACTGGAACTGTCGTCTACGGCCTAAACAAAAAACTAAATGTTAACATTCTTTATGATTAGGCATTCAATGAATACTTCCAACATAATTTCACAGGACAACATTTAAATCGAGACAAAAAACTAGCGACTCCGATGACATCGAGGACAGCTCTTTTTTTTATGATAATATCCAACAAATGAATAGACAGGTCACCTGATGCAAAAAATCGCTACCGCCGGGCTGAGGAATTTTTCATTGACCATACAAAACGCTTTACTATTTATATAATTACTTACATCTCCGGTCGTGCAAGCCCGTATAAACCCTTTTTCATATAAAAACGGCGGACAAACGAGCAGGCGGGTCAACGGATGGTAAGTGTATATTGTTGCCCATTCACATTTGCAGCTTTAAATGAGTCATAACTGTTTTGTCAAATTAAAAACTAATCATGGGCGAAGTGTGTTACAGCTAGGCCCTCAATAGAAGCGGTACGACGTACTGGAAGGGCAGCGGACGGAGATGCGCATACTCAAGCGATCCCGTTATTTGTCCGTTTCTGTGCTTAGGACGGCTATGGCAGGTATTTAGGTACAATTCACCACTGTTATGTTATCACTGGAGTTATATTCTCTAGTTTACTTGATATTATTAATGTATTTGTAAGAGCGGTGACGAATAATCTATATTATAGAGAGACGGGCGCATACTGGCAATATATACTGTAACTAACTAAACAACGACTTCTATCGACAAAACGCAGTATATATTTTTATTGATATATTACTAATAATTACATAACTGAAACTCACCCTCAGGAATCGGGTATCTTGCGAAGATATTCCGTGAGAAAACAAGAAAAAAGGCCCTCAATATGTCCTCACCTCTTCCCTGTAGTCGTGCGTGAAGAAGAAGAGGTTAGCGGCGACGCCGCGCACGTCAGGGAAGCGCGCGACGGACGGGTGGTCCTCCAGGTCCGGATACACGTGTGGCCGGATAAGCGCGGCAATGTGCGGTCGCATGCGATGCTGCACGCGCAGCCGCCGGCTGTGCATCTCGTTAAGGATCATGCGCTCGAACAACGACACCTCCAGGTTAAAGTGCTTCGCCAGCCGCATGTGGGCCGCGGACGGCCTCAGCTGCTGGTGGTCACCTAGTACGATAAGCGCAGTATGAGCCTCTTTAACGGACTTCAAAATCTATACAAATAAATAAAATTAAAGTGTCTGTTTGTAATTTTAAACAAAATTTAAAACAAATTTCAAAAAACACAATTTTAAAAATATTTGCTTATCTGTCTGTTTGTCTCTTCCGGCTAATCTTTGAAACGGCTAGACCGATTTTGACGGGACTTTCACTATATTTGAAATTTGAAAATGATATTGTGAACAATATTCGATTCAAGTAGGGAAGGTATATGTACATGGTATAAATATATTTTTTCCTGAAATTAAAGCGGGTGAAACCGCGAGGTTCAATAACTAACAATTAGAAAAAAACAAGCCGCCGAAGGAACCGACTTTATTTGGATGACATACGTATTCCAATTATTTTGATTTAAAAACTAAGACGACGAACCGATTTTTATAAAATAATATGGGATCTATCCGAGAGTATACACTTTCAAACAAAAAAGTATTAACCAAATCGGTAAAACCTACGAGTAATCAAGGAAAGTACATAAAAAACCCCGACGAACCGAGAGCCTCCTCCTTTTCAAAAATGGGATCTTAATTCGGAGCGTATGTTTATTTACCTTATTTCTAGGCAGATTTTGAATATTCTTCTTATTTTTTATTATCGAAGGGTCTTTATAGATTGAGCCCATTTCAAAAAAATTCTAAAATGGGTTCAAAAATTTAGTTTTTAAATTAAAATAACTGACATGTCATCCAAGCAAACGAAATTGCGTATTTTGCGTTAGAAGTTTTTTTTAAATTTTTAAGTCTTATTTATTTTTAAATTGTTATCAGATTTACAATAACTGGTCAAGTGCGAGTAGGACTCGCGCACCGAGGGTTCCGTACAAACTTATAGAAATCTATATAAGACTAACCATCTACGCCATTTGTGGTCTTCATCATCAGTTCCAACATAAGTTACTATCAAAAATACCTAAATCGGTATAGGCTTGCCTATAATATTTGAGGAGTTCCCTCAATTTCTCCAGGATCCCATCATCTGATCCTGACCTGAAGACAATGGGACCACCTTGGAAGTATACCTTTTCAAACAAAAAAAAAAATTGAAAATCGGTACACAAATGGCGGCGTAATCGGCGAACAAACATAAAAAAAAAATTAAATACAAGGTCGAATTGAAAACACTCCATTTTTAGAAGTCGCTTAAATATAATCAAATATTATGTACATATGGATCACGTCCCTAAAACTATTTTGAAACTACTTAGGAGCACTTTAATTTAAAACACAATCATGGATGCAATCCATGGAAACACGAAATTTTATTTTAAGTACTAATACACCTTATACTTTCAAAAAAGCAAAGTTATAGCGCGATTCAGGATACACCCAGCGCCATCTCCTGACAATTTTAATGAACTAACTTGTTGACTTTGACATTAATCCATTTTGGGAAGACGGCCGCTCTACTTATTGGCGGCGCTCGACCGCTGCGTCAGCTTACTCTCCGAGGACAGGACGTAGAGTGTAAAACCTCAGTGAGGTATCTGGGGTGCCACATCGACCGGAGGCTGCGCATGGTTCCGACCGTTAATCATACGGTCAACCAGGCGGCGGCGGCCCGGTCGATGCTCCACACACTGTTCACCTCTAGATTACCGCTCAGAATAAAACTGAGAGTCTACGGCGCCAACGTCCGCTCGCGCCTGACGTATGCGGCCCCGGCCTGGTTCGCGCTCTGCTCAGCGAGCCAGGCTAGGAGATTGCAGGTCCAGCAGAACCGATGCCTGCGTAAGGTCATAAAGACCTCGGCCTAAGGCCGGAACCCAGGACCGCGGCGCGTAGAGCGCCGGTGAGGACCCGCCCGGGCAATAGGCTCTGCCTACAAGCCCGCACCCGAGCGGACATTAGTCCGTTAGGAAGACCCACTACTACTACTACTACATTAACAACATAATTATATTATATTTTATTCTCGTTTTATTTTTATTTATATTCTACTACACTCCACTACCCCTACACTACGTTCGTAAAATATTTAGATTTACATTATCAATAAAAATATCAAAATATATATTAGTGTTGCCAAGACGAAAATAAGTAGTTCTTAATTCGAACAAAACTATTTGTTTATTTATAAATAACTAATTATATTACTAATAACCAGAAGACTTATATGTGTAGATAAAGAAGTAAATTAAACAACTCGATCTGTTTGAATTTAATTTTTAAATTTTCCTACTAAGTCAATACGAGTACTTAAATCAAATCGCGTGAAGCTCTTATATTGAATGTTAATTACATAATGACGTTATAAATCGACGATAAAACTTTTAAATGAAAAGTTTATTTTATTATTTTTAGCGCGTGTAAATAATAATTAAAATAAAAAATTTTATTAATCGAGCAGAATTATATCACAGTTAATGTCATAATGTTGTAATAGATGGCATTAGCTGTACGCTACATCGCGCTATCATTTTGTTAGCTGCGATATATAGATTGCATTGCGTTGTTTGTAAAGGTTTGCTGCTTTTTAATGTTTTCGTATTTATACAAATTTCTTCTCAGTGTTTGTAAAATTGTTTTTTTGACCGTGATCAACTTCTATGTTAATTTGTTACAAGTACGTAGAATTTTAATCCTAAGATTAATATATTGTTTCTGAGAAAAAGGTTGAAATACAAACTTACAAACAAACAAACATACATACAAAAATTTACAGTTTTCAGATTTTTTCCTTTATTAGCACTATAAGATCTTACTTCTTGCCAAATTTAATCGTGCTAGGTCAATGGGAAGTACCCTATAGGTTTTGATTCCCTTGCGAAAACGCTAAAATGGTCAAAATATACGACATATTTTCCAATGTCTTTTGATTGCGTTGACTTAGAACTTTAATTTTTTCACAGCCATATGTCATCGTAGACTTGAGTATATGATATTAATTTCAACATGATACGTCCATGCATTTCTAAGAAAAAAGGGACGACAGCCAGACAGACAGACATATAGATAGATAGATAGACAGACGGACAGACAGACAGACACAGACAGACAGACTGACTGACAGACAGCTGTCTGTCTGTCAGTCAGTCTGTCTGTCTGTGTCTGTCTGTACAGACAGACAGACGGACAACAAAATGAGACAAGTAAGGGTTCCGTTTTTCTTTTTAAGGTACGGAACCCTAAAAAGAACCTAAACGATAAGAAGAAAGCGTAACTTCTCCGTTAAGAATTTGTAAAGATTTATTTCGGATATTATCTAGAAATTAGAAAGATTCTTACCGATAAGTATGAGATGTTGACATTGTTTTGTCAATGATGTTATAATATGTTGTTCCAATACTTCTGCAGCTTCCTCCACAATAACTGTAATAAACAAATGTCTAGTTTTGCAACATGTTATAAGTAAATACACTTTTATAATCAACTGGCTTCTCAATCAGATGGTAATGATAAATAATGAAATATTTTTGTTTTATTTAATATAAGCGATTTAAATTTATAACAACAATGAAAGGACATAAAACCGTTAAATATACATATATTGTAAAAGTACTTATCACAAAAAAAAATACCAATAGGTGGAGCTAAGCCTTGTAACAACTTTCTCAATCTTGCAGCGCCGCTTGTAGTCATGCCTACAACTTTAACGTTCCTCAATAAATTATAATCAAGCAACATCCTTGCCTCTTCGTAAACAGTATTGGCATCCTTGACAGCTTCCTGAAACATGTTATCAATTATTAACTATAAACTAAAATCCTAACTTCATTCTCTCATGTTTCTCGTGCCGTTTGGTACTTCCCAGTGTTAGGAATATATCATAAAAGTAAATAATACTGTATTTTGTCTATGGTAGCTCGTTGATCAGTTAGTTATTATAATATATCGGCAGTACGCACCCTCCCTCTCTCTAGGATAGATTGCTCGTCCTTACTCTCAGAAATATATTCATAATTATGAATAAACAAGTAACCAGAACCCCCGAAATAACTTAACACCCAGAAGCTGAGCCATGTTAGTGACACTATAAAATGGTACAATAATACAGGTGTATTCTTTTACAAAATCAACGGGTTCGATTATTGATTAGAAAAAATATTCTTTCAGAAAACTAATGAGGTAGCTTAAGTTTTCATAAAATTTCCCCCGAGACTCCTTTAAGTATTTTTCGCTACTCCCTAGTTTTGAATTTGATCATCCCATACTCGGTTAAAAAAACATCTGTATATAACAATGACTAACACACGTATAACTACACTACTATAACTTCAATAGACATTATTAGTTACCTGTAGCGGAATAATATCTTTTTTTAACTTATCTGTAACCAATTTTGTCCAATTAAAGTACATTATCCAACGATCAGCCATAGAGTAATTGGTCAAATCATCTCCTTCATTCATTTGTTTCGTATGATTTCCTTGCAAATAATATTCTTTCATTTCCTGTTAAAAAAAAGGAAAACAAATTTTAATAAGCTATTTTTAGCTTTGAAATACTTCAATGTTACATTGTTGATTTATTCAAAAATAATTGGTCACTGCGACTTGGTCTGCGTTAAAATTTGATCCTCTATTTAGACCCCTTGACATTATTGGTTGTGATAAATAAATAATCCTTCTTCTAACAAATAAACAGTCAGAGACAGATAGTTACTTTCGCATTTATAATATTAGTGTGAAATCCAGTGGCGAATTTACAGAGTAGGCTGAGGAGGGTTTTAGGGGCGGGAATTAGGGGAACCTTTCTATTATTCCAAAAATTCCCACTCCAGAAAGATTCATATTTAAAATACCAAAGGTTCACATAAACAATTCAACGTGTAATGTATTTCACCATTTATATATTTTTTTACAACTTGCGTAGTTGCTTTTGTGCGAAGCGAAAGCGACTGAAACGTAATATCGGAATATGATTGTGAAATAGGGTATAAAATTTTAGGAGTCCCTTGGGGCGGCAAAATTTGCCTATAGGCAGCAAATGTGTAAATCTGTCACTGATTGATTTTTCACCAGACAGACAGAATGTGAAACGTAATAAATAGGTAACTTTTACACAAACTATGAAAAATAGTTTATTCTATAATTTATTAGATAATATTAAATAATTACGATTAATAGAAAATACCGCCCAGATTTGTTTTAGTAATAAAAATACGAAATCCACCCAAAAGTTGCGGGGACGAGCTAACTCGTCTTCGATTACGCGGTATGAAATTCGATTAGGAAATTGGATATATACTATATTGTCATATATGGACGGTGATAAGCAATACTGTGTCAACCCACACGGACTTCATTTTGTGAAAATGGCGTCTAAAGATGTCAAACGTATTCTTACTTAATTTGTTTAATGAAGTTTATATCCATCTTTTCTTTTCTTTTTTTTAAAAAGGTATAATGAATTAAAAGTAGATTGATATATTTAATATATTATCTAACAAAAAAATCGAATAAAAAATTTCAGATTACTCTATAAATTGCAAAATATGGAATGCACTTGAAATACGAAACAATTATTAAGACACTTTATTTTCGTACTTATTTAGTTTATATTACTTGATTTTTCTGTGAATAATGTTTAATAGGTAATGCAGAATCAAAATTCATCAATATCTCAGAATTTGACTTTTTGTGGGTTAACACATTATTGCTTATCAGCATCCATATAATCTATTATCTATATATATAAAATCACTTGTCCTGGCTGATTCATCAACGCAGAGCCTAAACCGCTGGGGCTGGAAACTTGAAATTTTGGCAGTAGGTGGCTTTTAGGTTGTAAGCATCCACTAAGAAAGGGGTTTTTGATTATTCACCCCTAAGATGGTGAAAGGGGGTAAAAACGTTTGTATGCAAAATCTTATTCCGTGGTCGTATGAACTTAAAACTTAATACACATACTTCTGGGTGATAATAATAAAAAGTAAAATAGAAAACGAGGTACTATTATTCCACTCTGGGATGCAAGGGGTTGTAAAGTTTGTATGGAGGAAATATATTTTTTGGCCGATTATCCTTAAATTCAGCACAAACATAGGGAGAATAACTAAATATACATATGTATCCCAGAATTACAATCATCCCTTATAGTGACGCTAGGGGGTATAAAATCCTGGAACGGTAACAATTTCGCTGGTAGATTTATTTAGCTGAAATTCCAAAATATACGCGGGCGAAGCCGCGAGCAATTGCTAGTATAGTATATATCCAATTATCCAAACGTATAGACAAGAAAAATACTGATTATCTTCTATTTTTTAGAACCATATTATAAGTAATTCTTAATATTCTAATATTTATTACATCTTATAAATTAGTAGCTCCATATACCTATATAACTATTAAATATTGTTATACTTACTTTAAAAAGTCTTATTCGGGCTCTCAGAATAACAATGTCTACATATTGCTCGCGTTTAAATTTCTTATGAGTATCGGCATGAAACTGTTGAATCATATAATTTAGATTAGTTTCAGCACTTTCTAAGGAGAACGCGTTCTGAATTTTACCAATATAAAATTTATTGACGCTTATTTCTAAGTCGTCCAAGATAACCTCATTTCTGTCTTCATCATCATCACCATCAACAGGTAATACATAATCTTGTTCTTTATTCCCATTACCTTCAAATGGAATAGGTTCGTTCAAGTCATATTCTAAGTATTCAAACAACCAGTGACACATTGGATCTTTTCCATTATTAAGAGTTGTTTTGTACAAATCTCCAATAATATTACATTCTGGTACATATTTTTGAATACAAGCAAAACTAATTATGGAGTTGTTCACGGAATCCAGCACTTTTTGTGCTATTTGTAATTGTAATATACACGATTTTAGTTTCTCTCTTTGTTCAGCGAATAGCCGGTAGCCACTATGCGATAACCTAGTTTTCTTCCTAAGTTCACTCAAGTTAAACTGTTCCATAGCCTCATTTCGAGATCGACCACCGATTCTAACAATTGAATCGGTAACTGGTATGAGAGCTTCTAAAAATTGATCTAAAGCATGGTTGGTGTAGCACACGAGGAGTAAGAGGCATCCAGAGCTTGAAATATTCTCCAATAATGTCTGGGCTACTTTAATTCCCAGGTAAGTCTTTCCCGTTCCGGGAGGCCCCTGAATAACGGCAAACTCCTGTGTCAGTGCCGTTTTATAGGCTTCGTATTGACTTGTATTTAATTTTAGGTCATCGCTAGATGGCCATGTATCTGAATCAAGAACAGTAAATGTCGTCTCTTGATACAGCGATAAATTTACATTATAAGTTTTTTCTGCGTTCAAATATGCTGGATGAGTGGGTTGAGGCTGAAAAATATGAAATAATATATAAGATTACCGTTTTTAATATATTTAGGTATATAAAAACTTTTTCAAGGTAGCTTACATCCACATCAATGATATATTTTTTCATTGCTATATGTTGAGGAAACGTGGGATCCTGTAAAGCTTTGAGAATGTGATAGTATGGTTCGAAGTAAACTTCGCTTTCAATCATCGTATATGCATTGTTTTTAAATAAATCGTCAACTTCAATATCCACTAGTGACACTGGAATCTGACAAAAATGCAATATTATATAATATTATTTTAAATAATAGTAAATTTACCCACCGGCATACCGAAAACGGCATATTCAAGTGGTTAAAATGACTAATGAGTATACTCATACTCTATGAATGAGTTGTTAAATGTTTTTGTTCTGCTTTTGTTTGTTGTAAGAACAACATAAAACTGTGACGTCGAATTAATATATTCCGATTAAATCCGTACTACAAAAACGACAAATACAGAATTACATATATTCAATTTATAATAAATGTTGCAATTTATCACACTTGAATTTAAAAATAAAAATAGCAGAGGAGAATTTGGCGTGTTACATTAACATTACCCCGCCGTTAAAATTATGCTTATAGAATATACTTAATATAAATTACATATAAATAGGTAGTAATGATGATATTAATTATAATCATTACCTTTCCGTTATCCAGACACTTGACATCGCGGTCGATAATCGTCGCTACAATAAACGAATTGCAATTATCCTTTGTAAATAGGACTAATGATCCAAAAATAAATCGTTTACTATGCGACCAGTTTATCTTTTTAAATCTCCTTTTGGTATGTTCGTCAAATTCCACATAAAAGCCAACCTTTTGTGGTGACGCATACGACTCAACAAATCTTACGTTACGGAAAACCCTGAAAAATAATAATCTTTAAAGAAATTAAGAATTTGAGAATATATTCTCCAAGTCAAGGCATCCTACAATATCAAACGTTCGTTACCACTAGTTACGTATGAATTTACGTTCGATAAAGAAAAAATAATTTTCCCTGTCGTCCTCAGTGGGCGTAGGGTATTTTAATCTCAATTTCAGTTTTTAAATTAATCGAAATATAACTTCTATTTACAGTTACTTATAACTTATTCATATTAATTAAAAGTGAACCAATAATATGGAAAAATAATGTTGTTGAAAGTGATTTTTTAATCGTCTTTTTTTTTGGTAAACTATAAAAATCAAAGATTTTAATATATTTTACCAATAACTGTAATGAGTTTAAGAATTGTAATAATTAGTACAAATTTTAATATACCTATTGAACTTACCGTATATGATCATATTTCTTTTTAGTAGGATCACGCATAAATTGACCTGTAATTAAAACGTAATATAGGAAAAAGGTTTAAATAATTATAATTAACAATATAGAGGAATGCATTATATGAATATATATGAGATAATTGTGTAAATAAAAATAATTTATCGACTAAGTGTACGGATGGGTAGGACGTTAGTGTAAATAAATCTATACATACATTTAATTGTCCTGACTGGCTGACTGATTAATCAACGAGAGCCTAAAATTTTAGGGCTGTAAATTTTGGCATAAGGTGACTGTTAAGTTCTAAGCATCCACAAAGAAAGGGTTTTTCGATATTCTATCCTTAAAAGGGTGAAAAGAGGTAAAACCGTTTATATAGAAAACAGAATTAAAACTTAATACACATTTTTCTGGGTAACAGTTATGAAATGTGAAATAAAAAATATATCAATACCATCCCGTATTGGAGTGGAAGAGGATAGTGGATTTTGTATGGAGAAAATTAATTTTTTTGGTCCGTTATCCTTAAACTTCGAGATCGGGCAAAATTTCTAAGTAAGAGCTTTAATGAATATCGGTTGAGACTTACGTATTCCATCACGAAGAGGTCCGAAGCAATCCTCTCGAAGTAACCTGAACTGCACGTCAAGGTAATGTTCTACGTCGCGGTATTTGCCCTTTATTAGGTTAGCTCTTAAATAAGGATGTTCTTCGACCAAATCTTCCCGACGAGGCACAACGCTTAATTCCCTGAAGTTTTCCGGAGGTTCTTGCTCTTCAACGTAGTGATCACGTTTTCGTTCTTCTTTCTAAGGTTCAACAATAAAATCACAGTAAAGCAATCATATTTTATTGTCAAACTAACATAGAACAATAAATTGTTACAAAACATGGGTAATTATGACGGAGTCATGTTGTAGTACAGTCGCTGTGGTAGAGCCTAGCTGTTGCCCACTGACTACAGCTAGTATGCAAACTAGCACAACCAAGATGGGACCACGTACTCACAAAAATCGGCGTGAAGTAGCTAATATAGCCGCGTTTCGAACAGTGAGTGAGAGCGCTATTAGCATAACCCCCTCCCCCATTCTTTTCTTACTTTTATTTCCATTACATTTGACCCGCCTTTTAATTCAGGTTTAAAGTTGTAAAATATTTTCAAAATGTTTGTAATTTTTGTAAATTTTGTTTTGACAATCAGTGTTAGTAGTGTCAGTAGTTGTTTATAGTTATAGACACGCCGCCACCCTCCCCCCCAAACCGGCCACACTAAGTTTCAAAATTTATATATAACTATTTTCTGACCCTAGGTGATGTATTTTATTAGAAAATCTATTAAATTACCTCATTTTAACTTTTAAATATCTAAAACCAAACATTTCAATCATTTAAAACCATTCTTGCATTATTGCCTTTCTTATAAAAATCTATAACGAATATTTAGAAGAAACAAATTTTGTGAGTTCTTATGTATAATTGTATAGTTTTTATGTTATTTTTATTAGGTTTAATTTTGGGAAAAAAAATTGTTAAATTTAAAAAATTAAGAACCAGCCTACAAGTGTGACTTGGTATATCAAAATAGTTTAAAGTAAATATATAGTATAATATACCTACAGTTTCGTACTAAAGCCCTTTGAATTGATGGTAATTGGTTAAGTCATCGAAATGATTTAACATTGAAATCTATACGGATATCCAGCACGTCGCTAGCTTAAATCTCGACCATCTGGGCTCGGATCACCTCGGGTCATGTATGTATGTATGCAGTGCGTCGAACGTTAATAAAGTGACATACATGTGACGTGGTTGTGGGTGTTGAAAAATAAGATATTATTGTATTATTTTTTTAC
The DNA here is from genome assembly GCA_037950945.1 of Hypolimnas misippus. NCBI lineage: Eukaryota > Metazoa > Arthropoda > Insecta > Lepidoptera > Nymphalidae > Hypolimnas > Hypolimnas misippus. Next base: position 8,664,826 of record JBBEEQ010000006.1, on the reverse strand, counting down.
AAGATTAAGAAAACATATCCAATTTACCAATCTAATTTGTCATTATCATTCGCGTCTAAACTCTTTTAACAGTAGGTAATATATCAAAAATAAATTAGTACGCTTTTATTGATAATATGATAAACGTTATCAACTTAAATCAATACAATCGTATTTATCGTAAACATGTTCATTATTAATAAAATAATATATATTTTAATTTGATGGTTTACCTTATTGTTTTCTATTTCATGCGCAGTTAATGTTTCACGAAGTTGAATTAATTTTACATTGTATTCCTCCGGTAAAATAAAGTTGTGCCGCTCTCTTAGCGCCTCTAAACAGCATTTAGAAGTACCCTCTACGAGAGATCTACATTTGTTTAACGCTGTTGATGGAGACATGATGATAATACATTCACAAAACGTTATGTAATTCTTCCAAAATTCTATTTCATTTTGCCAGTATTTATTGTTTATGTTCTTTCTGTCAGGATAGGGCAAATCCATTAAATAGTTCCGCAAATTGGTAATAAATTGAGAATTACAAACTTCCAATAATACGTTTAACTTTAACTGATCAAATGAAGATTCACAAATTTTCGATAATATCTGCATAACCAGCACGTATACATCAAGTCGTTCTATTGGAGATTGCAAAAGATTGGAAAATGCTTCCTTCTTGTCATTCAAATTTGTAAGTATATCCTTTACATCAGATTTAGCTAATGCTTCTAATGTCAGAAATCCCATCGTTCTTGTCTTCTTACCAGTGCCTTGGGCATTACGGCCGTTAGAACTGTTTTTATTTATTGAAAAATTTCTTTGATCCGACATGTTAGCATGATGCCTATTAACAGTTTGAGCTGGGGTTCGTTGTTCCCTTGAATGTTGAGCTGTAAATTGTTTAAGAATTTTTCAAGGTCAAATTAAAAAAGTTTTATCCCATAAATCTTTTCTTATATGATAAAGAAAGATCGAAGTAAACTCCGCATTAAGGTATTTTAAAATATACGATACCATTTTGAACTTAATACTTTTCTAGACGGTTAATTGCTATATTTTATGTTTTTAATGCTTATTATAACTAATATAAAAAATTATTTATATTTTAATAAATAAATTAAAATAAATATTTACAATAATTACAAATTAAGCAAATAATTGAAAAAAAAACAACATAAAAAGGATAATTTATTACAAAAGATTATCTCATCCAAGCCATTGCATATAGATAAAGTTCCCAGAATACTGGCAGCAATACTCCGTTGAATGGCCAAACTGATCCTTTGACCGAGGCCAGCTCTTGGGTCCCCAGTTGACTCTTTTCAAAGACCCTTTCAAAGCTTTTGGACCCCACGAACCAAACGTTTTCATTTTAAACGGAGCAAATATAAAGGCCTTGTCAAGGCCTTCATACTTGCGCCGCTTGGAATGTTTGGCACTTGCCACCGCTGCTTCCGCCATCGATGCCGTCGACTGCATGTGGAATGTCGCTAGGATGTGGACACAAGTAGCATGCGCTACCAGTGACTTACCCAGCATCCAAGCTACAAGGGTCATACCGTCTGATCTCTTACCGTCTTTCCTAAGTAAGCCAATCAGCTTTAGTGTAACTGGAATATTTGCACTGGCAAGAGACCGATGGGTGATATCATTTATAGTATTGTGGCGAGAGAGACAGCCAGCATTTTTATAACATGAAAGACCGTGGTGGCCTTATTCGTCAACTTTTTGACAACAGTGGCAAAGATGAGGTTGATTTATTTTGACACCAAGTCTAAAACCTATTAATGGTGTCAAAGTTGTATGATCTAATAGGGAGCTAATAGCCAGATTATTATGTTAAAACAAAGTCTACTTTAACGTAAGCATGACTAGTAATTAATTAAAATAATTATACTATGTTTGTATTGAAATGTTCGATAACATGATAGCATTGTTAAGGTAGTAATTCTAAAATATCCAAGTGGAATCTTAGAAAAAATCGTTAGAAATGAAAGTTGAACATTGTACACGCCAAAATATTATTCCCATCCGAGATCCCATAGCAAATTCCATGTAATTCAAAATACAATTTTTATGAACAATATAAATGGGACAACATGGTCACCTGTCAACATTTTACCAAATACTTTATTTTGAATAAATAACAGATCATCACGGAATTCGCGGTGGGTTTTCGGGCTATTATACATTTAGTGTGTGCTATTGGATGTACTTACATAATATTTATAAACATACCTCTTTGGTTTGGAAATTGATGGCTCAAATTTTGATAATTTTCATACATAGGCTGCACAGGAGTTGCATGCATTCGTGTTGGATTTTGGAATCCTCTTGTGGACCCATAATTATGTAAAGACTGGCTTCGCGTTTTATTCAGGCGTGGGTGTCCTCTTTGGCTATGCGGTATGTATCTTTTTAGGATAGGTTTATTTGTTAAGTTCGATGGACCTAAAATATATTTTATATAAGTTTAATACATAATAAATGATAATCGCCGACCATGAAGTTTAAAAGTGTCAAAAAAGGCCATTAAGGCGTTGTCGATTTAAAAAGGAATAAGGAAACGATTATGGCGAATAGGATTTTTTTCGGCACTTTTAATTCGCAGTTTAAAGAGTAAGGCAAGAATAACACTTATATCTAAGTTCTGCTCTCAGACTTTCATAAATACATTTACATAGTGGTTTGTCATTGCTTTACACCTGAATTTACTGTCAGTGCCTTTATTTTTGACAGATACAGCTTTCGTAAGGTTACCTAGGAAACTATTACCAAGTTACAGAGGTTGGAGTATGTCAATTACGAGAGTAAAATTTTTGAAATGTAATTCTCGCCTAATAGCTAGAGTAAGTAATGTTTCTGTAGAGTGAGGTACTAGCCCGGTCATTCAGGCCAGTCTAAATAAGAGTTGTAATCAGGCAGGCGACTGAGCAATCTGGGCACTTGCCCAAGGGCCAGTTATCGACGATGGTCTCATACTTCCTGATTATGGAAAAGTGATTGATGATTTTGCGTGTCTTCAATTTTGAAAGATATCTCTTCTATAAATAAAAATTTTCAGTGAGTATTATACGTCTATTCATTTATTGTGACAGTTAATGAATAAACACAATATTAAAATAAACCTAAAATTTTGTCTATTAATTCTTTATACCTGTTGCGGACAACAAGCTTGTTATCACAAATTAGTATACGCAAAAATATTTGTATTAGCACGAACGCGCAGAGGCGGGCAATAGTTACTACTTGCGAGAGATAAAAGAAAGGAGAGAGCCTTACGCTATCTATCTCTGTCACACGAAAGGCCGCCGTGATTGGCCGCGGTCGGCGTAAGCGCTCGAGCAGGTAGTAATTATCGCCCGCGCGCCATTATGTATATAAACCGTGCCAAATTGTATGAACGCACGCATTCGGTGATTACGCTCGAAGGAATAAACACCTATCATACAGTCCATTCTTTTATTAAGGAAAGTGAGGTCGAGAAATCCCCCACAATTCAGTGGTCCTTCGAACATCGGATAAGAAGAAACTCGCGTTGCAAGATTTCCGGAATAAAGAAGAAATTCGCGATTGAAGATTTCCGTTTGTAAGAAGAAACCCGCGTTTTGAAGATATCCGCGTCAGGACGAAATCCGCGATATCGAGCCGAGTTGGTTGCGACTAAGAAAAAGCCAACCTCGGACGAAGACCGCAAGAACCGAATCGTCAGGAAGAACACCGAACGGTGCGACGTCAGAAGAAACGCATCAAGCAAACATACGCGGTTTACCCGCGGTCCTAGTACTGAAGCCACCTAACGGTGTCAAACGGCTGAAGTCTAAGACTAACGCTTTCACAGGCGGTGTGGTGTTTTTGTGCGGCACCACCGGTCCGTTCGATAAAAATACGGACCGAAGTTGCACTTCTGCGCTAGTAAGGGTGTAAGTGGTACGGGGGCCAGACTGTAGGCACTGCCAAAGGGGTCGGACATTCCAGCCGGCTACCGAGCGCCCCGTATCCGTTTGCATTCCTCTGCTGGGCAGATCCGCCACCTACCCTTTTTCCTTACCTTCCATCCCTGACGGAGCGAACACCGGAGCTTACCGGCACCTCCCGAAGGTCTGATAGGGCGTTAGGGACGTTAGGGAAGTAGGGGCGACAAGTGCCGAAGAATGCCGAAGACACGAAGCCAGAACGCTGAAGACAAAGCACTGAAAGTCTACGAAGACTTCTCCGCATTGCCATCAGAAAATGCGCCCATATCGACAGAGCCACGATCGACCGAACAAGCCGCCACCGACATGCACGAGCCAGAGAGAAGGCCGTCGCCGAACGTCGGAGCGACGACACGAACGACACGAGCGCCGTCCGTGAGATCGAACCGCTCAACCGCCAGTGCGATAGCGCGAGTACGACAAGCGGAACTTGCCGCCGAGGAACAATTAGCCGAGATAAAAAGGCAAGAACTAGAACTACAAGCAACATTAATAAAGAAAAAGCTAGCCGCAGATGTCGCCCTGATAAGGGAGCAAGAAACGGACAGAGAAAGTCTATGCGCCGAAGAAATTGATACAGAAAAACGCGTCAGTGATTGGCTCCAGCGTACTCACATACGGGGGGAGCGAGAACGCATCGACGCCGACCGATCCCGATCGCCACCGCCACCGCCGACAACAACGATCGAACGATACCCGACGACAACACCGAATCGCGTCACATTTAACGCGAGACGGTCTACGTCACCGACGCCGGCGAAATCGAAAGAACGAGGCATCGACAGATTGGCGGACACACTGGAGAAAATAGCACGCAGCCGAGCACCACCCAGACAGACGCAGGATTTACCGTTATTCAGCGGCGTCACCGGGGAATGGCTACCTTTTAAAGCAGCCATGCAGGAATCCACGAATATACACGGATTCTCCCCGGCAGAGAACCTAGCTCGCCTCCGAGCATGCCTACGAGGCCAAGCCAGACAAACAGTGTCAGCACTACTATTCGCAGCCAGCGATCCAACAACGATCATGAAAACGTTGGAACAATGTTACGGGCGTCCAGAAATGATAATAGATAACGCGCTCGAAGAAATAAAAAGGCTACCAAGATTGGGAACGTCCGCGAACGAATTAAACGCGTTCGCAATTAAGCTACAAAACATCGTGACGGTTATAACGTGTCTAGACGAAAAAGGATACCTAAAAAACCCCATGTTGACCCGGCACGTAACAGAGAAACTAAGCCCGCACATTAGATCACGATGGTGCGACTACGCTGAAGAATTCGGGAACCGCCACGATCCAGAAATAATAACGCTATCGCAATTCCTAATGCGAGAAGCCGACCGCACAGTACGACACGCGTATACGACATCGTCTGCAATAATGACGCCAGGAAATAATAAGAGCGCACAAAGAGAGCAGCGATATCGCCCGCAAGAACAAAGACGGGCGAATCCAGTATACACAACTACGGAAGATACACAAGAGAAAAAATACGTATGTTACTGTTGCGGGAGCGAGCACGAAACAATAAAGTGCGACAAACTCACAAAAATGACGGTGCCCCAGAGATGGCAATGGGCAAAAGAATCGCGCATTTGTTTCGTATGCCTCAACAGCAAACATCGTCGATACAAATGTCGCGCCAAGAAATGCGGGCGAGACGAATGTCGCCTGCCCCATCACGCACTGCTCCACTTAAATAAAGAAAGTGAAGAAACGGTCATAACCGCGTCCACGCATACGAGCACGCAAAGAAAACAAGTGCTACTCAAAGTATGCCCGGTAACAATAAAAGGCGAAAACGACCGAGAAATAAATACGTATGCGCTGCTGGACGAAGGGTCTACGGTAACGCTAATCGACCAAAACTTAGCCGATACAATTGGAATCGACGGACCCGTGAGGCCCTTGAATATACACGGGGTCTCAAGCAGCCAGAGAGAACCACGCAGCCGCGCGGTAGAGCTGAAAGTAAAAGGAAGAAATGGGACAGCCTACCACCAAATAAGCGCACGTACCGTGTCGAATCTACGGTTAGGAAGCCACACCGTACCGAGCGACATATTTAAATATCCACACCTACAAGAATTAAAACCGGAGGACGTAATGTACGAGCTAGCGCGGCCGCAAATACTCATAGGAGCCGACCAATGGCCGCTCATCGTGACCCGAAAATTATTGGCGGGCAAGAGAAACCAACCGGCGGCGTCATACACGCAACTCGGGTGGATTATCCACGGATCTATGCCACGAGGCGTTATAACAGAAGATCACGGGTCTACGCTACATATCCGAGCGTCCCAACATGCCGAGGAGAAAGATCGGGAACTGAGCGACCTCGTAAAAAGTCATTACGAAATCGATGCACTCGGGATAGCGAAGATAGATAGACCGGTCGCTAAAGAGGAACGAGCCGTCTCAATATTTAATAACACGGTGAAGAAAATAAAAGGTCGCTTCGAAGCAGGACTACCATGGATCGACGACGAAGTAAAACTGCCGCCGAGCTACGACATGGCTCTACAACGACTGCGCGGCATCGAACGAAAGATGGACCGATCACCGGCTTTTAGCGAGGCATATACCCAACAAATCGAGCAACTACTATCAAAAGGGTATGCCGAATACAGCGACGACAATAAAACCACGAACTCTCGCTCATGGTACTTACCACACTTTGCCGTGACAAATCCCAACAAACCGGGCAAAGTGAGATTAGTGTTCGATGCCGCCGCTAAAGCCAATGGAACGTGTTTGAATGACGCCTTACTCGACGGCCCTGACCTACTACAAAACCTACAGGGCATCCTTTTTCGATTCCGGTCCGAGCCCGTTGCCGTAACTGCCGACATTCGAGAAATGTTTCTACAAATTAAAATTAGAAAAGAAGACCAACCGGCTCAACAATTCCTATGGAGAGGCAAAGATCGAACGCAACCCCCGACAAAATTCGTAATGACGTCGATGATATTCGGCGCCCGAAGCTCACCTTTTATGGCTCACAGCGTGAGAGATAAAAACGCGACAGACCACCAAAACTCCCATCCAGTCGCATATGCTTCCATAACCCAAAGTCACTACATGGACGACTGGGTGGAGAGTTTCGAAACTACAGAAAAGGCCGGTTTCAAGCTCGCTAGTTGGAGCACGAGTCATAAAGACTTAATAATGAACGTCGCCAAAGACGAAATAGCCGACTCACCGAAAGAGCTCGGCAGGAACACGAACCCATATGAAAAGACTCTGGGAATATTATGGATGGCAAATACGGACGAACTCGCATTTAACACGCTGATGCCCCGGGTACATGAAGAAGTAAAAAACAAACTGCGGACGCCGACAAAAAGAGAAGCACTCGGCGCCGTGATGTCCATATTTGATCCACTAGGGTTGCTCAGTCCATACACCATTACGGCCAAGATTATGTTGCAAGGGCTATGGAAAAAGAAAGTAAACTGGGACGATCCGTTACCGTCAGAAGAAGCCACCTTATTTGAAGAATGGCAGGACGACCTGGCTCACATAAACAAACTAAGATTACCACGCTGCTACGAACGCGATGGCAGCATAAGCAAACGAGAGCTACACGTGTTTTGTGATGCCAGTGAACAAGCGTACGCCATAGCCGCCTACTGGCGCCTCACCCGATGGAACGGAGACGTCAGTGTAATACTGATCGCCGGAAAAGCGAAAGTGGCCCCGTTAAAAATGATGAGCATCCCGAGGATGGAGTTGCAAGCCGCTTTAATCGGAGCCCGCCTCGCCGCAACGATAATAAAGGAGCACCGAAAAGAGGCCGAAACAACTCTGTGGACGGATTCGCGGACCGTGCTCCAATGGGTAAAAAGCGAGCCGGTCCGATACACTCCCTACGTGGCTCATCGATTAGCAGAGATCGCCGAACTAACGAAACCGGACCAATGGAAATGGGTACCGACATCCCAAAATGTAGCCGACGATGCTACAAGAGCAGGAAATACCAGGCTCACTCGAAACGATCGTTGGTTTACTGGGCCAAAGTTCTTAAGGCAACCAAAGGAACGATGGCCAGAGAACATCAGCATAGAAACCACGGTCGCGACAAACACTTTAATAGGAGATGAGCAACCGACATTAATAAATATAAAAAAATTTTCCTCTTATGAAAGACTTACAAGAACGATGGCATATGTTCTATTGTTCATCGATAAATGTCGAAACAAAACCAAAGACGGGTTGAGCCTGGAAATAATGAAGAGAGCCGAACGAGAGCTTTTAAGGATATCACAGAAAGAAAGCTTTCCCGAGGAAATAATAAGACTAAGGAAATTAAAAACCATTGACAGGAATAGTCGGCTCTACCGCCTCGATCCTAAATACGGGGCGGACAAGCTGATACGATTAAACGGACGAATCAACGCGGCATCTGTTCCGGAGGAAATGAAAGAGCCACCGATATTAGACGGGTCGCATCCACTAGCCCGTCTAATAATAAAGAAAGAGCACGAGAAACACAGCCACGTAGGGAGAGAACAAATTGTAAATAACCTCCGATTGAATTATTGGATACTGAGGTTACGCCCCGCCGTGCGAGGAGTGTTGCGGGACTGCGTAGAATGCAAAATAAGGAGAGCACTACCAAAAACACCCGTGAAAGGTGATCTGCCAAAATCACGCATGAATGCATACACGAGACCTTTCTCCCACACCGGGGTGGATTGCTTCGGTCCAATGTGGGTCGTTATCGGGCGAAGAAGAGAGAAACGGTGGGGTATGATATTTACCTGCCTAACCACAAGAGCAGTCCACATCGAGACCATAAATAGTCTAAGCACCGACTCAGCAATTATGGCCATGAGACGAATGGCGGCACGTCGCGGCTGGCCCGAACGATTTATCAGCGACAACGGAACAAATTTTCATGGCGCCGAAATGGAATTAAAAGCAGCCTACAAAGAATGGTTACCAACCCTACGAGAATACGCGATTATGCAAAGAGTTGATTGGCGCTATATAGACCCCGGTGCCCCAAACCAAGGGGGAGCATGGGAGAGATTGATACGTAGCGTTAAGGCCGCACTGGCGGTAACATTAAAAGAAAAGGCGCCCAAAGAAGAAATACTCTCCACGGCGATGGCGGAAATCGAGCACACAATAAACTCGAGACCGCTTACGCATGTTCCGGTCGAGCCTACAGACAGAGAGGCTTTAACGCCGAACCACTTCTTACTGGGAACAGCAACCGGTCTACCATATGTCGGACAAGCCAAAGACACTGACAGAAAGACTTGGAAGGTCACTCAAGCCCTGGCGAACACTTTCTGGGAACGATGGGTGAACGAATACCTACCCACCCTGAATCCACGCGACGATGCTAGACGACGCCATAGATCGATCTGTGAAGGGGACGTCGTAATTATCGCCGACGGCCTGTTACCCAGGAACGTCTGGCCAAAAGGCCAAGTTCAGAAAATATATACCGGACCAGATGGCGTGGTGCGAAGTGCAGATGTGCGAACGCGGGGAGGAACATTTCGAAGACCAGTGAGAAGACTAGTTGTCCTCCAGGAGAAAGGCTGCGAAGATCTACGCCGGGGGGAGACTGTTGCGGACAACAAGCTTGTTATCACAAATTAGTATACGCAAAAATATTTGTATTAGCACGAACGCGCAGAGGCGGGCAATAGTTACTACTTGCGAGAGATAAAAGAAAGGAGAGAGCCTTACGCTATCTATCTCTGTCACACGAAAGGCCGCCGTGATTGGCCGCGGTCGGCGTAAGCGCTCGAGCAGGTAGTAATTATCGCCCGCGCGCCATTATGTATATAAACCGTGCCAAATTGTATGAACGCACGCATTCGGTGATTACGCTCGAAGGAATAAACACCTATCATACAGTCCATTCTTTTATTAAGGAAAGTGAGGTCGAGAAATCCCCCACAATACCTATTTTAACAAAATAGTTTTCTATCAAAGTCATATGGGCCCTATCTTCCTAATGTGCCTCGGGCCCCAATAGGTTAGACGCTACTGGTTGTAATCAGGGTAAAGCTGTAGCGCAATATGTATATTACTTTACGCAAGTTTCTATATAAAATATAAAGCATATGTATGTTCATCTCTTTCCACATATCTCTTAAACTACCTATATTTATTTGACAAATAAGGTATCGTAAAATTATCTTAATTTTCTGATGGTTAATTATAGCCAGTTATGTAGAGCTAAAAGTCCTGTATTAAAGAAATATATATATTTTAAAACTTGCCGTGATAGGTGTCAATTAATGGGCTTAATAAGCATATTTTACATTTTACTGAAAAAATAAACTTTAGTTTCCACAATTCCAGATGTAAAACGTAACAAGTGAGTAATTAGCGCAACTGCAAGGTAATTTTGCAAAGTACAGTGGAGTAAAAATTATATACTACAGATAAGTGATTAAGTTTAGTTTATAAAAAAATATTTAAATTCCTCAAATTAGATAATTTTATTAATAATAATATATTTTAAACAGTCTCACTAGACTCCATTTGTATTTACTATTAAAGAATTGTGTATAAAAAGAATTGTTCTTTTATTAGCTATGAATTACTGATTCACTTTTACTTTTAAGAATAGGCGAGCTATTTATTTTTAGTAAAATTTAAGAAATCGCGCAAAAGACAAAACCTTCGTTCGAAGCGCTTTTACTAAATAGTCGTAATTTTTAATTTTTACTTCTCGATTTGTCCGGAAACGTAGCTAGACAAGCTATCTCGCGGAAATGAAACGCCATATGTTAAATTATAATATAAGTAAGACTTAAAACCGTTCCAGTGGGAGTCTCGAGAACTCGCGCACCGAGGGTTTCGTACAAACTTGTAGGAATGTAAACCAGACTTTTTAGAAACGGGAAACCTAACTTATTTAAAACCAAATTACGGAACCGATTTTGATGAAAATTTTACAGAAAAAAAGAAGAATTAACCAAAACGGTCAGGTCGTTTTTTAGTAATAAGTGAAAAACCCAGACAGATTAATCCATCCATCCTCCTTATTTGGAAGTCGGTTAATTAGACCAAGACAATTAAAAAATTCAACAATGTCAACATGATACCTCCACGCATTTCTGAGAAAAAGGTCTTGAGAGAAAGACAGACAACAAAGTGGTCCTATAAAGGTTCCATTTTTAGGGTTCCGTAGTAAAAAACGGAACCCTTATAGTTTCGCCATGTCCGTCTGTCTGTCTGTCTGTCCGCGGCTTTGCTCCGAAACCCTTAATACCAGAAAGCTGTAATTCGGTATGAGTATACATATAAATTACGTCGAGAAAGTCGTACAATAAAATCTTAAAATTTTTTTTTTCTCATTTATCCCATGTTGTGGGGTATCGTTAGATAGGTCTTTTAAAAATGTTATAGGTTTGGAAAACCATTTTTCCGAACGACGAACTGTTTCCGAAATATTGAGCTTTGAAGTGTCAATTTTTCTTAGAGTCAAGTGTCCCCCCCCCCCTCTATCCACTAAACTGCTGCGTCTAAAAATATGAAAAAATTCACGATAGTGGTACATATAATGAATTTAAAAGGAAAATTATCACGGCTATGTGGGTTCTTATGGTTATCGAGTTATAGATGATCTAAGTAAAAATAAATATTTCACTTTTTAAAGCATCACATTATGTAAATATTAATAATTTTAAATTAATATATGAATTTAAATGAATAAATAAATAAATATTTAATAAGTTTAAATTAAAATATGAATTTAAATGAATAAATAAATAAATAAATAAATATTTAAAAAGTTTTAATTAAAATAAAATATAAAATAAGGTATAAAACAATGTCTCAATAAAACATGTCGCGAGTGATTCTGAATCGCGCTTATGAAGTTTTCAACCAAATCTCCATAGATTTCATAGGCGCTAATCAGGAAGGAAAATTATCGGCTCTAAGTATATTTTACAAGTGTTAGAATAATAAATAATCGACGAACATATAAAGTTCAAAATCGTTAGTATAATTCAAACATTCATTTTACATTAAAAATATTTTAGTCTCGAAATATAAAGAGAAATTAAAAATAATTTTATAATAATAAAAGGTTTAAAATTGTAAGTACGTATATTGTATAAACTGACTTTAAAAAGGAAATTCCCAGTTCGTTGTAAACTTTTTTACGAAAATAGGTCCTCGAAGATTGCTTGACCGATCTTGACAATTCTGACAACTACGGAACCCTACATTGTGCGTGGCCCGACACGCACTTGGCTGATTTTTATTCCTTTTAAGGTAATGAAAATCTAAAAAATAAATAAACCGACTTCAAACGCGAAGTACGCGTTTGCTTGGATCACATATTAATTCCAATGGTTTTAATTTAAAAACCAAACTACTAAACCATTTTTGGTAAGATATATTTGAAACCAAAAAAAAATTCGAATGTGGATTTTCAAAATTTTGTTCTTTTATATTTCTTACCTTAGGTAAGAAATATAAAAAAAGAACAAAATGAAAATGACAACCTCATCATTTTTTAAAGTCGGTTGAATTAAAACAATAATCCAAATTAATGGAAGGAAAGGCTTGTTACTTTGATAACATGTTTTTAATTTCACACGTATGTGTACATAAATATGTCGCGACTAGCAGCGAACGTGCTATCGATTTGCAAGTTACGTTCATTACCATCGCCCGTACAAAGCAAGATTCATATGAATCCATTTGATTTATATATATTAATAAATATAATAAATATAAAAATTCGTAAATATATAAATTCTTTTTCACACCTAACAAAATTATAATTTTTATTTACCTGCCGACCGTCTAAATAAATCGTTATCTTCGTCCATTCTGTTATGACCTGTAAAAAATTATTTTACATTACAAAAATATGACCATTACTTATCTATATGAAAAAAATTATAAATGAAAATCATTAAATAATTTACCGATTACCTTTACATTAGTAATCATAATAAAAAAATAGAATTTTCAATGTTATTCTACTTAATGTATTTACAAATGAATGCATTAATAACGAGCAATTTACGACTATTAAGGTGGAACACCTTTTTGTCTTCATAACAAAATTCATCAAAATATGGATCACCTGAAGCATGCATAGTCTTTAAGCAATCTAAAATTGGAAAATTAAAAAAAAAACCTACAATCAATTTATTGACACTTGTCCCAGCATCATAGTTTTGGTGTAAGTTGGTCAGAATTATATCCTACTGATTCTAGATGATGCTCCGGTGTCAGTTCAAGGTTACGTAACTATGTTAATTTAATATCATTGAACAGTATAGTAAATTTCAATTTAATCTGACTATCAGAATTTGTTAAAATCCTTCAATAAAATAACTAACAATCTTCAAACATTTGAACAGGTTTCCATAATTTATAGCTAAGAACTATCTCGATTACATTAGCTTACAAATAAAAAAATGCATCAAAATCGACCCATTTCATTAAGGAGCTACGATACCAAACAGATACACAAATACTTACGTCGTACTTATAACACCCCTTTTTTTTGGTCAAGGATTAAAAAAAAGGAATAAATCAACACCCGACACGCTCGTAACATTCACACAAAAAAATACTTAGCCGAAATTGACTACCTCCTCCATTTCTTACGTCGGTTAATAGTCAATTTTTTCTTATCTGTACTAAATCCGAAAACGCGAGTCTGTGACGTGCACCGAGTACACCGTACCACTTTCGCTTAACTCATGCTTGGCATTTTTTAAATTTAGTTTGAATCATAATCTTACCAAAGACGCTGAAATATTTTTTTTACCAACGAAAGGAAACAAGAACAAAAAAAATACTTTTTCAAGTTTAGGTTTCGCCGTCTGACAGACGGATGGACGCAGTGTAAGCTTAGTATAAAGCCCCCGTTGGTGGCTATTGGATTAAATACGAAAAACATCGTCTGTCTGTGTAGACATTATATAGAAACCGATAATCATATTTTTTATCAAAACATTCAAATTAAAGGTAATGGATTATTTTTTTGCATATTCCATCCATAACCGAATTGATACTACACACCGTAAATTGGGCAAAATGATTACATTATTTATTGCACTATTATTAAAAAAAAAGGAACAAATAAAATAATGTATTTACTTTTTTATAAACAAAGGTAAAAACCTAATATTAGAATAATATGATTAGGTTTTAATATAAATATAATCTTTAAATTACTTACGTGGTATGTATTGATGCTTTCACTAAAGTACTAAGCTAACATGCAATGAGTATGTCGTGCGACCCTGTCGATCTTTCACTACAATGTACGCCTAGACACAATAATTCTTGTAATAGTTATACGACACCATCGTTAGGGAGGATATCTAGAATACTTTGCTCGTATTGTCACGTTTCATACCACGGTATTGCTAGAAATAACATTATACTCCCATTTAATTTTATTATTTTCAATCGTCAAACAAGTATATATATATATTGTTTACTATATGAAATAAAATGTTCTTAAAAATGAAGTCATTGTGTTTTTCTAATGATTAAAAATATTAATGTAAAATAACACTATATTATGATAAATTTAGTTATCAGTCCTGTAATGTAAGGAAATAAAATTTTTGATGACGGCAACATTTTCGTTGATAAAGGGGATTTACGTATTAATGTACTTTAATGTCGATATGAGTACTTATAATGCTACATATTTAGTATTTATAAATAGGTATAAGCTTCTGACTCATGATGCGCGATATATTTTAACTGTCAGTTTGTACATTGAATATTTCAAAGGAATACATCTACAAAGAAAATATTTATAATAGTGCAAAAGTGAAGTAGAACTAAAGTGATGTATCACTAACTTTTTAATTTTTTTATCACTGTGTCTAATGCCCCGCCAAGTCCAGCAAAATAGTGGCACGGCCGTACCATATAAATGAATACCATACCATAGCATATAAATTCTAAGGCATTTCTAGCAAACATATAAGGTTCAAATTTAAAATACAATAATCTTTTAATGGTTTTTTTAAATGCAAATTTAACAGAAAGTGGACATGGGTATCACCCAACGGAAAATAAAAAATGAAATCGATTATATTATTACAAACAAACCAAAACTATTTTCGAATGTTAAAGTAATTAATCAATTATAATATAAAGAGAGAGGTCAGACAAGGCGACCCATTGTCGCCCAAACTTTTCTGTGCTGTTTTCGAAAATGTATTTAGGAATTTTGAGTGGGATGAATATGGTTTAAAAATAAATGGAACAATCATTAACAACCTAAGATTTGCTGATGACGTTATTCTAATTTCCAAAGAACCATTGAATTTACAATTGATGATAAAACAACTCGCTTTAGAAAGTGGAAAAGTCGGTTTGAAAATTAACTTAAGTAAGACAAAATTAATGACCAACCACAGTAAGCTCTCTATCAAACTTAATGATTCTTGTTTGGAATATGTAGATGAATATACTTACCTCGGACAGATTATTTCTCCAAAAAATTCAACCACAAAAGAAATAGAAAACAGGATAAATATTGCATGGATGAAGTATTGGTTCTATAAAGATATTATGAAAAATCCCGAATTACTAATTCAAGCAAAGAGCAAAATATTTAATTCATGTATTCTATCAAGTATGACTTATGGATGTCAAGCGTGGAGCTTGACAAAGAAGAACATACTGAGGTTACAGACGTGCCAGCACAACATGGAAAGAAGTATGCTTAATATCAAAAGTAGAGACAAAATAACCTTAGAAACAATACGCAAACAGAACAAAGTATTAGATGTAACTTATTTTATAAAAAAAATGAAATGGCATTGGGCGGGTCATATGATGCGATGCAATATAGATAAATGGACTAGAGACGTAGCCGAGTGGTGTCCTAGAGAAAATAAAAGAAGGAAAGGGAGGCAATGTTTAGGATGGGATGATGATATCAGAAGAATTGCTGGTATAATTTTTAAGAGGAAAGCAAATGATCGGATAGTATGGAAAGCTCTTGGAGAGGCCTTTGCTAGAAAGCAAGACAATCGTAAATAAAATAATACCGGTGTCAGGAACCATATATAGCATAATATTTAGTTTTCTTTGTAGTGCTGTGTAATTTAGATTGTCAATAAAGGCTATTATTATTATTATTATTATTAATATAATCTTTTAATGTATAAATCAATGAAAACCTAAAATATTTTGCAATTTAGGTCTCGTTTTCTATACACACCTTTGTATTCCCATATAAGTATAGGATTACTAAGGTACGTTGCAGTGAATGAAGCAATTTACCTGTATTTGTATATATATGTCGCAGACAACTAGCTTAATAGCCGTCTAGTTAACAGCTGAGCCTCTTGACCATATGGCAGACATTTAGTCACTCATCTAGACAAATGACTTGAAACAGTAACGTTTAATGATTTTCCTAGCCTTTTCATCGTTTAACTGCTTGCCCAGCCCCTTTATTTAAATTTAGTTCCTTTAGGTTAGGGTGGCTTTCATTTATGAAAGTCTTTTTAATACCAATTAGGGTTTTTAACGTCTCCGACGCTGCGAGATGAGCATAGACATATATAATATAAAACGTTTCATATTGTGAAATTTATACAATAATCTCATATATATAAACAACTAATTATTAGATAAAACTTTTTATTATACCAATCTGCTTTTAATTCACTGTACCTTTTATAAAAATAAAAAGGAAGAGATAGATAAAATCTTCTTTAAACAAATTAATTAAGAATAGGTTTGACATCTTTAGACGTCATTTTCTCAAAATAAAGTCCGTGTGGCTTGACACATTATAGCTTATCAACGTCCATATATATCCCTGAATGGCGAAATAATCCAAACTCACCTGACAAACCCTTTTTGCAATACAAGCCGCTCGGCGGTGCATGTACTTACCATGTACCAGTCTTAATATGATTATCTAAACAAAATAGTTTAATACCGGTATGTGAAAGAAAATACGAAATGAAAATGTAAAAATATTTATTAACCATTTCACAACACATTCAGGAAATAAGTTTACCATACAAAAATATTTCAAGACAAAAAATATGGAAATATAATTATTTAAATCACAGTGTTACTAAAAATAGAGAGCTCTTAGTTTTACCACATTGACTAGTGATATGCACCTTGTGATTATATTTTATTATAAATTTTAATTAAATATTCTGAATTATTTATTAACACTTTGCATTTGAGAGGTGAGTTACACCCACCACATGATTTAATGCGCTCTAGTTTGTGATGACAGCTAGAAAAGGGCTGGTTAGAATCAAGGAAGTACAACACTTTCATAGGAAATTGGTGTAAAGTAGCTAATATAGCTGCATTTCGTACGGTGAGAAAGCCGAAAGTCTAAATCCACCCCATTACTTACCTTACTTCCTCTTTCATCCCTTTGTAACCTGACATTTGTGGCTGGAAATGTCCGTGGGCGGTGGCGATCGCTCAACATGGCGTCCCGCTTGGTTTACCAGCTGTTTTTTATTAAGAAAAGAAAATCACATCTCTTCTCTTAATTTTTAAATGAAAATAGTCGACGAAGCGGGCGGGAGATATTATTATAAGTGATCTGGCCGTCCATAAAATTTTACAGCAAGGAAAGGAATAGGGAAGGTTAGGGTTAGCTTCTGACTCTCACTTCGTATTCCCTCTCAACATTTATTCCTTCTTAAACCGGCTCCGCATTTGTCTCCAATGGTGCTAATGATTTAACATTACTGTTCGTCAGCGCAAAAACAACCCTGAGTGCGAAGGGTTTAAAAAACTAATTTACTTATTATATTTACTACAGCTTAATTATTAACATCAAAATTGATGTTTAACTTAATGAAAACGTTAGAACCCAAACTATATTTATTTTAATGATTTCCTTTAATATACCTATGTTCCTTTTTATATAAGATTATTATTTTTATTATTTAATTAGGCGTTCTGGTATTGTACATCCTATTATTTTATTATGGCAACATGAGTATATTATTACACAAAAAATAAATTATAAAAAAAAACAGTGTCTGACAGTTTATACATTTGTCTTAAGAATGAAAGCTTTTTTTCACAGTAATTTATATAATTATAATGAATGCATTATTATCTACATTTAAAAAATAAACTCATAAAAAATCTCATGAGGTTTTATAAAATAATATAGAATTTAATGAATCAGAACAGCTTAGAAACATTAATATACAGTTAAACAACAAGTGTTAAAATTTACTGTAACATTGAAATTGTTCTGTACTATTATAGCCAAGAGAATAGATAAAGAAAATATTTTATTTAAATAAATTAACCTAAATTGGTAAAAATTAATTTATAGATTTAATTGTTGTATTGTAAGAAATTTAGTTTTGATACTATTAACAATAATTACTGTACACTATTAACAATTAATAAAAAAAAAGGGTTCATGGCTTTAAATGTCATATTCATATTATTTTGGTACTGAGTGTCTTTAACTCGGGGATAACTTTTTTGAGCGATTGGGGTAGTGGTGGTGTGGTGTGATTTGAACATACGAGAAATTCTAATAGCAAGATTTAATTACTTTTTATTTGCCTGGATCCACACTTGGTCTGGTCCAACGTACCGTTTGTTCCAAGGAGGAATGAACGAAAGTAAGTAAGTGAGCGAGAGATGAGATCGGCGCTGGTAAGGTTCGATTTAACGGGAGGGAGATTTCGATTGCTTTCAATTATTGGATCTGACGGTATGATATATCATATAACGTTCGATTCGAGAAGACAGAAGGCGGCCTTATGAGTGAATGAGTGGTCCAGTGAGTTGAGTGAGTGGTCGAGTGAGTAGAGTGAGTGTGGCGTGTTCAGGCGCTTGCCGGCCACACGATGCTCTCGATCCAGTCGAGGTAGTGCGAGACGCGCGTGTAGACGCCGGGCACGGGCGAGCCGCAGCCGCGGCCGAACGACGTGATGCCGATGAGCCGGTACTGCCCGTCGCGCTCCGTCAGCCCCTGCAGCGGCCCGCCGGAGTCGCCCTGCCCGCGGCGAACAATGAACAAATAACAAATGAATGCATCACACCTACAGGCCCCCAACAGGCTCTACCAGAATGGCTGTTCCATTTAAAGAAATGATAGAAAGCAACACTTCATCATAATAATAGCTTCTTGAACATCCAATCTTTGACATTTTACTTCTGTTCTCTTCCCGGTCTTGTGATATTCTCATCCAGTCATATATTTTAATGTCGTCCACTCAGTCTGCTCTGGGCCTCCACTCTAGAAGTTATCTGGTGCAGCATGTTGCGTCCATTCTAGCAATACGTCCTGTCCTTACCTATTTTTTATTCGCCAATATAACAAAGTGGAAAGCAGCTAGTACAGCGTAAACGTACCTGGCAAGTGTCGTGCAAGCCTTGTGGGTCTCCAGCGCAAATCTGCTCCTCTGATATGCCGACGGGAAGCTTGCGCCAGTTAGTATAGGATTCTCCACATTTGGCCCTCGGTACTACCGTCACGTTAGCTTTCAACAGTATTGTACTTTTTATATCCCCTGTAACATTCATAAATGGATATTGATAAACAATAGTGTGTCAAACTGTCAACATTATTCAAAAATATTTCAAGTCATCTCAACTAAATAAGTAAAAAAAAGGGATTTCTTAATGTTTTGTATATTAAAGTGTTTTGCTTAATTTGCAATAAAATTTATTATTTTATAAAACTTTTTGGTATACCAATCTGCTTTAAATTCATTATATATTTTATTATTTTAAATTTTATTATGAATAGGTATAGTGTCAGGATGTGAGTGTCCATTTAGCTCTTTATATAAAACGCAAGATTCAGGACGATATACATTTAAATAGTCTTAATTAATTGGCTTCTTACTTGTTGTACTAGTTTTACCCCAACCAGTAATCGTCAAGGGTACTTTAGGATTGTCCGTTTTTGTATACAGGCATATGGGACCCAAATTCGTTGAATACTGCGCTGGGGATTCCAACCTAAGGAACAATTCAATAAGTTCAAAACTGTGATTGAATTTTAAAAATTTAGCATATGTTTACAAACAGATGTATACTTTATATAAATGAGAAAAAATTAGTTTTGTTTTTAATTATTAAATACATTAATAATTATATAATAATTTAAATTTATAAGTTAAAGAAACTCTGTAGCAGATTTAGAAATTAAGAAAAATTGCAATCAAATATAAACTCTTCACACCAAATGTTAAATATTAATTATTTCGTAAATCATTAGTGTAAGTTAGAGGAATAAATATTATTATGATAAGTGCTCAGTTTTGTTGTGACCTTATATACAGTCTAACGGTATTGCACCGTCTCAAACACAAGCTCGCTTGGGCAGGGATGTACCTCATTCTCACAGAAGATTGGTGTGAAGGAGCTAATATTGCTGCATTTTGTATGGTAATGGTGTGATGATTTCTTTCCTTACTTTCTATTCCATTTAATCCCTCATTCCTTTAAAGCTAGCAACATATTTGGCTGCTCATAACATCAGGTGTACTGCCTGCTTGTTTGACAGCTTTAAAAACAAAAATTACCTCAACAAAGCCAAGTCGTGGTACTTAGTGCGCCTCATATGTTGTGGGTGAATTATGATTTCTATTATTTTTACATCTGTTTCCTCGTTCAACTGCCTGTTACCAATTTCTATCGTTCCCATACGAGCTATACTGGGCTTTATCCTACAATGTAACATTACAACAGAATAAATAAATAAAAAATTGACACTGCTGTCGTGCATTTAGGCAAAACAAGGTGTTAACTAGGTATGTGTGGGGTGTTTAACCAGCGTTAGCGGAATCGATAAGTAAAAAATCTGAAAACTTTTTTCAATTATTTTTTATAAATGGTAAGCCTATATGTATTACCATATGAGACAACAATATCCATCACCTTGTCTAGACATAATAGATCGTCTATACTAATATTATAAAAAAATAATTTTTTTTATGTTTGATTGTACGTTTATTGAGCAACGTTATAGGCTACATTTCATCACACTACGACTCACAGGATTATAAACGCGAGTGAAACCACAAGAGACAGCTAGTGTATGTAAATAATAAAAATTAAATTACTGGTCTAAAGTGTCCACACAGTGCGCAGCCGTTAGCACGTAAGTCCGCGATATCAATGATCCTCCACAAAGGAAATCGTAGCCATCCGATCGTTCGTATCCCAGTGCCGCCTGTAAAAATATAAAATCTTATTAAATAGAATGTTTCCGTTTAGCCACCCAAAGTAGCAGAATAATCGGTATCGCGTGTCCGTTTGGCCACCCAGGCCTGGGTGGATAAACGGAATTTGTATATTAATTTTCTTCCGATTATTCCCCTCGACTACGTAAATTCAGATGTACATATATTATCACAAATATAGCTGAAAGGTCAAAGCTGAAATAAGAATTTAGTAAGTAAATTTAGTGTCGTTTAAGAAAAAAAAATAGACGAATTTATTTTTACCCGAATACGGCAAAGCAAAGAGAGACATGCTTTTGACAGGCTATATATGTATATATCGCCGCTTTTCAAGAATATCCATGCAAATAAAAATTATATATTTTAGGGAATGGTGTTTTTAAATTTCTTTATTAATGTTTTGGTGCATAGCTGCAAAATTTAAACGATCCCTTGAAGTTATAATTTTATTGATTTAAAGAAAATTCATCACCGCAACTCTTTTCATGATAAAACATCAAAGATTTATGGTCTTTTGACATACATACATAGTTCTATTTTTTTTAATTTTGAGTTACTCGATATTCTTGCAAATGTGTTCTATTATAGGTCCTAAACTATTCATCGAAACTGTACAAATAAGATAGAAGCGTCTTGATCGTCCGCTGGTTACAGGCTATATTACGTATCACCAAATCTAATGTGGCGCTCTGGTGGATAGAACGGTACTTGTACATTTTAAAAACAAATACATTACTATCATTTGCGTGTGACTTTGTGAGTATTTATTCGATAAATGTGATACTTCTAGAATTTTTGCAGTAGTTGGGTTTAATTTTTCAATTTTTTCTTGTATATGTAGTAAATGTAAATGTATCGAACTCAAACAATGATTGCAAGTTTGTTACCTTATAACTCCCTTATATATAAACCGATTTTGAAAATTATTTCAATTTTTCAAAAGAATATCTTTCCAGATTGATCACACCTATACATTTCATTGTAATGAATTCCATATTTTGATTTTAAAATCAGAATAACTGGTATTAATTTGTCGTCCAAGTATACGAAATTGCGTATTTTGATATTCAATATCAAAATACAACATCAAAATGTCTTAGTTGTATATATTTTAATTCTTTTCAAACTCGGCGGTATAGAACATCGTGAGGAAGCCTGCGTGTACCGAACGGAATTTTGAGATGTATTCGTCAATCCGCATTAGCGAAGCGTGATGGGTGTTTAATAGAAGAGTGTGCATAATTAAAATCAGTTATTATTCTATAGTAAATATAGAAAACATCTCGTTTTAACGTCGTAATCCAATCAAACATGTTTATTTAAGACTAGATGACCCGGTGAACTTCGTATCACCTACACATATTTAAAATGTGGTCAAAACATAATACAAAAAAAAATATTTACATTAAATGCACCACACTTTTATTTCTGAAACAGAACTATTCTGTATTCCAACAAAACGATCCAAAGAGATCGGACCTCAAACACAAGCCTTTACTTATTAGTAATGCTTCTCACGTTTAAACCTTAACTGAATTTTGAACAAATATTTCAAGATTAGCTAAATCGGTCTTGCTATTCTCGAGTTTTAGCGTGACAAACGAACAGCATTTCATTTATATACAAATATAAATAACAATACAAAAGATAGAAAAAAACTACTCGTTTGTATATGTATGTAATGTGTTTGTTACTTATTACTTCATTCTAGAATATCATGTGTTAAATAAAATATACAATTCTTAAAATAGTACAAAACACACACAAACACTTAGGTATTCATTTGTTATGAGTGGTGATAAAAACGGTATTATTGATATGTGAAGGTTAATAAATTGTCTTATTCGACTCGCTGGAAAGTTGGGGTCACGATGAGTTATACGTCTAAAAAACCCACTTTGTTTGTAAACGCTCTATCAAGTCTCATCAAGTAATTCCAATAATATTTTAATTGTACCTATATTTGAAATCTATACTAAAAAGGATATATTTTTTTGATCAATATACTATTCACAGTGGCTGCCAGTCTGATTTTTGAATATTTTCGGATTAGATGAAACATAATTGAGAAAAATTATAAGCTATATAAGATTAACCTATCAGCCTTAAGAACAGAGCAATGATCGTAAATTTGTATAAATCAGCAAGTGATACTTAATTAAAATATATAATATCAATTCTAATTCAAAAACTATATATATATACATACAATAACTATAAGAAATGAGCCTATAAAAATCATGGCAGAAAATAAATGAATTACCTAATGTTTTTAAGTTGAATCTTTTATGCAGCTAAATTTACATGTGACCTTTGACTCACTGTTATTATTGGAATTGTTAATAACTGCCATTTTTCATTATAAATATCAAATAATTATGATTTTCCAAATGATTTCCTGTTATTTTATATTAGCAGTTCTTATATTTGCGGTTTTACCCGCGTTGTACGCAATAGTGACGTTTATGGTTATCGCTCCTTTAATTACAACGTGATTTAATACAGCTTATGTGTTATGTGCTTTTCAATCAATAGGCTTTTTCATACTAAATAATTTTTTAAATCGTAAGAAAATTTCTTGAGATTGTAATATAATAATATAAAATGTAAATGAAACAATATTGGAATTATACGTAAATAAGAAATATGCATATTGTGTTACATCACTGAATTTTGTGGTTTTGTCTATATTTAACAAACATATCTTATAGGAAAATGTTATTACCATATGTGGGAACTCCCCAAGCGCTGCAGTTTCCCCGCCTATTATATGTAAACCAAGTGGAGGCAAACTTGTATCAACAATCTTCTTGCATTCTGGAAAGAGATTAAAAAAAGGTTAAAAAATATCAAAATATGTTTAAAATCAAGTTCATTAAATTTTAAAATATTTAAACATTTTGTTGGGAAAAGTTGACATAGTTCACCATCAGGGAGTACCCGACAGTGATTTGAAAAAATACATTTGTATAATTTAGGAAGTAGATAATATCAAGTATGGACATATTTAAAAAAGTTTCATTTAATGAATAATGTCTTAAGATAAAAGTTTTTAAAATATTAATAATTTGTTAAAATTATTTTAAAATTATCAAAAAGTTAAAGGATCACAACAAATTAAAGCGGTCAATAAATATTCCAATAATTTATAATTTTAGTAGTCAATATAATAAAATAAAATAAATTATAAACAAAATGGAGTTTTTAAATAATTTAGAAGATATTTTTTAGTAAAAATCTTAATTTTTTTAATCACAAATCAAAAGTTTTTTTAAAAATTAAAAAAAGAAGACTTCGAAAAAGATATTTCTTAACTTAAAAAAAGAAGCCACGGCGTGTTGTTGGCGAAGAAGTTTCTATTTTTATAATTGTGTTTCATGTAAGTCTAATATGTCATATTCTGAGTAAATATAATTAGATATTTCAGCACCACTGCTCTAACGCTTCGTCGCTCGACGCATAAGTTCAGTTTACTCATACCTCATAAGTTAGAGAAAGACTACACTCTTTTTAACAAACACACAAACAACTAGTCCAATTGCGCACATTGAATAAACGAACAAAATAAGAATAAAACCTAATTTTTTTATGCAGAATATAATGTATACTTATAAAGGGCCCCATTCAAAGGACCACAATTAAACATTGAATGACTATATAAGAAATGAGATTATAATAGTAAATTAAATAAAATAAAAATATGTATTGAAGAAAACCTGTATTAAAATAATAAACACAAAAAAAGAGGGATAAAAGATAAAATAATATGAGAATCAAATCAAAAGATTATGCTAATTAGTATAGAAATTGTATAAGTCTAGTCTATTAATAATCCACTAATTTATGAATTATGATGTGTCTTAAATATGTCTAGTTGCTCAGCATTCAGTGTTGTAAGTTAAGTTGCTACAAATTATTAGCCTTAACAAAAAGTTTAATAATAATTAAATTATTAGAATATTCTCAAGTTCAATTGATTTTATAATGCAAAATGTATTGAAAAAACTAACCTATATCTGCAATTCTTAAAGAACGAGTGTCTGCTTCACCTGAAAATTAAAATATTATGTAAGGTTTATATTCTTTAAGACAATTTATTTTTTTGTGTACTGAAATGAGAAGAAATTGACATGATACATGTTATACAAGTTATGATAGAAAATTATGACAATAAATAAACAATCAACAATAATATCAATATTTGAAATACAAATAAAACTGTAGAATAGTAAGAAAAAGAAATTTTGCCATTAATAATATATTTTGTTCTAAATCACTAAAAATCATATGCTAATTTGTAAGTATTAGCATTCTCTTCTATTAAAGACAAGAGTTAGAGTTTAATCCACCAGCAGAAGCTGGTTTCCTCACAACGTTTTCCTTTATCACCGAGCTCGAGATGAATTTATTCACAAATTTAGCACTTGAATATTGAGCAGTGCTAGATGGGGTTTTAACCCACAATCGTCTATGTGTTCTAACCACTAGGCCATCTCATGCTCAGAGAAAGTGTAAATAAGATTTTTCAGTGGTATACAGTTGTCACCAGTAACTTAAAGGAGCAAATCTAAACTTATTGCTTCTGTTGATAAAAATCAAAAAAAGGATGTAATATCCATAACTTTTTTACGTGTTATTCTATTACTTAAGTAGGAACTTTGTAAAAAAATATAAGTATATATTTAAATACAACAAAAAATATTGTTGTCTTGTCATTTAGCTCAATGATTAATAATATGTATATTTATTATTTTTGTACTACCTCTTAAATATATGAAATTTTAATTAAATGAAATAGGCATGTATTATGCTTGTATACCAAATTTATCACTTGCTGGGGTAATGTTTGGTCGTTTAGTTGGTTTTGGTTTCGGTATGACATATGGTGTAGTTGGGCAGCACACAATCTCCATAGTTCTGTTGAAACCACATCTGCTAAAAGGATGACTCCCAAGTTGTTTGATTGAACTGAAAGATATACTTTAAAATTTACAATATATCCTTTTTTTTTTTTCGAAAATATAGAAAAAAGGACTCTAATTAGAATAATGTCTTTAAATAATATATTTTTCTTACACTTCTACTATTAATACTTACCACTATTATTAAACAGTATGATAACTTCTATTTTAAAATTTTACATAATAGATATTATAAATATGTGTAAGGCTTTGAGTGGCATAAAAAAGATTTATAGAATGCAGATTAAGTAAAGCTGGCCTAGACCTTAGTGTGTGTTGTTACCAGGAATAACAGGGTGAAGCCACAACACCAAACAATTATCAACAAATCCATTATTATTTATATAAAATAAACATATCACAATTTTATAGTGTTATATTAACAAATATTATTTATGTTACAGAAGGTTATCATATAAACACTGACCTTACAGCAACTTCACAAAATACCACAGTTTTGCAAGTTCCTTCTGAAATATCTTCATTTGGTTTGCATTTATCTCCAACTAAACAGAATTATATCTGAGTAAATTTTAATTTTAATTTTCACTTAAAATAATATATCACGAATTAATAGAAATTACCTTCTCCGGCAATGATAATTTCGAATATTAAAAAGAATAACAGAATTAAATTTTTTAGCGTCATTTTCGAACAATCTATAGCAACTGAGTTCGATTTTCCTTAATTAAGATTTGAGACGAAATACTTGTTAGTGAAACCGGTTTGCTTGATATTATATTTAATATACACAAAACTTTAAACTAAAATAAATCTAACACTATTAATGAAATTGTCATCCCGAGATGAACATTTTATTTTATTTTTATTTATATGTTTCTAATATGACTAGTCAAAACATCTTAAAGTATATTGTAACTTGATAAATATAGATGCGTCAAATATAATTAAAGTCTTGTTATCAAATGCGAGACTTCAAATTTCCATAATATTTTATATTTGACAACGATTCCACATATTATTCGAATCATATGTTGAACTCAGTAATGTCACTATCGAGTAATATTATATTCCTTCTATTGAAATCGATTTTTTTTTAATTATCTATTTTCGCTAAGAATTACGAGAAATACCAAAAACCTTCAATCAAAATATGTTTAATTCTTTTTAAATCAGCTAATTTTTTTTTTTTCGATAAGCCCACTAACCATCTGCACCATTATCGAGTCACAGAATTTCGGAATAATCGAATCGAATATTTAATTTTTTTATAAAGTACTATGTAAAGTTGCTCATTGAATTTTGATATCAACAGGTGTTTATTTAATTTTTTTTTACAAGTTCTTTTTTATTTTATGATATTCTGAAGCTGTATATTTATTAAATTAGCATACATTTATTACTTAGACTTTATCTAGGTATATGTCTATCTCTGAATAAATTAATAGATCGTAGCCTATATGTTTTTCTAATATATAATCTACAGATCTTCAAATGTTTATTTAAATCTGTTCAATATGAAGATTTGTTCATCTAGAGGTGTTCGTCATTGGCCGACATCGTTACTTTTGAGAATGAGTGCAAAGGTGTCTTTGCAAAGACAAATCTCGTTTTAAAGGCTCTGTTAGAAGGCGCACAATACAGATGAGGTAATGCAGGCAAATGTATATGTCGCAAGGCTTTGGATGTGACTTTTTATGAAGACTGTTTTAATCAAGATCTGTTTATCGTATTTGTAAAAATTTAGGTACATGTTTGTTCATAGAGCTGCACCATTCTCGTTTTTGTAGCGCAACCTTTTCCTATCTACCATCAGGTAAATTAGAAGTAATGAGATTGTGTTTAAGGATATCCGGGTGATTTAGAAAAGTAATATTTCCGAAAATTAATTCTAAATAAAATAAGTACGTGTCGGCCCACGCGCCGTAGGGTTTCGTAGGTGTCCGTCATACGTGAATTTCCGTTTTACATGGTTCAAAGTAATGTAGGAGAAGGCGCCTACTAGTCATCCCAGATTTCGCTTAAATTTACAACATTTGTAGGGTTTGGTTAGTAGTGACCGTACCCGAAATAGTAACTCTTGATGCTGTAACGTTACCCTGGAAAATGCAGTTAAGCATCCCGCGCGATATGTTTCAAGCGGGTAATCTAACGAAAAATACACACCAAACTAAACACTAAAACCTACCTGTCATATTTATAAAGTAATAAAGATAAGACCTTATTTTGGAAGGTTTTATTCAACTTAAAATTAAGACATGAATGACAAATAAAAAGTAATTCTTTTTCACAACTATTAAAGAAAACAAAAAAGGTTATACATTAAGAGAAAGTAAAGAGGATGTATATATCATTCACCCCGGCCATTTAAAAAGTAATATAATCTTTTAAATAACCTGGAGCCCTTCGTTCTCGTCCAGAATGTCGTAATGCGTAATTCCCGGACTCGGACTCTATATTAGTATCTAAAATATTATTATTCTCTTCATTTGTATCATTTAATTCAGTTGCTTCATTTGTGTCGTTTAAATCATCATTTTCTCCAGTTGTGCCAAGAGGCGCTAGGTGTCGATTTGAAACTGTTGTTTCGCGACCGTCTGGAAGTCTCACAAAAGAGTAATTAGGATTAGATTCTATCAAATCGACTTCTTCGACTGCAGTTTGATATTTATTTTCTCTGTTTTGTCGTTTTAATAAAACAGGACCAGGCGTGAGTAGCCAACTAGGAACTGAATCTCCATTAGTAGATCTACGAGTATGAGTAAACATGCGTTCATGTGGTGTAGCGTTAATAGACGTACATAAAAGAGATCTCATACAGTGTAACGCATCATCTAGCACCGTCTCCCAATTTTTGATATCACTTTTTCTAGACTCTAAAGCTAATTCAATAGTCTTCCATAATATTCCGTTCATTCTTTCGACCTGACCATTTCCTTGTGGGTTATAAGCAGTAGTTCGACTAGTGGCTATTCCTTTACTAGTTAAAAATACTTTCAATTCTTTTGACATGAAAGCTGATCCCCGATCTGAGTGAATATATGCTGGCATTCCAAAAATCGAAAATAATTTTATCAAGTGTTTTATTACAGTTGAACTCGATATATCATTACAAGGGAAGGCAAATGGAAAACGGGAGTACTCGTCAATAACTGTCAGTAAATATCTATTCTTTGTGTTAGAAGGTAGAGGACCTTTAAAATCAATATTTAGCCTTTCGAATGGTGATGTAGCCTTTATCAAAGTGCTTTTTGTTTTGCAAAATCGAGGTTTTATATGTGCACATGTTTCGCACGAATTAATAACTTTTCTTATATCCTCGATGGAATATGGTAAATTTTTTATTTTAATCCAATGAGTCATGCGTGTAACGCCTGGGTGACACAGCTCATGATGAAGTTGTTCTAATTTAGGATATCTTTCATTCGTAGTAGCGCACATTCTAGAAAAAGCATCAGCAACAATGTTATCTTTGCCGGGTCTATAAACAATGTCATATTTATAGCAAGATAGTTCCAGGCGCCATCTTTCTATCTTTTCATTTTTTATTTTACTTGTATGTTTACTGTCAAACATAAAAGAAACAGATCTTTGATCAGTTATGAGACGAAATGTGCGTCCAATTAAAAAATGTCGCCATTTCCGAAGAGCTTCAACTATCGCATAGGCCTCTTTTTCAATTGCTGAATGATTTTTTTCTGATTGAGTTAAAACTCTTGAGAAAAATGCAACCGGTCTTCCTTCTTGTGATAATGTAGCAGCGATGGCATTATCTGATGCATCTGTCTCAACAGTAAAAGGTATGTTTTCATCAATAGCATGAACAAATGATTTCGCGATAGAGCGTTTAATCTCTTCGAATTCGCGGCGGGCTTGATTTCCTAAAGGGAATCCATTATTATGAACAAGCTGATAAACCCTTTCAGAAAAACGAGGTAGCCACTTAGAATAGTGTGAGAACATTCCTAATGCTCTTCTTAAAGAGGCAGTATCACTAGGTAAAGGTAAATCGATTAAAGGCTTAAGACGATCTTCATCTGGTTTAATAGTTTGATGACTGATAGTATATCCAAGTAAGTTAATAATTTTTAGTGAAAAAATTGACTTATCTTTATTAATAGTAAGATTATATTTGGCAACAGCATCCATAAACCTTTGTAAATTATTATCATGCTCTTCTTGGGTTTGACCACAAATAGTAACGTCGTCAAGATATGCAAATGTGTCCATTAAACCTTCTGTTTTTATCAACCAGTCCATAACTCTCTGAAAACTACTGACACCGTTAGTAACTCCAAAGGGTATACGACAAAATTGGTATAATTCTCCTTTTGCTTCAAAGGCCGTATAAATTCTTTCTGTTTCTAAAATTGGCACTTGATGATACGCGCTCTTTAAATCAATTTTACTAAATATACTATATTGAGCAACTTTATGTACTATTGTCTCTATATTTGGCAAAGGATAAGCATCTAAGTTAGTAAATTTATTTATTGTTTGCGAGTAATCAATTACTAAACGTTTTCTATGACTTTCTGTTTTAACTACTAATACTTGTGCACGCCAAGGCGATCTACTTTCCTGTATAACTCCATCCTTCAACAATTGATTTATTTCCTCTTCTATGAATTTTAGGTCTTCTTTACTAAATTTTCTCGATTTAATAGATATAGGTTTACAATCAGAACTTAAATTAGAAAATAATGATATAGGTGGAATACAAGCAGAAAGAACACTACAAATTTTTAATGTATTCCTATGTCCACCAAAGAACATTTCTAATTTTGAATGCTGTGTTAAAATATCATGACCAACAATTACGTCTGCACATAATTCTTGTACAATAAGAAGTTTAACATTTTTATATGTATTGCCATTAATTTTCATTGTCACATAACATCGTCCTTCAACATTTATTGTTTGAGTAGTCGAAGCCATTGTTACTGTATCGAAACATGTCTCTTTAATGATATGACATGTATCAAAAAAAGATTTATTAATGTAACTTTTTGAACTACCAGAATCTATTAACGCTTCAGCATTATATTCGTTTACGGTAATAAGAATGGTAGCTTTTTTTAAACAAGAGGGCGAAGCAGCCACTAGTGTATCATCATTCGAACTCGTACTTTCCTGTTCTCCTTTCGAAGTTGATGCTTCGACAGCCGCACTCATGTTCTTCGAGTTTCTGCACACATTTGCTAAGTGGCCTTTTTTTAGACAAATTTGACAAGTTTCGTTTAAGGCAGGGCAATATCGACGTAAATGAACTTTACCTCCACAGAAGAAACATTGTTTATTCCTATACGAAAATGTTTTATTATTTTTATAAATCGCATTAAGGTTTTGTATTGAATTGTTCGTAACAAAGGATTGTGCATTACTCTCAGCCATCTCAAGTGAAATTGCTTGATTTACTGCTTCATCTAATTCGAGTGTAAAATTTTCTAATAACCTCTCTCTAATTTTGTTTGAGCAAATCCCCGAAATAAACGCGTCTCTAATATAGTAATTTTTATTATCGTCTGCGCTAACGTCTTTAAACTGACAACCCTTGCTTAGTAGCTTCAATTCTTGCAAGTACTGTTGTATATTTTCATTACTCTGTTGCTTTCGGGACAATAAAACATGTCTGGCGTAAATTTCATTTTTAGGTTTTATGTAGATTTTGTTTAGAATTTCTATTGCATTTTCATAATTTTTACATTCGCTAATAAGTTCATATACTTTAGGAGATATATGATTGACTAGTAGTCTTAATTTTACCTCATCGCTCAATAGTTTGTTAGAAGCATCTTGGGCTGATAGAAAATTTTTAAAAGTATATAACCAATGAGTCCACTCCTGTCCCGCTGTGCTTGAAGAAGAATCGACATCGAATCTTTCGGGTCGAAGAAATTTATCCATTGCGTCAATCAATATGTGAATGATTTTAAATTGTATTTTTTATTATTAAGTTGAATAAATTGTCATATTTATAAAGTAATAAAGATAAGACCTTATTTTGGAAGGTTTTATTCAACTTAAAATTAAGACATGAATGACAAATAAAAAGTAATTCTTTTTCACAACTATTAAAGAAAACAAAAAAGGTTATACATTAAGAGAAAGTAAAGAGGATGTATATATCACTACCCAGCAGTACCCTCATCGCCACGGGGTTACTTGCGCACGCTGCAGTGACGCCCCGATGGTTGGCTCGCTTGTTAAGGCAACCTTTATCCATACTACTGGAGAGTGCTCACAGGTACAAAGAACATAAAAAAGTAGTAGAGGAAAAGTTTGTCGTTCCTTCTACTAAGACTACTCTGAGGAAGAAGCTATGCATAGTGTTGTTTACTTCTTCGCGGTCCCCTTTAAGGACTAGGTCAACAAAAGCGTTCGCTTCTCGCTCCCTTTTCGCGGCTTTCTTCAGTGACATAATGACTTGTTGTAGAAGAACATAGCATAAATTATACCTGACAAACTCTCCAGTGGTCTGCGTGATAATTCTGGATATTGACGATGTATGCGATTAAGGCGATCCGGCCTCATATTTTCGGGATAGGTTGCTTGCGTAATAATTATTAAATATATATATATAAGAAAATGATAATTTATAATTATAGATATTTTATGTCGTGAACATAAAATATCTATAATTATAAATTAACATTTACTTTGTTCATGCGTCTTTCTTTCTGTCAAGACTCTTTTTCTTCGACGCGGCTTGAGTTATTATCAAATAAGGTTCTGTGGATATTTAGAAAACGTGAATAAAATATAAATGAAATAAAAATAATAATAATTTTAACGATTTATAATCGATATATTATTGAATAGGTAATATAATTGTAGACATTGAATAGTCTCTAGTTGTTTTAAAATATTGCGTATACATATATATGTTGTCTTAATGTTGAAATTTATTAAACAATATTTAGCAGAAAGAAGCTTTTAAAAAGAAGTTGTTAAAAAGTTTTTTTTTATTTTTCCTGTGGTGCCTTTATTGGTAGTTGATAGCAGAATGGTTATGGCAGTATAGCAGAATGGAAATGGCAGTTTTAGCCTAGAACAAGACTAAATCGACTGCGCTAACGTATTCTTTTAGCGAGTTTTTTTAAATACCAGACAAAGGAAGCAATCAGGCACACCAAAATAAAAAATTACATACAAAATTGACAATTGTAAACAAATTTAAGATGGACCTTAATCTACAAATGTTTTAATGTTATTCTCTTGCAAATGTAGTTGAGTTTAAACTGACTCGAATATATTTTTAGGACCTGTGGCTACCTAATTTTGTCAGGTTACATAATTGTAACCTGACATAATCTGTGAACGTTTCATTCAACATTCGCCATACATAGGTTTTTATCTATGGAAGCTTCACTTTTTCTTATGTAGTATTGCACACTCTTTGGTCGGTATGGTGACTTTACGCAGAGTTACCAGTTAGGAAATTATACTCCTAAATTTGGGACTCATAGTAATTTTTATTATATATTCTTTATAAATAAAAAATTTATGATCTCATTGATTTAGTGATCGAGAAATTATTTTTTTTATTAAACAAAACATAGTAACCTACATTTTAAATTTTATGATATAATCATTATATTACTATTTATACAACTTTTAAATTACTTATTAAATGTAAGTGTCAATGTATTTCAGAACAAGTTTTTTTACATATCATAAAAACAATATACAACTCTATAATGCCTACGACACAAAGAAACTAAAATATCTACAATTCATTAATTACTAAATAATTTTGTTAGCTAGTAGGATTTTGACTAGCAAGCAGTAAAATATTAATTGGTCGAGAAAGTGCGAATAAGAGTAACAAATACGTGACAACAGTTGTCTCTTTTCAGGATTCTGATTAGTCACCTCATGTCAGTGATATCAACACCAGCGGGATTGGTAGAATCCTGGGCTTGCAAAAAAAGAAATATATTATACTTAACTCGTTTCATCTCTTTCTAAAGAGTTGTCAAATTTTGTAAGCTTGCACCCCGTCCAACTTATATACCTTAAAATCGCTATGAATATAATAAAGTATAGTTAATCAGTGAGCACTTGTGTTCACAAGTGTTCATAAATAATAATGTAGATTTTTGCAATTAATATAATTTTTTTAGAAAATTTTTATAGTTCCAGGGAAAAAATGTTTTTAGGGACAAATAAAAATAGATGTTGGCAACCCTGAGTTGCAGTTTCCTTGATCTATTGTACTGTTTTGTGCCGTGCTGCTGCCGGGATAGTGTGTTTAAGAAAGAGTGTCAATAATATTTTGAACACTGAACAGTATTTATAAAGAATTTCAATTTATTCTTTAATCGAAAATTATAATATATATCGTGTATGTGTTTCATATGCTAATAATTTTTTTTCGTTATTGACAATGTAGCAATGTGTATTCTTATATTTAGTAATATATTTTGAGTAGTGTTGATCAGTGACTTCTAAACAAGGGCACTTGTGAACAATTGATAATGATGGAATCTCCCGGCCCTGCTAGTACTCGTCTCGGAGTCCATGCTGGTGTGGCTAGCCAAGTAGGACTTGCGAGTCCAGATTTTGGAATGGCAGTTTCTGTTCCTCAGACCTTCGATTTACAAAATGTAAGTTGTGGTGACTCTTCTTCTGATGCGCAATCGCCCGATTTACCAATTGCTAAAGCAAGCGATCGACAATCGCGGATTAATGCTGAAAAACATCGGAGAAGTCAGTTTAATTCTCAAATTGCTCAAATGACGTCTTTACTTTCTGACATAGTCCATTCACAACGAAAAGTTGACAAGACTAGTGTTTTACGGCTTGCAGCTAATAAACTACGAAATGAACACGTATTTGGTGATACTATTAAATGCTGTCATGTTGAAACATGGTCACCAGCGGTATTAAAGATTTTTGATCTTATAGGAGGATTTATGTTTGCAGTCACATGCAAAGGTCGTATTTTTATTGTCTCTCCTAATGTTCAAGAGAAGTTAGGATACTGTCATATTGATCTTCTTGGTCAGGACATATATAATTACATACACAACGAAGATAAAGAGATTCTAAGACAACATATTTATCCTACAGAACTACAGACTGGTTGTAATGTAAAATTATTTGAACAGCATCATAACTTTCATATTCGAATAATGAGATCAGGTGCAAGATCTGATCCTCCTCGGTATGAACGTTGTAGAATAGATGGTATGCTTCGCCGCTCAGATCGAGCCACAGCCAATGCTGTCCAGGATGAACAGACTATTAGGAGGCAGAGAGTTAGGCACCATCGTACATTTTCTTCAAGTGGAAATGACTATGTCTTTATAGGAATGGTTCATGTACTATCCAATAGCTTGCCTGCTAGAATGTTGCCTCCTACTGCATACTCTGAATACTGGACGAGACATTTGATTGATGGTCGCATAGTGCAATGTGATCAAAGCATTTCTCTAGCTGCAGGTTATATGACAGAAGAAGTTACAGGAACTTCTGCCTTTGTGTTTATGCATAAAGAAGATGTCCGTTGGGTCATTTGTGTCTTACGGCAAATGTATGACCAAAGTAGAGAATTTGGAGAATCTTATTACAGGCTTATGTCACGCTCAGGTCATTTTATTTATATGAGAACAAGAGGTTTTCTTGAAATTGACAAAAATAAGAAAGTACAGAGTTTTGTATGTGTCAACAGTGTTGTTGGGGAAGAATATGGTCGAAAAATGATGGAAGATATGAAACGAAAGTATTCTGTAATGGTGGATTCAGAAAGATTAGAGAATGAGAAAGCACTGGCTATTGATGAGGCTCCTGTAGAACATCCAAAGCGCTTAGAAC
The DNA here is from genome assembly GCA_037950945.1 of Hypolimnas misippus. Classification (NCBI taxonomy): domain Eukaryota; kingdom Metazoa; phylum Arthropoda; class Insecta; order Lepidoptera; family Nymphalidae; genus Hypolimnas; species Hypolimnas misippus. Next base: position 8,628,941 of record JBBEEQ010000006.1, on the reverse strand, counting down.
GAATCGTAATGCACTTGGTGGAGCCAGCAGTCAGTGAAAGTGTGGACGAACTAAAATTAGTTGCACCATCAAAAGAAAATATAATCTCTGCAATTAAAAATAGTGAAAGGGTTGTACAGGAAACTGGTGTGAGGTTTGATACTCGCAAAAGAAAAAATTCAGACAGTGATGATAACAGTGAACATTTGAAAAGACACAGTGGACTTTCTGACCTTTAAATATGTGTTTTTACATTAATGTTTTTATATTTTCTTTGACTTAATATTTTGAATGTATGTTTCAATCATATATCTTCAAAAAATTAATTATTATCAGTGTAATGTTTAAAAGTAGTAGAACTGAACATTTAAGAGTGTGAGAAAACTTAAGTCAATTGGAATATAATTGTTTAATGAGTAAAGGACTATTTGTATGAATATCTAGATGTATATTAATTTACATTTCTTACTTTAGGGGATTGCAGATTTGTTATATCTGCAGGTTTTTTAAAGTGGTAGTGCCACACAGACATATTATGTTAATAAGTAATTATTATTTCAACGTTAATCTTATGTGCCAAATGTTGATGCCTGCGAAGTTATTTGAAAAACTTGGATGTTCAAAATACATACCTATCTAAATATTTACAATAATAATCAATTTGCAAAACTAAATTATCGAAATATTATCAATTCATGATTGTATTATCTTGTAATATATATAAAATATAGACATATCACATCTTTTGACTCTAAATAACCATGAAAGGAGATTGAAGATTAATAAAGTATGTATCAAGGTCTATCATTAATTTCACTACAATATTTTATCTTTGAAAACTTTTTATCACTTCATCCGTAATAGTTAATATAAAGTATTCAATATATTGCTGTGTTTATTCGTAACTTATAACTATTTGTGTAGCTCTTCATTAAAAATGTATATATTGTGTGTGCCTAATTCACTAGTTGTAGTGGAAGTCTTTGATGCATTTTAATAAATGATTTATTTGACATCTCCGTTGTATTGTAATATTATGCTGTAATGACTTTATTCACTAAAATGTGTAAGGTAGGTACATTGACTGATACCTTTTTATATTTTTATAATATGTAGATTGTTTACATTGTCATTTCTACAAATTATTAATAAAAATTAACTAAAGAAGCACACTGTTTGTGCATGCCATTTTAATTAAATTGTATAATTAGCATTTGCTAAAAAGGTTATGAATAGTTTTCTATGAGAATAACCATTTATGATAAAAGATTTTTTTTTTATCAATTATCTCATTTTTACTTTTCAATACTTAAAATTTTATTAGTAAATATATTTCTCTAGAAGTTTTGTAAACAGCAGAAGTTGTAGAAGAATAAGTAAAACTAAATTGTATTTTTACATCTGACAATATTGGTTATATTAAAGTTATTTTATATTACATGATAAATTTAAGATTAAAAAAAGTAAAAGGACTTCAATTTCTTTGTTAGAAAACTCAGATTTGTTCATTTATAAAAAATAAAGTAAAATGGTATCAGATTGGAAGGAATTAAAATCATTGGCGAATTTAAAATGGCAGGGTTTTGTAAAAAATTAAGGATACAGGCCAATTCAATTGACAATACTTGTTTCAATGTGGGGCAAGTTGTGCTGTAAGCAGGGTAAAAATTAAGGTTAAGTATACATGGATAATGTAGATATTATTTTGTAAGGCACGGGATTGACAACATTGAAAATATTTGTCTTTTATTAGCAATCGAAATTAGAAAAAAGATCAGTTGTACTTAATTTTTTTTATGGGACTGATGTTAACATAGCTCTAAAATCAATATAATATTCATTAGCATGATCATTTTGGTCTTTAAAAAACTGCTCTGGACTTTCAATTAGCTAAAAGTTTTTTTATGTGAAAAACATTTGAAATACAAATTTTAACTTATTAATAATTTTTTAATTCCGTTTTTTTTTTAATTATATCTAAAATGTTTCACATGTATTTAAAAAAAGAACAGCCAAATAAGCAAGCAGTCTAGCAGATGTATAGTATAACCTTGGTAATAACCCCCCGGTGGGGGTCTAGTGTGCAAACTCTTAAACTGTACTATTTCCGTTTTATGATTTAGTATGAACAAACTGAACCACCCATCGTTTCGTGATGGATGGCGCTGTATTTTTCTAATATTAAATCTTAAAACGCTAACAGTACAGTCTACAGTTTGCAGACTCGTACTTACTGCTTGATGGCTGTGTAAGGGGTTTATTTTGTAAAATATTTTGACATTGGTTGTTTACCTGATGTAAAGGATCACCACCGCCCATCCACGTTCACAGGACCACAGAGACCACGAATAGCTTGCCCGCTTAAAAATAAATAAGTGATTAAGGGAAAAAGGGAATAGTAAGGGAGAAAGGGAAGTTTGAGAAAATTAGGTTTCACTTTATAACCAGTTTCTAGAAAGAAATGTGGAGGAAGTAGTAAAGTGTTATTATGAATGATTCTGATTTTATTCGGGATAAAGAGACTTCTGCAGTTTCATTGGAGAAAAAATTAAGTACACCAAGCATAATTTGAATATATATATATATATTTTTTATTTTAACCAAAACCATTCTTGTTATATACTTAATTCATTCTTTAAGTTTATTTAGCCCCTATTCAAACTGTAGAATAAACTTGTTTCAATTTATCACATGCGTTTGAAGGTTTTAAGAGAGTTGTGACAAAGGGACAACGAAGATTTATAGCAGTATACTTTATTATTTTTGTTTTGAAAGCCTAAATATAAAAACGTAGAGATACACGGGGTAGCTCTAATAAATGCATCAAATACTAAACCTTTTATTATTGTGAAGAGTTTAAAATTTCAATAGTGTTACATGTTAAGTTTAAGTGTTTTATGTATGATTCGAAGGCAACTGACCTTAGGGATAATTCTTTCTATGATCTGATTTTTTTTTGTAAATAGCGTATGAGATTTGTTGCTCTTGCCTATCTTAAGTGAGTTAAAATGTGATCTTACAACGTTTTATGAAATAATACGCCGATACTAGATGTCTTAAGTATAATTCTATTAATGTCGTGTTTGTATTTCAACATAACTTGTTACAATGTGTGATAACTATCTTTGTATCGTGGCTGTCTGAAGGGTTAATTATGTAAAATACTATGGTATGGGCGTTTTTAGACTATTCACAATTACAACGTATTTAAAAATATGTGACATCTGCGGACTTAGCGTTTGCATTTGCGCACTTTGTATGACTGTATGTAATTATATAATTATAAACAACTTGTTTACCAACTGCAATGTATGTTTGTACGGCATTAGTTTTACAATGTTGCTTCATGCAAAGTATCTACATACCTACATACCTAAAGAATAACTAGTTGTCAATATTACTGTATTTATATCGGTGTTTTTATATGTCTAACTTATACGCACATACATGTCAACTCCCACATTTCTCTATACTTACATTATATGCAATTGAATTACGTAAAAATTTTAAATGTAAATGCCGACCATAAATTTATTGTGCCTAAGTGGTGAGTGAAAGATTAATAAATGTTCTTGTACAAACTTAACATAGGTGTTTATTGGTGTTTGCATGCGTTTTCATACAACTGATGTTTTTTAAAATTTTGGCAAAAGAAAAGTTAAATGCATTACTTATATTGTTGTATGAGTGTAAAATAATGGTTGTGAAAACTTTTCTGAGATGTTGGTACAACGCATTCCTTGTTGATCCCAATTAAATGTAGCGCAGCAAAAGAACTGAGTGAATATACATAACTGTATATATTATAAAGCTGTATCGCAATTGCGTTGCAATTCTATTTCAATGTCGATGTTTCGCTGAGAATGTCAATAGTGTGTTTTAGTTGGGTTCTCTCAATATTTCTTTTATATAGCTATAGATAAGTTGTGATGTTATGACTTGTTTTGACCAAAAACGATACTTTACAATGATATTATTTCATGGATGTAATAAAATAGATGAAATTAAAATATTTCTTTTCATGACAAAATCCATTCTCCACCAATAAAAAATATTCAAATTAAACATATCGTGTAATTATTAAAAAAGTAATTTTAAAATAACTCCTTGTTAAAATCATTAAAATAAAAATGAATAAAAATCTGTTTACATGAAGTAAAATACATGGGCGGCTTAGCTAGCCTTTTTTGTACCTATACAGGGAGAAACAGACCTTTAACCGTTGATTTTATTGGCCGATGATTTGAAACTGCTACGTTTACAATAAAAAATGCTAAGTTTTCATGGCATTATAGTACAAAAATCAGAAATCAACATACTCTCAGATTGTAGTACCATATTTTGATTGCGTCATTTTCACACAATTGGAACTCAGTGGCGATACTATAAATTAATCTATAGTATCAATAGTAATATTTCTCGATTTTATTTATTTTATATTGTTTATAATATTTAGTAACACATTTATTAGAGAGAGGATTAGTTTTCCTTGAGAAGGATAAATGAGGCATAACATTTGGTACTCACGCATTTTTCTACACACTACGTTTTTGCTTTTATAAATCTTCTATTTGTACTCCACTGGTACTTTGTGATATTAAAATGAGTAAATTATATATTTATAACGTTATTGATTGGCGCTTGATTGCTAGTTTTTGTACTTAAACATCTACAACTGTCAAAATGTATTTTTTGATAGCGATAGTTTTAAACAATTAGCACGTTGGTGCATAATTAAGAAGATATATCTGGATGTCATTTTTCTTTCCTTGCGATTTATTTTTTCACTTAAACCACTATATTGATTATTATTAGTTCTAATATAGATAGTCAGGAACTAATAAAAATACACAGTAATGGATATTCTACCTTCGTAACCCTTTAGGAGTACGTTTCATTGATTTTAATGACGATGGTTTTTAATGAGAAATGTAATTATTACTTTTTTGTATAATTGTTTAATTTCTATATTAAGAACTGATAATTGATTTATTACTGTGATTGTTCTAAAGTAGATCAAAATATATGTACTTTATGAGCTTAAATATTTCTCGAGTTAAAATCTACAAATACTGCGCAAATTATATTGCAACAAACAGACAATAGAGTACCTAATTTATGTTAGTTTAACGGAAACAATATGTTTGGTCGAAAAATCCTTAGTACTATACTTGACAAAAGATGAGTTAGTGTTAAAATAGATATCACTACTCGGTTATTCCAATCGGAAAAAGATGAGGTACTTAGTGTAAATCTGGTTTTATTGTTTTATCTCGGTTACTCTAACTGGACAAACGATGAGGAAGCGTAAAACTCGGGATATCATTACTAAATTATAACATCTGTGTCTAATTATAATTCTGAAATTCTTGCCTAAATTCATGTTATTTTTACATTTCTGTCGCGTAGGTTTTATATATGATTTAAAATATAGATATAAAGACTAGTAAAGTCTTTATATCTATATTTTAAATTACTTTCCTGTCGTGGCACTATTTGTCTAGTTAAAATAGTTACTTTTGCCAAATGTTAATAAAATCGAACACGTTACGGATTAAATGTTAAGCATCTGGCTTATCGTAATAACCAGTTTCATATAATATGGCATTGAAATCACATCTACATAATTATACTCGTTTTTCCTTTTTACAAATAACTCCCTGCGGCCTTGTAACTACGTAATAAATACTGCGATTTTTTAATGGAAGACTTTTTTACGATAAAGAATGATTTTTATATAATTCTATAATATCAAAAATTGACACTATAATTCTGTTAATATGATATTTAATATACATACATATTTTTAAGAACGTCTACTTACGGTTATTGTATGTCTAAATTACAGTTTATTAATTGCAAAATAATTGTTTGTTAATTACAACAAAAAAAAAGTGGAACAGTGACAAATCATACAATATCGTAGATCATTAGTAACACGTCGGGATCGAATGTCTGTGATTCGAATTGTTATATAAATGAGCGTACCTACCTCAATTGGTTGAATAGACTACCGCTATTGTAGAGAGCGTTACATCACGACGGATAGTGACGCTGAGTCAGGGTCGCGACGTCCCTGACCACGGTCAATGGCAGCGTTTGAAGGTGCCCTCCAAAAAAGCGCGGCAACGCTTACCGCATTCCTACCACCTGGCAGTGTAGACGTGATGTAGACTAGATTTGTAGAACCATATTCGTTAATCTTTTTACCTACTTTTTTGTGTTACATATATTTAAATCAAACATTTTTTTCAATTATAAAAAATAGATTGGTCTCGAAATCACAAGTTTTTATCGCTTATCTATAGGCAATTAAATCAGGGAATATTTTTAGTCTATGTATAAAAAGTTTAGTTAGAATTATATTAGTTATTAGTTGATATGATATATTAGTTTTATTATTGATTTAGTAGGTACAATGGTTTATCATAGTAGTTTTGGCTTCTTCGTGAATTATAATTATACTTAGGTACCTGTGTAAAAAAACAATTTCTAGTACTTTATTACAATTAAACGTTTATAATAACTGCAAAACTGAAGTTAATTTAGTTCAGCGGTGAATGCCCAAATATATTTTAGTAGTGTGTCAATGACCTCGCAGTTCGAAGTTTTTTTTACCATTCCAACGCTCGTAACTTGGTGCAGGTAAAAGATTGGGTCACCTTCAAATACGTTCCATAGACAGTTAAACCATGGGTAATTATACATATAAATAGAATTTTGGAAATTAAAGTCCGTTACAATTCCAGTTAAACATGTGTAGCAAAAAGTTTAATGTGTTGCTAAAGATGATAGAAGTTAAACATTTTTTTTTATATAAATTAATGGAATTTACTAATTACATGTTGCAATAAGCCTGGTGTATGTCAGACTTGATTTGTCGGCAGTAGAGAAAAATATAAATCCTTGACCTTTAAAATGCCTGGACACGGGTTTCAGAGTAGTTAAGTTCTGCAAGGTCGCTAAACGTAGACCTTACAAAGGAGCATTTAGAAATCTTCTTTTATGAGTTGTAAAATATTTCTCTCGGACTTCATCTATTACGTCGTCGCGTATAAACGTCGTTCACGATCAAACGCTCAAGCCACTACGGACTGATAGAGATCAATTAATGTTGTAGTACAGTCGTAATTTCGTTAGCGAAATAAGCTAGATAGGACAAAAAAGTAATAATAAAAATATTCAAAATAATTTTGATTTTACCTGTATATATTTTTATAATTATGTTTATTAAATTCTAGTTACGAAGTTAAATATAATTATACTTTTAGTTTAATTTTAGTTATATAGAACAGGCAATATAATATATTAGCTTTTGCTAGTGGCTTTGCTCGCGTTACTGTACATAAAATATTTTCTATTATCATCGAGAACAGGGATCATCAAATAGAGGACCGCGGTCCGAATCCGGTCCGCCGCCGCCGACCTAAATAAAGGATTTTGTTTCCATTAAAATTAACTTGTGTTACTAAAACCCATAAACATATTCAAAATGTAATGACAATAGCAGTCATCAACTTTATCCAAATTTCAGAGCATAATTACATACTTTGGTTTATTATTGGTTTTTAACAAAATAAATAAACATGATTTTTGTATTATTAATTTGTATTTACTACTTTCATTTAAAATTCATTTGTTTAATTTTTTAGCAAAGGAAATTACGAGACTGCAGTGGTACGCTTAGTTTATTTTCTATAGTTAATCTATGAATCAGCCATTGCGATTGGGATCAACGCCAACTCTTTATTGCTTTGCGAAATTAAATTTATAGCTGTCATTTGCACGTAATGTACATACTTGCAAAAAATACTACCAAGTTTCATGGACTGGCTTCCTAAGAAAAATTATACTTTAATATACATAATTAAGTTTTAAAATTAAATTTGTAGCAAAGTTTAATTCAGGTACTACAGAAAATTAAATAGCTTAAACTTTATGAAATGTAATTTTCGAAATGAAATTACGAACTTACTTTGTGGTAAGCTCAAATAGAATAGTATTATAGGTACTATTCTTAAGTCTCTCTTTTGGGTTTACATTGTTCTACAAAAAAAAATGCTTTTCGACAGTAAAAACACATATAAGTGATTAAGATCAAGTTGACGCTTAACACGACGGTATGCTTCATATTGCACGTTTAGTAGGTATTAAAGTGACCTAATTCAACGATTCACATTTCTGGAAACAAAACGCAAGAAACGGTCTACACTTAGGAATTTAGCCGAATACCCGTATTAAGACTTTTATGTCATGAAATGTTTATAGAATAATTATATATATTTTTAATATCAATCACAGAATTTAATTTAATTTTAATTAGTAAATTAGCCAACTAATTCCACACATATTTTAAATTCGGTCACTTTAATACTAAGCTTGCGATATATTATGCAACAAGGTTTACATTTTCTTTTGCTAACTTGCTCAAAACATGCATAGTAGCCCTCGTCTGTAATAGAAAAAATAATAAATTTAATCAAAACAATTAAATCGTTCTTATAAACTAGTTGGTCTCTGCGATTTCGTCTGCGCATTATAAATTAAGTTTCTAAAATAAATGTAACATAAGTTACTCCTTATAACCTAGTAGTGAAAGTGTCGGCAAAATCGGGCCACCTGTTTCAGAGATTAGCGGGAAGAAACAGACAGACAGACAAAATTTTAAAATTGTGTTCTTGATCGTAAGTATCCGATGATTGTAAGTATCCGTATATACTTCCATATATTTAGTTAAAACCTGTTAATATGAAATTACAAACATTCATTTCCATTTTATTTTTATACATTCTATTTTTCTAATTCATGCACGACATCGTCATCGAATTTCTGTCGTGGTCCTGCAAAGCCGGAATTATTTTTCATTACTCGGAAGGTAGCATTAACTGTATAGATTGTGACTATAACTTTTTTAAAAACGCCTAATCTCATTTGCAAGTGTAAAATTATGCATATAGCATATCAACCATATTTTTACAAAAATGTCTGCAAAAATATTTTATATTTTCAAGATACGACTGTGTAAATTAATGAGAAGGTTTAAAAATCTAAAATTGAAAATATAAAAAACCACCATCAACAATTTATTGATTGAGACCATTTCTACGAGTGCTACAAAGTACATCTGCTGTAAGGAGACCAGGAGTTGTGCTGCTGATATCCTGCTGATTCCAGATGGAGCTGCAGCACAAGGTCAAGGTTACTCAACTATGTTATTTTATCATTGAAGTCACAGTACCTATAGTAAATTTCGAATCGATCAGACCAGTAGAATTTGCTTAAATCTTTTAAAAACCATAATAATACTAATAACGTTTGAATGATGTTTATAAGTCATTGTTAATATTTATCGTGGTAACATCACCTTTCAAACGGAAAAACCGCATCGAAATTGGTCTATTCGTTAGGCAGCTACAATGCCATAGACAGACACAGACACACACGTCAAACTTATAACAACCTTCTTTTTTGACCAGGGGCTAAAAAGAATCCTTAGTTGAACTTTATGCATAAAATATAAATTAAACATATGTTATAAGCACCAGCCATCTTGTCTAAGTTGAAAATTGATACAGATCTAAAACGTCAATAGTATAAACATAACATATTATCTATAACTACAGTTACGAACTATCATTGGTAGCAACGCAATAACATAAACTAGCTTTTTTCTACTTGCTGCTTGCTTCCTGTTCAAGTGCTCATACGAAAAACACGACAAGTTGCAAGTTTTACATTCGGACCTTAAAATATAAATGGAATCATATCTATCATTCAACTTATGAACTTTACGATGCTCAGAAATCTATAGCTATATGAACAATGTATAGTATCATGATTTCCACGTGCCGTAGGTACCTATAATTATATTAGTTCTCTCTCTTTTTTTCTCTCTCACTCTTTCAACCGGTACAAAAACATAACTATAATTCAGCAGAAGTGCATTGTAGCTTGATGGTGGGGTATATAGTTAAGTGGGTGGTGTCTCCCCATTCCCCAACGATGCAGCAAAGGGCTCAATAACTGTTTTGATGCTTCAGTGTAAAAGTGGTTACATGTAATGTTAAAAGTAATATTTGTGTGTAATATTGGTGTATATATTACATTATTTTTATTATTTAGTAATTCATATAAATTTTATAATATCTTAAAAGTCCTGGCTGTCAATATTAGAGCTTTGAATTTATTAAGTTTCTAAACAGAGGCTTAACATAATCTGCCATTGTTTATAAAAAACAATTCTGTTAATGACTTCAAAATTTCAATATTTTAAATTCACATATTTTATTAAGGTATTATTAAAACATGTTAATATTAAAAAAAAACAATACATAGGTACATGAAACTACACAAGAAAGCAAAGTACGCAGCTTATCCAGTGATTTTGAAGTTAAAACCAAACCTAAATCAATTCTGATGAAATTCTACGTGAAGCAAAAACCTTTTTATAAAAATTGCGCGGACGGAGGAGGAAAATTATAGTTTATTTAGATGAGTGCAAAATACTAATACTTTTTTTTTAATTATCTATAAAAATACATTAAATCAATAAAAACATTACACACACTATACTCTTTTCTTCATTGTTAGTCTGTGGTCAAATTGAGAATAGATTATCTGTGGTCAACCTTGAAATCCGTTGAAAATTTAATGAACTACGGTCGAATTACGACCACCAGGCAACCACTAGTAATAATTAATATTAAATAATTTTCAAGCCGGTCCATAAATGGAGGATTAATGAGGTAAAAAATATTTAAAATTATATTACGAATTTAGAACGGCCTCTTTTTTAGAAGTTTAAATTTCAAATCATTTTATTTTTCCCAAATAAAGCAATACTTTTATAACTTCGTACATGAAGGTAAAAAGAATGTAATGATCATTCAAAACAGCTCTGTCGAGTTTTACGCAAATGTTAATTAGATTACTTGAAGATTTACTTCGTTAATAACTAACGATAAGTATATTTAAGACCATAGGAACATTGTATGATATAACAAAAATAAAATAATGGTGAATAGATGCAACACGTGTATATTAGACAAAGGAACGTTCAGACAGAAAACGAAAGTTATTTTAGAATGATACGATACAATTATATATATAAACTAGATGTGCCTTGCGGTTTTAGCTCCGTGAATTTGAGGATTTTTTTTTCGTGTTACCCTCTTTAATAAAAATATTTTTTTAAAGAGTAGTCTAAGCTATTCCTTATAAAACTTTGCTATCTGCTAGTGAAAGACCTGTCAAAATCAGTCCAGACGTTTCAGAGATTAGCCGGAATAAACAGAAAGATAGATAGACAGACAAAAATGTTAAAATTATGTTTTGATGAACCGTATATACTTTCATATGCATTTAGTAAAATAAAGTCTGTTAGTTTGAAATTACAAACAGACACTTTATTTTTATTCATATGTAGAGATAAAATAAATGTATAACAGTATCTTTTTTAATATAATATAGAGTGAACAAATTTTGTAAGTGCGAAGTAAAGTCTAAAACCACTAAATCTCTTTTTAACACTCGACCCAGTAAGTAGATGGATATTATAAAAAAGATCGAACAAAATTTATTTTTCTATCCTTTGGAAATGTATTTATTTTAGGGTGAAAGATTTAATAATAGTTGACGCGTAAAAGCGAAAAAACCTAAGAAGCAAACACACTCATATTCGCATTTGTAATATAAACTAGCGGCCCCCAGCGGTTTCACTCGCGTTTAACATTGGACTTTCATAGAAACTTCTAACTCCCGTTTTACCCCCTTAGATGTCGCATTTTGTGAAATGCCGGTTTAGTGAGCACCTACGTCCTCATAGTCGCCGTCGTCACTTATACGTCTACGTCACTTGTAGTTTGCGATATTGGGTGAAGAGTGAGTCAGTGATCCTTATATATATATAAAAACGAAGGATCACTGACTCACTCAATCTATATAGATTAGGATTGGAACTCGGTAAAGTAGTAAAATAGATTTTTTTTAACATAAAATGCAATGTTATGTAAGCGTTGTGTAAATTAGTTAGGTACTCGTATATAGCAGCACGATAAGTTCTCTATTCTGTACTAATATAATAAATATGAGAAATTCGCATGTCCGTTTGTTCGCGTTAACTGCGCGGTTTATACCTAGCTCATTTGTAAACGGAAAAACTACTATTATAAATGCAAGTTTGTGGGGATGGACGAATATTTGGGTGGATGTTTCTTACACAAAAACTACTAAACAAATTTTTATGAAATTTTACAGTAATATCGTTTATACATGGGAATAACGAATACCCTACTTTTTATCGACGTGCTACAGGGGAAAAGCCGCGGGCGGAGGCAAGTCGTAACCATATAAGTACGTCAACCAATCTGACTAGAACAAAAATTTAACATAGGAGAAACCACAAGGTACATCTAGTTATTTATACAGGTTATAATTATCGTGACTTTGTAATTCTCATGACATGACGCTGTAGTTTACAAAGTAAATAAATGAGTTCTCATTCACTAGAAACGTTAAAAATGTTCCGTGGTCGGAATCCGAACACTAATTGGATTTTCTTCTATTCTGTGGAGTGGTGGGACGATCTTGTTATAATTCAAGGTTTAATTAATACGACTCTCTATAAAAATATTTTATTATAGAACTCTTAATGATCTTCTGATTCAATAAAATCTGGGTCATTCAATTTTAATTTGCAACATTTCATTTATGTATATTATTAATTTATCAAAATCCGGCAATGTACTAAAATAAAAAATCCATACAATACATATTAATATCTGTAATATTTGTACTAGTCGATGTTCACCTTAAAATACTATTTTAAATAGGAAAAGTCAATACATATTAAGTATAAAAATTATATTCAGTCTTCGTTGGAATATCAGACACGTGGAAAAAATACCGACAAGAGAAAATTCAACAAAGGAAACGAGACAATGGAATTCAGAGTTAAAAAATATATATATTTATAAGTAATTATATTTTTTTATCGAAAAAATGTTACCTATCTTATACATTTTAAAACCGTGGTTTATTAATGATAAATTAATTTAAGAAGTAATAAAAGACAAAAAAATATTCGCTAGTATTATAACACAGTGCATTCAAGATAAACAAGTTGCAGCCGATACACAGCTTATGGAACAGATAAGTGGGTGGGCGAGGGGTGCGGCGGAGTGGGGAAGGGGGACTGTTGTCATTGCATGCTAGAGGTGACATTGCGCGGTCATCGAACCCGACGGCCTTAGCACTAGCATTGTAATAGCCGACTGTAAATGCTTTTAGTGCATTCAACATATAGGATTAGTTCCTGTACTGTTATTTAACATGTTAGTTGTAGAGCTTAATTTTATTATTCTTTTTAAACAATTTATTAATTTTATTATTCTTTTTGTAATAAAATTGTATTGATTACATATTGGATTGTTGTAATAAAAACAATCTTTCACAAAATTGTGGCAATTTTTTTTGAAATTGTTTACTGAAATGATAGTCTTTGCTAATTTCCATATAGTTTATTGTATACATAACCTTCGGTAATGTTTTTATTGTGCATATGTAAAAACATGTTAATCAATTAAAAAAAAACTAGGTATTTACACTGCTTATAAGACAATGTTATTGCTTTTATTTTATAAACATGACATACTTCGGCTTACGTATAACGAAGCTACCTAGGTATGACTTCTCGTAGTAAATCTTTATCATCAGTAATAAAACATTCTGAGGAAATTACCAAGATGTGGCTGACGGTCGCAGGACACGAATATTTAACTTACTCTACTCTGAACTTGCAACATGATGTTGCAGTAATTGATTTTTATTATATGTATGTATATGAATGATGTTGTAAATAGAATACCTATTGAATTGTATTAACGTTAGTCCGGTGAATATTCTATTTGCAATTCTGTTATAAAGGCGTGAATATACCTTTTTATTTGCTGGACATGACATGTTCAATATCGTACACACAATCGTCGCAAATATCGCGAATAAATTCGAACGAGGGCGACCGAACCGCGCGACCATTGCGAAGTTGTTTGCCCCGCTGATTCAGCGTTAGTAAATCACCAATGAACAGCAGGGTGACTGAAATATTATTTATTTTCTATAAGCTCGTTTTAAAATATGGGGAATATAATATTTTATCTAAATTCTTGTTTCTAATTTATAAAGAAGGGAAACTTTAAGTGACTTTAATATACAGAAAGTCTATAAAACAACAGTACACCACGGTAACTATATCCTACAGCAAGGCAAAGGATATTATTTTCTGCTTTTGAGGACAAGGTTAAGAGCTTAATTCATCACATGTCTTAGAATCTTTCCAGGTGAATTCAGATTCTCTCACGATGATTTCACCGCTGAAAACCAGATAAAAAAAAATGAAAAGTCAGAGGTTTTAACCCGGATTTGATCATGCGACTATCGGTTGACATTGATATGTGCTATCCATTGGGTCATCTTGGCTTATAAACTGAAACAATAGTTTGTTAATATGACAAATAATTATTGAGTTTTTTATAAAAAAAATTTAAACCATTCGACTCCAAAAACGAAACAATTAAACGAAAAGGTAAAAAATACATTTTTTTACAACATTTTAAAGTCAGTGCCAAGTAAAACCTTTTACGTGTTTGTAACAAATATAGAAAGGAATAGTAGTTAGAGATAAAAAAGTAATGTAAAGTAACAGCCTGTAAATATCCCACTGCTGGGCAAAGGCCTCCTCTTCTATTAAGGAGAAGGTTTAGAGCTTAATCCACCACGCTGCTTAACTGCTGGTTGGCGGATATACATGTGCTAAAATTAAACAAGAGACAAAATTAACACTTGAAAAATCAGCGGTGCTAGCTGGGGTTTGAACCCGCGACCATCGGTTGTAATCGACGTGTTCTAACGACTAGGCCATCTCTGCTCTGTAGTTAGGGATAGTTCATGTATAATTTCCCTAAGTAACAATAGTCTTATGTTAACTGCATGACACCATTTACAAAAGATTGCTTTTCTTGATGCAAGGATGTTAATTATTGAGGAGTTCTCCTGGTGTTGCACTATCAGCTCCACGCACACACATATGATAATATGTGTGGTGTCTATTCTGTCAGTACTACACTTCACTGTTCCGGTGGCTTACTACGGTCTTCATTATTAGTTCCACTTCATTAAATGTTGCTTTCTGAGAGCCAATGTACAAGTTATTATAAAAAATACTTCGTCGGGCTTTAATAATGGTGAGTTTCCTTATTTCTCCAGGATTCTAGCAACAGATCATCATGAACAGATCAGATGGGATTAACTAAAACTTGTACCCTTTCAAACAAAAAAATTAATCAAAATGGAATAAAAAATAAGGAAAGGAAAAAATGGGGAAGGTTTAGGTTTCCAATTCACCCACTCACCATACGAAATTTAGCTACTTTATCACTTTATTATTCGTCGATCTACTGTGAGAGTGGGGTACTGCCTCGTCGAGCCAGCCCATAGAAGAGATGTAGTAAGTGGGCTACAACTAGGCTCTACCTCAAAAATTTACCTCAAGGATTAATGAATTTGGGATGACCGTTAACTCAATTCTGCTAAACACGCAAACTAAAACCTGTTTTAACCCCTTTCACTAAAGCGGTTGTGGACGTAGACATTATAATTTTTCGTTTTAAAACAACTTTAATTTTGTGGATTGTTTTTTATTATTTATTTTTAAGGAAGCAAACTTTAATTACTAATTGTACATAAATATAGAGCACAGACCAAAATAGTTTTCACTAATTAAAAAAGATTAGGTTTTTCAGTGGGGTTCATGTCGGTCACCTCCACGTGGTGCACCCTGGAAACGCAGCGGACAGTGGCACCGCAGTTTGCTGATAATATATGCATATGCATAACCCGATCTTCTCCCAAGGAATCGAGTATCTTTTCGAAGATTTCCCCTGCGTAAACAAAAAAGGCCTTTCAGTACGAAATTTGAAGCTTTTGAGTCCTTTTTGAAATTGGGCGAACTGAATAGGTTTTAAAAGAGCTATTTAAATCGTTTTAATACTAGACCAACGATGTCTAGTCTTGTAATTAGATTATTTCAAAAAGTCGTGGTTTTATTTTAATGTAATGCTTATTGTATTAAATTAAAATAAAACCATGAATAATATATGTTAAGAATTTTTAAAGGCGAATATAAACTTTTTATTTTCATATTTATTTTATTTTTTATTTTTACTAGGACTCTAGGTCTTGGAATTAAATATTATTTTAAAAGGGTCTCAATCGGGAAAATGTTTAGGCTACTACTAGGGTCAACAATAGTTTACCAGTTTTGACAATTTCCATTGGCCATAATGAATTTTTGCTGACGTCACCTCCCTTATTACATTTCGGAGAAGATTACAAATTTAATTACACCTTATAGTTCAAAATCGGTCCAACCGTTACAGCTACAGGAGGTCACAATGGTACGGACATACTTTTATGCATATGTAGGCGCGAAAAACATTATGCTTCTGGGTCGGGTAAAAATCGGCTAATTATGCTATATGCTTTTTATATCTCGTAGATAGATGTTGATTTGTTGTTTTTCTGTCTCCGCTCCAATTAGAATCATTACTTATAACATCGGAAACATTTATAAATAAGTTATGAAAAAATTTAATTTTGTATGGAACGACCAATAAGTTAACACAACATTTATTGATTCTGAGACGGTGCGCAGTTAGCCGGGTCAGCTAGTTGTGAATAAATTCTGTTACTTTTCATCGCCACAGTCGTTGTACATAATACAATAAACAAACACAATCAATAATGTTAATCTTTTTATCATTCAAACATGCCTTTCATTAATATTAATAGTCACTTGGTAGAAACTCTATAAAGAGTTGGGGTCATTTACAATTTACACAATGATATTTTTGTGATGAGGGGTTAAAAAACAGATAATATATAAAAAAATGTCTCTGTTTAGATAACAACATCCTTTGTAATTAAATTCCATATAAAACGTTTAATATGCCAATGATCTTTCTACTTAAATGTGAAATATTGAGATTTTAAAGTTAAGAAATATTGCATTGAAAGATTTGCAGAAAATCTCAACATAGCTCTGGAATCGAACGTAAGATATACGAGTGTATATAAAAATATAATTATAAAATTTTATTATAAGGCATTGATTATAGAATAGATCTTAGTAAGTAGTAAAAAGTAATATTTATAAGATAATTATTATAGAGAATACTAATTAATGTTGTCAGCCTTGAATGATAGTAATTTACATCAATTGTTTCATTGTTTATAATAATTAGCATATACACTTTCCACATAGGTGTGTGCGTCAAGTATGATCCTACTTTATTAATAAAGTGCTATTTGTTTTCTATTAGGAATACTAATATTTTATTTGAACCTTAAAATATTTTGAAAACATAAACTTTATATAAAATAATAAAATATACCTAATGTAAGAGAGTTAATAATGTATTTGTTAATTATGTGACTATTTAATTAAAACTTTTTGGTTTTTTAAATAAGATATTAATTTATATGTATGTATGTGACTATGTTTGTTTCAGTGGAATCTAAAAACTTTTTTTGAACATATGTCTTTAACAGATTGAGTTGAAATATTGTAGACGCGTTTAATTTGGATGTAAGTGCGGTGTAAGATGTGTGACGTCATCCTATATCCAACATGGCGGAACACCCAAGATGGCGGGCTAGTTATTTATTATCCATTAGGTATGCATACATGTACGTTTGAGAACATTTTACAGAAGCGAATTCATTGCAATGACATAGAAACACTGTGTTTTTTACGGAACACGGTATTCAATGAATACATAAATCATGTATAAATGTGTCGGTTGTATTACCTATATATGTCACCATAAAATTGTAAATACAGTTAGATTATATACTATGTAACGATTTTAAATCGCCGAAAGATTGTGAACCGTATTATACTGCTTACAATTTAACGCTCATTTTTTCGATTGATTGAAATCTATAGTTTTTTTATTATTGATTAAGTTTCTTAGGGTTTTTTTTTATTTTAATTAGGTCAATGCGGTATATTGTGTGAAGTTATATGGTTCAGTTCACAATTTATCGATAGTTTACAATCTCGCTAGTTAGATTATGAACTAACGGCGTTTACAATTTGGTAACATGGGTATATATTATAATAGAAGTTTTGTGAAAAAATCACACTTTCTTTCATCAGTCTTTTTAAGGTAAAATATTTTTTTTTTTATTTCTCAGAGAAGTCAAGAAAATCAGCAGAATATATAAAAGTTAGAAAGACGATAGGTATATCATTTTCCTTCCTTCCATTGTAAGAATTAATAATTAATATTTAATAAAAACGTCGCATAATAAAAATATATAAATTAAGAGTGATTACAGAAAACGTTTCTCTATCATCAGCTAACGAGTCATGGGTATGAGGTACTCAAAGAAATTATAGCTTAAAATTATTGAGTAGGTAGAGTACCACTTAATTTTGTTCATATTGGTTGTCTATGGAACCTGTGAATTTAAATTAAACGACCACTCCACATTTATACTCGAATCCTTGACCCTTATTAATATCTATTTTATCATCTATTCTATCGATCACCCACTGTGATTACACTGTCTATGTTAATATATTTAACAACTTTTTCCCAAATTTAGTTAAATATTATGTATCTCCTTTTATCGATTTACAAAATTTTTTTAACTTAAAAAATGTTTTTTTTTTTTTATATTATATTGGTGTTACCTGAAAGTGTCTAAGATATACGAGTTCAAAACGCTGGAATGCTATTATTAAATATATTACGTTGTACCTTCATGGGAACTTATGTTTTTTTCCTTATTTTGACGAATATTAATATACCTCAAGAGGAGTTTAAAAAATAGGAGATTTAATTAAAAAAATTTTAAAAACTAAAATTAATTTTGGAAAGTAAGTAATCTCGTTAATGATAAACATACAGTGCACGAAGAGAGTGCAAGAGGTGGGGCAGTGGAGGGGGGTGGAAATGCAGTAAGGGCATTACTTAATCTATCCAGGAGGGTGGCCTTCCGGACCGTTGCCAGGTAACGCAGGGAGACCTCACCGCCCAGCCGACCCCTACCATTGAAGATTATATGTATATTTTCAGTATTTCGAAATATTCTCACTTAATTTACATGAAAATGTTATGAGTCGTATAGATTGATTACAAGATACTAGATAATTTTGTCCAAATAAGATACCGAATAAGCATTGCGTTGTTTTATATATCTCCAAAAGTCAACGCATCGATGATCCGTTAAAAATATGTAATATAATTTAATTTATTTGTTTCCACATTTTGTAGAACTCTTGCAAAAACTTTTTGTTATAAAATTTCTAACAATATTTTTCATTTGTTTATATTATAAGTAAATAAAATAAGAATATCTCGAAATGTTACGATAATTAGAATAGCGGAAAGTTTACGTAACGCCGGTAACTTTTCCAGGGTATACAATTAGTACGAAGCTATATTTTAACTTACATTGCATTAACAGTTTAAATTTAGTAGGAAAAGAAAATATCGAAGTGTTATTTGTTACTACTAATTATAATTAAGAACCTATATAGATATATATTACTATTCACCGTTAAAACGAGAATACCATAAAATATATATATTTACATAATAACACGTACATATATACGCCTGTATTTACGTGTTATTATGTAAAGGGCAAAAATGTCATAATGAGCAAGATATACGATCTATTTGTAATTTACATTTATAAGAACGAAAAATATTTATACTTTAATAGTTATAATAATATCTTTTAAAATATTTATATTTATTACACAGATATTTTATCAATAATTATTTAAAATGATGATATCTACATCATTTTAAATAAGTTTTCCGTTCCGTTTTCTATAATACGAATCTTATGAGTTAAAATAGTAAAATTCTGGCACGCGTAGACGGTTTCCTAGGAGATGGCTATATTTGAAAGTATGGATTGAATATTTTAATAATTGGACCAAGTGACCCAAGATTTGCATAAAATATTTAGCTTTTTTAAGAAGACATATTTCTTACAATATTTATTTTAGGGATATTTAGTTAATAAGTTATTTAAAATTTTTATTTATTACTTTAGTTTAGCTAGTTTCTAATGTAAAATTATTTTATTAATATAGAGGTATATAATACATATTTTTTAATTTATTCTTATTTTTTCTTTTTTTCGTTTTACTACTATCTTTATACTGCAAATTATAATAAGTTATGAGAATAGAGAGAAAAGTGTATGGTGAAAACTCCTTTTTACATAATCATGTAACAAGCGCATTTTTGGTCTTATTTTTCTATCCTAGTAAAGTGTATAATTAAGACGTGGAAATGGTGTTTGGCTATATACCTGGTTAACCAAGTAACTTTTCTATTTTCTGGTATATAATTACGTATTAAGTACAGTTTAGCGATATAATCATAATA
This sequence comes from Hypolimnas misippus, assembly GCA_037950945.1. NCBI lineage: Eukaryota > Metazoa > Arthropoda > Insecta > Lepidoptera > Nymphalidae > Hypolimnas > Hypolimnas misippus. The sequence goes on along the minus strand of JBBEEQ010000006.1, from coordinate 8,608,494 downwards.
CAATCCTTTATTTTATATTTATTTTGCCTGTAAATCCTGTTAAAGTATCACCATATATAAAATACGTTCTTTAAATGTAAGTTTTAATGTATGGCTGCTGCTGCTTTTAGTATTAGCTGCTTATAATTTAATCGCAGACATATAAAAACGTTTCGAATGATTAATTAAAAATTGTAATTGTGTAACTGTTCGCGACGATGAGTTATAATTACGTTTAAGGTCGTAATTTAAAAATAAATGTCCAATCTATAATGTTGTTGAAATAGGGGGCGTAGTGAGTACAGTGAGTACTGTTTGTTGTAAGTATGTATAATGAGTACATACAAACTAGCATCTCAACTCAAAAATAAAAGGTCATATCTCTCATAGTGAGTTTCAAAATTATACTGTCTGTCGGGTAAATAAAGCCTATATTTGAAAAATGAACAAAGGATGTAATTCGTTTTTAACGTATAAAAACTGTATACGCAGTGTAATGCAATTGCCAGCTTTACGAGCAATATGGGAGCGGACGACGCCATATGCATTTTAGTCTGAAACTAATACTCGTGCATGCTAATATAGATGTTATGAACAATACTTAAAGTAGTTAATTTCTTTATAAATCTCCTGGGGCCGTAATCAAGTAAAACAGCTGCACTTATATTGATGTTACTATGGGAGATACGGACTGTATATATTTCATATCAATGTAAAGATTAAACATAATTGGAAACGAATGAATAAAAACCTACTGATATAATCGGGTTCACTTTTATATTCTGAATTTTTGCTTGCTTTTTAATAACGAATTTTTTAATAACAAACTTTAATTTACAAAAAAGTTATTACGAATTTCCAAAAAAGGATGAGGGCCTCAATTACATCGAGGACGTTATTTTATGTGGACGCTGATAAGCAATACTGTGTCAAGCCACACGGACTTCATTTTGAGAAAATGGCGTCTAAAGATATCAAATCTATTCTTAATACATTTGTTTGAATGAGCGTTTATTTATATTTTTCTTTTCTTTTTGATAAAAGGTATAATTAATTAAAAGCAGGTTGATATATTTAATATATTATCAAATAAGAAGTTGTTTTAATAAATGAGATCATTGTATAAATTACAAAATATGGAACGACCTTGAAATTCGAAACAATCAATTAAGAAACTTTTTTTCGTACTTATTAAATTTATATGATTTTATTTTTTATTGAATAATGTTAAATAGGCGATGCAGTGACAAAATACATCAATATCTTCGAATTTGACTTTTTGTGGGTTGACACATTATTGCTTATCAGCATCCATGTGTGTTAACCAATGTTATTATTATTATCTTTTTTTATTTTACTCAAAAACGGCGTGGCCGTATTGTTTTTCTGTCATTAACAGTATATTCGAGATTTGTCTCATAGAATTTAAATTAATATAGGTTCAGTACTTTAGTTTTAAAATTGAAATAACTGACATAAGTGTGTCATTAAATTAAACTACGCATTCAGGTTTGAAGTAGATTCCTCCTCTTTTAAAAAGTTTTGTTTACGTATAATTTTTTTACTAGTAGAAAGACATATGAGGATTTCCTCACCTACCTTTTTAGTTAGAGTAAATAGCAACATAGCAAACTTTTTCTTTGCACATTATTAACCATAGAATTTAAATTGCTGTGTACCTTGTCTCTGTAGTTCTACTAACCAGCTCTTTATACCTGAATACACAGCGTTTGTATTCAGGTGTAGAAAAAAAATATTTAAAATGCTGTAGGTTATTTATTGTAAAGGCAAACCAAATTTTTTGTGTTTAAGCTTACACCAGAAGCACGAGAAAAAGATCAGAATATATGTACTTTATCATTTTTTTTCTCCCGCTCGTTGTTAATTCAGGCGGATATATGGGACTCCTGGAACAGAGAATAAGTACCAAGCACTAAAGCTTAGCGGTGATTTATCGTCCTAATAAGGCACCACGAGATCGTTTATTCAGACTACCGTAATGCTTCGATGGTTAGCCCGCCCATCTAGGCCTACTTCTCCCAGGGCATGCTCCCGGGCACAGAGAGCACTCTTCTATCAACGGTAAGAATATACTGTACCAAGTTTAACCACTTATTAAAATAAAAGACACAAATTCGAATTAAGAGATTAGCTTCCATTATTCAACAGTAAATAGCAGCACGTGTAACAATTATATATTTTGGTTATTTCCCTTTAAGTAGAGTAAATAAGGATTAAAATACAAAAACGATTTCTAAAGATATGAACAAGGGTCCAATTAGAGATGCCGACGTCTATTAAAATAAACAAGACAGGTATTCCAAAGGCTTTTAGGTCTTTTTAAGTTTAATATGTCTCTTCACCTTGAAAATGATTAGTGGGGTAGAGTCTCTAAGTTATTCATCACTAATTTATATTCAATATACAAACTACAAAGTATCAATATTGACATTTTTATTTTTTTATCTATTGTATGAAATGGTTTTCATATGAGTTCATTTTCAAGTTTTTTAACAGATAAAAGTTATTATATATAATAGTTAATATCCGCTATTCCGTTGACGTTATAATACAGAGATTTCTTTACTATGTCAATCCATAGCCTGAAAACTATCCAATTGTGAGAAAACAAGTAATTCTTAATTTATATTAAAAAAATACTGATATATAATATTGGACTTTTGTATTTATATATGTAATTCTCCATGATCAATATTTATAAAATACTTATATCATAATTGTTTAGTTGACCGCGTATATCTAGAACATTCCATTTTATTTTTTATTGATACAATACTTCTTGAATAATCTTTATAAAATACTTAGATATATAATAAATGTTTAGTTGACCGCATATGTCCAGAACATTCCAAACGGTCTAAGTATAAAATATCTACATCGTCTCGTTTAAAATGGAAATACTCACCTTGTAGGTTCTAGAGGCCACGTTTCAGGCCAGGGTTTATTCAAATACTGGTGGAGTCATAGGGTCAGTTGAAGACCAAAAACTTGAGAGACACATTGAATGACGTAGGTGTGGTTTTGTATGAGTTTACATATAACTAAAACAATTAGGGATAGTGCAAAGCCGCGTGAGTAGCTTTTGCAATTAGGTCTATCTTTGAATCAAATGTTTCATTATTGATAAAAAACAATTGAGCTAAAATTATATAATCGATATTTACAAAATTAATACTTAATATAAATAAATTGTGACTTATCGTCGGTGACACTACATATATGTATAATACACTGTGTAGTGGAAAATGCTTATAAGGAATTATTTCTTTCAATAATGTAATTTAATATTTGGTTCAGACATTATAGGGAAAGTGATTTTGCAGTATTTTAAATATTAATTTTTATTAAATATAATTGTAAATTTTATTTTTGTTTAATATTTAAAAGTTATATATAATAATTGTTTATATGTTTGATTTCTTTACAGACATGGTCTTAAAAAATAGACTATTCAATAGTTATGCACTTTTATATCGACTATGATTTTGCCTAGGAGTTCATCGTATTCCTATGGTTATGTCATACTTATAAAACTATGTACTTATATACCTTTTCCTTATGTAAAAAAAAAACAATATAATTAATAATCTGTTACTAATCTTTGCACTTATATAATATATTTTTTTTATAAATATTAAATAGTTTTATAGTCGTGACTAAGGTGTACCTGTTATAATAAGTCGTTGATAGTATTGTTAGCCTTGAGAAGGCCGTTAATATTTCAAAATAAATATAAACATATATGTTTCTTATTTACATTATTTTGAGTTGATTAAAATTATATTGTATGATTTACACTTTAGTATATACCATTGGCTAATGTAACTAAATATATACTGAAAATGTATTGCAATTACTTATTTTATATCATATATATTAATATTATTGATTATATTATTACCATATATACATATGTAAATAGGTTTTAAATAAAGCACAATCTTTTTAATTTACAACATGAGCGACATTTTTCAATAAACAACTATTCTACATACTCGTTGGATATATACACAAATGTTTATCAACACAATTATTATGGTCACGTTGCAATACATGCACTATTGACTCGACTATCGACACTATATAATTACTGCAGGTGTGCTATATTATACAGTTTACTAACTATTCCGGACTGTACAAATTTCTACCGCCTCAGAATCAATAAATGTTGGATCTATTAACTTATTAGCAGTTCCATACACTATGAATTTTCTCCTTAACTTTTTATTTTTGTGATTATTTTGAATAGTTTAATTACTTATTCTGCTATTCGGAACGGAGACAAACGTAACAAATCATAAAAATCGGTCCAGCCGATCTTGAGCTATAAATGGTGTAACTAATCCGTCTTTATTTTATGTATATAGATTAATATACTTGTAAGTAACTATATGTTATATAGTGGCCTATTTATAAGCGGATAGGTATTAAACCTGGGTCACGGATTAACTGCGCAAATCGCATTTATCTCATATTATATAATTGTAACTAGGCGAATCATACTATGAATTGTTATTTTATTTTGTTCTCTACATCTCTGATAGTGAAATTGCTTTTATTTTTATTACGAGATTAGTTTGAATGACTTTGGTACTAACTAAATCTAAGTGTAAAGGTTAAGTGAGACTATGCGATGACTTTTGATGTTGTAATGGTTGGATTTAAGTGCCTTTGAAAAATAGAGATAGATTGAAATCTGAATCAACATATAGGCTCACTTTATATCCAGTGTTTAGTCTTGGGGTGTAGCTGCATTAATTCTAAGAAAATTTTATAAATCTGTTATTTTGAATGTTTTAACTTTAGATTGAATTAACCCGTCATATTAATTTGACTATGAAAAAACCTTTACGTCGTGGTGTTGAAATGTCTTATATCTCAACATCTTTTATATCGGTGCATATATTAACGTAATGATGCCAAACCTTACCATTGAATATATTGTAAAAGATTGAGCAATATAGAATGATATATACGTATACGAAGCTTTTAAACAATTGGATATCTATTTGTTTCTGAGACGTTTGGCAATTTTTATATGTTTTATGGAAATGGACAGAAGTGTCTTATTGTAAAATATCGCGTAGGTACGCTACTTATGCTACCGTAAATATTAGCAATAAAATCTTTGATATTACAAATGATAAATTAAAAGTATGAACCAAATATACTAAATTTTAACCGACTTGAAATAGATGGAAGTGTATGCACTACAAATTGAGAACTTTTACAAACAAACAAACCTTATTTCTTACGTGACAGACATTTTAAGAACATGTTTTTTTATATGGACGCTGATAAGCAATAATGTGTCAAGCCACACGAACTTCATTTCGAGAAAATGGTGTCTAAAGTTGTCAAACCTATTCGTAATAAGTTTGTTTAAATAAGTATTTATCCATATTTTCTTTTCTTTTTTGATAAAAGGTATGATGAATTAAAAGCAGGTTGATATTTTTAACATATTATCTAATAAAAGGTTTTTAAATGTATAAATTATTGAGATTATTGTATAAATTACAAAATAAATAACGCTCTTGAAATTTGAAATCAATTAATTAAGAAACTTTTTTCCGTACTTATAAGACTTTATTGTTAATTGATACAGTATCAAAATACAACAATATCTCCGAATTTCACATTTTGTGGGTTGACACATTATTGCTTATCAGCATCCATATGTTTGTTACGAGAGATATCCGTAAAGAAAAACAGTTCAGTAGTTTGGTTTTAAAATCGAAATAACTAAAAATATACCATGTAATATTTCATTAATTAATAATTCGAAATAACAATCGTCACGGTAATAGTATCTATCACAATTAAATAAAGACAAACATTTTATAAAGTAGGTAGAAGTAAGGAGTGGTCTTCCGCATAGGACTAACGTATGAAGTAGGTAGTATCCCATCAGAATAGTTGTTTCATAAGTTCCAAGAATAAATCAATTAAGAAATGTTGATAGGATTAGCCGCTTCGCACGGGTCCCTTTGGAGATCCTTAAGGGAGGGCTATGTCCAGCAGTTGACTTCCTACGCCTGAAATGATGATGATAGGATTTAAATTTAGCGATTATATATAAAGTTTATTGGCTTGTTTCTTATTTTTAAAGAACAAGAAATTTAAAATTGTTTCATCAAATGCTGATAAGAGTGAAAGAACCTACACTAACAACTTTAAGTGCTTTAGTTTACGTTTAAAAATTCAAAACAGTATTGCCGTCTTAAAACTTTAAAACCCAGAGAAACTCCTTCTTAAAAATAAGCTACTAACACTCTTACGTACTTTACAAAGTCGATATTCTTTAACGGAACAGGATATTTATAACAATAATAAAGTTCCGCAAACAATAATAATTAATCACTTCATTGAAACTCGCGTTCTATTAGGTGAGAATTACGCTCATAAGTTTACTTTCAGACTTTCATAAAGATTTTCATAAGTTGTTTGTCATTGTTTTACAACTAAAAGAATTTACTGTCCGTGTATTTATTTTTGACTAGCTGTGCCCCGCGGTTTCAACCGCGTTAATATCACGAAAAATTATATTGAAACAATGTTTACTTTCCCTTCTTGAATCGGATATTGTTCACTACTTCATTGATTGTAATTTTGTTTTTGAGTAACCCTCTTTTTTATTTATTAACTTAAATATTTTTTCTGTAATCTGTAAGTGAAAGTCCCGTCAAAATCGGTCCAGCCGTTTCAGAGGTTAGTTGAAACAAACAAAGACAGACTGAAAAAAATAAAAAAATAGATTTTTGATGTTAGTAACGTATATACTTTGATATGCATTCAGTTTAAAACAGTTAATTTGAAATTATAAACAGATACCTCAATTTTATTTATTTATATTGACAACAACAGCTCGTAAGGTTACCTAACAGTTATCAGGTTACAGAACAGTAACAATAGTTGGATGCTGATAAGCAATAATGTGTCAACCCACAAAAAGTCAAATTTTGAGCTATTGATGTATTTTGATAGTGCATCACCTATTTAACATTATTCAAAAAAATTAAGGTCATATAAACTAAAAAAGTACGGAAAAAAGTTTCCTAGTTAATTGTTTCGAATTTCAAGTGCGTTCTATATTTTGTAATTTATACAATAATCTGAAATATTTGAAAAACTTCTTATTAGATATTATATTAAATATATCAATCTGCTTTTAATTCATTATACCTTTTATCAAAAAACAAAAGAAAAGGTGGATATATACTTCTTCAAACATATTTGTTAAGAATAGGTTTTACATGTTTAGACGCCATTTTCTCAAAATGAAGTCCGTGTGGCTTGACACAGTATTGCATATCAGCGTCCAGTTATAGATACGAATTAAATTTAATTCGAAAAATACGCTCTTTTTCTCTTAATTCGTGCAACATATTTATCATTAAAATACCTTAAGACAAAAAATATAAGGCAATTTCGGTAATTATTTATAAATATTTTTTTATTGTGACAGTTACGGTTTTTATTTCTTTTAGTCTTTTATAAGAAAATATATTTTGATGTTTGTGTTTAGTTTAATGTGTTCGTTTCTGTGTAAATATATTAAATATAATAAAATTAAACTGTAAATAAAACATGCGATTGTCCCATTAAAATTACCTATATTTTTATACTATTATGTATAATATTTATATCTATTTTTGTGTTGTTCTAGGTTAAGGATTAATAATGAAATTCACACTATTTAAGGGTGTTTTCAAAATTTAGTTAAGGTTGTATTCTTGACCCCACCGATCAATCTCCATCGTGTCTTCTCCATTTCACGTGACATTAGCGAAATAACATGTGTCTAATTGGCACAACTAAAAGCCATTAACCAAAGAATTGAATTGAAGAAAATATATTTAAAAACACTAAAAAGGAGGAATTTTTGTCTCATTAATTTCTACCTGAAACGTGTTGGGTTGTCATTTTTAACTTAAAATGCATTAAAAAAAATGAAATATATTTACATTTAGAACATCGCATGTACTACGGTCTATTCCGCTACAGTTTATTCTTGTTGTTTAAGTAAACGAGTGTCTGTCTGTCTGTCGGGCATTTGTTTGCTTTATTATTATAGTAGAGCTTGCAGTTTTACAATGTATGCATTTCGACCCTCTTAAATCTATTGTAAACTCCCCTTCCCGTCGTTCTCCCCTAATCTTTTCACAAGTACATTTTTAGGTCGACATTTCTTTTACATTGGAATGTCAGCACTCGTCTGGTCAGAATTCCATATCCAGAGCCTTAAATCGATTTCAGATTAATATAGATGGGTAAAAGTATATTTTAGTAAGTTTTTTTTCTATATATCAATATTATAACATTTCTATATATCTAAGTGTTATCATTAGTTGTTCCTTTATAATTGCGTTATTGCGCAACCGTGCTGTGACGTTCATAGTTACTACTGCTGCATTTCTATGAGTAGTATTGCGTTGTCATACTCTGTTATTAAACCTCTAACCTTCTAAAACTAAACAGGCTATTAATCGTAAAACAATTATAAAATTGGAGATCTTGGTAAAATAAGGTTTTCAACTTTAAAACTATTTTAATTCAGATTATTAATGACGATTCTAAAATGTAGTAATGTAATAATATTTTTTAATTATTTATATCTTATTCGCTAATTTATTTTGACAAAAGATCTAATTGTGGCAGACGAGTTAATATAGTCGTTGCTTTTCTACCAGTACTTGACTTGTACGTATATTTGTACTTTTAGTACAGCTGTCAGAGTCGAAAATGGGCAGAGATTTTTAACGCCAAATAATATGATCGTAACATATGTATATTTTTTATAAAATAACATTGATTAGAGGTTATTAAATAACCCAAAACCAGAATGACAAACATATTACAAAATTTGCATGTTTTATATGTAGAGATTGTGCCAGGGGGGATTGCAACAGAGTGGATAATGCATGCAAAATGTCGGCGGGCGACGCGCGCGTTTGGCGCGGCGGGTCGCATTAACATGCAGAAATAAAGTGGAATATTGGAAATAGCACACTGATACAGTCTATAATGTTTACAGTCATGTCCTTTTTGAGTTTATCACCTCTCGGTGGCCTCATGTGTAAATCTCGTTCCGTAAAACCTGAAATGAGATTCGGCGATAGCGAATTAGAATGAAATTGATGCAACGTTTCTTATAGAATTAAGTCGATATTTTTTAGACGAATAAAAGAAATACCTATCCATCGTTTTTTTACAAAGTATTAATAATCATGTTACAGTGGATCTTTTTGCGGCGATCGAAATAATTAAGTAGGTAAGCATAATTTTATAAGTAGGTATGAAGTTAGTGGTTTGGAGCCAGACGTAAACATTTATTCTTATATTATAAAGATGCAGACTTTATTGTCTTATGCAACATATTTTTCTATTTTTACAGGTTTCGATATAAAAAATATAGTGATTATAATGCTTCTGTATAGCTTTCGTTTTATTTTGAAACGACACGATTTATTTTAACTATTATTTTAGCATAAGTGCAACGATATCTCGGCTGATTAATTATCCAAATAAATTATTAAAAATAAACAACATTTTTCCTACTCTATTAAAATTTGAAATTTTGAAATTCGCTTGCACCTATCTAATGAAGCTTAAAAAGTTTATAACCTAATTTAAAGGTTTATGTATATCTAATTATCATGTTATACACATTAAGAGAAAATACGTTAACAACATGATTTGAGATCCTGTAAATATTTAATGCTACGAGCTTGTGAAGAGATATGAAATTGCTTACGATATTATGAATATTCTTTTACTGTTAAATATACTTATAAAGAATATACTTACCTAATCATATCAATCCATTACACTCTCATAATAAATATTTCTGCGTTCCGAAATATTTCAAGTCAAGAAAGTACTCGTATATGTACAAAAAAATATCCAAGAGAAATTTGCTTAGTGATACATTTAAAAATATACGTAACCTTTGTGAGGTTTATGATAGAATCACGATTTTTTTTTCATTATTATAAAATATAGGTAATATGGATTATCAAATTAGTTCGACCATGAATTTGGCTGAAACAGATTAAAAAAATTGTTTTACATTATTTAATCAATAAAGATTTGTGTTTTGTTTGTTTATTATGCTGTCACACATGTCACAAATTGAAAATTAAAATAAATTATATTCAAGTAGCCTTTTAAAGCACTTTTGAACTACCATTAAAAATCGGTAGAAATATAAAATTACCACTAGTTTGGAAAGTATATTCTACCCGACGAAAGACTAACATTACATAAACCGATCAAAATCGCTGAGAGAAGCTAGTTATATGATAAAAGAGAAAATAATATACATTGTTTTTTAACTTTTTAGAACAAAAAAAAATATTTTCATGAAATATTTTATTAGTTTGATGTGTGTACATTGACTTTCAACCCAAATGTATGTTTTTCACTTCTATGGATGAATAAGATAAATATAGCAACTGTTTTCGTTAAGACTACACGTGTCGAAAAACACAGTTATGTTATTTCAATCATTATTTTATTTACGAATAATATGATAGAATTTGAAAGGTTTAATTAATGTATTCATTAAGGGATTTGGTGGTAACAATTCTCTTGAATTATTTAATTACTTTGAGAGCGTCCTATTCTCGTTCCATTTTCGCGGCTTCCTTAAGGACATTCGTCGTTGTCGAGCATGGCACGAACCACAATCGGCAACGAGAGAACTCCGCCTATTATGGCCACCAGGGCATAGCGCTGGGGTCCTCATGCGGCGCACTCCTCTATGCTGTGACGCGCCGTGTCGACGAGCGCACCATACTCGTGTCAATCTCCGCTTGGCCATCTAATGCATGTACTTACCGAAGCACCCATAATGGTAAATACCTGCGTCAACCTTAACATCAACAGCCTATAACGCCTCATGACCCAGTGTTTAAGTAAAGGCCGATTCGCCTCAACTGTAGCCAGGCCAGCCGCTGGAGGTCCAGGTCCTGCATCCACCTATCGTTTAGGGTCCCCTGGACAAGAGCCCTGATCCTCCTCACTTGGTACGCACTCGGACGCTCTCCCTTTGCCTAGAAAATAAAAATAAAATGTGGAATTGAGTTTTTTTTATTTAGCCTCAAGTTCAGAGGTGTAAATTAAAGGGTTACACTACATTTTGTACTATATAGCTAAAGTTTTTTCACAAGTTGGACAGTTTGTGGAGAAACTTATGTGTCTAGGACAGTAGGAAAATAAAGTCAACTAATGAATGAAGTTGATATAATATAGTAGTAAGTTGATGGCAAACGTCGTTGAATCTTCATGTTGGCTATACTGCAAACCTAGCAGATAAAAGTTATAAACCAAAGAAACTTATGATAAGAGCACTGCTGAATTTAAGTGAGTATTCTGGCGTGTTCTGTCAGTGCTAGAAATCACACATATATTTGCCTAATTTATCTAAACTGGGATGCGTATATCACCAGTGTTTGTTTTATGTTTATCGAAGGACTGATGGCCGTTGAAGTTGACGTCTGTGAAAGCCGCTAATTTGCAAGCGCAGCGTGGGATCTCTTTTATGGCACCTTTTCGCAGATAGTGTACTACCTCTTACAACTCACTAGCTATTTCCGGCTATACGTTTTCTATAAATTTTATTCAAAATGCATATTTTGAATTCTGAATGACATCACAGAGATACATACGCAAAACATTGAGTGACATAAATTAAGTAAATTATATACGATTTTAACATTATTTAATTGAAATACTAATAATTTGGAGATTCAATACCGGCATATAAAATTCCTTAGCTTAACAGTGAAAATAATCCGTTTCATTTTATCATCGTCGTTAAACCTTTTTTCATTTTAAATTTGATTTTAGTTTTAACGCAAATATAAGTCCATGAGGGTCAGGTTAAATAACAGGGTATATGTTAACCTCAGTAAGCCCAATCTACATGTAATGCACTACAATATTTAACGCATGATGTTTCGCCTTCTCAGAATCGAAGTAAAACATTGGGCGCCACGTAAAACCTTTTACGTATTACTGGCATCGACATTAAAATTTTGTTTATTGTTTTGTGTTTTAGTTTATGTACTTCCTTTGTTTCATTTTCGACGTCAATTTATTTTTATTTATTAGTTTTTATTTTACACTTTTAAGTTTCGAAGATAGTAAGTAAGTAGTAAACCACAATTTGTGAATTACTTATGTTACAATGGCCTAATATCAACTGCTTATCACCGTTTACAAAATATTGCTTTTCCCGATAGCAGGGCTGTTAATTAATGAGGAGTTCGCCTGGCATCGCACCTGCCATTTAACCATATGAATTGTGACGAGCATAAAGTGCTTAGCAGTCATATTGAAGTAATAGAATCACAATCGTGAAATACTTATTATTCAGTCGTTCTATTGGCCATTTGTGGTCTTCATCATCAATTCCACTTCAGGAAATGTGGGCTTCCGAGAGCAAATGCACGCGCTACTAACAAATTACCTAAATTGGTGTAAGCGTGTCTATTATATTTGTAGCGTTTCTGATCTGATGACAATGGTGCCAACTTGGAAGAAAATTAAAATCGGCCCTCAATTGGTGGAGAAATCGGTGAATATGCATTATTAAAATAAATACAGTCGAATATAGAACTTCCTCTTATTTCGAAGTCGCATAAAAAACTTCATCGAATAAGAGGAAATGGAGGAAAGAACAAATTTATTTTGTAGTATTTGACCAACAGACACGGAGACCGGAGTTAAATAAAAGCTTAATATAAATAACTTTTAAATAATGAAAATTATCTAAAGTGATAAAATCTTATGTTTCTAACCCACCGCTTAAACGCTGTACGTTGTCTATTACTAACATTTTTTTTATAATATTCGGCAACACTCAGAGTTTTATAAAGCTTATCTAAAAATAAATTTAAATATTTTACAGCATTACTAATAAGCTTTTACATACACGTTTAGCGGAGTTTTTACAAACACAACTTCTAGTTCTACATAACTCAAATAATTCAATAATAAATTGATAAATATTTATAGCCTAATAGCAACAATATTGTTACTAAAATAAAAGATTGTCGTTAATTAATATTACTATTTCTTTACAAATCCAATAATGAGTATAATATTGATAATATTGACAAGTTGACTTAATCAATGATTAAATTAAGTAACATTTTAATTTGATTTAAGCACAAAAAGATATTCTACCGTACACCGATCGTTAATTAAACTTTTAAAGAGTAAAATGTTCAAGGAGCATATTTGTTCTCGTAAAGAGGCATGTATCGTTTTAACGGTTTAATCTAAATTAGACACAAACCTGTTTCAAGCTAGTGTAGAGCTGAGTCCCTAAGCAATTATGCTAATTTTGTTCAACTAGGCACTAGGCAACCGGCATCAACGTAGCTTTTTAGGGTGAAGTACGTAGTCAGGGTATATTTTATTGCAGTCATATCTATTTAGATTTGTTACAGCCTTAGACTTTCTCTAATTTCAATTCAAATTACTTGAAATTTTGGACGTTATTTCAGAATTCAGCTATTTTTTAATATTTTTTTTTCATATGTATAAAATTGTATTGTAAATTAAATATAATAAAATTAATATATATTTTTATATTTTATTTGTAAATATATTAAAAATGTATGAAATAACTAGCTGATGCTAGCTGATGTGATGTCTGATGCCTACGTCATAGTAGCTTTATGCATGCAAAGTCTTATCCCAATCGGTTTAAAATTAACAAAGTTTTATACAAACTTTCATCCACTTATAGCTGAAGCCAGAGGCGCATTTAAATTACTTTGAAAAGAACCAGTAATGGTACCCTCTCAAAGCAGTGGGATGATTTACTTTGTGCAAAATAATAATTGATGCTAAACCTTCCGACATAGGTACATCTTTTTGCTGTATCTACAAAAGAAACTGACATTAAACTTTTCCTTCTTCATTTCATGTTGGCACTCTAGACTAAACCCTATCAGTTTCTGTTAGTCTTAGTCTAGGCACAAAAATTTATCAGCCACATCGATGTCACTGTTGTGTGGCAAACGACGAATATGGACACCATGTCTTATCGTGCATTAAAAGCGCTGGCCGCTTCTCCCGTCATTCTATATTGAACAGTGTCATTCATTGGTCACTTGTCACCGCTAAAATTCCATCAGTACTAGAACCTAACGGACAAGTACGCAGTGATGACAAGAGACCTGATGGAATGACGCTTGTTCCGTGGAAGTTGTGATGCTACCTGTGTCGATACATTAGCTGCATCATATATACGAGGGACATCCTCGACAGCGGAAGCTCCAGCATCCAACGCAGAAAATGTCAAGTGGCGCAAATACGAAAACATGAATGAAGAATATGAAAAAAGTTTCGTATTTGTGCCGTTTGCTGTTGAAATCATGTGATCCTCGGGTAAGGAAGCAAAAAAGATATACAGAGAGCTGTCTTACCGCCTCGTCGAAGCTACAAGTGAATGAAGGCGGCTACTTTGGCCAGAATATCAGTCTGGCGTTTCAAAGAGGTAATGCCGTCAGTGTTTCAGGTACCTTACCTCACTGTGACATCCGATAGCTATTTAGGTTTAATATAGTTATTTTTAATTTTATATTTTTATTTTTCTTTTGTATATTCAATCTAATATTATGTGATGTAATATATCCTAATATATTTTAAACGTTTGTATGTATGTGTAGATATTTGTTATTCTTTCACGCAAAAACTACTAATTGGATTTTAAGGACATTTTACAATAATATAGCTTATACATCAGAATAACACAAAGGCTAATATTAATCCGGCGCAGACGAAATCGCGAGAACCAGCAAGTGAATTAATAAAATTAAGCACGAAAACCGTATCTATTCGAATAATGTAACATAATACACGCCATGTATGTACATTTGATTTTTTATAAGAGTTACGTAAGAAACGAAGTTAAAATAAGGCTCTAAATCACAATCTAATCATTAACAATTTCAATACCGGTTTGCTATGAACTAGCATCGACGTCCTTGTGGATAATAATCGACTCTGGCTGTGTCTCACGTCTTATCGCTGACAACAGTGACGTTAAGCGGTGCTTGCGATAATGTATACTATGAACTCGCACTATGGTTATGTGTTTGTGTGTGTGCGATAATTCAACACACATTGATACTATCGAGTTAATAAAAAATGTAGTTTTTGCAACAGTGCAGGCCACACATCAATTTATTGCTGAGGTGACGTCAACGCTTGACCTGAACTTATATTACGAGATAGTAGAATATTAATCCTTATCATCTTTGACTGTCATTGGTTGAGTTAAACCTAATTGTAAGTGCAGAGACGCTTTAATGATAGGACCATGTGAAAGCCTAAAAACATATTTAAATTTTAGAAGATGATTATCTTATATTACTAGTTACTATGTTACCTATGGTACCTATGTTTCCTTTTTGACACTTGACATCTTGCGGGATACCTGATGATATATGATCACAACAGACCATGGACAATTGCAGCACTATAGGAGACACAAATTCGTTGTCAGCTTAAAAATAAATAGTTTTGGGTATATGAAATGTACTCTCAATTTAAATTGTGTTCGTTTCAATATTTTATTTGATTTAAAGATAAAATTCGGAAATGTAGGTATTTCTAAATCGTTTTTTCTGAGTACGTCCGAAAAAGTTGAATTAGCTTAGTCTTATGGTTTTGTCTATTTTGTGTATTTAGAAACACTTTTTGGGATCGGTTGATATTGATGCAATTACTCCACTTTTTCCGTAGTAACTCGTAACTTGATGTTTAATCGCTAATAAATGAAGCAAGACTTTATTACAAAAGGAATTTTTAAAATATGATTGGTGAACCTGCAAATAAACACATTATTCTACTGCTGCAGCTGACCGACCGAGCTTCGTATGTGTTTACCTACTAATTAAGACATTTTTTGGCATAAATATCTTACTTTTCCGCACGATTTTTTCAAACATTTTATTTTTATTGATTTGAAATATTTACAAATACAACCGTAAATCAATAATTATTATTAAAAAATATATTAAATACGGTATTTCACTTTGTCTTCAACTCCAACTTAAGTCGCTATCTTGATTATTTTATCATTCAATCAGTATTAATATATTTTATATTAGATAAGTAGATACTTAACTTTTGAGACTTTTCGACTTTGAACTACAAGAGTTACTAGAAGTCTCTTTTGTTAGATGACGACTTATGCATAATGTTCTTTATAATTAAAAATGACACAGTAAGAGTTATTAATAATAAATATATCATTTTACTGTATTTCTTTGTAGATAATAATTATATATATAGAATACTTACTCTATTTTTATTTTTAGATTTTTTTAGCTGTCTTTAGTACCCATGTATTAGGAGCCCGATATCTGAATTTGTTATTAAGAATGGTAACTTTTATAACCTTCATAATTTCTACATACATTTAAAAGCAACTCAATTAAAATAAACACATTTTATCTTATCTAATGATTCATTATACGTGTTGCTGTAAATGTGTAATATCAGTAAATGTTAAGATGCACCAATGCATGTCAACTATCGCCAATTTTGTGTAAATATTAAATCATTTTATATAGAATTTGGCATAAGCCGGTAAATGCGTTTATATTTGAGTTAAGACAATTCCATTAATCAAAAAACCAGGATTGGAATGCCTCTGGCGCTACGAGTGAGCTGCCTCTCATCTCCAACTTTGGTCTAACCTCAACTACATCTCGTCCGGGCGCCTAGCTCCGTTAAACAAGCTTAAAAAAACACTCCAGGGATACAGGAAAGTATGTAGAATAGATTTTTTTTTTCAAGTTATTATTAGTCATATATAACACTCATTATAATTAACCAAGACGTCGTGATGATAACTTTGACTGGCGTATGTCCAAAATCGCCGTGAAAATAATATATAACGGGTATTCGCTGCTGTTGTTAATATACGCCAGTTTATCTGAATACACTACGCTTCGCACATTCACGGTAACATATATATATGTAACTGCTAACCACTAAACATAATTCATAATGTGTTTTTGTTATCGAAATAATAAGTTAAATAACGTGCACTTTATAATAATAATACAGATCACAGTTAAGCAAGTATTTCTTAGTTTTAATTTTCGATTTATGTTAGACAAGCCGCTGTGCCCGCTACTTTATTTCTTCATTCCTTGAGAACTCTTTTATTATAGGCTTTGGCAAAGCTAGGGTTTTATTCAGAGAGAAGGGGGAAAGGGGTGGTTATAAGAGGGCCAGGTGGACAAAAAATTTGGTATTGTTCACAGTTTTGTTTTATGCAAATGGGATTTTAATTAAATTTGTTTGTTGTTGTTCTACTTTATATTTCGTTTTGCTTGCACTTAGATAAAAGAAACTAGGTTTATTGTTATTTAAAATACTTTAAAATTTAAATCTTTAGTTGACTTATGGCTACAAGTTTCCTACTTTTACCTACAGCGGTTATTAAATCAGATTTTTACACCAAACCTGTAGCACGCAGGAGGCATGTGGAATTGAGATTTTTTTGTGCGATATACTTGTATGTGTATTTATATTTATTTTTATGAAAATTTAAAGAGTTTTTTTTTATTAATTAGTATATCGATTAATTTAAATAGGCAACTTTATGTTTGTTTTATAATATGCTTAAAGTTATATGTGACATAACAAAGTTATCCGTACAAGTGACCGAAGGACTGGCGGCTACTTTAACCAATAAATCAGTTTGGCATTCAAAGAGGCAATGTTTTGGGCACCTTGCCTCACTGTAATTACCTCGACAGATTTCTACGTTTTATAAAGTTTTTAATTTTTCTATTAATATTTTTATGATATTTATCTTTTCCCATTATTTGTGTGTGAATATTGTAAAAAACAAATATTAATTATCACTTGGACATATAAAAACTAATTCAATTTATTTTAATTACTTCTAATATTAAATTAAATTAAATTCATGTTATTTTTATATTTATAATTTTGATGCTCGTATGTACCTAAATATAGTTTTTATGGATTGAGAGCACGTTAATGCCAGACCTTCCTTATTTTATAAAAGCTGAAAGTTTCTCAGCGCATGTTGTCCACATAGGTTTAAGTTCAAGTGGTGTTGTGAGAGGAAGGCGAGTGGAAATGCTAGTGGAAGTTCGATTAGAAGTTTAAGTGGAATTGCGATAGAAAGCCGAGTAGAAGTGCCAGTGTACGAGTGAGTGGAACTTATAAAATAGAGGTCTGGCATTCACGGGATCTTTGGCCATAATTGAAAGTTTACAAAATTTTAAAAATTTCCATCACATTTTTTACCTTATTTTGTTTTTTTTTTTTTATTTGTTAGGATATCCGCTACAGTAAATATTCTGTGAAACAACTGACTGTTTGTACGATTTAATATATGCATATAAATGTACAGCTGCTGCACTGTTGTCAAAGATATAGTATGATCACGTTTCGAACTCAAATGGCGCCACCCCTTTGAGTTCGGAACCATAATACGAAAGACAAAGCTGGCGAGCCTAATTACTTCTTATCTATGATTAGTAAATTTAAGTTTTATATTGTAGAAAAGTTTTCTTTTTTCTTTTCTTTCTTTCTTTATATATAAACTTTCACATACAAAATTATTTAGTGTCGATAACCACTCTCATTTCTCACATCGATTTTGTTAAATTGAAGGTTATTTAAATCACGCACCAATCTAAATAGAAACTAACATTAATTCCAATTATATTTTTAACCTCCGAGCAAAGAAGGGGATGTTATAAGTTTGACGTGTGTCTCTGTGTGTCTGTGGTATTTTAGTTCCCTAACTTATATACCTATTTTAATTTTGTTTGAAAGCAGATGTAATCGAGATGCTTTTTAACTTTTGCCCGTTGAGGAGACTTCTTATCAGGAGCCAACCCAGTAACTGTGTCATGGTAGCGCTTTAAAAAGACTATCTTAATTAAAGGCGTATATGAAATATCGTGACTGTGGTGTTGTCCGGTGAAAAATTCTCTTGTGTAGAAGCAATCCTGTGTAAAGAATCACCCCGTGGTTACCATAAAAATGCATTGTCGTCAGAACTTAATCAACTTGCAAAATTTCAACTCCATAGAATAAGAGAAAGAGATTCAAATTCTTGCTTGCAAAGTTTGGCCTGAAAAAATATGTACATAGCAAGTTTCATAAAAGCTAGTAACCTGACCTGTAGCTGAGTAAACTATATACAAATGAATGTTATTGGCAATTCAAATTATACCTACCCATTTCTGACTTCCGAATAATTTAAACACCGTTAGGAATCGATCACAATACGATGTATGTTATTTTGTACATGTATGGGAAATAATCTGTACTATAATATTATAAAGTTGGAGAGGATGTTTGCTTGTTCGAACGCGCTAATCTCCGGAACTACGGGTTCGAATTGAAAAATTCTTTTTGTTAGATACTTTATTTATTGAGGAAGGCTGAAACCGCAAGGGACGGCTAGTTAAAAATATAAAAAACTCGCTTACTCAATTATAACATGAAAATATTTTAAAATTAATTATATTAATAAAACACATGAAGTGCTTGTATCATCTGAAATACATTTATCAAGTTGGTAAATACGTGCGATTGTACATGGTACTGTGCTAAAATGAATTAAAGATCCTCTATTTTTTATCAATAATATAGATAGAAACATACAGTGGTTTAAAAATTTCATATATACGGGTAGGTTATTCTGTCAATGTTCCCTATAAAAGCACCCAAAACGACGTTTTTACTCCGTGTTTGTTGACATAATTAGGTTCTTCGGTGTGTTGCTAGAGCAGATCTATCACACAATGAAGCGAGTCATTGACTTGTTTCGTGACATTAAATATAAACTAGAACTTTTAGAGTCAACAAGGAACCAGAGAAGTAGCAACCTTGACCAACGCTGCAACGCGCATATACGACACAATAACCGCTAGGTAGAACAATTAAACTTATATAATAAAATGATATAAATGTAGTAGTTTTACCTATACTCTATTTTAACTTCACTAATATTTAAATTAGATACTGATTTTTTTAAATATAAACCATAAAAATAAAATTTAAACGTTCCAAAACAACATAATTAAATGTAATCATGTTTACTTGGTTCACTAAATTAGGTTCATTAGAAATGTATATGAGCTCACCGAATGCAATTATGTGTACATATTATATAGATGGTAAATTGAGTAGAATGCGGCTTGTTTACGCTTTCAGACAAACCGAATTCGGGATTGTTATGCATTTTCATATGGGGTAGTTTATTAAGCTGTCGCACGTGGAATGGTCAAATACATTTGCGTATACAGGAGAAATGCAGTTTAATTTTATTAAGTTATGCTGCATGTATTTATTTGTATTGCGATGAGCATTTTTCAACTTAATCTTTATATATAATTATTGCTAAATAGAAAGTTATACTTGATTTCAGGTTAAATAATATTACATAATGACGATAAACGAATCAAAGCCAAAATTTTCTAAAATGTATTTTGAATTTGCTGAAAATATTGCTTATTCCATTTAGGAAAATTTTACAATATAACGCAAACTGGACGGACATGTATTACAAAGCAAATAAATTTGTATTTTAAAATTGGAAGACTTCCAAAATTCAGTGCAACGTTTGCTATGGTTGGCAATATTTCCGTTTTATATGTATACTAATGCAGTTTGCCTTCACAACTGTATATACAACATCCAATACAACACACTTAAAATGGAAACATACCAAGAGCTATAAAAATTAATTACTTTGTTGCAATAATTCTTAGAACGATGATAATTTTTTTTCTATACGGCAACTCAATAAAAAGATAAAATACGTATTTTTATTAAAATGTTATAGCTATTATTTATCTATACTAATATTATACAGTAGAAGAGTTTGTGTGTTTGTTTGAACGCGCTCATCTCAGGAGCTACTGGCTTTAATTTTAAAAAAATCCTTTTGGGTTAAATAAATTAAACTTTATTTATTGAGGAGGGCTGTAGGCTATATTACATCACGCTACGACTCTTAGGAGCGAAGCACTTACCATGAACGCGAATGAAACCGCAAGGTACAGCTAGTGTTATATAAATAGTTTGTTTTATTTACTCAATGTTTTTGTTTATTAATTATTCATATTTACCTTCGTTGTGGAATTATGTAGTAAATGCCAAACTAATTAACTAACTTGTTGTAAAATATCGATTTCTAAGTCGATGTACTGTTATTGGCTACAAGTTTAATAATTTGTAAATATAATAATATTTGAATATTTATATATTGACTTATAACAGTTGTTAATGTTATTATTTATTTGAAAAACAAAACGTAAAACAATTTTTATCATATTAAATCAACAATTTAAAAATTCCCACCACTTAATTAATTTGAACAAATAAATGAGGAGTGTAAAATCCGACAGTTAAGTAAACTGTTGTTACTTTAATTTTACATGATTAGCAGAATTTATATGGAAAAATCCATATATTTTTATTGGATATGTCGATTAAAAGTAAGTTTTGAACCTACTTTTACATTTAACACTAGACTGACAGCAGACTTTGGCCTCCTGCTTTAATTAGATTAACTATCGCACGTAAATCATATTTCTAAATTAACTTAATAACTTCAACTAACAAAACATTTATTCTTTTTTGTAAACTTTGAAAAAAAAAAGTTATTAATTTAATCGCATTTGAAGCAAAGAAGAGCGAATTATTTACGCTCTATGAAAGCTGTTAGAAACAACGGGTATTTAATATAAAACCTTTTTTGAAAGTTTTCTCATTCCAGTACACAATATATGTATTTCATACAAGACTCGTTTCTAGTGCACATATATATATTATTATAACGATCGTGTGGGACGCACGTGTATTCAAATACGTCTACTCTTATCAGGTGCAACTTAGTTGATTAAACCTACCAAGATGAATGACGTTTGCTAAAATGTGGTAAATAAATTGTTTCAATTACTACAACAACTAAGATTTTTTTTAAATAAAAGAACAAACTTCAAAAACAAAATACGCAATTTCGTTTTCTTTGATGACAGATACTTATTCCAGTTATATTGATTTAAAAATGTACTACTACTAAATAGATTTTAATGAAAATTTAAAATAAACTAAGTATTATTTTCAATTTAAAAGTATTTTTTATCAAATATAAATGATGGACTTCTGAGGTAAGAAACATGAAAAAAAACTATCTACGAATTAAGAACGTAAAAAGAAAAGAAAAATCTGTTGACGTCATTTGGTTTCCTTGTAGGTGGCACAGTATCCTCACTATAAGGAGTCAGCAAAGCCTCCCTCTGAAACCGGGTGTAATAGAAGAGCTGGCGCTTGCCCAGTTTCCGCCAAGCTGTCGCCCCACCCCCCACCTCCAGAACAAATGTCTGGCTGTAACAATGCTTGGTAGTTATAAGGCTACTAAGAAATATGCACAGCTACATGTTACAAAAGAAAATGTCAATATTGCACGACTAATTTTTTTTGAGTTCTTCTAGATAGGTATATCCGTGGATACATAATTATGTACGTCACGCAAAGACTTGTTCGAATGGATAGTCAGGATAGCGGATAAAATTTATTTGTGGGGGTTACATCAGATTACAGAAAATAAAACGTAGCCTTTGTGATTATCTATACTAATATTAGAAATGCAAAGGTTAGTCTGTCTGTTTGTTTGCGCTTTCCATACAACTGAACCGCATCCGATATTTTTTTAAAAACACATTTAAAACATAGGATTGGAAAGGATAACGTTAATTTTTATTGCAAAAATAAAACGTGAAAAGGTCGAAACAGAGTAATAAATTGAAGTCAGTTCATTATTTTATTTCATTCATTGCATATTTTTACGTTCGCGAATCAGATGAAGTCGAGGGGTCTATGAGGCTACATAACATTACGCCACTACACAAAGAAATGGAGTAGTAACTGTAGAGTGCATACTTTAACGCGAGGGAAATCCTGAGGCACAGCTAATCTCACGGGAGATTTTCATGCATGACGGCATCGTGGGCAAAATATAGAACATGTACTGACGGGATATCCACATATGTACATTAGAACAAAGTTGCGAGTAATAACACCTCGTGTAACAAATATGAAACATTGTGATGTTTACTTGAGTTTAAAACTAAAAAACAAAAATAATTTTAGCTCGTGTCATAAACTGATATTGGTTTGGAACTTTTTAAATGTACTCATCTACTAACTTTAATCGCATAAATTAATTTAAAAACAGAATAAAAGAGTTTTAAAAGGCTTTTGTTTCAAAATTTAAAAAAATATGAATTTAAAACTTTTATGTTTAAACAACCAAAGCTAATTTATTGTATATATTATATTGTAGTTGCAAAGGCGCTTTTAATAAAATTGATCTGCACGTTGAGCGTCGAATAATTGGATCGTTTGTGTATTTATAGCAATATTTAATTAAAAATACGTAATTGTATATCTGAAGCGTTTTGAATGATTAAAGTTACCTACAAATACGTGTGATATAGTATTCACAATAGTGTTTGAAAAAAAACACGATGAATTATTTATAATATTTTTCATTGTTTAGTAATAATCGTTTCGAAATAAACTCAGAACAACTGTTATTTAAATTTAGAAGTTTATAATAAAGTACCAAATAAAACGCTCTACACTCAATGTCTTCCATTAGCATCTTATTATCCTGTCAGGAGTCCGGAAACACACGAAATACAAACACAATCACCCAGACCACGGCAAACATTCGTTTGGCCTATACAGATGCTTGCCATGAGTGGGGATCGAACCCGCGACTGAAAGCGTTTTAGTCAATTACCACTGCGTCAACCCATCGTCAATATACACACGAGGGTTCAATAAATAGAACACGTGAATCCTTGCCGAACATTTCTAATTCAAATAGTATTGAGCTTCTCTAATGCGCTAGTGCTAGAAAAAAATGTGCAAAACCTACGCACCTTCTCATATAATTTTTAAAATGATTCCCATTTTTTTTAATTAACCATAAGACATATTGACTATCAACAATTCATTACTTTCATCTTAAAGCTGATTTATAGTTTACGATCGCGTATTGGCAAAGCGTAGTCGGTAGGGTCGCCAGAAAAAAATGAATTTCTCGATTCTTGGTACGAAAAATAAATACAATAATACAACTTATTTCCGAAATTTCGTCAGTGTAGCATAATTATTTTGAATTTCTTTGTGAAATTGTGGGTACTCCATACAAACTTTTATCCCCTACTCACCACATTTAAGTTTTATTTTCTTGACAAAAATTAGTCCTTGTTCTTGTTCTGCAATGTTTATTCTATATCCGTTGTAACTATTTCGTTTAAGTGTGAAAATTTAACAAAAAAAGACAGATAGTAACTTTAACATTTATAATATTAGTATGGACTAATAATTCTGATAGTATTCTTGCACTTCATCTGTTTGGCTATAGCGAAGCTTTTAATATAAGAAAAAGATGTATAACGTACATACAATACAGCACAATCTATAAATACAATCTATAACTGCTGGGCAACGACTTCCTCTCCTACTAATGATAAGAAGAGGATCTTAATATATTGTGGCGCTCTACTACACATGCGGATTAGCAGATGTAAATGATGAGAATTCTGACATATGTACATTTTTTTACGATACTAGCAACTGGTTAGTCCGGCTTCGAACCTGTTACCATCCTTTGACATTGGCGTATTCTATCCACTGCGTCACCTTTACTCCTAGTGCGTAGTATGTACAATGAACATATCGATAATGTAATTTAACAATTTTCTTTTCAATATAATTACTTTTTAGGACATTCCTAGATTTTCTAAATATTTGGTTACCTTGAATCAGTGTCGGTCGCCTTACTCTACTATCAGCAACCTGTTAATATAAAAAGAAAAATATATGTATATTGGTGTTTATCGATCAGGTATACTTTTTTCATATTAAATATAACTAGCCGCGTTTATAAATAATTTGCTTTATTAGGTCAAATACAAATAGCCATTTTAATAATAGCTAATTTTCTAAAGTAATATCGTATATATGGTAATTTACTGTGTATACGTATGCAGAACAAAAAGGCCCATCTTGATATTTTGTCAATTTTGTTGATTTTTTAGAGAAACTTAGCGAATTAAAACAAATAAATAAATACGTTTTAATAACACTTTTTTATTGTTAGCGTAGGTTTATGACGAGAAATTACAAACATATTTATTAAGAATAGATTTGACACCTATAGACGCCATTTTATACAAGTCCGTATGCCTTGACACAGTATTGCTTATCAGCGTCCATATAATACTAACGATGTAGTGGTAAACGTTTATTACCTCTAATTTAAATTAGCAAATCATTGCTTCGTAATGACTAGTCGCAAATGTGCTCTCTCAATTATTTGGCTCTACAACAAATATGTTATTTGCGCTATCATTAAGTGCTATTTAGATTTTAAATACGTCTCCATCTCGGTCTAATAATACATGGAATTGTAGGTCAAATCTAAACAAACATTATCAGGCGCTTTATGTTCAAACAAAACAAAAATAACAAGGATTTTATTGATTTTTTGTTTCTAGTACGTAGTCGTGTTATACAGCGTGTGTTTTTCATACACATTGTATATAACGTTAAATGATTTTTTTTCGACGTTTATTATAAAAAAATATTATACATCGAAATGTTAAATAGTTAACTCATAATAGCATCGAACTGTACATCATGTTTAGAAACCAAGCCAGTAATAACATGGTTAACCGTAATAACATCTTGATTGGTACCTGTCATTATACTAATAACTAGAATTGCAAAATTATCGATAGCTTATTACATAGATATATATATTTATTGATGCCAATATAACAAGAAAACAATAGTATCGAGTAATTTATAGCAATTAAAGTATTGACAGCCACATTTTAATTGCAAAACTTTCTGACTTAATAACGTTTAATAATGGAAAGAAATATATTGTGTGCTATTATTATTAGTCATTATAAGCATTATTAAACCTTGATATTTGCGCTATAACGAACATACATCGTTCTACAGTATCACATTAATTTACTTCTCAACTCAAAAAACATTATACAGCACATAGATCGAAAATAGCAGTTGATTTAACGAACACATCGGTACATATAAATAAACAACTGACCTTCCCTAACTCAGTTCATAATGTAATGAAAGCTGGCTTGCATGGTTTCCTTGTCACGGTCATGGCAGTGGATAATTGAGTTTTGTATTGTTACAGGCGGTGGACACAAGCTATAATGCCTCTTATTGTGATTTAAACAAGCACTATAATGCTGCGAACAAAACCTGAATGTTTATTGTCGCCTAGTCATTCTGTTGATATGGCTTGGAACATTAGATAAATAACGTGTTAATCCCAGTATAAATAATTGTTGTTTGCGGTTTCCGAGGCAATTTTAATAAAAGATTTCTCGTAGGTATATAACTTTTTATATATGTATATATGTTTTGGCACAGAATACATATCGTTGCTTTTTAAGAATATCGATGCAAGTAAAAATGATGAATTTTAGGGAATGGGGTTTTTAAATTTCTTCATTAATATGTTAGGTGCATAGCTGAAAAATTTTAACGATCCTTTGATGTCATAACTTTATTGATTTAAAGAAAATTCATCATCGCAACTCTTTTCATGATAAAACAACAAAGATTAATGGTCTTTTGACATACTTAGTTCTATTTGTTAGAATTTTGAGTTACTACGATATTCTTGTAAACCAGCGATATACTACTCCTAAGGCAACACCCAAACGGATTGAATATGATTGGGCTATAAAATTTGTCTGATTAATATTAAGTAATTAGATGTTTTCTTAAATAATTATTAGAATAATAATAGAGTAAAAAATATTGAATCGTATATACATATGTTGTCGAAATTCTTAATTGGTCAATCGTATTTTTGGCTGAATCACAATCGAAGTACTATTGCAAAACCATTAACTTAACCTAACCTACCTATATGCAGGTGTTTTGCCTATTCGTTATTGAAAATGATGTTGACAAAATCTTGCAATCAAAAGTAATTTTGACTGTAACATATACCTACATAATTCTTCCACATAAATAACATCGTAACTCCTGTTCCTGTTTGTTTAGTTATAATGATTTTTTCTTTATATATCTTATAATCGTTTTAAATTAAGCTCATTTAATGACAATATGATGTCGGCAGTCGCATAAATATTACGTCAATGAAAAACGAATTTGTCTTATTGTCAACATCAGGCTAGAACTACACTATGGTGTAGTTGACGTGACACTGAGGTATTGTAATGATGCATCGTGAGGTATTGTAACGTCGGCGTTTTCTGCTTAATCCGTTTTCAAACATTTTAAAAGACGATGAAAAAACTATTTTTTTTAATAATGATTAAGATCTTACATCCATTGATTCCTTTAGGTCAGTTCAATATTTTGAAATTGTAACTATAGTATTTTTTACCGCTCTGGTGTAGTGAATGTACTTCTAACTCCAATTTTGAGTTGCAGGTTTGATATCCGCTCGAGGCAGATATTTGTATTTGTATAAAAATTTTGTTTCTAGGTCTGGGTGTTTATGGATGTCCCCATCGTGACTCGGAAATCACGTAAAAATCAGTCCCGGTATTTATCACAATTACATGTTAATTGATTGAAATGATCGTTACTTTTAGTAAAGAGGTTATTTTTATCTAAATGGCTACTGGCTTTCCCTCAGGGGTCGCGGAGTTCAAATGGCAATCGCTCTGTGTAAAAATCAGTAACTTGCCAATAACTGGACTAAAGTAATAAGCAGACCCTGGTAAAACTGGAAAAAATACCAGGTACATATCATCATGTATTTCTTTTTTTTTATTTTAATACAATTAATAAACTGCTTTGTGTTTGATTTCATTCAGTAACAGTTCATCATCAAACAATTTTATAAAGATTTTAGTGACACATTAATCTATACTTATAATAAATCTGTAGAGAGGTCAATTCTGTACATGAAATATATTTTCAAAATAACTATCAGGGGGTGATTAGTGATCGATACTGATGCCAAAAAGGCAATCAGTAAAATTTTTGTCTGTCTGTCTGTCTGTCTGTATGTATGTTCCTTATAGAAACAAAAACTACTGGACGGATTTTAACGAAACTTAGTACAATTATTCTTCATGCTCCTGGGCAGGTTATAGTATACTTTTCATCACGTTACAATCAATAGGAGCAGAGTAATAAAGGGAAAACGGGAGACTTTACTCCAATTTTTAAGCTTCCGTCGCCTATGCAGCCTTAATGGTTAAAGTTACATAGAAATCGTGTATGACGGAAATATTCTACATAAAATTTCCTAAAAAATATCCCACAACAGCATATGTCTATCTTTTATGGTTGACTCACAATAACACGTGTAACTCCTGATAGTTTAGCAGTTCGGAGAATTCTGATTATATTTGTTTACTCTTACGTTTATAATACTCTCACTCATCACTAATTTATAAAAAGTTAACATTATTACCTATAAAATAAAAAAAAATCATAGAAATCAAGTATTGTGGATTGACATATTATATTTCCCTATTAAATTACGATAGTTAATCTGTCTGTCACATCAAAATCACTGAACCCCGAGGAAGGACATACGCTACTTTTTTTCGAAAAACGACGAAAACGCGGACGAAGTCGCAGGCAAAAGCTAGTACAAAATAAAAGGACGTGACGTGTTGTACGAAATTGACAGGTCACGACACACCACGATACCACAGTGTATGTCTAGCCTTACATTTAGAACAACACGACACGCCAAGATACACTAGTGTATTTTTAGCGTAATACGCAGACGAAGTCTAGTGTATCAGCTAGCGAGATATGTTTTTAAATCGAATACTGTTTCCATCGTAATTTATCCAATGCACGTGTCACAGGGCAATCTCGGAAATATATCATAATGTCAAAGTAATTGTACTACATTGATTCGTCTTACGCATGCCGCGGATCTAATTCGAGAGAGCGTATTTCTGTATGTTTTTAGTATCATGAAATTGGTCCAATTTGCCCAGTATTGTGTATTTTGAGCAATATTCAAATTATGTCTAATATTAATTCGATCTATTCTTTATTTATTAAAAAAAAATAAGCACAAAAGAAAATGAATTTTATACAAAAATATAATTTTTGTTATATCCAATTATGAACCTATTTATCTGAAACAATAACAAATTATTACAATACTTACTACTAAGGTAGCAAAATAGAATCCAACAATTTTTAATTTGTTTTATGTGAAGTTGTTATAATCGTACACATAAGGTCTATCCGCCTTTCTAACGACCTTTGGCTAAATAAGTTAGCAACCTAACAGGAGTAAAAAGTTGAAAGAATGTTAGAACTCACCTCATATTTTACATTAAAATAATCAAGTTTCCCTTGTCGCTAATGTTTTTACATTTCAAGCTAATGTATGAGTGTGTAGCTTTGATAAAAATTGTTGCATAGAAATTTCGTAAAAATTTTGCCCACTATGTATGTATTAAGTAGCACTGAAAGATTATTAATAATACTTTCTATTGTTTGTAGAATTTTAATTATTAAGTTTTCGAACACACGGGATGTTTTATGTTTCAAGGGGTTTTAAGAAATGATAAGATTATAAATTCCCTGAGGTTACGATCATATTTTGATTTATAGTCAATAAAAAACTACAACTACAATATAAAGTAATTTATAAAAAAATTAAGAAGTTTTTAAATTAAATCAATGGCAATAAGCCGTAATCATTATGACATGACAGATAGAAAAACACATGGAACCGAACTAATTAAAATCTCACCACAGAAATCTATTTTAACTGAATGAGCGGAATTGTATTATAGATAAGTGTACGGCTGAAGGCTGATTGTAGTAGTCTCTTAAGGAGCGTAGCAACATTGATCTCACGGCTAGCAGAATATTGGCAACGTATTGCATTGTTCGTCAAAGTTCATGGGCAGAGCCGTTAATTAGATTGTGGCAAAGCTCGATAATAATATTTTCAAAAATGCAATCAGATTATAAATTAAATACCGTTAATTACTTAAAATAAGTAATACTAATTTGAAATGGATTATTCTTTGCTTGAAAATATTTTTGCATAGAAACAGTTTTAAATGATTTTATTGTTTAAAAAGCGGTTGAGACCTTATTCATTTATACGAAATTTGGGAGAGTTATGAAGAAATAGAAGATACGGGTTGTAAAATTATTTTTTATTAAAAATATTTATAAATGCAGCAGTACACTCCCGGTTGCTTTGACCTGAAATTAAAAATCAATAAATTATACCATGGAAATATAACAAGGACACCATATTGTGTGCAGTGTTCATTTCTCATAAGTAGTTACTTATATAATAAGTTATTCAGTATCGTTTCATAACTATGTAATCTTATTCTTTAAAATATGTGAAAATTATACGGTAAATTTTAGTAAACCCATTTAACAAGCAACAGTGAATCGATTGCGATGAATCATGAATAGAATCGTAATACAACAACATTTGAAAGGAATTGTAAAAATAAAGGACAAAATAAGTCTTGTTTAACATTTTAATTAAAAGCATGTGTGGAAGGAAAAAGTTGATATGCCGCGAATTGGATTTTTCGTTGTTTTATGAATGCATAAAAGCGTTATGCGTATACAAACAATTTTTAATCTTAAAACAAACGCATTTAAGGCTATTTAAAAGGACTGTTTTTGAATAAACGCATTTAATACCCTAGTACTTGAATGACCTAGTTTTGCTTGGTATTTTTTTTGATAACCCGTGTTTTTAAGATAGGTTAATAAAATTTCCCAGCCATATTGGTAAAATTTATCGTTTTTTTTTGTATTTATGATATCATATTGCAAACGTATAAACCTAATATTAATACTATCTATAAAAAAGTCCCTTTCTCATTTGAAGGTATTTAATAAAGCGTATTAAATGCGTTTACCTTTAAAGAAAACTTTGAACTCAATTTTCTCGAAATTAAAATTTAGCTACATATCTCCTGTTTCCACTCATGTCTTCACTTGTTTTGTAAAAAATATCTGAAAATTACATTATCTAGATTACCTGATTAGCAATACTGTGTCAAACCACACGGACAGTTGTCAGTTTGAGGAAATGACGTCTAAAGATGTCAAACGTAATTAAGTCTAATTTTGTTTGAAAAGGTATAATAATTTAAAAGCAGATTGGTATATAAAAAATGTAACTAATAATAAGTTTTTCAAATATAGATATAAAGAGACTTTTGCATATTGCAAAATATGAAAATAAATAATGAAAAAGAAACTTTTTTCCGTACTTAGTTTAGATGACTTGAAATTTTTTGAACAACGTTAATTGCGTGGCGCAGAACCAGAATACATTAATATCTCCGAATTTGACCGTTTATGTTTGACACATTATTGCATATCAGCCATCCATGTTTCTACATACATATAGTACATCTATCTCTGCGGGCAATATTTGATAGTGTGAGCGCTGTCGCCGGTGGCGCCGCAGCGGCGGCAGCGCAGCGCCCTCAGCGCGGGGCACCGAACCCGACCCCTCCCGTCCTTTAAGGCGTGGGTCGTGTACCACACTTCTGACTGACCATTATTCTTGCAGAAACCACACTCCTAATAGGCGAGAACTAAACTTATAAGTTTTACTCTCAGATTTTCATAATGATTTAACTGAGGTAGAGCCTAGCTGTAGTGCTACTGACAGCGATGGATTTGCTATAGAGACACTGGACCATTAGCCAGGGTGGCAAAAATTCTATGGCGGCAAAATTCGGGGTGTGAGATATTGTTTTAAAGATTATCAAATAAAATTAATTTATTATACTCTACTTTACTTTTTTAATTTTTAAATAATGTTTTTGTACTACTAAATTTACATAAGTAATGATGTAGATAGACATTTTTCAATTATCAATGAAATTCCGGCCTTACCTACTGTCAACTGGTCGTACACGGGCTGACATAGTTGACGATCATCGTAAAGTAGCTAAAATAATTGCGTTTCGGACGGTGACTAAGAGAGCCGGAAGCCTAATCCTTCCGCAAATTTTTTCATTTTAAAAAATGCAAATGCTTACTGCTCCCTGCTGCAAATGTCCATGGGCGGCGGTGATGTGTAAAGTACCTATACAGCTCCATTTCGATAAGGTGATAGAACAAGAAGCCTAATTCCCTCTCCTATTTCCTGTCATCCCTAATTTGTTTTTAAGCTGGAAACATTTTTATGGTTCCTCTGGTGTAGCAAATGTCATGGGCAGTGGTGATCACTTAACATCAGGTATTTTTTTTTTATATAATAGGGTGTTAAGTGGTCACTATCGCCCATGGACATCTGCAACACCAGGGATGTTGCGGGTGCGTTGCCGGCCTTTAGTGAAAAGGTGTCTATACACTCGACGCTTGAAAACCCCCAAATTATAGCGCTCAGGGAAAACCTCAGGAGGAAGATCACACCTTGCAAGTACGCGGGAAAAAGGACCGTGAAGCCCGCACTGTGGAAGATGACCATGCATCCAGGTGGTGTGGATGATATCGAGTCCTGAGGCGAAGGGTGCGATGGTAAAAGCGAGACGGTGGCACCACGTCAAAGAGTTCGTCAGAACACTCCCCGTTGTACAGACGGTAGAAAACACTCAGAGAGCCAACGTCTCTCCGTACATTTAAAGGTTCTAAACCGTCTATGAGATTGGGATCGTCGACATTGCGAACTGCCCGGCGTTGGATGGAGTCAAGTGGTTGGAGCTGGTATTGGGGGGCACCTGCCCAAAGGTGGGAACAGTACTCCACATGAGGACGGACCTGAGCTTTGTAAAGCAGAAGTCGATGTCCTGATGTGAAGTACCGCCTCGCCCTGTTAAGAACCCCAAGTATATCCCGTCCGCTCGTTTGCCAACTATTTTTTCTACCAACTTCAAAGAAGGAGATTTTATATTACGGTGTTTTTTTCTGCCTGCTTGTTTGACAGTTATTTTCATAAAAAAATGTAGTGTTTTACATTAATATAAGCAAAGCCGATTGAAGTTATTGATTTATTTAATACAAGCATAAAATACAAGAGGCTTTATAATATACATTAGATATTATCTTAATTATAAAAAAAATAATGACAAATATTATTGTGTTGCATTATAATTTTAAGTTCCTTACCAAATATTTTTGTAGAGAAAACCGTTGTTGGCGAAGTGTATCAACGAATTTCATCAAGAGGTTGAATTGGTAGGAAGATAAAGAAAAGAGCGCGGCTCGCTGCAAACACATGGCCTTTTCGAAGTCCGATTGATATTTAGACTCTTTCGACTCTGCAATTCAAATAATGCATTCATGCAAAATATATAAAAAATATATATTAAAAAAATCCATCCATTGATGAGAGATAGAGAATAAATAAAAAATATACAATAATTAAAAATGTTTATGTTTAATCCATACACTAGTAGACGCGAATTGCTCGTTTAAAGATATAAGATATATACATAGGTTAATAAAATTTACCAACCACATTGGTTCCATCGATCGGTTTATTTTATGTGTTTATGATATCATATTGCAAACGTTTAAACCTAATATTAATACTATTTATAAGAAAGTCAATACATATATGTAAATATTCATGTAAATATTTTAACTTTATGACCACTAAAGGAAAAAACCGAGATGTTTAAACTTATTTTAAATGTTAATAAATAACTGACTGATAATTTGCACTAGAATAAATAAAAACATAGGCATTATTTTGTAATTTAAATATATATAATATATGTACTGTTATACGATTTAGGTATATGTTTCGAAAATCTTTGCAACATATGCAGGCTCTTGGATGTTCTCCTACACCACAAATAAAAATATTTATTTAGCATTCGAAAAATGTGTCGAAGTTAAGCCCGGAAAACTTGCCGTTTTTCCGTTAATATCCACTTCTTTCATCCACTGTGTCAACTAGGAACCTTATTAAAAAAATTGTAGTGAGAATAAATTAACAACAACATGGGTAGTAAAAAAATACACACCGCTTTTTTTATTCAGAGTCTGGCTTTTATGAGTATAATTTCGTTCATTACCAACATTTTCCCCGTTATCAATGGTCACTTGAGCTTCTAACACAGCCGGATCCAACTTAACAGCCAACAAAACATCTGCAAAAAAATGCATAATTAAGTAAGTGTACTTAATAAGGATAAAGATAAAAATATTGTTAATCTATGAGCTATGTATTTTCGTTCTTCGTATGTTGTATTTATCAATACTTTTATATTAATTACAAGTTTACCGTTAAAAGCATTAAAAAACGCTTTGGAACCCAGTTCTTTAGCAATAATTTAATTAAGGTATAATTATTGTATGTAGTTCAGTGTCGGTATCATTTGCGCTCTAGGCGATTTATATAAATAGCACTTTAGAACATTTATGCAATAACAAAATTTCGTATAATTTTGAATAATTGAAATATAAATCTTGAATAAAGTTGTTCACTTCGTGCTTCTGCCGTCAGATTGTGCGCCCTGGGCAATCGCTCGGTTGCCCATAATTTACGTGCTTGAAAATTTATATAATTTAATTATCCAATACATTGTCTATATACAGATGTCAGATGATTGTTTTTTTTTAAAGTAAATTAATGAGTACAATGTATTTTTATTTATAATACAATAAATAGACTAGCCTTCCTATTAACTATTGTTTGCAGTTAATTGGAACTGTGTTGTAAGATAAATAATAATTAATAATAACAGGAAAAAATCAAGTTTAAATTGCCCATGGAAAATAAAAATTGCGAAAAAGAAAAACTTAGAAAAAAGTTATTATAATTGCTTTTATACTTACTGCTGACATTTTTCTCATTGTAAAGATGATGCAATTGCAGGCAAAAGTAACAAAATAAATAAAAACAAGGAATTTAATGAAATTATAATATACTATTAGATACTACGACGCTGATAAGCAATACTGTGTCAAGCCACACGAACTTAGTTTTGAGAAAATGGCGCCTAAAGATGTCAAACCTATTCTTAATAATTTTTTTTTGAATAAGTATTTATCCATATTTTCTTTCCTTTGATGAAAAAAAGGTATAATAAATTAAAAGCGGGTTGATATATTTAATATATTATCTAATAAAAAGTTTTTAAAATTACAAAATATGGAACAACCTTGAAATTCGAAACAATTAATTAGGAATATTTTTTCCGTACTTATTTACTTATATAACTTTATTTTTATTAAATATGGTTAAATAGGTGATGCAGTATAAATATACATCCATATCTCCGAATTCCACTTTTTGTGGGTTGACACATTATTGCTTATCAACAATAATGTGCAGCCACATATATGTAGTTGTATTAAAGGATATTTGTTAAAAATAAAAAATAAAAACATCAAAAGACATCAAGATGAAAATGAAGAAATAGTACTGACGCCTTTGCGTAATAAAAATATTTTAGTTGTGTATTTACATAAAATAAAGTGAGGAGGAGAAATTACTAGAAATGCAGGATTACGTCGGGAATTGAAAACCTTGACCTGGTTTTCAAAAGAACGTGGATGAAATTGGTTTTTCTTTGAAAGAAAATTTCTTCATTTTAAATTACAAAATGTGTTTTTATTTTCATCCTGTTAGTGAATACCTCATTTTACCTTCTAACTAAGTATTGTAAGAAGGAACTTTATAACTGTGGTTTCTATTAGTCATATTCATTGGGGTAAACAAGTTTTGATATTAGGGGAGGGTTAGCGAGGAGTCAGTTTGTAATAAAATATAGTTGAATCAATTGTTGGATTGTGCTATCATTAAAAAAATATTAAATATTTGTAGACCCACAATCTTACCGGACTGAATGTTTGATTTATCTTGAACGCAGGCAATTTTAGGTATGGACTTCTGAAACAATACAAAACATTTAGCGTTATTCTTTAGTTTTATTTATCCAACAAATAGTATGTGTGTATGATAATACGTAATTTTATGACAGTATAATTAATTTAATTGTCTAGATCAATGACATTATATAACTAAAGATCTGTTATAAGTAAGTAATTTTATAACCCAGAATGCCGACCATTTTAGACAACGTTTCCTAGAAACCACCTAGCAACTGAATATGTGAGCCAACCAGTCAATTGACAAGCTTATCAAAGTTGAAAATGGGTATAGACTTTCCACGTATTGACCTTTTTCTACGTTAATGCACGAATTACATATGTCAGTTTCACTTTCGTAATTGATATAAAACAACTCTGTGTCTAGTTAACAGTTACTTAGGTAACCTTACGAAAGCTGTTGCTATCAAAAATATAGGCACTGACAGTAAAATATTTCAGGTGTAAAGTAATGACAAATTACATCTTTATAAATCAGTATGAAAGACCAGAACTTATTATTGTAATTGTCACCTAAAGGGGCGCTAGTGCAATTCAGCGTCAATGCAAGCCCTTGACCGAGACATTACCTCACTCTCAAAGAAGATGCTCAGCGTGTGTAGCTATACTATAACTGCGTTTTGTTAGGTGAGTGAGAGAGTCTCTCTAACTCTCTCTCTAATTCTCTTTATTCTCTTTCATCCTTCATTCCTTTTTAAGTTTGCGTTTGTGACACCTCTAGTCTATCTAAGCAGAATATCAGTTATCGATATCAAATGTTTAGTCATGTAACTAAGTTATATGCCATTATAAAAATAATAAATATATACTAATTTTCAACTTCTAACAATGAAATTACGTTTTTTACTACCTGTTTTTACAATGGTCCATTCACTTATCACACTAATACCTATATTAGTATAACTTGACATTGCAATAGTTTTTATCCGCGATATCTCTTAAGTTATTAGCTTATATAATGTACCCTATTTCTTTTTTCGTACTCCTGACAATGTGTTAGACGTGAATGCGTAATAAACAAACAAAGATTCGCGTTCTATAATTATAATATTAGTTAGGATATCGGCAAGAGGTAATCACTTTTAATGACTATGATATTCTTTGATATTAATAGGAAACAAACGTTGTTCTTCATATTTAAATTGAATGTAAATTTTAGCATTATCGTAACTATCGTAAATTTATAATTTGGTTTTATATTTCATTGAAAACTCTGAAGCAGTTGTTTAAATATTGCTATAATAATAACATGATACGAATACATACCGAACAGGATAATGTAGGTAATATTTCTTGAAACGTAGTCCTTTCATCAAAAAAATTGTGGTGGATTGTTGTTATATCCATTATTATATGGAAAACAAAAGTAATTAGTAACGAAATTATAATAAAGGAATAATTTACAACTATATTAACCAGAATTCTTTTATTAATGTGTTTTAAGGAACACGAAGTTTTTCGTTTCGTAGCTACCCTCTTTTAGTTGTTAAATAAAAATAAGATAACTTAATTCTTGTTTTATATTTATAGAAAATTAAAAAATATGAAAAATTAAATAACATTTAAAATCTCTAATAATATATTTTTTTTATTCAATTCTTAAAATATCGGATACATTTATGGCTTACTACGCCATCTAGGTTTTAAAGGTAGAACGATTAGTATAAGTTGCCTTTTAGTAAGCAGTTATTAGTAGATTGTAATAGATGGCGCTGATTTAGCAAAAGTTTCGTTAAAATTATTTTATCATAATCTTTTATCAGATAACTTTTATGTTTGTCAGCGTATAACTTTTATGTTATTTATATAAGTTACCGATATACAAAGGATATAACATACAATTTCTTGACTCTACCTCAATATTGTGTGTGAATATGCATATCAAAACCCTAAATATTTTCAATAAAAAAAACTGAAAAGGCGTTCTTATTTTACATATTAAATAAAAAAATAAGTAAAACATAAAACTAAAACTAATTTGTAGCCGGAGTGTTCACGCGGTCGCGTCCGGCTAGAGTAGAGACCTAGAGTCGTGCGCCCGCGACGACGATATCCGAGAGCGCGACGTTTAGTGTAATCGTCATTTAGATGTAACCAAGTGCGGTCGTGTTTCTGCAGGGCTCATTGTAGTTCGCACGAAAGCCCTTAATTAGTGCCTATTCAAATGTAGTCCCCTTGCTGTGTCCTACGTCAAAGGCTACCTGAAATTCGAGAGGAAAATCGATGCAAACGTAAGTTTAT
This sequence comes from Hypolimnas misippus, assembly GCA_037950945.1. Classification (NCBI taxonomy): domain Eukaryota; kingdom Metazoa; phylum Arthropoda; class Insecta; order Lepidoptera; family Nymphalidae; genus Hypolimnas; species Hypolimnas misippus. The sequence goes on along the minus strand of JBBEEQ010000006.1, from coordinate 8,570,316 downwards.
CTTTCTCTTTTTCTATTACTCATTGTGGACATATTGCACAACTTTCAATACAAAGGTTTTCATGGAAATAGGTCAAATAGAGTATTCAATTCATGTCATTTTATGATTTAATACTCATTTGTGTTTAATAACATTCACATTCTTTACTTACATACTCACTTTCTCTTCAGCATCCGCTGAATTAACCTGTAGTAATTATACAGCTTCAAAGCAAGATTTCTCGTCTTTGTTACTTTTAACATATTCAAAGTTAAATAAACTAATATTGTAATGTACTACAAACCATGGATACACACTAAAAATGTATTTAGAGGATTTAGAGGACATCGTGGAAAATTCAATCTTTGAATACTTTTTGACGGGGTACCGTCTAGACGTGAGGCACTTGACCCCAATCGGTGTATGAACCGAATGCTCCGAACAATGTCCCCACAAACCATTAAAGAACACGTGGTTATATATATAGAACACGTTGTGAGGCAAACGTAACTAGCCATTTATCATAATATCACCTCTTTATTAAAAAAAATTAAGAAAACATTTATATTTTTTGCTTATATATCGCGACAGACAGGCTCTAGACTCTGCCAAAATTGTTGGCATATTTCAGTGAACTTTTATCTTTTGTAGTCTACCTTGAAATGTTGGAATTCACACAAACTGTGCTAACCGACCCTGTTTCAGTCGTTACATGTAATTCTCATGTAGATAACAATTGGATTTATAAACGTACCAAGGCATATTATCAATGGGTTTTGTTCAATGTCATCTATAGTAAAACTGGGTATGAGATAAGCTGGGTATGGAAAAGTACAAAGTGACGATAATTTAGTTTCATAACGCTTTGATGCTTCATATAATTATGAGCTATTTATTATAATTATTACAATGTAGAATTCGTTTATAGATAACATGTTGAAATTATATACATTTAAATAATGTTAATATATATATTGAGGAAGGCTATATTACATCACGCTACGCCTCATAGGAGCGAAGCAGTAACTATAAACGCGAGTGAACCGCAAGGAACACCTACTTTACATATAAAATGAAACTTTATATATCAGACTTGAAATTTATAACAAAACATTAAAATATTATATAATTGTATATGAAAGTCGTCTACATTTAGATAGTCGCAGTATAGCATCACATGCCGTCTCTCTCAAGATAGATGCTCGGGCGTGCGATTCGTATGTAATTATAAATAAGGAATAATAAAATGACTCAAAAATAGTTATATTAATAAAAGGGAAAGTTTAAACTCGTCATGTGTTACCCTTTACTGGTGACGGGATGGCTGGTCCAATTTTTGCAAAAAAATCGCAAGTAAGATTCAAGGGGGAATAGCCAACGTTCTTGACACTGTTCCGTGCAGTCATTATTTATATAGTAATTATTCTTAATTAGCAAATATTTATCAGTACTTTTTGTTCAATATATGTAAGTATTATATTAAATTGTAAAAGAAATATTCCAAAAGTCGTACTTTCTGTCCAAGGACTTTACGATAATTTTAAACTCTTTAATAAATATAAAAAATTTGAAAGGATAATAACTTATATTATAGTTAACGATTCGTAATAAAGGCAGGTTAAAGTTCAATTTGTGGTTGTATAAATAAAAAAAAATAAACAACCAAATAAAATAACATAAAAATTACAATGGCCTCGTTATTTATTATATTAGTATATAATTATATACAATATAAATGTTCGAAAATTTATTGCAAAAAATAACCATTATAACTTATGAAAACGCGGAAGTGAATTCCAGAAATTGCAAATGATTCGATCGTTTTGAGTATCGTTATCGAATATTTTGATAATCTTTCTTCGAAATACAATCGGAAAATCATTCATAACTCTTGTTATCATGTCGTAAGATACTATATAGTAACACAATTCTTTTTGTATAAAATACAATTGAGGCCATTTTCAATGTAATAAGTTAGAAGCGAATCTTTATAAAATATCTGATGATAGCATAAAAACCTAAAGTTTGAAACGTACAAGAATAGACAATGTCCATGTGGATTTGCACTTCATAGGGGAAGAAGTCTTTATTTCTATATAGACATGCATACATAATACAATGTACGTACATATATAAAAAGTTAGGTTAGTAAATGGTAATACATTTGTAACTCAAGAACGGCTGCAAAGATTTTTAATATATTTAATTTATTAGTTTTGTCTCCACTCCGAATAACATGCATACATTTGATAACATCAGAAAATTAACCAAAAAAAAAGTTATGAGGAAAATTATATTTCTATGGAGTTTTTCAACGTATATTGATTTTGAGAAAGTTAGCCGGGTCAGCTAGTATTGTTGTATACAATGTTCGTCAGTTCTAAGGATATAAATATGAAAATTGTTTAATCTTCTATTTATAAAAACGAGAGTCAGTTGTATAAGCGTTTGAAAATTTAATTGAAACAGCTTTTAAGATACAAATTTACAAGGGAGAGCGACATTTGTATGAAAGGAAGGGTACTCCGTTACTACGTGGTTGCCTATAGGAAAAACCATAAATTATTCGGCACGTGTAATTACAAAGTATATAATAATGTCATTATGGTAGCTTAACAATCAATTAACTGTTGTTGTGGGTATCAAAATGAATCATTAAAACATGAAACGTTTATCTTAAGGAAAATTATTTATGAATATAATTTATTTACATGATTCTTTTTATTGTTATCGTTAAATAAACTAATATATAAAGCACAAATCTTCTATTGTAAGAAAGAATTGTGCTATGTTATTTTTGCAAAATAAGCACTAAATATTTGTAATTCTCGCCTTATGTTATAGCTTTACAAAGTCAAAAGAATTGCACCCTCTAATTTTTGGATAGGGAAATGTATTCGGAAACATAATTCAATGAAAACAAATAATGTAGTTATCATAAGGAAGTAGAGCTTATATATTTGTATGACGGACGTCATTCAATACAATCTTTAGGAAACCTTTAATTTTCTATTTGTTTTATGATTGTAAAAACTACAGAACTAATTATTAAAACTTTCGCTTTTGAAAGCCTATAATTATTGATAGTTTAAAAACGGGAAAAATATTGTATGTTTTGATATCAATAGTTTTCAACAATTAATCTTCTAGCATACATATATTTTATCTCGCTCAAATAACGAGCCTTAACGAGTTATATCTCCATAACAATAAATACAAAAAGATCCAAAATACGTGAAGTCACATGCGAAGTTTAGGTTTACATATTTTAAATGTGACATTAAACAAAATTAACAATCTCACGGATGCAGTTTTAATTAGAAAAATAACAAATATTTAATATTACAATTATTCATTTACTACGGTTACAATTTTTGAGCTAAATAAAGAATATTTTACACGCTTTAATATAAATTTAATGATATGGATAAAAATTATTCTTTTGTTTAGATTTTAAATAACAAATAATTAGTCACGCCTTTATTTGTTCCACTTAAAAAAAATAAAAACAAATTTTTGCATTATTAGATGTAATAAGGAATAAGCTTTCGCTGGAAGTATTAATAGATCAACTTACCTATTATTATATTAATAATAATTAAAGGATTGCATTTAAACCTCCAAAATGTATTATTGTTAATGTATCAAATGTTAAAGTTCCATTCATATTCTTGTTTATAAAAGTTTATAATTACTCTTTGAAACTATTAATATTCTGTTTATTGCTTTTCTATAAAAAAGACGATTTTCTAATAGTACTTTCATAAATTAGTAATTAAATTTCAATACTTGTTAAAAGTAGCTTTTCTTTATTTGACACGCCAACTTTCAAATAAATTTACCGGCTACATAAACCTATTAATATGTTGACAAATACAAATGTATACTTTAAAAACCAAATATGGTTTAATTTTTTTTTTTATTATTTAAAAAAGTTTTATAAAATATATAAGAAGATTAAATGTGAATAAAAGAATGAAACAGCTCTTATTATATACATATAAACACCATTATTGGAATTAAAAGGTTTATTTATTTCAAGTATTCTACTTTACAATAAAAAATTCCTGGAATTACTTATTTTCTGTTTCAAGCCTTTTAATCCTATTATAATAGTACTATAAAATATAAATATTTCTAAAGAACTATTTTGTGCCGATATAATACTTTTACAGATAGATAAGAAATGATTCATTTTATGTGCATTATGAATTCTACCTAGATATCATGCGGTATTGTTCTAATAACTATTATTCACGGGCTCGTTGAGTGGCAGCCACGCGGTTATCATGTGACGAGCAATGACATTTATTGACCATAAAACATAAGAAATCTACAAATTCATTCGCTTTAAATATAAATTCAAATTATGACTTTCTGATTTATCTGTTCTCAATTTTCCGTACATGCGATAAAATTTTGAGATAAGTAACTTGAATGGAGGTTATATCAAAATTGGTTCTTAAGATCCTAAAAGTATATGATCAAGTAATCGTAATTATCATTCAATTTAATACAATATCATATTGCCTAATAGATCTATAAGTATTTATCTTGATAATTAAAACAATGTGTCTTATGTACAACTTTAGATTTTACTTGGATTTAAAATGATACAAGACCAAGGTGTTTCTGAATGCCACTAGCACTATGAAGACGGTCAATATTAAAGAATATTTAAAACTTCACTAGTTCAACGATGTAAAAAATGCCAAATAATGTAGAACCAACCAACCAGGGTTAGACTATTTATGGAGTTTAAAGTATTTATCAATATAAAAAAAAACATTCATACATTTTGGTACAGTCCATATGCAACATGATGGACTAAAATAACAATATTTTTTTATATATCTACTGTCTATGAACGTGAGCAAAGTAATCAATCATCAGCGTCATTAAATCGTCACCACTCATGAAGTTAAATTAGAATTCCGCGCGGAAGTTTACACTGAACGTATCTGTCTATGTTTGAACCACGATATGACATATTTTATGACTCCAGGACTATTCGTGGTACATTTATTTTATACTAGCATATCCAAATTTATCAGTGGTATTATAATATAACTTTCGATATGTTCTCCTGGATTTTAGCACCTAGTTTTTCGACTTGGACAACTTAACCTCGCAACTAGCTAAAGATTAACTTAATGTGTGATGTGTGATAATGATTGAACTAAGTGTGTTATCAGAGTTGGAAATGCTAATAGATTTTTAACATCAAATAGTATGAACGTAACAAATTTATCATACATTGTTAAGAAATTATTTAAAATATTTTAATACAAAAAATACCCTTCGCCGTATTTAAAACATGCTGCTCCCGATGCCCTGTACGTCCTCTGTCAGAGGCCCTTCATACCTGTTAATTTCACAGAACGTTCGCGAATGTACGAGCATGAACGTTTAAATCGTTTAGAAGACACGGCCACCTTGGCGCGGGCCGATTAATCGGTCATCTTATCTCGCAGACTAATGTTAACATATGATCATATTGTCCATTAAACGATACTGTTACGAATGACCGCCCAGTTATAAGTTCAAGGTTTCAAATTATTATAATCTAGACCTTGTTAATGTATACTAAAACAATCTAATAAAGATAAAGAAAATTTTGAAAGGTATATTATTTTAGATAATCATCTATGCTAACATTATAAAGAGATAAAATTCGTTTGTAAGTTTGTATGTATATAGGGGGGTAATCTCTAAAATTCGGATCCGATTTAAAAAAATCGTTTTGCGTTCAATAATCCTTTTATTGAGGAAGGTTATAAGCTATATTACATCCGTCTACGACTCATCAGAGCGAAGCAATAGCTATATACGTAGGTGAAGCCGTGAGGAGTAGCTAGTAATACATAAAATATAGCCTTATTTTATATATTACTAGCTGATATCCGCGAGTTCGTCTGTGAAAATTAAAACAAATAAAATTTCTAAAGTAAAAGTAACCTAAGCTGCTTCTTATAATCTTAGATATTTGTGAATCTAGTCAAAATCAGTCCGGCCGTTTCAAAGATTAGCAAAAACAAACAGAGGGAAAGACAGAGAGACGAAAATTTATCTCTTCATATACGTATTATTTTATACAAAATCTATGTCAACGCGAGTAAAAGCTCGTACATATCTAAGCTTGAAAGAAAAATTCAGTATATACAGTACGGAAAACGTGTACGAAAAACAAGTGCATCAACAAGTCAAGTGCAATTTGTTTTTACCCATCTGTCTTTACAGAAAGTTATATTTATTATAGTTATTTTCGAATATTTTTTATTAAAAAAGTATATATGATTATGCGCCCAGAAGATCCAAGAGTGCCGCGTCTTAAGAATCCAGTTTTTACTCAATATAAAGGATAGTTCAAAATGAAACTTGATAATAATTTTTTATTTATATTATTTATGTTTATTCAGTATTGTTAAAAAAATAATGCGTTAATGGTAGTTTTAGGTGATAATTATATTCAATGTAATATACCTACGCATCAAGGCTACAACTTTCGCTCTATCGCAGTACCTGAGAAAATTAGGCATGTTATAAATGTAAAATGAATAAAGATCGATAGAAAAAGTATTTTTCTTCGAAAATATCCTTTTTTACATTGTTTTAATTTTCAGAAAAGCGTTACGTTTTCTTTTCGTCAAAGAGTTTGCAAAAAATAGAGAATGTTATCTTGGATAAACGATAACAGTGCAAATAATACCTTTATTCTTTTGAGTCGAAAAAGAATATTTAAATAAGTATTTAAACAATACCATTCTAGGAGTTTCTCTTTGAGTTAAAATGATTTTATATCATAAATTGTAATTAAGAATATTCTACAAAGCATAAGCAATTACACATAACTTTTAATGTATAAAACAATTTTGCTTGCTTTGTCAACTCTAAGGTGCTTTAATTATTCTGTTTTAGTACACGTGGGAAACTATTATTCTAAATAAAACGTATTAAAAATAACGACACGTTGCCAAGTCAAAAGTAATAATGAAATACTTTGTTGCTAAAACATTTCAATTATGTAGGTACTTAATTAATAACTTATAAAATGTATTTTACTTATATAATATGATAAAGCATAGCCATGAAACTACGCTCTTTTATATACACGGAAATAAATATATAAAATTATTTCGTTCTGTTACCTTCAATACAAATAGTTGTTCCTATGTACACATTACACATGTTTTAAACACCATCTATGACGTCGCTACTGAATGTTTTGCAGTCGTATATATGTTTTTCTTATTTACTATGTTTATTGCAGATCAGTAGCGGTCTAAGTCAGTTACCGACCATCCGCCACCGTCATCAGCAGTATCATCCCGATGGGTTGAGAACGCCGACATTCTGTTTGTGGGCACACCACCGACGCTGTAAGTAATACTAAAGTATACAATAAAAATGTAAATATGTTAGCAGATCTCAAGTATCAACATCTATGTAGGTATAAATACTACAATATGCAATGCGTAAAGAAAACACATAATTGAACCTAAAGCGTACCTAATTGAAAACGTTATACTTAATGCATGAAAGTATATAACGTCAATAATAAGAATTAAAAATGGATAAATTGTAGAAAACGTTATATATAGTACTTGAAAGTATATAACGTCAATAAAAAGTGATAAAAAAAGATTGATTCATGAATTATTATAATGTAGTTAAGGAACGAACAACAACAAGTTACGACATATCGTAATAACTTTTGGGTATTGTCATTATTAGAGTCAATTTAAGATTTTCCAAGATTTATAAAAAATAACACTGTATCTGCTACTTTTTTACGTAATAAATATCAGAGTTATTGGATTATACTTATATAATCTGCCACATTAGCTTAAGGTTTTGTCACAGTTCAATTTTATCATTGTTAAAATAAAAAATTGTTTAAAAAAAAACTACACGTTTTTCATGTGACACGTGCAATTACGTGACAAAATAAAATGTTACCTTGCATTTTATTCCTAAAATATTTCTTTTTGCAAGTAGACAAATAATTTCGTGTGATTAAAGCATTTTTCATTCGAGCCAACGCACATACAAATTCTATTTTGTAATCTAGTACGCGTAGTGATGAATTCAATCTATCGAGTTTAAGCGTCAATACAATTAAATGTTATTTCCAAGTAATTAACGTATCCTGCGATATTTTTTTAGACCGACAATATGTTATCTACTTTTTTTTTCAAGGTTTGAAGTCAATAACCGTTTTATTAGTGCTCCTTACCTGGTTTTACAGTATCTGTAACGTTACACGGTCATGGCTTTTATAACTACAAGCTAAAAGTTTCTCTTTTTTGGAAGTTGTCAAACGTATAATCATATAATATATATGTAACAGATTATAGGTAATATAAGACTTGAAGATATATTCCTAATATTTTTTTGTAAAAAAAATATTTATATTAAAATAGAGTTTTATTAATTAAAATTCGAAACAATATGAGCGTTAAATATTTTTTACGTATATGGTACGTATGCACACGTGGTCATGTTACTCTCTCCGCTTGAACTAATAATATAATTATTGACATTCAGTAACAAGTTCAATGAACTCTGATGGTGTTCCGTTCACCGTTGGGGGCATTCACTGCATGCATGCATTTAAGTGCATTCACCCATGCAACTTTTTTAAACCAGCGTCTATTTTAAACTTGTACTCTTAATAATCATCTTTAGAATATTGTATATAACTGTATATACTGTGCTAAAAATTGTTATTAATTTTATTATAAACAATTTATTGATGTTCAAAGAGAGAGAACTTGTATCATTTAAATACTATTTACGTCAGTTCAAAAGAATAGCTATTATATATGCGTAGAATAAAAGAAATCTTAAAAACAATGTAGATGCATTATTTATTGTGTACCCTATGTACAAGAAAAAAGGTTTTAGTCGAATTGAATACATTATCGTTTATAAAAGTCAGAACTGTAAATCAGTAAGACAAAGGGAAAAATTAGGAAACATGATCAAATATAACAGACATTTCTTGGTTTCAATATCACGGTCGCCTGCCATTGACCACTGTTTTTTTTACTTAAAAAATGCGGCTAAAGGTATGTCGAGTGTCCAGTCGGCCGAGATTACGACCCGTCGCGATTGACGTGTCCGAGCAAGCTCGATCGCAAATGTTTAATTGGGCTGATATACTGTATAACGAATGTATAAAGCTGTAGAAAATGTTTATATGTGTTGAATCAACATGTCGAATTAGGGAAATAATTTATTCTTTTAAATATTACGTAACCCGTAGCAGCGGAGCAGTAAATATACGGATAAAGCCACAAGGGACATCTAGATTAACTGTACTAAGGGATCGTTACGGGTCTCGCGCATTAGTATCTAAGACCAAGACCATTGGACACAAACTAGATCAAGCGCTTTATAGGTCAATATCTTCGATTACGCTTAATTGGCTAAAGACCATTCGAACTAATCCATGGAGAAGATTACGCGTCCAACGGAATAGTTTTATAAAAAATTTGGTCTAACATAGTCACTAGTTTTGGACTTTGTTTACTAGTGCACGAGTTCTGTAATGATATGCCACGAGTTTATACATACTTCAGCGTCGATAACACAATCTTTTCCCTTAAAGCTTTTTTTATTAAAATACTTAAAATGCCGTAGCTCTGATTTTTTATCATACAAATGCAGTTTCGTTGCCTTATTGGTTGCTATTTTTTAATTTTGACATTTACCATATTTGTTTACTAATATACGAATATAAAATCTTATATCATATATCGTGAATAACATTCAACAAATCAGTTCTATGATATTCAAAAATTGCTATTTTAAAATATGGTTAAATATTTTGAAGTAATCCTTTTTATTTACAGAGGAAAAATATATTTTGTAATGAAGTTACAATCGTTTTCTATATTAATGTTTATAAACTTTCAAAAAAATTGTAAAATTGAGGTTCAGTGAATAATTTAATTAATCAAAAACAATTATTAACAGGAAGATATTATTGATTATTTTTAACATCTCGTTCCGAAATTACGTTTTAATTCGCTACTTAAATTTTTTTATCAGAATTCTTAAAACATTTTTATTAACAAATAATTTTTTAAACAATTTATTGCTTACTTAAACATCATTAAGCTGATACTCTGAGCATTAAGCTCAGTAAGAGTATGTGAACACAATGTAAAGAATGTCGGTATGCATCTACCTGCGTCCTTGGTTAAACTCATTTTGGAAATACCGTTAAAAAACTCCAGTTTTTTATATTAGCTAATGTGTTCTGACTTGAGATTCTTCAGGCTAAGATTCATAGTAAAATTCCATAAATTAGTAGATAGACTTTATTGATTACTTTATACAATAGATATATTCTGATAATTGTCACGTATTTAACATTATCCAAAAATGTTTTAAGATATCAAAACTATATAGTACGAAAACAAGTTTGTTTATTAAATGTTTCGAATATAAAAGTGATTTACACACCATTTTTTTTAAATCAAGTACGCGTGGCTTGCCGTACCTAGTATTGCTCATCAGCGTCCAAATAAATAAGAACTTTTGATAAGTAGTAAGTACAAAGAGGGTGCAAAGGCGGACTTTTTACTAAGAGTAATTTCTTACAGAAAACCTTAAATAAAAGAATTTGTATGTGAAAAAAAGAATATATTACTTTATAGTTTCTTAGTACTCTTTATTGTTGAATAAATTAATCTTATTATTTACTACGTTAGTTTTGCTATTTCCTCTGGCTTTGTTCATATGCTTTTGTCTACCTTTAAGTTTCTTACAATTTATTTAGTATGAAATACAAGCAACAAGTAAAAGTATAGGTACATATGTTGTTGTTTTAATTGGTTTTAGTGTCCTATAGATAAAGTCAGCAAGAATAAAACTGAAAATTTATAAAACAAATAGTTTTTTAATATGTAAATAACATTCTCGTCTCGCATTATCTATATATTTACTAAATTGGGGTTTGGGACTTTTCAATAAGTAATAAGATATTAGGAAGTACATAGGTATATAATATCTTATTATTTTACCTCGCAGACGGCGCCAAAGCAATAAGCAGCACTTAAAGAAGTAAGAACCCATGTGTTACTAAAATAACACGCAATTTCACGCCTGCGCACTTCATTGATCCTTTGATCCCAACGGTCACTCAATATTATTGACTAGAGCACACGATTTATGTTCTCTTTTGACGTAATCATTGTTATATACAGATCACTTGTCAGAATATATATCATTTTAAAGAAATTGTAGGCTCTTTCAATATTTGCGCGAGTAAATATGTAAACGGTTTACTGGGACGTCGTTATCTTTTTTTTTAAATTATAATTTTATTCTTGTTTGTGTATTTTTCTCTTAAATGTGTTGCTACTCGCATTTTCCCTGTAGAACCTATGTATGTAGATAAAAATTCATGAGTGTCAGTATATATGCCTGTATACTCTCTATGAACTCCAAAAAGGCTAGTCATTTGATGAAATATTAGACAATCTACAGATTTACCCATTTGATAGTGTGAAATTCAGTAGCGATCGGATCAACAATTTTTATTGCAAGCTGGTCGCTTGTTTAAATATAAATACTCGTAGTTTAAAGTAAAATATGTAAACAAAGCTTTTATACAGAGTATGCGTGACTTTATGAGAGAGATTAGATTAGATTAAAGATACATTTTTAGGTCAATATTTGTCCTCGAAAAATTTTGACAAAAATATTCCATAAAGCTTTCGTTGTAGTTATAATTCTACATTTTTTTTTCGTATTTATAGGCCTTTTTAAAAGCAAATTAATGAAAAAAGTATATTACATTTGATAATAGTTACATGAAACATTTAATAAACGCAAATAACCAATTCTGATGAAGATGTTTTGTATTCACTTCCTATATAGTTTGGTATTTGTAAAAAATATTTCGATTTTATTATTTTTATTTATTACATATGAATATCAATATTACCAAAGCTCGTTAAACACCATATCCCAGCTCTCAGAAATACACCCGAAGAGAACATCATCGTAAAGTTTATAAAACCAAATGTATGATTTGGCTCTGGTCAGTACTGATTTACTTCAGATATGTTTACGCATTCGATGGACGTCCTTTCAAATTTCTTTTGATATTTATATATTTTAATATAAAAGTGTTTACTTCGAACTCGTAGCCGGAGAACGATTGGCAAGTCTTATTTATGTAAACAATTTTTGAATGTAACAAACAACTTCTTTTACATATGTATACCGACATTTTTAAAATTTTAAATTTGTTATGTTTTTATTTTATCTTAAAGAAAAGTGAGTCTATTTATATCTATACTTGTATATCTTTGAAAACCTACTTCCAATACTAACAAGTATGGCTTCAATATTGGATGCTTAAACAGACTTACTTTAAATGGTAGTAATGTAAGTAAAAATTTAAAAGAACTTTATTAAGCTTAATGTGTATAAAGTATAGCTAAAATGTACCTTACAGCGATATTTTTCCAAAGTTTACTTCCGTTTTCTAAATACATATGTTTTACAATAAAATCTTTCAATTAAATTTTTTTGTACCTCTGCCATATTTTTGAAAAAATTTACTTTTCGAAAAATATTTAACATCTTCATGAAAGCAGTAAATTAATATGACGTAAGGGAAATGCTTATAACTTGAAACGCGGTCTTGTTGCCATGGCGCCTAGAGTCGGCTAACTACAGGCGAAGACGGTTCAGATTACATACACGGACTCGAATGATAGAGTACAGAAGCACTAAATAAAGTGCATACGAACTAACTTTCACGATGGCGTGTGGTTTTTTACAATTGTATACTGTTTTTAATACATAACCTTAACTCTCTCTATTATCAGCGTGTACTAAGAATTTGACTGTAATTGCCGGGTATTAAAATTATTAGTAATTTAGAAATTAATTAATTGATTCCAACATTTGGTAAGGTTTTTTTTTCAAGGTAACATCATAAACAAATGTGTATCAAAGCTTTATCTATTAAAAAGTAAACGTAAACAGTTCATAATTAATGACAAAGCGCTTAACTAACTCTTTTATAATTATGTTACGTCAAGCCACAGTAATATATAAAATCAACAAAATATTATTACGCAAGTGTAGCATGCTTACACAGATTTTCTGCGACATTGACAAACTTAATAACAATAAAATATTTGTAATGTTCTTGAGATTATTTTGTTATAATCACACTAAATGTCTGCGTCCTGGATATATGGCCATGTAATGGTGTAGATTGCATTATCATCTCTGTAAGTGTAAAATACTATATAAAACCACAAATATTACGTTTCCGACCAATATATACATATTGCTTGGCAATATTCCAAGGTTTAGCATCTGCTTATATTATAAATAAAGATTCACCCTTTTGAAATAAATTGCATTTAATCGCAAAATCCTTTTAGATTTAATCCAATAAGAAATTAGGTATTTTTATAAAATTAATTGATTTCTAAGACAAGAATTAGAAACGATAATGATAAATAAACCTTCTCCCTTGTCCTATAATTATAATGTAAATTAGTAATGGATTTTTTGGAAGTAACATTAATTTTGTATCCTTATACTGACTAAATGCATATTTTACTTTTTACAATTTCTAATAGGAATAACTGTTCGTATATAATTTTATAAGTATAATATGTTCTTATAATTTTAATTTATACTTATTTAATGGTATTGACGGATTCTAATGTTAAACTGTAATTCCTCGTCTGTTGGTGGCTGTCAGCATGATTGTAATAGTAATTAAAATATAGTACCTACTTAACTACTAATTACAGTTTGGTGATTTCATAAATGGTCTTAATAGTGATACAGATTGTCGTAATAGGGTATTTATTATTAGGCGATTGTTTAAGCTACACGTGTAAAATCGTAGGTACAGTGTACGATTTCAGCTTCGGACTTCGGGCTTTGAATCTAGTGTTAGCTGGGACCAGTCTAGTCAGGTCGTCTTCGCGTTGTCCCGACAGTTTTTACACGTCAGGAGTGAAGTTATAATGTGAACAAACTGGCTTTATTAAAAATACTCTGTTAATTAGGCTCACATATTTAAAAAAAAATAATATAAAAATTTTAAATAACAAAATATGTTCACATCAACAGGTAGGCTATTTTAATTTAAAAAAAAAGTATGAACAGGGCTTAGCAATATAAAGTATATTTTATTTTTTACATATGCTACAAAATATCGTTTTAATTTTATTGTAATATTAAAATATTTTCTCTATGTCTATGTCACTGAACTGATTCATAACGGCTGGACGAAATTATACGAAATTTTAAATGTGTATATGAGTGCGTAAGTAAAAGGTTCTTCCGGAAGGACTATGTTGTTTGTATAGGTACGATTATATAAGTCCCTAAATCTTTTAGATTCACGATCGGAGCCGGTAGATGGCTCTGCTGCTGGTGGTAGCAGAACAACGTCTGTCGGGTTCGCTAGTATTATTATAAAACTTAGAGTTTTCGAAGAAGGCGCCATAGCTAATGTAATATAATAACATTAATTCATGTTTTAGTTACGTTTCATAGATAACATAGAAAGCGCAATTCCGAGAGTATCTTTTATTGATACTGCGATAACAGAGTATCAGCCGACTACTGATGAACAGTTGTTAGTTGTGCTTTGAGAATACACGAACAAAACATTCGAACTAGTTACTGTACAATATTTTTGTGACTATCAAAAAATTATATCAAATGTCGTGTAAATCTATATATGAATAAAATAAAACTAAAGTTATATTTGTAAAAATTAAAACAAATTAATTAAGTGACCGTAAGTACGGAGAGGGTTATTAATATAGATATTATGTGCGATGAAACAATGCGGTGATGAACAGAAAAGCCTACTTCATTGTTATAAAAACCTAAGTTTGAGTATGAAGATAACAAAGTTGTTCAAATATCCCAGAATAAATGAAACTATATATGTATATATGAGCTTTTTTTAAATTAAATGCAAACTTGCCATACATTTAAATACAACATATAATTTACATAAGTTATTTCTCATTGCTTTAAACGTGAAAAAATTATGTCCGTGCCTTTTGACAGCAAGAGCTTTCGTAACTACTTACGATGTTTTTGTTCCTGGATTACAGAGTTTTTTTATAGCGCTTTCCATAATAAAACATACAAATGTAATGCTCGCCTGATAGGTAGTCTTAAAAAAAAAACAAATAAAAATATTGTTTTATTGTTCCAGGGTTGAAAGATAATAAGTCTATAATCGTGTGAGAGAGTATACCTCATCATTACAACGAAGTCCAATGCCGACTCCGAGCGCAACACTCGGAGCGACTCAGAAACCTTGAACACCGAGAGAAACAACAACTTTGAT
The DNA here is from genome assembly GCA_037950945.1 of Hypolimnas misippus. Taxonomy (NCBI): domain Eukaryota; kingdom Metazoa; phylum Arthropoda; class Insecta; order Lepidoptera; family Nymphalidae; genus Hypolimnas; species Hypolimnas misippus. Next base: position 8,554,976 of record JBBEEQ010000006.1, on the reverse strand, counting down.
GGTTGCTCTCTTATTGGAAAACATCGTCTACACGCACTGTCACTTCATTATTATTAAATTTCTAAACATCTTCTTCATTTTATAGTTCGTTTATCTTTTATTCTTTAATTACTAGAGCAAAATGAGTAAAATTTTAAAAGTCGTAGGCGCCTCGTGGCTCCAAACAAAAATAAGCTCTTACATCTTGGGATTTCTCGGAGTCCTCGCCATCTTAGCGCTTTTTGTTGGTCAGATTGAAAGGTTAGTATTTACCCTTCCTACACTTTAACTTTAGAGTAGGTACATATACTTTACGATAATAAAAAATATTCTTATACCATTTAAAGAACACTAATCAATCTAATCTTACCCGTCGTTTACAAACTTTTATTAGCATATTTAAAAATCGAACTTATTGAATTTATTTTATTGACATCATCAGATTTTAGTGATATCATCAGATTTAACATTACTATTAATATAACTTTACAAATAAATTGTAGAGTGAGTATCTGCCATCATTTTGTGTATTGATGTAAAGTGGGGACCCACTTTTGCGTAAATCTGTTTTATTTTTATCATTATAATTATACGAAAAATCCTACTGAATACTGTGTTTATTTACGCTATGACGAAGTATTTTGAATTATAGTTTATCTCAAACCAAATTATTTGCATAAACACAACATTAAACTATTTTTAGTCAATCATTTAGTACTTATGGTTCTAGAGAAGGTAGTATATCGTTCAAGAAATACATACTTCATTGTTATTAGACGGAACTGTTTTATATTGAATCTTGATATGACTTAAGTAATTAAAGTGTTGTGTTGTTTGTTTTAGAATCCAGGAAGACGGAAACTATGCGGCAACCGTGTTCTATTCAGAGAAAACCGGATATCGCATTGAATATTGGGGTCAAAGCAACGATTTAAAGGATATCGCGAGGGGAGTGGCTCGCGCTTACTTTAGAGGAGATATTGAGACCACGGGGTCAGTATCAAAGTATAATTTACATTTTAGAAAAAGCTTAATTTTTTACTTAAGAACTTAAAAAGACATGCGTATATGCTATTTCAATATGAGTAAAATAAAACAAAATATTATTTGAAAATTTTTCTCCTCATCATAATTTTATGAGGAAGTCATAAATGAAATATATTAGAAAATTCAATGAAAAGCCTATCCTAGATGGACAGTAAGTCATATTTTGATAGTAGATAATATTTTTCAGAATTTCAGAGTTTTCACTTTTATATTAATCATTGTTGAAGTCATCTATTAAAAAAACATTTGTAAAGATACCACTTAAGTCCTTTTATAATATACGTATGTATAGTTTTATGACGTTTCTTAAATTTGCTTACTTTTTAAAGGTGGTCACTCCTAGAAGTCGAAACAGATGGTTCATATCCTGATGAAATACAAGCGTACGCGGCTGGCATAGTAGAAGGCGCACTCACTTGGTACCTCATTCACATGCACCTCGAAAACACCATTAGAGCCAAATGCGAAGACAAACCATTGGAGAAACAATGCGATAAACTGAGGGATGCTTTGGATAAATCAGCTAATATATGGAAAACTTATGCCGCAGAACGCAGCGCGACTGATCCTTTTTGGCACCATGTAAGTCTGATGTTGGTTGTTTATTTTGGTTATACATATTTTAGCTATCGTAATCATCTATTCTGATTTACTTTATTTAATTCTAAGGCGAGAATTACAGTTGTACGTTTTGCTCACCGACTTATATGAAATTTATTTAAATTGTGTATCATTGCATCAGTAAATTCTTTCATGTATTATGAATGAATGTTAGTAACTTGTTTATTGAATATTACAGCTTACGTAAGGTTACCTAGGTAACTATTACAATTATTTTATACTAGGTTACAGATTCGTTATATATTAGTTACTACAGTAAAGCTTACAAGCGTAATTCTCGCCCTACGAAGTATAAAACGATTTGCATAATTAGCGATTTTTATACATGAGGGTAAATCCATTTGTGTCTAAGGTTGGAAAGAAATTATAGATTTACAAAGTCATTTCTAATATTGGACTTTGTACTCTAAAGATAAGTAATGAAATGTTTAAAGACAGTCTACGTGCATTGTAATGTTTCTTTGATTGTATAGTATTGTTAATATCACGTAGGTTCATTGTAACGGTTCCGTGTTTTTGTACTAGAACGGCCAAACATTTAAACATCGTTTTATCAGTAAAATATAGAATGAATCACATAGTAAACTAAAAACAAGAAAGATTTGGTTCACAATTTTATTTTATCATCACTCATTCTCTGTTTATGAAAATATTTATACGTGTATGTATACAAGTAGTGATGTATTAGACTGACTTGCCACGACAAGTTATAACGTCATGCAACACTAGCGTCGTCAAGATCTATGACGTCGCATCATAAATTCTTTTCGAAACACGTCGAAAATCTTTACATCGCGATGTCGCTTCGTTTTACGACGTCATAATAACACGTTGCCATGTGTCTCAACGTAGTTATATGTTTTGGTCCTTTCGTGTAGGTTACCTAAATCACATTAACTTGGTAGATCTAGTTTATTTTCTCAGAATTATTTAACTTAAATTGTCTATGAATGGTATGTTTACTTCATTATTAAACTAATTTAGTAGGTACATTGAAATTTAGGTGTTGTAATGATGCCAAATCATTCGTTTATTCTTTAGTTGCCTTGTTGACATGATCAATACTTTTACAGGTATCATTGTATTACACGCAAATTGGTGGAATATATACTGGTTGGAAACATGGAGTAGAACGAAGTATGAATGAATATGAGACTGATATATCCGACTTATACTGGTTGAACTCTATTGCAGAAGTAAATGAGTTACAGCACAAACTTAATATTTCCATAGAAGACCCTGAAATAAGTGCTATGCCGGGTCTATCGAGTGCATTTTTGAGAATTGTCAATGAAACAGCAGAGGATGGAACGGCTATAAAGAAGCTGTTCGTAGCGCAGGATGTTGCTGGAAGGTAAGACAAAATAACAATAGAACAATGGAAGGCATGGTCACACGCATGTTTCCGACGTGTTATGATTCATATTAAGATTGCAATCTGGTTTTCATCGTGGTTTTAAGTCGTTTGATAAATGGATGCCAGTAAGCAATAAAGTGTCGACCCACAAAAAGTGGAATTTGGACATATTGATGTATACCGATAGTGCGTCATGCATTTAAAATTATTCAAAAAATTTTCAAGTCTAAACTAAATAAGTAGGATAAAATATTCCTAATTACATGTTTCGAATATTAGTGTGCTCAATATATTACGATATGCAATAATCTAATATATTAAAAAAAAACTTATTTTTAGATAAAACTTTTTATTATACCAATCTGCTTTTTATTTATACATTTTATTAAAATAGAAATGAAAAGTTATATACGTCTTCAAAGAAATTTGTTAAGAATAGGCTTGACATATTTAGACGCCGTTTTCTCAAAGTAAAGTCCATGTGGCATGACACAGTATTGCTTATCAGCGTCCAAATATGTACTGATGAACTGATGCTAGAATGTTAAAAAGTTTGTGAGCCATGTAATTGACACACTCTTTTTGTATTTTTAAGTTTTAATAAGTTAAAATAACATTTGCCAGGAATAACATTAACGTTAGACTTAATTCAGGAAAAAAATCTAATTCGCAGTTATTCATCGATGACCAGAATCATGAAGAGGTATAAATTAAATTATCACCGTACGTCAAAAGACCCCACACTAGCCCCCGGGTCATCGGTGGATTTCGCCGGTTATCCGGGTTCCGTCACCAGCCAGGATGAACTCTACGTGGTTAAGGGGGTGAACCACCGTTTAGCTATTACCGGAACGGCATTGAAGAATTATAACAGCAAACTATGGAAGAACGTTAATATTACTGAACAAGTGAGTTCTTATTTATTATTTACGCTATACACTTTTAATTTCCCGGTAAATATTGTTTTTGCTTAAAATAGAAACTAAATAATAATATAGTTTGTTTTGAGTAAATAGTGCTGTTTGCTTCCACTATCTTCTCGTATATAATATTTAATTTTAAAGAATGTAAAACTAGAAACTTGAAAATGTTGCCTTATAAGTTTATAATAATGTAAATTATTTTATTGTATTAACTACGAGCTGCCCTTTGCTGTTACACTCGCGTTTATGGTTTCTGCTTTTCTCGCATGAGTCGTAGCATGATGTAATAAAGCCTATAACCTTCCTTAATATATAAACAATCTAACACAAAAAAAAAAATTCAATTCGAACTAGTAGTTCCTAAGATTAGTTCAAACAAACAAACACTTCAGATTTATAATATTAGTATAGATTAAAATATACTTAATATTTCACGTGTAATGCACTGTCCAAATAATAACTTTTTTTAAGGGAGTTAATGATTCTAAGTTAATGCAACCTTTTAGGTTCCCATCGGTCCTCGTGTAACAGCAGCTAACCATCTCGCTTCAAATGTCAGTTCCTGGGGCCACACTCTCGCGCGTAGCAACTCCGGTACCGGCTGCAAACAATGGCTCGTTGTTGATTTCAACAGGTTCAACCAGATCATGAACACGAGCGAAGAAAGTCACGTACCAAAGATTGAGAAGAAGGAAATTACTACAGAGAGCAAAGTCAATAAGTGAGTAACTTTTTTATATTTCGGTTAGCATTAAGTGATTGCAATAAAAATTAAACTTGAGGGAACTCTGTTGACATTTTATATCATTTTAATTTTTAGTCTAATCTATAAATTTTATTCCCTCTAATTATATTTTTATGTATAAAAATATATAACTTGAAAAAAGAAATACACATTGATTGGAAATAAAAAAAAATACATATTTACTATTTATTTATATATATTTATACTAGCTAAAAATGACTTAGCTCAATATTTATAAACCGAAAACTTTTCAATTAACGTAGACTCATTTTTGAAAGTCTAGGTTTACGTAGTATGTATCTCTATAAGCGTAAGAGTGGAAACTTCCTCCATCAATCTAATGACTCTTGTCTAATCAACGTCAGGAGAAAGCAAACGTTACATCATCAATATCAAATATATCCGTTGATACAGTGTGTAGTAAACGTAACTACAACGGTGCAGGTGATCAACACAAGTCACTCAACTCTATTAATAGACTGTTGATTTTTGATATCTTTATCGTAAACGAAGCGTAAACAGTTACTTCAGAATTTTCAAACCAATTTATTACATAAGTTTTATTGTTTTGATAATATTTTTGTTGTTTAATAATTTTATATGTGTAGAACAATGTTTCAGTGATAAGCGATGGGATTAAAAAAGAATCAAATAATATTTAATTAGGTACTAATCTACATTATGCGACATTCTTTATGTATATATTATGTTTGTAAATACAACTCGAGCGTAAGTTGTAAATAAACAAAAACGTTTAAAAATTATAAAAGTTCCCCTTCAATCTATTTCGAGAAATAAAATAGAGAACTATACAGTCTATTTTTCTTTACTTGTCTCATTTAGTCGACAAATTTGGCGTACTTCTAACCACACATAAAAATAATGGTTACAGATGAGAAATTATCGATATTAAATATAATGTTATGACTACACACACGTCTTTTTTACAGAGATATAAAGCATACAATAGTACACCGTGCAGGCAGCGGTCGTGCCAAAGGCTTATTGTGGCTGATTGAGCAAGTGCCCGGCAGGACGCATTCGGCTGATCTTTCTGACGCCTTCCTAGAGAAAACTTATTGGGCTACTTATGGATTACCTTTCTTTTTGGTAAGAGAGAGATATATATACATTTAGGAATTTTGCCAAAAAAAATTCGGGAGTTTAAATTACTTTTTTTAAATATATGTTGTATTACGGCCAATATCAATTTTTGGCAATATTTCGATCCTGCGTTTCTCGATGAAAATTTATTTATTAATTCTTCATTTCTAGAAACTTGAAAAACACTCGTTTTCACTAATTATCCATTAGTGACTATTTTAACGAATCCCTTAATAATTTCAGGACATATCAGATGATACACATGTTCCTAAGATGGAAGAAGCTTATGGAAACATTTTCTCCGAATCTAAATCACCGAAAGCCGCGATATTCCAAAAGGGTTTCGAAAACGCTACCACATTAGACAGTATATTGAAATTAATGAGAACTAACAACCTAACTGCAATCAACGAAACCAGTGCAATTACCAACTGTAAAGACAATGAAAACTGTATATTTGATGAAGCGGAGTATTGGTCAGTACTTGGAGTTCGTGGAGATAATGCCAAACAGCATAAGGAGGCATATGGAACTATTGATACTAAAGTCATCATTGGTAAGTTAACACGTTCCCTGCGACATCAATTTCAAAAAACTTTCAGCTGGTGCTTTGGAGACCTAAAAGATCTCCAAACTAACCTACCATTTGGTGCGTTTGAGACCTAATCGGTCTCCTAAAAATACAGTTTTCAAAATAGTTTATATCTTCCAAAAAAACAATCAAATATATTTTGAAGTTTTTGTGGGTGAAAGATAGCCTATTGCTTTATATTTTGCTAGGTTCGCACGCAGTTATGACATTTGAATAAACTGCAAATACCAAAAAAAAAAATGATATCGATTGTATCTCGTAACGCAACGGAAGATAGTTCAATATGTGTAGTAAGTAGTGATGGGAATAAAATAATATCTCAGTTGTCGATTGAAAAGGTTATATTAATTATGCAAAGTGATTTTCATTTCAATACCAATACAACCAAAACTTGGTTGCTTCTTCAGTCTGCGTCTTCGGAGCGTCTTCTTGTATTTTTTCGTTTTCTATGTCCTGATCTAGTTCTTCCACTTTTTCATCCTGTATGTCTTGTAGACTTTGTAGACTTCTTTTTTGCTTATTCTGGTCTTTTTTTTGTCCTATTATACTATTTTCTTGTTGCTTTTCAGTGTTTCTCCCTTCTAAATATTTTTGTAAATTATTGTTCAAGTTGCATTTAGACGTTTTTTTTTCTGCTTTTTCGTGGATAGAGGGCAAATTTGAACATTTTCCAAAATTTTATTATACTGAACGATGCAGCAGTATAATCCGGCGTTGATTTTTTGTTGGAAATCTCACCAAAATAAATAGATTTTTTACACTTTTTAAAAGCTTTTTCTTTTAAAAGCACTCATTGTATAACAAAAATTATTATCAACACGTAGGCACATATATAGCCGAGTGTTATTTCGCAAACGTGCGCGCAACCTCCCACGTCGATGCTAGGACAACTCTAAAACGAATCACGCAGCGCCCGCGCCGCCCACGTTCCCTCTCTTGCGTCTACGAGGCGTACGATTCCACGAGTACCGACACATCTCCTAACGCAAGGAATGAAAATAATTATAGTACTGTGCGTTAGGGACCTAATCCATCTCTAATTTCTTTTTTAATGTCCATGAATTCATCTTTAAGTAGGAAGCAAATATGTATATTTGTCCTACTCATACCTAAAGAACTTTACACGTTAGATCCTCCCGCAAGGAGTGAAACAACACGATTATGTTCAACGCACAATACAAAAGTCCTGCAAGAGATCTGATAGATCTCGTAATGCAACGAACGTGTTAAAAACGATAGAAATCTCGATAAAATTAATATTAGGCTTAATATTACTTTTTGTTAAAAAATGTTTTCTTTACATCAATTGGATTATTCACAAACATTCCATTTCAAGATCAGCTCTCTTACGAGTAGATCAAATCTTGGTCGAATATGGAATCACCCTCAAGATAGCCTACACACTAGTAAAAAACAATAAATAGGTTCATAGCCTCGAACGTAATACTTTTCTTTAAAACAATAAAATTTACTCTCATAAAATTTCATTTCCAGGTGAAACAAATAATATTTCATTAGACTTTATCGCAGTATCAAGTCCACCGTTCACAGAAATTAAGAAAACAAATTCAACCGATGTTCCATTGAATAAGGGTAATGTCGCCTCTATATACACAAATCAGTTTGATGACGTACCGATGATAAATGGTTTGGAAATAAGGGACCTCGTAAAACATCAACAGGAAGAAGCTGAAAAGGAGTCTCTAGAAATGCTTAAGAAAAACGAATTGAAACCATTTCAATGGTCTGAAAGTGATTTTAATGACGAAGCTCATGAAGGCCTACCAGACGTATGGAATTTCGGTCCCTTCAGGCCTAATTGGTCATGGTGAATCTCCCGAGTCTCAAATAATAATAATTAGACATACTGTCCTATTTACTGTAAGCTGACCAAATACGTTTTAATGAAGTTATAATAATAATGTCCGTCCCCAAATTATTTGTACTTAGAATTTACAATTGTTTCATTTTAACAACATTCAAAAATATTAGATTCCTTTTTCAAGTGACATTAGCTGCATCAACATTCACATATTTTATAACAACCATTTCCATTTCTTTCGTTTCATTTAAAATGAATAATAAGATATTAGTTTCATTCTTGTTTGTATTGGTCCTGTATTGTTTGATTCCTATGTGTTTTCTTAGTAAATGCTTAATTTATACAATTATAATAATTATTGAATAATTAATTTATAATAAAAAAATCTTCTGCTTATTTATAAATCAACTATTGACTGGAGCTACTTTAAAATGAAATATTTCTATACTTTTTTGTAATGTTTATATATTATTTATTAGTAAGATTAAAAATATTTTAATGTGGATATCTAATAAAAATGAAGTGACGTAAAATATTTAAAGAAACATTTCGATTTTTCTCTCGAAAATAAAATGTTTCTTAAGTAATCCATGTTTTATTTCATTTTATTCCCAATAAGACTATTAAACCAAGATAAATTAATTAAGATTATCTGCATTTAGCAGTACCGTATCAAAATCAGTTTTGTCTAAAAACGCCTACAAGTAAGAATCGTTGCTAACCAATTTTAAATGGTTATAGATCCTACTCGGTAATTCTGATGGAAAACCAACTTGGGAAACATAAAAATGATTTATAAATGGCTATACAATGATACCTCACTTAACATAGTTCGGTGATTTTCATTTTTATTTATTTTATGGGGTCCAAAATTGGCCATATTGTTGATCCGAAATTTTTAAGCTTTCCATGACATTTAAGCTTAAAATGGTGGTAGCTTCTTGTAAACATAAAATCTTGATTTCTAACTTGATTTCAAAGTGAACAAATTATTGACTAATTGTTCTATTAAACTTGATGTCCCCAATAGGCTGATAAACATATTAACCTCCTTTGGTATGAAGGGAACCGTCATTATAAGCAAAATAGCAAAATTTTTAAGTCGTGAGTTAAAAAGAACTAAATCGGTCGAGTCATTATTGAGTAATCGTGGATCACATTTAAATAAAATCCACTTGGTTACAAACTTGGAACTTGGTTAAAAACATTTTTAGGGTTCCGTAACTTAAAAGGTAAAACGGAACCCTTATAGGATCACTTTGTTGTTCGTCTGTCTGTTTTTGATGAATATACATGTTGCATGCAACTTACGTTATACCTAAGTAATGACCGAATTAAATAAATCACATTTTTGGACAAAAAAAAAAATTATTTAGACTAACGTCATAAAATGTAGGCAAAGAGTATACAATAACTACGTAGAAATGTTGGTAGAATAGTTTTATTTATTTTTTACAAGACATAAATTATGAACCGCAGAGTTATATGAAACTAAATTTAATGACTAGCTTAGCTAATTCGTTTCACTATAACTTATAATGCTAAGCATGCGATGTATATTTACAAACATTTTGAAATTGAACATATAACCACTTTAAATTTAAATATTATCAGAAAAAAATATATTGCTAAAATCACTTTGGACATCGTCACCTACTCTGTTATCTTGATAGGCGACTAGCATATTGACGCAAGCTATAGATAACATTTGAACAATGAATAAATTTATTTAAAATGAACATTTTATTTTCAGAACACATCTGGACTCGACTACTGTGCCACTGTACTTTTGAGTTTTGATTATTTTTTTTAAGAATTGACTAAGTAAATAGTTATTATTTAATTTAGTTTGCCGTTTTACTTCCTAGAAGTTGATCCTTATAAGTGACACTATCTGATGGCAATAATATAGGGTAAATTCTGACTAGGAAAATTATTTTTAATAAACATTTCACTGTCAACGTTCAAACTATAGATATGTTATAATCTCATGAGTTTTAGCACCCAGAAATCAATTACTTTGGATGACGATGTTGCCTAGTAACTAGCTAAATATGGCAGTCGAGAGTATATTTGGATCAACATGACAATCTTCGATTTTTAACGTCTTCTTAGTATGAACGTGGCAGGCCTTTAGTTATAAATTATCATCATGTTTCTAATTAACAAATGTTTTTTATTCTTTTATATTCAACGTCACAATATACAGCTATTTTTAAATTGTCATTATTAATTTAAATTTTTAGTTTAACATTATTCATCAAGTATCAAAATCGTTTTATACTAATATGTAGATAGCCTTATGATTTAGTAATACCATTTTTTTCTGCGATGTTGAAAAAAAATATTTTGTCAATGTCAAGATTGTCAAATATAAAAAAGACTTGACTGAACGCTGTAATACCTTTGCCCTTTCTCTCTAAGGAAAGAATAAAGCGAAAAAAAACTGTCAGATGTCAATAACATGACATATGTCACAAGAGCTGTTTATCTAAACTTCCTATCTAAATTACACAGTAAACCATTGCGATATATTCTTAAACTATTAGTCATTGCTTTATTAGTCAATGTTTTATAAGTAATATATCTTTAAAATTGTGTTACGAAAAAGATTTAAAACTTCAAAATGAATTTTTTTAGAAAGGCTCCCACTGTTAAAGGTCGGTTTTGTTTAATTGTTTGCAAATATGTAAAGGCCATCATTAATTACAAAAAGAATTTTAAACTTTTTGTCTGTGTTGATGTCTGTTATATTTAATTGCAGAACAACAACGGCAAAATGATCGTGAGCTACGCAAAGCAACTAGAGATTTGGAACGGGATAAGTTAGCTTTAGAAAGAGAAGAAAAGAAATTGGTATGATGGTTTTTCTTATTACAGTAAGCTTCCTTCCATATTAGTACCTAATCTTTGAATACAATACATTTCACACCTATTTTTAAAATAAATCGGGTCCTAAAACAACACTTTGCAGTGTTAAATTTCACAATATTTAATATTGATGACTATAGTTTTATTTCATTTTAAACTCAATCAAAAATTTATTTTGTTTTATTCATTCTTATTACAGATAGGCAAAGGTGCTGATATTACAGTCTTACTTATATACATTTTTCAATAATGTTTTAGGAGATGGAGATAAAAAAAATGGCAAAGGAAGGAGACAATGAAGGATGTAAAATACTTGCTAAACAATTAGTTCAATTAAGGAAACAAAAAACAAGAATATATACGGCAAACAGTAAGGTAAAGTTCATGTATAAAATTAAGATTATTCATCATAGTAAAAAATTACTTATGTTCACTATAAAATTATTAGTTTTTTCTTTGACATCTCTATTTATATTTTTACTGTGATATTATTAAATAAACTAAATATAATTCCCAAAATTATTTTCGAATAATAAAATGGAAGCAACTTTTTTAATATTTGCCTGTTAAACTAAAAAATTGTATAATATTTGTCATCATATATAAATTTCCATTACAGATTTCAAGTGTACAAATCCATAATAAGGCAATGGGAGCTAATGTAGCGATAGCAGGAGCTATGGGTACCACGGCTAAGACAATGGGTAGTATCAATAAGGTCCTAAATCCACACCAAATTGCAAAGGACATGGAAGCCTTCAAATACGCCAGTGCTAAAATGGAAATGACAGATGACATGAGTAAGTTGATATGTCTTGTTTTGTACTTAGATTTTATGTAATAAAAAATTAATTTATGTTAAAATCATTTACTCAGTGGAGAAGAAAAATATTGTCAAGATATCTATTAGTGAAAAAGTCTTGCCCAGATGTGGGACACTTATAGGGTGTTACTTCTTTAGTAATAAGAGGATTAAGAATGGAATCGGTAAATTATATGAATCTAAAAATAGCACTTTGTACTCTTATAAAAATGTATAAAATTTTGGCAAAACAATATTTACCAAAAAGATTTTCCTAACATTTCAATATCTCTTCTATTCTCTATGTTTCCCCTTATTTATTAATCTAATGTGAGTTTGCAAACTATATTGTATTGTATTTTTACAGGACTATTGCAAAATCAAAGGGAAGGGTTATGTTTGTATGTTCCACTGTAGCACCTAAAATAATCTAAACTGATTTTAATAATTAAGGTGTCAATAGATTGAAATTTGATTGAATGTTTTGGGAGACATCGGGTTTTTGGTTTTTAAATTTTATGCCTTATAATTATGTCTTGTTATGGACTAAATATTGTAACAATATACTGGTAATACAGTACGGTACATAGTTTTAAAACTAACACTAGACCAACGGTTCTACTCATATCTCTAGTAAATATTTGGACTCAAATCATTTTTAAATGTTATTTACTAGGAACATAATTACTGTATCAGACTTAAGATGGAGATATGGTATAAAACAAACTTTTAATTTTTAGTTTCAGACACATTGGACGATATTATGACAGAATCTGGAGATGAAGAGGAGACTGAGGGCATTGTAAACCAAGTGCTTGATGAAATAGGCATCGAAATCAGCGGAAAGGTAAGGTTTGATTCTTCCTTCTATAATAATAGAAATTGATTCATTTCAATAGTTTTTTTGTTCTTAATTAATAAAGATTAATATTTTATATTGTTTGGTATAATTTACACAGTTTACAAGCTCCCGAGATGGCTATTTAATGTACAAAATCAAATATTAATTAAAAGTTTTTTTGTTTGAGTTTTCATAGTTTCTCTAAACTTGTAACGTTTAGGATTTGACCTACCATGTTTAGTTATAAAATTCAATCTGTAAAACTCAAACTATAAAAGCGATGTGCCGCAAACCTATTTAATTAGAAAATTTAGATTAAATTTGTGTATACAAAGCTGCAGGTAACTGGTAGTGAAGACTATTGTATTTAGTTTTATATTTATTTTATATTTTCAGGTTGCAAATGCACCTTCCGTGTCTCGAAACAAGGTTGGCGAATCTACAAATGATATTGACAAGGAACTGATGGCTCAGTTAACTAAACTCAAGTCGTAAGGCTTAATCATAAGGCAATTAATGTTTTAAAATTTGTGAAAGATCTTTTATTAGTGTATTAAAATAAATTTCGTTGGCAATTTTTTTCGGTGAATTTCGGTGAACGATTTCTGTTTTCTGAAATTATTATGTTTTTCATAAGAAAAATATACTTAATCAACTTCAATCTACCGTCCATTTATGAGTCCCTGAAATGACGAATACTCCTATGATTGTATTAACCGCAACGATCTGTTGTCATCCATTAAAACCACATCATCCTACAGTTTATATTTTCAAAAGTCGGTGAAGATATCGCTTAACATACAAGAGAAAGTGTTAAATCAAATTGTGAACCTTTTTTGAAATCGACTAAATAGAAAATGAGTTTAAAAAATGACAACAGTATTACAGAAGCATCTAAAAATATTATTTTTTATTATTGTTAATATATTATTGTACTTATAAGTGGTAAAAATTATATCACATCATTTTCTTTGTAAAAACACCTTTAAAAATATTGTATGAATTAATTTTCCCAATAGATCATATTTTTTATTTATTTATTAGAATCTAAATAATAACACTATAAAATGGTTTGTTTCTTTTTACAATTATATTTTATAAGTATAGATATGTACTTAATACATATATTTTGATAAACAAAATGTCTTCCATTTTTGGTAGACCAGGCAAATGGTTGTTGCTAGTAAAAATTCCAGTTATAGATGTTGGAAATAGCGTTAATCTATACTTATAAAATATCATTGCTACATATAGTGAATAATGAAGAAAAACTGTGATATCTTTATATTTTGATTAAATGATATCAGAAATGTTACAGGATCTTTCTTTTACTAAAACTTGTACAGATGCTTATTAAACCTTTTAATTATCTGTTCTATATAAAATATATTTGAATTTAGAATATTGGTTGAAATCCTGATTTATTTTTCCAATTATATTATTGATTTTTAATACTCTGCATTTTTATAAGACTACGACCAAATATGAAACAAATTTTGGCAAAATGAGTTTTGGTAAAATATTCTTAAGTAAAAAAATATCGGTATATAATAGTATTCGTTTCCAAAAGTAAGACGAGAATTACAATTATAAATTTTACTCTCAGACTTTCATATAGGTTTAACATACGTTGTTTGTCATTTTTAAACGTAAAAGAATTTACTGTTAGTACTTTATTAATGATACTCACTTTCGTAAGGTTAAAAAGACAACTGCTTTATATCAATTACGAAAAATTAAACTTACTAGTGTAATTCTCTACAATAGTACCGTTTATTAATAAAATAGTAACATACACAATTTTATATGTTTGTATGTTTTTCATGCATTTCTCCAAAACTGTTAATCGGACTGTGGACAATCTCTTTTTTATGGAATGAAACATATAGCTCATTATTTACAACACTCGCCTCGTACCTTGCCTCGTGCTTCGTCCCGTGTCTCGGCTCGCACCTCGGTGATAAATGAGCTAAATGTTTACACTCTGGTGACGAGTTCTGTTGTTTTTGAGCTAGCGACAATGGAGGACGTCGAAGTGTTAGCAAGCAAGTTTTACTGAACTCCTATTACTATACAAGCAATTTAAATAAAAGAAAAGTAAAAAAGTGGCGCCCACGAAGATGGTGGATGTTATCGATTCATCGCAATAGAACCCCTGAAGTGTATTTTTTTAAGTGCGAATGTAAACACCACGCTTGCGTTTGTTGCGAGGTCCTTTGACGGAGAGGTTTTTTGGATGCGACCCAAAAAACCTCTCCGAACGCGAACATTGCGAATGACGAACCGCGAGCGTCTATTCACACTGTCTCTTTGCTCGGCTCACAGTTGGATGCTGATAAGCAATAATGTGTCAACCCATAAAAAATCAAATTGGTAGATATTAATGTATTTTGATATAGCATCATCCATTTAAAAATATTAAAAAAAATCATATAAACTAAATAAATGGGTACGTAAAAATATTTTTAAATGAATTGTTTCGAATTTCAGATACGTTTCATATTTTGCAATTTATACAATAATCTGAAATATTTGAAAAACTTTTTATTTAATAATTTATTAAATATTTCAATCTGCTTTTAATTCATTATACCTTTTTAAAAATATAAAAGAAAAGATGGATATATACTTTTTCAAGCAAATTTATTAATCTTTAGATGCCATTTTCTTAAGATGAAGTCCGTGCGGCTTGACACAGTATTGCTAATCAGCGTCCAGTTCGTCACGCCTGTCGTACGTGAGTGTAAATCAAATGTTAGTGTGAAAGCCTTACTGTTTTTATTTATTATTTATCTCAATAAATTACACATTTTAATGACAGATAAAATATGCATCATGCTAATATACCTTTAAAAAAACGCATCTTCCACCCTACCACCCCGATGGTGTGAAAAGGATTGCACGTATCTTAACAAGTATAAACAGTTTAGAATGAAATTATCTCAAAAACCATTAATCTTAAAAAAATAATTACGTTGTTTTTTATAACTTAAACTATTTTATAAATTTTATAAATAAATAACAAGTATTATTTCGGTAACGGTGTAAATTAACGATTTTTTTTTTTAGCTTTTTCTTTCCTTACAGGGAAAAGGCAAAGGTATTCACACCGTACAGCCAAGTCTTTTGTGTACATTAACGAAGTTTTCGCGAAAAATCGTAGTTGTGACGCAGGGTAACTTTTTTTAGGTGCACTCGAATCAGGATCTGAAAAGTAAAAGTACTATGTAATTAAACTGTTGCATATTTTTTAGAATTATTTTATGAACAAAATACTATATAATAATAGTTCATTGTAAATGTAAAAAAATTAGAAGTATCAAAGTTATTTTTAATTTAAACCCAAAGTTTAAGTTGTTCGTTGGCCGACGGTCGTCTGTTTTATCTAAAAAGGGTATTATATATTTTAAACAAAGTATCTATTCGTTTAACATGTTTCCAAAATATGTGAAACCTTGATAAGTTATAAAAACCGTGAGTGAAAAGTCAGTAAGAAACTCTCAATGCGAGATTTTGACTTGCATTTTTCTAATTTGTTACCTTGAAAACCTTTTCAAGGCAATGATGGACTTAATCATACAGAATTACGGAAAGATGATTTACAGCACTAGGTATACGATTTATTATTTTTATTACATATTAAAAATATTATTACAGAGTCTTTATGGCTAGAATATAAAATCGACAAAATATTGACATAGCTGGTTATGTATTTGTGCCTACAGTCATTAGCTACAGAACATTAAAATTCAGAAGCGTCCACCGTCGTTTGCTTTCAAATTTAATGTAATATACCACGATATTTCACGCCTTGTTTGCCTATTCGATAATGTCACCTTGCTTATTTAAGAAACATTCATTTATTACTTGTGACATTTCATCTAAGCTTTTTGGAGTGAATACTTTAACTTGAAAATGATACCTGATCACTTATTTGATGAGGGAATAAACAATTCTCTTTTACGTAACGATATGAAACATGTACAATTGAATAGAATCGTTCATGAGAAAAGTCAAAAGGATTATGTAAGTGCATTTTTTTGAAAAATAAGTATTGTGTATAATTTCAAGTCGTAAATAGATACCCTATTTAAAACCTTGTATTGTAAATGATATGGGCCAATAATAGGTACTAAACCGTAAGAGGGCATACAGCAAATTGAGTGGATACTACTATGATAATACTTTTCAGGAACGGGAGCAACGAAATCTTTTGTCGTCACAAGATGGCGACACTTGTGAGATACACGATCAGTTCTATAGGGATCACAAACTGCTTTTGGTGTTATTTAGAGCTTTAGCGGTCATGCCTATCACTCGTTCGAGGCCTGGTTAGAATTATTCTTAAATACGTAGAATTAATCTATAAAATATACCTATTAAACAATATTTTAAAATATCTTACAGGTACAATAACATTTAGCTGGAAATCTCGAGCCACCGCCTATGCTATATTTTTTTATATAGTAACAACCGTAATCGTTCTTATAGTTGGCTACGAACGTATTATGATTCTGCGCTCTATTAAAAAGTTTGATGATTATATTTATTCCATTTTATTCGTGGCATTTCTGGTTCCTCACTTTTGGATACCTTTCGTCGGCTGGGGCGTCGCACATCAAGTCGCAATTTATAAAACGAATTGGGGAAAGTTTCAAGTAAGGGCCGAAAATTTTTAACACAGTTACTTGTGAACTAAACTTAGTTTACACAGAATATACGTGACTTAAATTCTTCATATTTTTATGTTACAATTTCTTGGTATATAGTATTTTTAGATAACGATTTAAAAGGTTTTTCACAAACATTAATCGTATTCTTTTGTAGGTAAGATATTATCGAGTGACTGGTGAAAATCTTCAATTTCCCAATTTGAAGACTACAATTGTCATCATAAGTGTCGGCTGCTTGCTTTTGGCAATATGCTTTCTCCTTAGTCTATGTGCTTTGTTAGATGGCTTCTTGCTCAGACATACAACTGCTTATTTTCATATAATAACCATGATAAATATGAATTGCGCTTTGTGGTATATCAACTGCAAAGGAATCAAAATTGCTTCTCAGAGCCTTTCAGAATGTTTTCGAAGGGTAGTATAAAAATATAATTATTGTTTTTTTATGTTGTAATTAATATTTCAATATTTCTAAAATAAAATATCGTATCAAAAATTGTAACATTACGTGACTGGAAACCGAACTCCTACGCCAGATGCAATACTTAATATTTAACTATGTTTTTGCGTATACGTAACTACAGAAGCGAAACTATTGACATGATGCATTTATTTTTAGACGAACATGTTATTCGAGGAGTATAGATTGAAGTCTTGCTGTGTCGCTTATTTTGATATAATTTTCAGATTAATATTTGCTCACTATATAAATATGAATTAATACTTTTAAATGACTAACTCTCTTATGTGTACACTAGGATGTGCATACCGAGTGCACAGCTAATTTGATATCCAGCTATCGCTACCTCTGGCTGAATCTGTCTGAGCTACTACAGTCACTTGGGAACGCTTATGCCCGTACTTACTCGACGTATTGTCTTTTCATGTAAGTAGCAATTGTTCCCCGAGATAGATTTTAAAATCTATATGTAATTAGGTATAAAAGGAAAGATGACTGACTGACTGACTGATCCATTATCGCACACTCAAAGCATAGACAACTGCAAAACAAAGGTTTCTCTCAGGAGATACTTGTTTTATTTGAAAAAGTTTTATTATGGAACATAGCTTTTTATTAAATTAAGTGCAATTATACCTATTACCTACATTTCTCAAATTTTATTTGAGAGTGAGGTAGTGACGGCTGTCTCTATCTCACTATTAAATAAAATTCTACGAGCCGTAGTTTATGAGCTGTAGTCGTCAGTCCGCTGCAACAGTTAAGCTCTGCCGCAATACTTTTTCTAGGTTTTTCAATATAACGATCGCGGTGTATGGCGCACTGTCAGAGATCGTGGATCACGGGTTCGGTTTCAGTTTTAAGGAGATGGGCCTTTTTGTTGATGCTCTCTACTGCTCTACTTTGCTTTTTATATTCGCTGACTGCTCCCATAAGTCAACGCTTAAGGTAGAAAACAAAAATATTTCGTTTATAAACTTTTTTGACTCTACATTGATATTGTTTACTCGTGGTTTATTCCATGCAATAGTATGTATCCAATCACAATCACTATTATTAATTACTAGATATAGATTATGAAAAAGTTGTAATCGTGAGTCAACCTGCATAACAATAGTAAAAAATATGTTGTTTTAGTATTTATATAATCAAATACGTATATTGTTTATATAAGTGATACTAGTATATGCTATTTACATGTAAAAAGACTTCTCACCTATCTGTACAATTACATATTCTATTATCAGGTAGCAGCTGGAGTTCAAGACACTTTACTTTCAATAGACGTTTTATCTGTAGATCGGCCAACTCAGAAAGAGGTAAGAATTAGAATGAATATTTATTGTATATTAAATATTTTATACGGTTTAATCTTGCTTTTTTAGATTGATCATTTTATTCAAGCCATAGAAATGAACCCAGCCGTTGTTAGCTTGAAGGGATACGCACATGTAAATAGAGAACTTTTAACATCAGTGAGTAAAGACATTAAACTAATATAGACACTAGATATACAAACAATGTCGTACAAATATTAAAGCTGTAGCTATACTGTAGCCCACTAGTAGACTCTAACTCCTAAAACTCTTCTTTTTCTTAATTTTCACAGTTCTTCAGTTTGAATAATAGATCAGCGACCACTAAAAATTTAATATTTAATAACTTTTAAAACACTTATTCATCCAACGGCCAACTATGCTTCTAATATAATAAAACGAATAAAATAAGTACATATTTTACCTCTATGAAGTTGAATACGAAATCAAACATAAGTTTAACCTAAAATAATACTAGCATATTCATGTAAACATACCTTGTTTAGTTTCAGACCAATCATAAAGCCAAAGCTGTATGTGTTCACCCAGTCAGACTACTAAGAAACAACTATGAATATATATTACGATTACGTGTATTTTGCTTGTCCTCTTGTCCTTATACTCTTTCATTGTATATTATTACAAAACCGTATAATTCAAGAAATTACTTCCCTTGACGTTATTATAAAAGGTAAATTATACACTAAGGCGACATTAACAGTAATGGAGTCCGGCAATGAAGCTGAAACTGAAAGCCACAGTGTTAGGCGAGAATTACACTTGTAAGCTTTGGTCTCAGACTTTCATACAGATACGATATACAATATATTGATTGTCATTGCTCTATAACTATAAAAATAATTTACTGTCTATGCCTTTATTTTTGGCACAACAGATTTCACGACTACCTAGATAACGGTTACAAAGTTGGTTTATGTCTATTACGAGAGTAAAACTTACAAATATAATTCTCGCCTAAAAATAATCATAAATAATTTATGTAAATTTTATGAAAGTTTTTGAGCAAAACTTACGAATGTAAATTCGGCCTTATGTCACCCGACGCTGCGCTCGTCTGTCTCATCAGAATCGTATTGCATGCATTAGCGCGAACGCGCTAAGGCTATCGCCTAATTTATAATTACTTTGACAGATTAATATTCCAGCATACCTATTTAAATTAAGTATTAACTCACTCGAATGCTTATAAATTTGTTTGTCCGCGTATTTCTCCGAAACTACCTATTAATCGGATTGTAAACATTCATATTTGCTTAATCGGTTGTTTCAATGTAGTTTTTATGATATGAAATAATACGTGTAAGCGTATCTATCATATTGCCTGGCTTATTAATGCCTGGCTTATTAATATGAGCTACGGACGTGGTATCAAACTAAAAAAAACCTTGGCAATTTTTTTTAATATCATGTGATTCAGGCTCAAAACTTATAATTACGAAATGCGAAATGCTAGAAGCGCCATCGAATCCAAAAAATGCTATGTTTATAATAATTAATTATTAAAAAATAATTATATGATATAAATTCTTGAAAATCGATTTGAAAATATCTGCTTTAAAATTGAGTTGCAAGTTCCACCCAAACAAACTTAGTGGCATATACATATACTTACATATATTGCAAGTTAAATAAAAATTTAAAAAAAATCTAATAAAAATGCATGTACTAAAATTATAGAACAAAAAATAATAATAACCAAACAGATATACTGCGATAATTTAATAAAATATCTCAATGTTCTAGTAAAGTACACTAAAACTTCATAAAAGTGTTTAGATTGTCGCCGTTAACAATGGATAAGTCGACATTTGTAATACTTTCGTATGCATTGACAATTTAATCGAAAAGATAGCTATTTTCGTAACTGTGAGCTACTTAAGCGCATATTTTTATTACCCGACGCCTCAAAATGATTTTTTTGAATGAATGCTTTTCCAGTATACATATAATTATGTATATCATTGTTTCAGTACCGAAACATTACTTCATTTACTATTTAAAAATATTATATTATTGATATATCATGATGTCTGTGTAAAATGATGAGGTTTTTTCGCTCTCCTATAACGTTGCTAATTTTGACTTATGTTGTGTTACTTTACTTAACGACGATAACTATGTTTGCATATCCAGGTAGGCAGGTCTGTTCCTAAAGTAAACGACTAACTTGAAGAAAATTGTATTCTTAGTCAGAACTAGCTGGATGACAAAATATCGCTTCACTAAAAGCTTTTGAAGATTTTGTGTAAAGTATGAAAAATCCCTACTTTCGTGAATCTCCCTAATAGCCTGCATTAAACTTTATTCCAAATTTCAGACAGTATTTACATCAATTATGTAAATACTGCCTGAAATGAGGTTAAAGTTTATTATTAGATTTTACAAACTAAATATATGTGGGGAGAGAGTGGACCTAAACCCTTATTTTTTGTAAAAAAAGCAGAATCGGAAATCGACGATCACAATTTTTACAAAACGAATCCCGATCAGAGCTAATAGGCGATCTCTGATCATTATTTTAACCTTCTTCAAGTTAATCGTGTACTTTAAGGGTATAATTATTATACTCCTATATACTTCGTTGGCACGCTCTGGGTACAGTGTACACAGCTTAAATGGATTTTAACATAGATTCAAGGTTACGTTACATTCATCTTAGTTGTAAGAGAGACATAGAGTATATAATATTTATAATATTTTTGTAATCGTCGCTTTTTTTTATTAATTGTATTTGTATAATCTGTTGCAGGCCATTAGCATGATAGCTATTTACCTCATTGTTTTGCTACAATTCAAGATTTCGCTACCGAAGGACCTGTCAACGAACAATTAGCATCTGAAATAATGTAAAAATAAATAGAAGAAGTTACATACATTATAATTTAAGATACTGCAATTGCACTTTGTAAAATCATGACGCTTTAAACAAAAAAGCAGCAATAATACTAAACATATTAATTCATTTTACAATTTATTGTTTGTGTTTAGAAGAGCTGCCGGGATGGCCTAATGGATGGACGACATTAATAAAACTTAAACTATTAAACTAACTATAATAAAACTTAAACTATTAAACTTTAACTATTAAACTTTGGGTTAAGAACATTCGAATCTGCTATAATCTTAACAAATAATCCTGAGTTTACGCTATTCGGCAGTGAAGAAGATCATCGTCAGAAATGCTATAATAATACATATATCTAAAGAAATTATAACTAAAATAATATACATAAAAGGAGACTAAATCAACCTGTACAACGCGACATAATCTGAGGCTTATTTTATTACTTATAACTTGATATTAATTAATGTTCTATCGCAATTATATAGAATCAATGACAGTAAGTGACAAATATATTTGAATTTACACACGCATAATTTAAATAATAATAATTTTAAACCCTTAATTTTATTAATTTTAAAAAAGGATATAAAGTGAAGATGACTTTCTGTTTCAAATGATGATTTATTGTACGCGCAGTGAAGCAACGCGCTGTCTTCGCAGTTCATATCCACTTTACAAGGAAGAGGTCCTTGCCCGTCGGAGTCGTTAACAGGCTTTTACCCTTGTTACATCTCATGCTCTTAAACTTTATGGTTATAACTAATTATAACATGTTTGTAGTTTTAAAATAATATATACAATAAATGAGTATTTGTACAAAATAAAAAATAAATAGTTAAATATTCACAATACAGGATAATCATTGTATAAAACCACAAATAATGTCAATAAATAAAAATACACCACTCAACAGAAGAGGCAGTGAGACGAACAGTTACTCATAAATTTTAAATATTTTTAACACTACTTATTAAGTACTCCAAGTGATTCGCCTACAAACGGCACAAATATACAGGTGTCCCGAAAGTCAACGATTAAATTGAAATGGGATATAGGCCAGGTCATAACGAGTCTGTAGACAAAAAATCGTTTTTGTAAAAGTCCCTTGGTTTCTGAGATAGGAGCCATTATGTGAAAAGTACGAAAAATGATTTCTTTAGTAGGTTTTTTGACTGCCATGGCTACAAATTTAAACCTTTCTCAATCGTTGTTACTGTTTCTTAAGCTAAAGAATGTATTTATCAAATAAATAAAATTTCAGGGCTGTAAGTCTATCATGTGCGAAAAAAAGTCACTTGAATTTCAATTCAAAGGTTTTTGTCTTTTGCATCACTATACTTTGAGAACTCACACTAAAAAAATGTACTCCTGTATATGCTGTGTGGGATGAACGACGTAAATGTAATACTGTCTGTGGATATGTACTAGAGGCTACTATTTTTAACTGTATTTGACCATATACCGGATACTGAATTTCCGGTAAGGTTTTCAGCCGGATCACCGGATGTTTGGTCGCCGCTACTTTGTGCAAGTTGCATGATGTGTGTAGTATTTAATCACAATGTAATTTCACGTAGCATATTTTTTAATTTATAATTTAATTCTTACATAAAGTCAATAAATCAAAATCGGTATTAATGTAATAAATAAATATAGATCTCGCAACTACCACGCTATTTTATTTGCCAAAACTAAGATTTGTTATCATCGGAGTGATATCGGCTACAATATAAAATATATTCGTAAATTCGTTCGGAAATATATTCGCTAGATCAGTAGTATAAACTTTGTACTTTCTTTTGTTGAATAGAAGAATTATGGATAACCTCATTACTATTTCCCTATTTCTATACAGGGTGATTCGTTCAGATGGTTTAGTAGGGAGAAATCGGAAACTGTGAAACTAGAGAAAGTTGAAACGAAGCATGTGATCGATTTTGAAGTTAAGAAAAACTGCATTCAAGAATTTACGTAAGCACTATACTCGACTCGGGGACTTAATCCAATACTTGTTATTTATTTTTTTCTCATTCAACAAATTTTTGTAGCTCTTATAGATTTAGATTTCTCCCTACTGACCCATCCGAATTAATCATTCGGTATATGGACGCTGATAAGCAATACTATGTCAAGCCACACAAACATCATTTTGAAAAAATGACGTCTAAAGATGTCAAAACTACTTTTCATAAATTTGTTTAAAGACGTGTATATCCATCTCTCCTTTTCTATAAAATAAAAGGTATAATGAAAGTAGATTGGTATCATAAAACATTTTATCCGATAATAAGTTTTTTTTTTTTTTTATATGAGATTAATAATATGAGATTGCATGTTGCAAAATTTAGAACCCACTTGAATATTCGAAGCATCATATTAAGAAACTTTTTTTCGCAGTTATTAAGTTTAGATGACTTGAAAAGTTTTTGAATAATGTTAAGTACGTGACGCATTATATATCAATATCTCCGAATTTGACTTTTTGTGGTTTGATACATTATTGCTTATCAGCGTCCATATATTATTTGAAAAAGTTGTAGTTTAGACTAAAAGTTTGTATTCTTGTCCTTAAGGTTAGAGTAAAAAAACTTGTCATTACAATTACATTTCAATACTATGTAAATACATTAAAAATATTAATTTAAGTAGTAAATAAAACATGTCATTGTCCCATTAAAAGTATTTGTTATTTTTATATTATATATGTAAAATATTTATAACTATTTTGGTGGTGTTTAAGATAAAGGACTAACAATGAAAAATCTCCATCGTGTTTTCTCCATTCCACGTGATATTTGACTAAAAAATTGAATTGAATTGAACATTTCAATATGCAACTCTCAAATGTAAATTAAATTGTAGCTACTCGTATTTCAACTAGTCAGCTAAGGGTTATTTCGAGAAAATTATATTATGTAAAGTGAAAGCTTAAAGCGAAATCTAGTTATCTCTTCGTTGAGAAACGTTAAATAAATTATATGCATAAGGAATAGCATACTTTACTGATTTGCATTGATATTTATTATTTTGTTATTTAGTATATCAATTTTAATTAATAAAGTAGGAATGACATTAAGAAAAATATTCGAATATCACATTCATACTTATGAAATAAACCTAAAAAAAAATACTAATAATTGTTATTTTATTTATTACACAAATATGTCGCAAATTCACCTCTTAATACCTACACAATTTGTTAAGATTCTATGTCTAAAAACAACATCATATGATTGAAATTTAAATTAAAATAAATAATCCAACGGAACCATTTGTTCAACAAATCAATGGCTTATTCTCTAACATAACAGAATTCTGTTTTCATGCAGCCCTGTCTCGATATCGGTCGCCCACAATCAATCCCGGGATCTTCTGACAACCACAATAGGAATTCATTAATCAACTTTTCCAATTTCCTGCGAACTTGCTCTTCTTATTTGCGAATTAAAAATATTTAGACCACCCTGGAGAAGTTTTAATTTAACGCATATCTGCACTTAACTAATGCGATTGAATTGATTGAAATTTTTTATAAGATTACAAACATTTATATAAAAAAATTCAAGTTCCACATGCCTGTCTCTGAAAAAATTTGAATATTGATGATTGGTGAATTAAAAAAAAATATTTTTTATTAAAAATTTTCCCACGGAAACGAAAAATTATAAGAGTTATGAATGTGGCCAGTAAGGCAATAGTTACTATAGTAACGCTTACTACACGTAATGAAGGATGATGAAGTCTCAGGTGTGATATTTTGTTAATAAATAGTGAATATGTAACTGAACCGACTAGCCATTTAAATATTTGTTATTATTTAGTGATTTCTTTTAAAGTAACATCAAAATGATTTAAAGATTTATACTTTATTTTGCCTTTATTTTTCTTTTTTAACGTGTATTATTCTGATTAAGAACTATAACTGTAAATAACCCTCTTTTTGGTGTTCCCCATATTCGCATGAAAGAACTATGGTTAAAATTTTGTAATTACATCACCACGCTGCTCCACTGCGGGTCGGCGGATATACTCCTGTCACATGCAGGTTTCCTGACGATGTTTTCCTTCACCGAATAGCTCGAGATAAATTTAAGCACTAATTTGGCACTTTAAAAATCAGTGGTGCTAGCCGGGGTTTGAAGCCGCGATCATCGGTTGAGATCAACGTGTTCTAACCACTAGGCCATCTCGGCTCTAAGCAATATGAAATTGAAAATTTAATCGAGTGATTTCTTTTACTCACCCCAAAGTATCACCTTAAGGGGGATATTGGGAATCACGTGTCCGCTCGATCTAAACGGCCGGGTTTAATGTACGGAACTGCATTCTGATTGTTCTTCCAATTTTCCACGCGAGGGTACACTGAGATATTAAATACATATTAATAGAACTTCCTTAACAATGCCAACAATGGCCACACACAATGTTATAATATCACTACGAGCTTTCTATCCTAGTTGAATGGGTATACAATATTTCATGCTTGTGCTGTCAACTATTGAGGAGTCCTCATATCGAGAGCTAACTCTGAATACGGCACCCATGTTATAGTAGGACTTAAAATGAGTTGTCATAATTAAACGTGTATACAAAATTAGAATCTCGTTGTCTACGTTATTCTTTTATTTCGTAGTGGTATCGTAGACAGAGTCATTTTAATCACTATGGGTGAGAAATTAGCCAGCTTTATTTCATCCGTTAAGCCACCAAGGAAGGTAAACAAGGAAGGTAACCGTTAAGGAACACCTAGTTATTTCTTTATATTTTGGTCCCAGCATTACTTGTTTCAATTGAATTGACTAAAGCCACATTAAGTAATTTGAAATATTTTTATCGAGTTCTATTTCAATATTATTGAAATTGAATCTGTAATTTGTAGTTCATTTGTTATTCACTGCATCACAATCTACGCGAATACGAATGAATTATAGTTTGCCTTCACAACGACAATGCACATTAGTACGAAAGCAATAAAACCTTTAAGCGGACTGTGAACGCATTTGATGAGTTTGCGGAAAGTTGTATTTAACTTGGATTCAATGCCGTGCAAGCTACATCGGTAGAATTTGATACATGAACTTTATTATCTAAACATATAAACTTTTAATTGCTCAACTTGTTGACATTAAGTACACGAATGCCTTGCATCAATGATTTTCAACTACCCTTTCTATCGGACGTTAGTTTAATCGGTTAATGCTGAACTGGTCAGATAAATAATCAATAAGTGTGATTTGAAGATAACTATCCCATCGTTAGTGAACAGTTTAGTTTCAAGGCAGTGATGTAGCCCATTAAATTTATTTCTTAGCCAATACCAATATAAGCCAATACCAAGTCATAGTATATTTTTCTTTACGTGTCTTATTTAGCAGACAAATATGGCGTATTTCTAGACACACATAAGAGTTAGATAAGAAATAATTGATTGAATGATTTAACTTAGTAATTTTTTATAATGAAAAATTGTTCGAAAATTCGTGATTTTCGTTTAGGGTATTGTTACTAAATAAAGACTACTTGCTAACATCATCATTGAGACCTGGACTAAACTACCCACTGTGAGACAGTGTATAATGTGCAAGGGCTGTAATGTGCTATGTGTTGACGCAATGGTGTCCGTGACATCATTCGTCAGCACATAGCAGTCGAATGGAATACAGATTTGTATCGCACTCCGTGTCAAGTGCGGTTATTAAATCTCAAGAGCACTCTAGATAATGGAATTGACTGGAATAACGTACAAAGCGGCAAATTCGTCATAAACAGCCTGGATTTTTTTTTTATTTTCTATGTATCTATATGTGCACTTTTTTCACTTTTTTCAATAAAACCATAAAGGAGGAGGTTTTCAATTCGTAACGTGATGTTTTTTTATGTTTATAACTATACGTGATTAATGGCCGATTTTGAAAATTCTTTTTATACTTGAAGATATATTTTCAGATTGGTCCCATAATTTTTTATCTAAATCGATTTAGTAGCATAGTTTTAAAATCGAAATAAATGAAATAAGTATGTGAGCCAAGTAAACGAATTTACGTATTTTGCTTTTCAAGTCGGTGGAATAAAGAAACTCACTCGCTTTCATCCTTACACAAACCCCAGAAATTTAAATATTGTTTTTAGTAATTTTGTAAAAAATGTACAACTATTAAAGTAATAACATTCAACAAAAAAAAAACGTTTTATTATTCTGTCTTGTATCCTCATATACTCGTTTTGAGTAAAAATAACAAGAATGAACTTGTTCAAAACATCTTATATGTAACTAAGGCAAGCAGGTTACGCATGTATGTGAAACGCATTAAAGAGAAAAGACTTTATAATGCATAGAGTCGGAAATTACATTTGAATGTACAATATTTTCTTTGTATTATATTTAAGTACATGACATCCATTACAATTGATTTTAAACCATAGCCGAAAACAAACTAAACAAGTTGTTTACGGCTATAAAATAAACTATAAATAATAAAATAAAACACTTCACACGCAATGGTTCCTCATTATAATCGTACGATAAAGTATATGGAAGATCCGGAAACACACAGTGCATAAAACAGACACACCCAGACCACGACAAATATCCATTTGGCGTGTACGTATCTGTTTGTAATGAGCGAAGGTCGAGCAGTTGCTGTGACCACTATTATCTGGTATCACCTATCCTGAGCCTATCGTGATAGAATATAACGTTTGTTTCGCTTCCTGTCCACTGCTTTGATACTGCAAAAGATAACTAGCATGTCAACGCGTACCATAATAAAAATTGGGTTTATTTTAACTTTAATAGCAAACCATCAATGTCAACCAGCCAACGCTTCAGTTTCGTTATTAATTTGTCATTAAGAGTCCCTTGTATATTCTAAAACAACATTAATTAAAGAGGAAACACAATAATATTCGTTCTATGAATATAAACAATAGAGCATAATTAAATTGTTTTTTGTTTTTTGACAATAATAATTTTCGTTTAACAATTGAAGAATTGAATGAATTTGACAAAGCATGACGATTGCACTTATAATATATAAAGTGTAATTATCAAAAAAATCTAGCCCACATTATTATTTTGTTCACTTTTTAAAGTTAATGTGTAATACAATAAACTGCATTATGTCGTAATTAATGAAGTATATTATTTCTTACAACTTTTATTATATACTATTACAAATGTACGTCGCAGTTACTATTCTTATCATAGCAGCTTTTGACGACAATTAATTTTGAATAGCTGTAGCTGAAACGATTTATTTATTTGTTTTAGTAAAAAAAGGAATCGACTTCAAAAGCAAAAAACTTAATTTCGTGATTAACTGTTAAACAGATTTTGATAAAAATTCTATGTGAAATTTTGACGGAAAGTCCCCGAAGAACTAAGAACCTTTTTGGAAGTAGGTTAAAAACTAAACTACTGACTTGATTTTTACGAAAATATGTCTATAGGACGAATTAACCTAAAATACGTTCCAAATGAAAAAAAAACCAGTCGGTTCATAATTGACGGACTTCTGAGGAAATTATTAAAAAACGTATACTAACTGAAAACCTTCTCCTTTTTTTAATTCGGTCGAAAATACTAAAGCCAAAACCAAAAAGGTTAATCAATCAGACATGAAACACGAGAGAAATCGGGAGGTATAGTTAGTATTCAATAAATTCGGGAACCCCATCACATCTAATCATATTACATATCTCTCATAAATAACAAAGGAAACACCGGCCTACTCTACACGCCATGTAATTAGCGCCCCAATAAATTAGAACATTATTTATTTTTGGATATTTACACCGCTTTAATAAGTGTCCTCCAAACATTTGCGTCGTGTTATATGTGTAAGAAAAAACGCTTTAGCAAATTTTTAAATAATATGCGGTTTATAATGATTTATTTATACGCGTAAATTATTTTTTATTTTCGAAAAATTACATATATAAAGCATAAAATTATATCATTAAGCTACATTAAAAGAAAGGGACAGACAGTTACTTAACCTTTTAAAAAATTCAAGTCTAAGATAGTGTAGATGTTTCTCATTTCATAAAAACTCGATAAATATAAATAAAATAAATTAAAAGCGTTATTTTATTAAAGAACGAGCTTTTATGTGTTTAAAATTATACGTGCATACTTTTAAGCACGTAAAAGCTCGAGTTTTGATGTTCAATTTATTATTACATGTATATAAGTACGAGCATGTACATATGTATATAAATACGAATACTTATTACTATTATATATACGAATAATTATTACTATTCTATGTGCTTTGAAGCACACAAAAACCACCATTTATAAAATAAGTCAAGTTGTAAGTAAGTGTCCCAAGTGACATAGATAAACGGATTTTCATCTCAGAAGGTTAATTAGAAATTACCCTATAGGTATATATACGGGTTGACGGTAGGTAATCCTTTGTATTATGTAGCAAATGTGACATGAGTTACCTTATGGCCGCTGCATAATTCTGTGTGATTACTTTAAACCTTGGTCTATCTGAGGTGTTGAACATTATATTATCCCATATTTGCATATAATTAAACTGTGACGGAGAACTACATCTATTACGTTTTTGTTACAATGGTGGCGACTAATGAGTCGCTGTAGTCGCTGTAGTAGCATTAGTATAGTAAAAAGTAAAAAACTAAAACCCAACTACGATGAAAATTTATTTAATGCAATTCTTTGGTTAATAAAAATTTATGGAGATATCATAATAATCGAATGAATACGAACAAAGTCACAGCTAGTTCTGTATATATGTAATGTCCTTAGCAACGACATCAAACACTACATATTTATCTCATTTTTCTCAAAAGAATACTCTGTGTCCGTTAGAGTGCGCCTTTATAGATTTAGTGACACGTCCAATAGCCTACAACCAGCGGAAGATCTAGACGCTTCTAACGATACCTTATTTGTCCAGTTCTTATAAGTAGTTTAGGGGCAATGAGGTATCAGATGAACATTCATACATACATATGTACGTGGCCTATCAAAATTATATTCCTTTTTTGGTTTTGCCGGAGTGGGCTGAAAATTCCGTATTTCGTCTGTCCATTCGTCCCACTTACATTTAAAGATTTGTGGCTTTTGAAAAATACTAATACCCCGTTGAAATTTTTACAAAATATATGGTGTGGATATTCCAAAAAATAATAAAAACCGACCAAGAGTAAATCGAGTATCTATGTTACGGAAGCCTGCATGATTTTAACTCGCGCATTACCGCTGTATTAATTCTCACGCATACTAACGCATATACGAGTATGTTACTGATATATGATATAATACCTATTTTTTAGAAAATGTCCAAAAAAAAAGTCCACGCAAACGAAATTACGTGTTAGCTGGCCTAGAATAAAATGTAACCAACAGTAAAATAAGCGAGTGATTAAGCGGGTTTCATAAAGAAGTAATGGCTTCTTCAATCGCCACTCATCAAGAGTCGGGGCTATAATTAAGAAAACCGTGACAAAAATATTAAAATTTTCCACTAATTATGATTAAAATGTTATTTTCGTGGTTCTCTTGGATATTTGCATAAACACCCTAAAATCCTTACAAATAACTTGACGAAGTCTGTGAAGATTTTCACATAATTTACAGGTTTTTAGCTATTTATCAAAATTCATCGAATGTTGCTCATTAAATATTTTTTAATTAAATATTAATATTTTAAATGAATCGTCAATGAAACGAAAACTTGTACCTTAGAAAATAAAGTCACGACTACTTCAATCAGGAATCGTTGCAAGGAAACAAAGTAATATTTTTATCTATTTTAGAAAAAGTTATATTACCTCTAATTAAAAATTGATTGTTTATAAATGGTTGTTAAGTAATGTACATATGTATTATTTTAAGTATGAATCTATAAATATAATGTTACACCTTTAGTAAGTTTATGGGTACATAAGATTCTTATATATACACACCGCAGTGGAAATTTTAAATAAAAGGCAACATAATGGAAAGAATGTAATATGGGGCACAGTAACGCATGGCAGAACGTGGGGCTTTAGGAAGCACGCATAATTCTATAATGAAAATGTTTCCGTCTTTTTATTTTTTTAAATATATTTTCGCATGAATTCTCCACCTCATATTTATTATTCTCATATTTATATGGATAAAGAGCTGATAACCATTACGACTAACATATGTTTAATAATTTCAACCGTAAATAATGATAAATCACTTTTAATGCACAATCTCCTTTCAAAATAGAATATAATAAAGTATAAAAAGGCAATAGTCACTTATATACGAGCGTTCCTAGGCCCTAGAGTCATCACATTCAAATTTATCTCTAAGTAATCCGATATCGCCTAATACATTACTTAGACTCTGATCTGACTTCTGAATTATTGATAAATAGCTAAGCGTCGATAGCTGCATGTTAATTAGCCGGCAGATATTCAGATGCACATTTAGAATATTTCATCTCACTTCCATTAAATGGTTATTTCATTACCGTTTATGTAATCACTGTCAGAAGACTACGTATTATAAATGCTAATTTTATCATACGTGTAGTCGTTGAATCTTTCACTACAATGTTAATGAAAAGTCGTAGACACATTTTATCTTCACCATGAAAGTAAACAAGCTGCTTTCCATGTAGAAGTTACGTTAACATCACACAGAAGACGTGCTACGAGCTACGAAGTTTTCCGTTAATTTAGTTTTTACTCGTATTATAATATATAATTTCGAATTCTTGGTCGCGAGTTCGATTGCTATATAACAAAAATGTATTTGTTTTAATTATATTGTAAATTCTTATAAGGCTTTAATATAATAAAATATGTTGCAACACTACATCATACAATAACTATTTTTAAATAAATATACTTCATAGAATCACATCCAATCCAGTATACTAATTTTAACGAAATTTGATATTAATAGGGATCGATGAAGCCCTCATTTCTCAAAAAAAATCGCACTTCGAAATAAAAGTTAAACGAGTTATTTTAAACACGTAGATAAAATATTTATTACTTGAAATTTTTTATATTGAATGTAATACATTCTCTTCGAAACTGTCATCAATTTTCAAACCAATTTATACCAAGATGAAGATATATTTCTCATGTCACTTTTCTAAATATTATAAGTTTTAAGATATGTAATTAAGATATGTATATATTTAGCAGTAGCGAATTGTTAATCCATATTTACTTATAAATCATATCATAGTTGGCGCTTTGCGTTACCACGACATTAAAATTAATGGGAATGTAAAAATGAGGAGAGTTCTGTAAATTCAAAATAACTTTTAAGTATATTATAAACTGATGACAAAACAGCATAAATTGAGTTCATTTTTGTTAAATGAACAAAGGTATATATATTTTTAAGTCCGCTATATAATATAGTTTTGTTTAGTAAAACACAAAAACCTATAAGTAATATTTATTAGTATGTGAAGCTTTAATTTATAAATGACTTAATAAAATATCGTGTTACTCTTGAATTTACATACATAGTAGCATGGGACCACCTTTCAATCGCCCAAAATGGCAGTCGAAGGCAAAAATTAAAACTTTTCGGTAGACGTGTGTCGTTAGACGTAAGATTTCATAATAACGTTCGTTTTAAGTAATTTTCAGAAACGCAATCAATATAAGCTTTATGGATAATTTTATTACTTTACAACTAAAAGAATAGGTCAAATATAACTGGTAATTTTTTTAAATTAATTTTAAATAACAGTCAAATACATGATATAATATATATAAGTCTCAAAAATATCGTAAATTTTTGAAAACCTGAAAGCTTTTCTTTGAATTTTTAAAACCTTAAACGAATGTTGTGAAATTATATGTATATACGAAGAAAATATATTTATATATTTTAATAAAATTATTTTAATTTAATTAAAATCAAAATTAAAATACACTTTATTCAAGTAGGTTTTTACAAGCACTTTTGAGTCGTCAAATAAACAAAGAATATTTAAATTATCGAAAAGCTACCAACGGTTTAGAATGTACATTCTACCAAAAACAACCGGCAAGTGACTAGATAGGTATGCTTTTAAAATTTTTATTAATACAAACATTTACAAATTACAAATATGTATGTACATATAAAATATTCTATATGAAATCTAGCTATACTAAATCCACGCAGTAATATGCTCTAGCTATAATGATTTTTCAGTATACAATTTAAATTTATTCATTAAAAACTGTAAAATGTGGTATGGTATTTTAAACGAACACCTTGCCCTAGAAAGGAAACATTTATTTTGGAAAATTTAGTGTTAGGAGTTTATCTTTTTTTCTCGTGTTAATACTATGCGAGTCACTATTTTGGTAAGTAACTTCAATATTATTATGAATATGCATAATCTTTTTATAAATATATAGCGACGCAACCGTTAGTATACCTACTTTACTAAAAAAAACAGGATTCCTGAGCTCCTAAATTATAAACACGACGTGTTCGTACTACTATCAACATCTGAAGTGCTATCCCATAACATCAAACCATAGGACATACTATGAAAATAACCAAAATACACTTATCGACCTGTATGAACTTCGGTTAGTCGACGAACTTTCATTTTCACATATGCTGTAGAACTGAGTCTTGCCGTAAGAGATGACAATTGGGAATTACACTGAAGCATCGTATACAAGGATATTAATACGCAGGAATACTATTGTGTCAGTTACATCAAGGATATTATTATTTAATATTTAGTATTGGATAATACTTATGTTGTTTTGACAGACACGTTGGCGTAATGGTCACTGCAACTGACTAAAGCGCTAACGGTCGCGGGTTCGATCCCCGCTCACGGCAAACGTGTGTATTGGCCATACAGATGTTTGTCGTGGTCTGGGTGTTTGTGTTAGTGTTGTGAGTGTTTCCGGACCCCCGACACAAGGTCATGAGATCTTAATGGGGGCCGTTGAGTGTGATGCGTTTATTTATTTGTTTTACGTTAAGTAAAGTAAATAGTTTCGTTGGCGTTTAAAACTAGATTATTAGTGATAATTCAACCTTGTATCAGTGATAATGTTGTGTTTACATCTTCATAATAAGTTTTATTTCCGTCGAATTTAAAAATAAGTGAAGTGTCGTCAGCACACAATACAATGTCACTAATATCTTTAACATAGAATGAAAGATAGTTGATGTACATCAAAAATGAAAAAGGACGTAGAATTGATCCCTTTATTAAATTTTTAGAAAATGTTGTTGAACTCTCGAACACAAGTATGAAGCAATTATATTATTAATTTTTATTAAAAAAAACTTTTATGTACTAGTTTTACTGTGGCCTAGCTGAAACATACTGACTTCAACTCGTATACGGGGTAACTCTACCAAGGCATTACCACAATCTCATATAAAATCGTCAAAAAGTAGCTAATATATTTAGTTGCGTTTTGTACATGTAGAGTGACGAAAATTAAATACTCTCTTATATTCCTGTCTTTACTTCATATTCCTCTTCATCCCGCATTCTTTTTTAGGCTGGCAACGCTCCTCTGGCATTTCCTGTGCTACAAGTACCAATAGGCGATTCCATCTAACCAAACATAGTTACATACATACAATATACAATTGTACATTTATAAATACATACATATAAACAGACTCATATTACAAGTTAAATAAAGCAAAATTAAAATTATGTTTAAAATGAATAGAGAAAATTATTGTTTTGTAGCTTTACCTAAAAAAATATCTGGAGGTTATTATGGTAATTTTACAGATTTGTACGTGCTTTTTTCAATTTTCTACTTGGCAGGGTGTGTAACGTTTAGTTCATTACAGAAATTGGCCAAATGAGAAGAAATACAATAGAAAAACAATTTTTAGACGATACGAAGTGATAGAGTAGAAATTTGGAAAGAGCAAGCGAAATTTAAAAAAACACCGAATTTTCTTATTCCTGAAAAACTTTCCAGGTAAGCCATTTTTGATCACCAAACTGTACTATAGTATTTTATTTTTCTATATTGCAGCAACGAAACTGTCAAATAGTTTCAACAATAAGTAAAAAAATATCCGACTTCAATCGAAACGTTCAGCTGTCGATCTTAATTGAAATGCTCTTTTAATAATTGTATTAATCGCTAGAGACCTCCTGTCGTTCTGTTAGGAATTCCATCCTTAAGCTCGGAAGGCTCCTATCATATTCTTGCGAAAACTCTAATGACGGCAAGAACGTACATTTTTTTAATTACTCTTAAAATATTTTGTGGTGTATCCGATTGAATACTAGATGTCTATTGATTGATATAAAATTAATATTGAAAGAAGAGCATTTTATAGTAAACTATCTTTTATTGAATCGTAATAAAACGTAACATGTATTTGTTTCACAGTCGATGATATAGGATGACAAAAGTTATCATTGTATATGTATGATGCAGACTAACAAGGCGGAGGGCGGGACTCGCCTCCGCCCAGCGCGTATATAAGCGCGAAAGCCTTCGATACACCGCATTCCAACTACCGACTCAACCGCCCAAGCACTACCGCCCTACGAAACTCATACAACTGGTAAGTGAATATTTTTTCCTTAATATACATATATACGGAGTTATAACGTTTCAAAATATATAAAATAAACTTTTATTTTAATTCATATTAATATATTAATGTATATGCATAGCATATATCATATTATATATATATACGTGATATAGTTTCCATTTCTTTAAATGATTACATAATTTTTTGAATATGAAAATTACATATGTAAAACATTATTTTTAAAATGTATAAGATAGCTACACCACAGTTATATAAGTTTAAGATTAATTTTTCAAACTTTGGTACCGCTTCTAAACGATTTTCATAAAGATATCTGTTGGGAACGTTTACTTAATTGCACGAACATTTTACGATATAATCATTTTTTTGTTAACTTTCTATTTTTTTAGCAAAATTTTTGCTAAGTATTAAAAAATAAGCATTGTAGATTTTATCAACAATAAGAAAAATAAAAACATCAAAATTAAAAAAAGTAAAAGGTACAGATTATTTTCATGAATTTATCGAGATATATTTTCTTTTTTTATATATATTGCCAGATAATGCATCGAGATGAACATTATTTATTTATAAAAATTTAAAATCAAACATTTTATTTTAAATAAATATAATTGAAATTAAATACAACTCAGCGTAATAAAATTATAGATAATAAAACATTTATTGTTTATAAATTTCCAAATGACTTTCAACAATATGAGTTCCACGTAAAACGACTAAATGTGGGTAGTTTAAAAAGAGTCGAGAATAAACTCAGACAGTGTTTTTTAAAATAATATTTATACCTAAAGTACGAAGGAAACTTAAGAAACGTAACGTATAAAGTAAACCGAACATCAGTTTTAATAATCAATTTTTATAAGACCATTCATTATCGATTCTTTTTGTTAAATTTTTATGAATCAAATCGGTTATTTAACATTTCATATCATACAGAAATAAAATGTTCATACTTTGGCTTAGGTTTAAGCAGAAAGTAACTTTATGATTACAATTCTATATTTACTCTTCTTCTAAGATATCATAAGAACTTTCATATGTTAAACAAATAACGAAAAATGTTATTGTTATTAAATACTACACGCTCTATAGGCAATAGAGGAGTCTGTCTATAGTTTTTCATATTATATTATTTCGCAAAGGTGGTTTTGTCGGTATAAAATATCTTTCTTAAAACTACATCGAAGTTACTATTAAGTTCGTCAGTTTGAAGATTTTTCGCTCTAATGATAAAAATTAAGTAAATATTTGAGAAATATATAATAAATATTTTCATAAAAAATACTGTTAAAATTATTACGTAACTAATTAATAACGGTGGATGTACGGTACAGTACTGAACGGTAACTGTGCGAAGTATTCGCACGGGACACCCAGTATAACTTATTTAAAATTTTGTTTATTATATATGTCCCACAAATATTAAAACATTTTTTCTAGAATTTCAACAAAAATGTGATCACATATTTACTTAATTTGAAACAAATCGAGTAGGTAGTTGTTTTTATGAATCATAAAAATACTAATGACATATTTTCTTCTATATTTAGATTAAAAATTGCGAGCAATCAAGTGATTACTTGCACGTGTAACATTTCAATAAAACACAAATAAATAGATCAATCTCTATCAAAATAAGGATGGGAATCATTATGTCTAGGTATTATTTTAAAAATAGCGACCCTGCCCTGATCTAATAGTTAAGTACTACTACAACTACTCAAAGGTTTTTAAGAAACAATTTGATCTTAAGATTTACTTTATTAATAATTAAATAATTCCTCGAAATTATCATGAAAGATCCCTTTCCCTATATATCTATAACACACAATATAAAGATATTTAAACTGAAACTATAAACAATATATTGCATTATGTTAAAAAAAATGAGAGAGAGGCAAGAGTTATCTCCTAAATTTCTCCTTGATAGAAGCGGAGGGCTTTACTCAACTGTGGAACTATTACTGGCTGGTACAGTGCAGTACAGTATGGTTATATGTAAATATTTTTTTCCAATTTATTGAATATTATAATTTATAACAAAAACCTAAGGTTAAGCATCATATCCATTTGGCGTTTGATAGCTTTCCTGCTGACCAGTTAATATTTTACCACAAACCCTTAAAAGATTTTAATATGATAAACATCAAGACAGGAAAAAAAAGTTACTAAATGAAAATATATACGTATATTATAATAAATAATAATGTCAATAAATAAAAAAAAACTTATGTCCTAAAAGTTAACTAATTGGGCGTACAATTTTATCTTCAACCGACACCGACACAATATTTCCACAAAAACGTTTGACAATATTTCTTTCACTGTTATTTTTCTATCAATTTTCATTATTTTCTTATGAAGATACAGTTACAATATAATAAATATATTTAAATAATAGCAAATACATTCGATATTATATTAGAAAAATATTATTATCACCTATTTATACTTTATGTTTTAAAAAAGAGGAAATATTATTTTTTTACATATTACATAATAAGGTACAGTAGAAGAGACTTTATAAAACAGAACAATTAAATAAACAAACCGAACAATAATAATAAACAAGATGCAACAGGTACTCGTCCTTGTTAGACGGGTTTTGTAAAAAGACTCCCTGCGAAGCTAGTTGCAAAGGTTCCTAATGAGAGGATCGTTGATGCTCTTTTGAATACGGTTGTTTGTTTTTCTTTCAATTATTAAGCTTAATTAGATTGTAGATAGTAACTTATTCCACATTTTGCAGTGTACAAACAAGACACGTGTACTTGAGCTTTGATATTAAATGTCAAAATTAATTTGCTATAAATATTCAATGATATAGTATTTTATGGCGTTTTTTATGACAATGCGACGCATGTAGCCTCAGTAGTATGTACTTACGTAATATTTAACTCACGTAGCAAGACTGACGGCTTAATATCAAAAAAAGATATATATAAGATTAACAAAAATACCATTCGTATTTTGTGTTAAATGCATTTTATTGTAGTGCTTCGTCTTAAAAAAAATGAAATGCGTGAAAATTTTAAATAACGCAGACGTTCACATACCATATGTATGGTAAGCGTTTATTTAATAATAAATGCAAATTTTTGACGTAGAGTCTTGTTCACATTTCTAACGAGGTGTCCTAGTTTCCGCAAAAATTAATTTATCTCAAACGGAAATCTTAATACATTCAAACGTTAAATAAAAAATATATATTTAAAAAAAGTTCATCACCATCAAATGAAAAAAAAGTTCTTTTAGAATGAAATGGACAAAAATAAATCGAATATTTTTTAAATAAATTTTATTATAACCAAATAGTTTGTTTAGAAATATACGTTTATTCTTATATAATATGTATTCTATAATCAAGTATTATATTCTTTGATTATAGTACGTCGTAATCCATTCCATCAAAAGAAACTGCAATTGTATAACGCTGAGAAAAGTAATAAGATTAGTTGAGCCATTAATAATATTCTTTCTCATTTTTAATATTGGGTCATTGCTGATCTGGTTTCTGCGATGAAGACAATTTGTATGAAATTCATTATCCTTTCTTAACATCTTCGTATCCTATAAAATCGGCGAGTTCGTTGAAATATCGTTATCACAAAAATTGTATTAAACGGAACAGATTACTAAAACAGATTAATAAAATCGAACTCGTAGGGGTAGAGTAATAATAATTAAATATTTTTGATAAATATAATGATGTGGACCAATGATATTTTATAATCATAAAAAGAAAAATATGAATTATATTACGTTCATATATACTATTCGACGTTCAATATCACCCATTTCCAAATTTGATAAGCTCGTCAATTACGTCAATCACTAGCTGGATGCTAGGCAACGTCGGTTAAAGTGGTCGGCATTCTGGGTCCCAAAATCCATGAGCTTTCAACACATCTATAGTATGTAATACCATTGAGGTAGACACTCCTAAATAGTTGTTTTCCATTGATGTTTTTTTTTTATACAGACCAAACGATAATTAAATCAACATAATGTCACAATAACTATTCTCGTAATTACATAATAGTCTCTGTTTGTATAAACAAAAGTAATAATATAACATCTGTAAATCTACAAAAATAAAAATATTTGTAGTTCTATAAAATACATATAATAGTTTTAGTAGCTAAGTTTAAAAACACATCAACAAAGCATAGCATAAATATTTATATTGTG
The DNA here is from genome assembly GCA_037950945.1 of Hypolimnas misippus. Classification (NCBI taxonomy): domain Eukaryota; kingdom Metazoa; phylum Arthropoda; class Insecta; order Lepidoptera; family Nymphalidae; genus Hypolimnas; species Hypolimnas misippus. Next base: position 8,514,236 of record JBBEEQ010000006.1, on the reverse strand, counting down.
AATATGTTGAATACAACTATTTTACAAAGTTTCCTAGCTACGTACACACAAATTGTACAACATAAACTGGCACTGTTTCTATTGTAAATGTACTGAAAATAAAAAAACACTTGAAAGATTGATCGAATGTTGCGCTATACCGAATTGTTTTATTATTACTGCACTATATTTGATGAAAAGGTTTTTGAAACGGTACCCGTGATAAATTGCGATTTCGAACTTTCAAATAATGATCAAATGTCAAATATCAGTTATAATTGAAGAGGTATCACTATATAGTATCTTATGTATGTTATATATCTTTTGCATAACGACATTTATTTAATCTTACGGTAGATTTCCGATTATTTTATAAATAATAAAATTATTTAGAAAAATTCTCATTTAACTTTCTGACAGGTGTAAATTAATCTTTAATAGGGTAATTACGGGTGAGGTGAGTGTTTTCGTAGTTGAATTCTATTTTTTGTACTAAAACGAAAAAAATCAATAGCAGTTATATAATACATATATTGAACAGATTATTTAACATGCTCTCTCTATCTCTAGTCTCTATTTCTCTATCTCTAAAGGACTTTGAGTTTTAAAAATGTGTTTGCTTAGAATGCCCCTTTATTAGAGACGATATTGTAAGATTATATGCTACAACTCATTAAAGCACACCAGTGTCAAATCATATAATAAATACAGATATATATAACAATATATTTTAACAGGTAATGATGCGAGTTGGGGGCGCAGTGGCTCTGGCTTTAGCCACTTTGTTGGCTTGCTGCAGTGCCGATCTTCATCAGGTACTGTTTACCAAAGACATCATTTTTATTCCAAGTAATATTCGCAATTTGAAACATTCGAATAAGGTTTGACTCTAAAGTAGTAAATTTATTAAATATGTTTTTAAATATTTTAAGTATCAAAAGCATTGTATGAATTTGTTAACAAAATTTAAATGTTTTACGCTTTTAGTCGGATCAAAAATGAATGCTCAACTTTTTTTCAATATTAAGATACACAAAATTTCAAACGTTATTGCAACACACCCCTGTACAAAAGACCTAGTAGTAAACATCGTTAATTAAAGTCTTAAATAATTTTACTTGTATACTGTACGAGCCATCGTTCTACGGAATTTAATAACAAGTTAAGCTTCCAATCAGATACTGATCACTGTTCACGACAAAAGGAAATTCTCGTACAAATAACGAAATTATAGTGAGAAATTTGAATGAAGCCCTCAGCTTATACCGGCTTTGTTACTACATTAATATACAATCTAAATAAGTTAAATTTCTTAAACAAACTTAATGTTTTTACCAATGTTTTTTCAAGTAATGAAATTTTTGAATGGCGTTTTTATTTGTAATATATCATAATTTTATTTAAATTTTCTATTTCATACTCTTTAACTTATTAGGATCAAGATGTGAGTGCCGGCGATCACCACGCTGCAGACTACGACTCTAATGGTAAAAATTCCAAATGTATAAATTTACTTATTTCGAATCAGGCGCACAAAATCCCGGTTATGCAATTGCACTTCGGAATGCTAACAAAAAATCCTTTAGCACCTTTTTTTAATTGAATTACACATTTTTAACAAATAATATTTCCTACGTCAATTTAGACAAAATAAAAAAAATTATTAAAAATGTTTTAACCCCTGCACTACCTGGGCACAAAATTTTCTATTTAATAATATAAAGCACCATTTTTACAAACAAACTTTCCCCTTTCACGTTTTATCTCTTGGTGATGGATTCTCGCACTTCACAGAGTTTTCCTCAGCACATTATAAAAACTGCACTGCAAAACGCAAATTGCGCACTAACCTGGTCCCGGGGTAAGTACATAATATTATTGAATTACACACAATATTATGAATTGATGTCTGTTGACACCGTTAAACTTGTTACAGACTTTAGACAAAAAGAAGAAATAGAAAACATTTTGAAATACCTCTTACGATATGAAAACCAAAATGGAGACACTTTGGGTCGCATTGGTGGAAGTACTTTATTAGGAAGAAATATAAATAATTACGAAAGCGATTCTATGGGAAGGACAAGTGGTGGCTTAGGTGGATCTTCACTTCTCGGAAGAAACCTTGGTTTTGGTCAAAGACATTTTAATAGACTCGGAGGATCAACTCTTCTTGGGAGAAATGTGGATTACAAAATGCCATACGCTAGGTTCCTCGATCCTCTTGGTGGTAGTAACTTCGTTCGTAATCTTGATCCTATTGGAGGAGGAAATTTGGTGAGGAATTTGGACTCTATTGGAGGTGGCAATCTTGTTAAGAAAAACTTAGACCAAATCGGTGGACCCAATCTAGTCAAAAGAACCCTTGACTCAATAGGCGGGGGAAATTTTGTCCGAAATTTGGACTCAATCGGTGGAAGTAATTTCGTCCGACAAATAGACCCACTTGGTGGCGGAAACTTTGTTTAAACTACATGCATTAGTACGACGACTTCGTGTGTTATTTTTATCCAAATAGAAAATCCCTATGGCCCTACAACATAATATATGTGATGTATTTAAGTAAATTTAAAATTTTTAGTGTTGTTTATTAAATGCTGTTTATTAAATCGATTTTCAAAATGAAATAAATATCTTGCATATTGGAAATGCTTCGTATGTTTTATTTAAATTTTTACCCTGGCATTACTAATGCAAATCACTAAAGCTACATACCTCTCGCTAAGTAATACGGTGAGGCTTTCGTAATCCATTTTTCATGGACCTGTACCAAGGATTTACCTAGCTTGAGCTCGTGCTATGTATTGAACAGGTAAATTCAAATCACCAAAACGAAGAGGTAAGATGTTTTAAAGTAAATGTCAGTTTATGTTTTTATTACATTTTAGTTTATTTTCAACATTACCTGTTGTGGTTCAGGTCACAAGCCCCGTAACTTGGATCCTCTCGGCGGTGGACATTTCGTTCGCGAACTTCGGGAATCACCTCACTTCCCCTATTTCAAGGGAAGACTATACCATTTACCTTCCAGGTAAGTTATTCCATTTTACCTGAACATGTAAAGCTGCCTACATACAATAAGATTTTTTTATTATACAATACGATTTCAAAGGACAAAATAGATATACAGTTTACATATTTAGTAATAAATGAAGTTTCATCTAAACGTTCAAAAAATATTCTTATATTCATGTATTATTGGTAGTTTTTACGATGATATAGGTAATATCTTCTTCTTACCATACACTTCTTCTTAACATAGGCGTAGATAAGACTACGAAATCGGCTTAACTGGGATTAAATTATTCAACAAAAAGAAACAACAACCCCTGGCGGTACATAGTCCTATTGTTTTTTTCATTTCAAACCTTTATTCATCGGAAAATACGTTTAGCAGTAAAGCGTATCATAGTATTTATTTCTACACTTCTTTGATTATTCAAACGAGAAGTTTTTGCTTTTTAAAACACACATTATGAACAATAAAAGTTGAAAGCATAGCAGACGTGACCGGTCCGTATTCAAACACAAATACACGTTGAATCGTCTTTGTTAAAGAATTATGATACAAACGAGACACATTTTCAAAACAATTTTCATTTAATCGAAAACCAGTCATAATTTTATGATATTTTAACGTGTATTGTCCTCATTTATGAAATAGTTTATTAAAACAATAATTATTACCCCATACACTCATTACGCATGAAGCTTTGAAAAAAAAATATAATTAATACATATATTTTTTGTCGAGTTTTTACAATTATCACTTAATGGCTCCGCGACTTCGTTTGCATAGATTGTTTATTATTTTAAATAGCCTACTACTTTAAGAAATGAATGGTTACCCATAAAATTTTCTTACTCTCTTTCACCCCCTTCAAATTTGGTTTGAACTGACTCAAGCGCTAACGGTCGCGGGTTCGATACCCACTCACGGCATATTGGCCATACGGATGTTTGTCGTAGTCTGGGTGTTTGTGTGAGTGTTTCCGGACCCGCGACACAAGGTCACGCAATCTTAATGGGGGCCGTATAAATAAACGCATCACACTCAGTGATGCGTTTATTTATTTATTTATCCTTGTCCAATATCCAATCTATATACTAAAGTTATTCAAAATTGATTCAGCGCTTTAAGAGTGAAAAAGAATCAAGGAGACAGACAAACAGACAGAGAGAATTACTTTTGTTTTAGTAGGTATTTAACAAGTTTTTGTCTTACAGTCCTTCTGGAACTAAGCGCGATCCGTGGCCCATGGTGTCGCCTCTTACGTACGGATATTACGAGAAGGAATATCCCGGGAGCAATTTCGACGAGATTGACCGGTAAGTGGTGCATATGAGACTTCCAATTGACGTTGAGTATCTTTAGTTGGAAAGTGTTCCCTTTTCGTTTTATAACTTCAGGAATTCAAATGTAGGTTAAAATTATTATTCCTCAAACATTTATCATCTGAAAAATTAGAGCGTTTACACGCGTGATGAATTTTATTGCCGAGTGATGAGTTGCATTTAATTTTGGTTACCGAAACACGAAAAATTTACCTTAAGATCTTATTCTAATAATTTAAGTATCTAAATAAATAATGCAATATTTCCTTATCTTTGAAAAAATCATACCACAGTTCGAAAACATAACAAATAAAATTTTTTGAAGATTTATTTTGAGAAATATATTATTATATTTTTTGTATACATTTGTAACATACCTTTTTGAGCATACACGTTCTCGTAGGTAAGTTATATTAATGAGACGCGTAACTACAGCAGAAAGGAGGCGGATTACGTGATTACGGTTCTTAGTTATAATTAAAACTCTCATGCAACTTACTTATTTAAGAAGAACTTTATATTATTTATTCAATTTTTTTATGAAAATGTACCTCGTTTTAATTTATCTTGTATTATGACAATAAACGTATTATTTAAATCAAAAGCGATTATGGAATTTCAGCAACAGCGAGAAAAAAACAATAATAAGCATAACATACAAATAACTCTTCAATAACTCAACAATAGATGTTCCTGTAGAATTATAATATGGGTATAGACATTGCTTTGAACGTAGTGATAGTACGTAGTCGACTGAGATACACTTCAGTAGGTATTATATCTTAGAATATATTCCACCTATTCAGAAATCCCAACTATGTGTGACAATAGACTGTCGTCTATGAATTTTAAATGTTTGTCTATTTCAACTATACGAGCGACGAGGGAAATTTGTCTTGACTTCAACAAAATTCTAAAGTTTTGTTTTAACAAGGAGGTTTAATAATAACTAAAGAACTTGAGGATTCTCTATTTTATTAACGCGAATTAAATTTATGATGCCGAAAAAAATAATAAAACGTAACATTTAAAATTATAATCATAAATTTTATAATTTGCAGTACTTAATAATAATAATGAAATTAAGTTTACTTATATACCTAATATTAATATAATTTATAATTAAATATTATAGAGTCAAAACGAGCTAATAGAAAGAACACGTGGCCTGACAGTCGCGGGTTCATTTCCATGTTAGCAATAAGAAAATTTAAAGTAATTCTGTGTTTCAAATTTATTCAAACATGGAAAAGACACATATATCCACTCGTTTTCAATGGAGCACATCGTGGCAAATTAAGAATCGTATCGTTGTCAACTGAAAATGTCTTTATCCAGCAGTGAGGCGCTAGAGATATTTTTCATCATTTATAATAATAATATTTTACATAAGACTATAAAAGCAACGGGTTTCGAAATTAGTAAATTTCTCTCTAGATTCATTGGGTAGTTAGCCTAGTTAACTTTACTCTTACGCTAATGTTCGTTTCAGAGGTAAAATTTTCTCGTCATGTTTATTCTTAGCCTCCATGTACATACGTAACTTTCCCCTTTTGCCAGAGGGAGTTAAATTTGAAGAAAGTTTTACATTTAGTTGATCAAAACTGTGCTGCTTATGGATTAAATTAAATGTTCTTCTTTGCTAATAGCTAGTTAGTGCTTTGTACTGATTTATTAAAAACTTTGAAATAAACTCTTGAATTTCATAATTAAAAACCAATTGTTCTAAGAATATACGTCATTGATTGTTTTTAAAATGTCAACTATGAAGTGTAATTGAACAGAATTTGTATAACCAATTAATTTGTAAAACAAAAGGTTTTTAACAAATTCAATTGGTAATAAAGTAATTGTTTTTATTTAGACAATTATGATTATAAAATTTAAAAACCTATATCATGAATATTTTAGAACAATTTTATTGTAAAACCAAAAATTAAATATGAAAATAGCAGTTTTATTTATATTTAATAATAATCATTTCAAGACAAACGTAAATTACACCTTATAACCAACACCAGTAACGAATGTTTTCTTTTTATGTAAATCATTTTTCAATTGAATTTTATTATTGTTTAATTTGTACTCTATTATATATATGTCATATTTGCACAGATCGGGCCTGGATACCTTCGTGAAGAAGCGCAATTTCGACGAAATCGATCAGACTTCAATGCCCTTCCCCTTCAAGCGATTCTATCGTCTCTACGGACCTAACAACTTCGATACACCAGTGTAAATTTCAAATCATGTTTACTGTATACATAAGATGTTTAGTAATTCAGTAATCTACCAATTACAATGAATTTCCATAATTGAATTCAATGTGGCTTTCGGCTACAAAAGACTCATCTCAAACTCTCGATATCAGGCTAAAGTATAATTCACCGCATTTAACTTGACATAATTCAACAATATCTTAATATGATCTAGAAATTATTTTATGGAATCGCATACAAAAAATTACGTACGACAGAGAAAGGCCATTGTTATTGTTGAAAAAAAAATGTATGATAGAAAACACATTCTGGAGAACGTAACTATATTCTTCTCCGCAGGTCTAGCTTCGACAAGAAAAGATACAGACCTGACTACCCCATGGACGAGATCGACCTCTCCCAGTTCCCCATCGGATCGAAGCGCTCCTACGACTTTTCCGCTACGCACCCTCTACGATAAATTATAAACGAAGTTATAACCGAACTTTATTCGAACTTTTAAATTGTCTACTAAGTATTTATTTTTTCACTCATCCGTCACGCGTCTCTCTCGTCTTTCAGCTAAACCAGTTTTAATGAGTTCAATCTAAAATTTATCCCCACTTTAAATTTTCTTACGTGACTGAACTTCGTAATTATGCAAAACACTTCGTAATCCATAGTACCTACTTGGATATCTTGAAATTGTTCGCAAAACCACCCTGAATAAAAAGTTATTTAATAGTAAGCGTATAAATCAGTATTATTAAAATTTAACGTAGATATTATTAAAATAATACTTGTTTAAATAATAAGTGTTTATATAAGAAATATGTAATGTTATATCGACTACAAAATATCAAAAAATATAGAATGTTATAATTATATGTATGTTCAAATTATTTTTCTTGAAATTTTTCCATAAAAATACATGAAAAAAAAAATGTTTAGTAACATATTATTTTTAATATAAATATACTAGTTATAAAGTGATTCGATTCTCTTATTTTTAATCCTTCTCCCATTTAAAATACTACATTAACTCGTACTACTGATATACCTTTACACTTTTATTGTCACTATACTATAACTAATTTTTTTGTTGATGTATAAGGTCTTGTTTTGTACCATGAGTTATTATACATTAATTAAAGCAACTATTTCTTTTACATTCTTAGTAGATAGCTGCAAATAAAAGAATAAAAAAACGATTGGGGTTACATTCTTTCCTATCGACATAAACATTATGTACTTTATTTAATTTGGATTTCCTTAGTACGAATTTCGGGTAAGACATGAGCCACTAAGCAAATATGCACACTATAGCCTGATAACTAGCGTCTTCTTCTAGTTTTGGTCTGCAAGCAAGCAAGTATTAGTGCCAATGATGTAAACTTCGATTCCCACTTATGAAAATTTATTTAAGGTCAGCTTTGTGGCTTGGATGTCATTAATATAGGATATTTTCATATTAGTGGCTTTTAAATCTGCACCTTCATTACTGACTCGTTTGTCATCGAATTTCGGTAAAATATGCCAAATGTATATTTATTAATTTTTTATTCAGGTCTTTTTTTTCTTTTTTAATACTTATTGTGCTATTCGGAATACCGGGTCGGCTAGTAAGATAAAAAATAAAAAAGAAAGTTAATTAGTCAACCATTTAATTATGTAAAAAAATAAAAATTATAAAACACTTAAAAATTTTTTGATTATTCTAAATAAATTTAAAGTAATAATATGTTTTAGTATTTTACACACTTAATTTTGTTTTTATTATTATTACGAAATTTCTGTATCCGACAAGTACAAAGTACCTTATTTTAAAACTCAAATCAGTTTAAAAGTGAGCATACGTTTTTATTAATATCGACTGGTGGTCACCCATTACTCGAAAATTGAACATAATTTTTATTGAAGATTTGAGGAAGACATTAAACTATTTTCTCTTTTCCTGTCTACATATAATAGAAAATAGTTTTCAAAATTTTGTATGGATGAACAAAAACTTGTCCTAGCTAAACAACAAATAGTAGTAAATCTTTGATTTGACACAGACTTCAAGATCTGGTAGTAAATGTTTAGTTTATTTGACTTTTCGTTTACTTGAACAAAATTATTTTTTTAAGTTCCTTTTTTAAGTTTCCTTTTTTTGTTTACGATTTCGATTGACATACAAAAGAAAAGAACTATTTTGTCTTAGTTATTCTGCATAATGCGTATGCGGAATAACTAAGACAAAATAGTATATAATATGTATGCTGCGCATATACATATATGGACCCAGATATGCAATAATGTGTCAACCCACACGGACTTCATTTTGAGAAAATGGCGTCTAAAGATGTCAAACCTATTCTTACTTAATTTGTTTAAAGTAGTTTATATCCATCTTTGCTTTTCTTTTTTTTTAAATATATAATGAATTAAAAGTAGATTGATATATTTAATATATTATCTAATAAAAAGTTTTTCAAACATTTCAGATTATTCTATAAATTGCACAATATCGAACTCACTTGAAATACGAAACAATTATTAAGACACATTTTACCGTACTTATTTAGTTTATATTACTTGATTTTTTTTTTGAATAATGTTGAATAGTTGATGCAGTATCAAAATACATCAATATCTCCGAATTTGACTTTTTGTGGGTTGACACATTATTGCTTATCAGCATCCATAAATAAATGCACGTTATGCAACTAAACCCATTTTCAATTACACAAGTGAATAAGAAATTATGGACCAAGCGTAAATAAAATCAGTTATATTGAAAGTTGTAACGCAAATACAATCGTAGCAGAGCAATTAAACTTTGTACGTGCTACGCAGAGAGCTATTTCCGCTTGTCGGCCGCTTAAGTTTGCCAAACACCATTCTACACTAGTCACGTTCAATTAAATTATAAATAAGCTATTAGTGGCTCGAAATAAATTTAAAGTAAAAAATGTTTTCAAACAAGTTTTTATTTAAACGCTCTATTATTAATACTGCAAGTTAAATAAAAGCTCGTAAAATATAATTTTTTATGAAACCATAACTATTATTTTAGATCGAGTTTTTCTAATCTACAATCAATCATTAATAATTTTTCAATCTACGTATTTTAAAATAAAAAATTCAGATACTTTTTTGTACATAGATATTTTAATAATATGTAACTGGCTTTCGCTCGCAGTTTCGAGCGCGTAGTTTGATATGATTGATAAAAAAATGATCAAATACGAGTTGGACTCACACATTAGATACCATACCATCGTATAATATATAACACTTTACCCCTTTTAAATAATTAACTTAATAATTAATTTCTTATATAATAGAAACAAGATAATAATATGTAATATATAGTCTTTCGGGTCCGACTCGCACTTGATCGGTTTTTATTATTTCTTATTATAGCGGCAGTAGATACACAGGTCGGATGACCAGACGACACTCGTTAGCACTCTCTGGGAACGGAACCCTAAAAATATCTTATATGCTACAATTTAAGAAATAAAAAAGAAAATGCTTACTCCATTAAAGATTATTTTGATAAACTCTTAGGTTGTGTAATGTTGTTACTGCTAGTTATGTAAACCAGAACTTGATCGGTTTTTACTTGACTTCCTTTTTATTCTTAAATAAGTAGTTCAAACATAAAACATTCGAATACGATCTCAATGATCATTGGTATTCCAATAAAGATCAAATCGTCTGATGTATCGAAGGACTCGTGTCTGTAAAAGAAGTTTTATTAAAGTAAAAGGATAATCTCTATTATACAAATAAAGGAAAGAAAAGTTCCATGGGATTATAATTTGATTTATCATCTATTTTGTCCAGAAAAGATAAAGGCATAAATTAAATTTAATATAATGTTTTTATAAAATTTGATGAATAATTCTAATTGAATTTAAATAAAAATATTAAAACGAAATTGTTACTTTGTAGTATAAATCAAAATATTATAAGGTAAAGCGAATTTTTTAATTGAATCAAGAAATCAAAATTAATTAAATATAACTTAAATTTTATTCACACAATTTATTTTTGTATTATAATATTTTTTGCAAAGTTATAATTATGTCTTTATTAAATTAAGCTACTATTTAACAATATTCAAGTAACAATTAAGATTTACCGTTGATGAAGCGGCATGTTTCAACGTTTAAAGAGATTGATCTTACAGTTCATTGGTACCCAAATACCCACCATCTTTAACGGGCATTGCTCCTGGAGTTAACGAGCTTTACAATTTCGAAATACTCCATAGTATTGTCTTAGCAACTTTTGCGTCACAATCTGTTTATCATCGCTCGAGAAACATGTGTATTGTAAACGAAAATTGTGCAATTCATTATTCGTATTCAAACGAATATGAATAGAGCTTAATGAATTATTGACATTTAATTTGTCTTACTTTTTTTACTATTTTACATGTATAAAAGGAAAGATGCAGAAGAATTATTTTGTTTTGGTATTGTTTTAGCGTCTTTTTTCTCTTGTTTCATCTCCTCTACGAATAATCTGACCAAGAGTACTCGCTGTTACATTGTTTGTTTTTAATTTAATTATGACAAACATTTTTTTACTTATAAGTAACTTCTTTACAAAATAGTCGTTAAGTATGCCAAATTATATTATACTAGCTTTTATTCGCGGCTTCGCGTTCGTTAATGTAGATTTAGTTTTAAAGAATACGCATATATGCATAAGATATAGATAGCTAATGACCATTTAGAATAGCGTATCTATCAAATGGTAACATAATTAAAAAAAATAATTTCTGAGTATACTTCGCACATACAAAATTCGCTTTTTAACTTTATTATATTCTTGATAATTCGTATTGAAACTTTCTAATTCTGAAATTATTAAATGACAATATAACTTCACCATCAGATTTCAGAGAAGTTGTTAACTGGCGCACTTGTTATAATTTAATTTCGTAATTTAACAAGACGGTATTAGAAAACTCGAGAAAGCAATCAGGAAAACCTTAATACACTTAAGAGCCCATGTGTTCACGAGTGTATAATATAACCATCGAAGTATAATACATTTAAGATGTTAACCGTTGTCACTGTCAGTATTTAAACAATCGTCTTTAATAACTCCTTACTCGTGTAATTGATTCGTGCTACAAAGCTTTCTACAAGGTATATAATTTGATTATTGCCCTTTGCTATGGTTTAATTGTATCAAGTCGTGAACCTAGTTATCGTTGCGCTACGTTTATATTTAATTAATAAACCTCTGATGAAATCTATTCAGATATCGGTAAATGTATATAGTAAGTATTAAATTAATAAATAATTTCATTAATAAACATTACATTTATAATGTTACCTTTTATAGTAGTTATTTTTTTAAATATCCTTCAGAATTTAGCAGCTAAGCAAATAAAGCACTGATCTAAGGTAGTAATTTTTATATATTTTGATCTTTATATAAATTAAGTTTCATGGCAATTTTATATGCATTATGACTCAGTTTTTGTTTTTGCACTAAAAAATAAGATAATAAACATTATTTTTTGGAAATATTAATAAGAGTTATTAATTGATTTAAAATCTATTTCAATCAATAAAGCTAACTTTTTTGCTTGTAAATAGCAGTAAACGTTATTATTATTAAACGATATCGAATATTTAACAAGAGAGTTTATTATATAAAAGTATTTATATTTTACCCTTTATAAAAACGAAGTATACCCTACTCATTCATCGTGTACGGTTTCTCTAGGAATGAAAAATAAAACATCGAAATGATAGATGAGGCTTTGTTTTTGAGCTCATTCATTCAATAAAACATCATTCAAGTTTTTTCCTACCGTCGTGGAACCTGTCGCGGAGACTTTACAAAAGACATATCCGTTATTATGACCCTGCATTCGTATCTTAACAAAAAATTCGGGTCACATATCTGTTTTTATTCATATTCTTGAATGTTGTGTATAAGGAAATGAATAAAGCGCATTATGGAAATTGAAATATGTGTCTCGAAGTTCCGTACCTCATCAAACAAAGTAACTACTTGTATGGTGAGACTTTGTGTATGTCAATTTGGGCCTAATTTTTCATTATTATGTAAAAGAGGGACAAACAAATAAGTCGTGGCATAGATAGTAAGTGCTATATATGCCTATACATACATACGTGTAGACATTATAAATTGCCAATTTATAACATTGCTACTATGCAATAGTAAGCAGTGTGATCGACCAACGTACCAGCTGACGGTTTCTAATATTATTTATTTATTTAATATTAAACTTTAATATACAACTGCTCATTATGTGGCTGTAATGTAAAGAGCGCTTCAATGATTAATTACTAAAATCAAACGTGGCCACCCGTAGTTCATTGTGCACCAAACAATGCTGTTTGATGTTAAGTACGAGGATTGTAATTGATCCGTAGTGAGGCCAATTCAAACTGAATCGTAGTAGCATAATGGATAATATATAGACAAAAAACAGTGAGTCAAAATTTATATTTCCTTCTTTTTGAATATCGATCGGAAAACACATTGAATTCCATGAAAATGGGAAAAATAACACGCCAGTAACCAGTCGCACACAAGCCGTATAAGGAGGCTTTACACAGTCTAATTGCTCCATAAACGCTGTTCAAAGTTATACTTGCCTAAGATTAAACGAACAGTTTATTGGTGCATTTTCACGCTTACGATCATTACTTTTCTTCGTATGAAGAAGTAAAAAGAGTCTGAATAATATACTAAAATATTAGTATTCTAAAGTATGAATTAATTTGTCATTAATAGTATTGTAATAGATATTAAATAAAATTACAGTCAGTACAAAAAGAGCAACCTCCCAGGCTCACGTTAATCCTATAACTCAAAAATTTTGTTTCCAAATCTTTCATAGTATTCATTTCGCGCGTTCTTTTTCGCAGTGTGTGCTAAGCTTATCATTTAATTACACTAACAATATTTTATCAAAATTACTATCAGATTAATTATAATTCTGCCAAAGACTATAATTTATTACCAACGAAAATTGTACTGGTATATTAACTTGTAAAATATTATTTTTTATGAAGTTCATACATATTGAGATATATTATATATTTCCTCTAAATATTTAAAACAGCGCTTCACCTTCCGTATATTTCAATATTCACTCTCAAAGAGATAACAAATTGAATATGCCTGTGTAATTTCCAATTCTACGTGAACTCTTTTAAGGTTAGCTGAAAGACGGTAAGATTGGAATGCTCTTTCGATGAAATCTGTCAATCTTATATAATCCATACATTTATTTTTACAAGACTGCCGAAAATAAACGCGCTATGTTTTTAAATATTGTCGCGTATTGTGTACTTGTTTATGAGGGATTTTATGATTTGTTTGTTGGTAAATGAGGTGTGTGTGGTATCGCTTGATTTGTATTTAGGTCAATAAAATAGTTTTAAGTTATGACTTAAAAGTATTTACTGCAAAGTATTTTATCTACAATGTGCATTTTGTCTAGATTACCATTCTTAAAGAGTTTTGTTTAATTTAAAATATTCATAAAATAAAAGGTTTTATTATAAGTAAGTTTACAAATTATTGGAATTTTCATATTAAATTATTAGTACATGAAAAGAAAACTTTATACCTCTTTTAATGTATAATGCGCGTACGGACTAGTGTAAAATTTATGATAGTAAAAGTATATACAGAGAAGAAGTGTATAAAGCTAGCTTGTCCTCCTCTCATACATAATAATACGAGGTTTTTGATGTAAGGCGATATCATTATCTTATAGAACGTGTGACTATTTTCAAACATTTATTACTGTATAATCGTAGCAACCGTAAGTCATCGAGCATACATAATATTTTGATACGAAATACGTGCAAAAAGATACCAAATTAAATTATGCTTTTTAGTACACGTATTCGGTACTAGCACCATCGTTTCGGCTTTTTTATTACATTACGTTTTCAGTACAAAGGAACGGTTGAAAATGTTTCAGCGTACCTAATGAAATATATTGATGAAATTACATCGTTCGTGAATTTTATATCGACTCGCTTAAAGAGAACAATACGATTCGAATTACATGAAATAAAAGATGCTAAGTAACAACTTCTCCGTTCTATTGCAGTTCAATTTAATATTATAAAATGGATAAAGAGAAAAGATAAATATCTTAACAAGCCAATCATTTTATTCGCATTAAATCAGTATCATAACCGAAGATAGCACGACATGTGACTTAAGCATTACATAATGTTTCCAATTATAACAATGCAAGGTTAAATAAACTTGTAGATTATGTAAATCAAAATTAATTTTTGTTCATTGTACTACACCCGCAAAGCCGAGAGGGCCTAGTGCTTAGAACTTGTCGATCTCAACCGATGATCGCGGGTTCAAACTCCGAAAAGCACCGCTGTGTTTTCAAGTGCTAAATTTGTGTTTGAATTCATCTCGAAGTCGGCGATGGAGGAAAACATCGTGAGGAAACATGCATGTGCCGTGAGAAATTGTGACACATGTATATCCGACAACCCGCAGTTGAGCAGCGTGGTGGATTAAGCTTTATAACCTTCTCCTTAAAAGTAAAAGGGTGCCTTTGCCCAGCAGTGGAACATTTACAAGGTGTTTTATTTTACTTACTTTACTACACCCGCAGCATATCAGCGTCATCGAATGAATTCCAAATTAGCTCTCATTTGTAAAGATTCAGATTGTTATTCAATTTTTAGAGATAGTCACAAATAAGAAAAAGACAACATTACATGCATACTTACATGTTGTTAAATAGTATAAATATTTTATATATGGTGTAAATAAAGTTAAGATTTCTTTTCGTAATCTAGATGCCATTGACCGTAGCGCTTTATAGCCATATCGACAAATTTTATATTTCAAAAAATATATACCTATATTCATCAAAAAATCTAATCAAAAAACCTGCAAATAAAAGGAAGAGCTTCAACAGAAAATTTCGTTATTGCGAGCAAAGGTAATTAAAATTGCTTTATAACAGAGCTCTAACGATTAAAAGCGTTGGATTGCACTCAAATACTACCTGAGGGAAGTAATAAAACTCTTCTCAACTTTTCTTACGTCTATATATTTATTACGTTTTATAATACAACTAACTAACGAATCAAATACATAGATACGAAAAATAATAGTATAAAAAGTAATTTAATCATAAACAAAAAATAAATAAAAACATACAGTCATTTAGTAGTGTAGTACAGGGAGTAACTAAAACAAAATTCAAGTTAAATTAGTAGTTGCAGTATTCCCTAATTCTTTTGTAGACAAAAGTAATTTAGATTCTATTACTTATTGCGTTTGAATTTTTAATTATTAAAAACATTCTAATATACATATTTTTTAGACTAAAACTATTTTATTGAAAAGTTCAAGAAACTATTTACGGAAAAAATTTACAATATTAAATTAATTTAAAATACTCTAAAACGTAGCCGGTAATAACGTCATTTATTCATCCTTGTTTCGCGATAAAAACCGCATTTTAAAATGTCAGTCGCAGGTTAATCCGTGGTTCATGGAGACATAGAGAAATAGAAGTGATATTAAAAGTTTTCTTCTTATTAAAAAATATCTTATTTCGTCTTATGTAATCCACATGCACTCCATTCACATTGCCTCTTAAAAATATACATAGTTACTCGTATTCTTATTTTTGTTAACATGTAAAATACATAAACCGTCATATAATGTTATCGTTATTGCTATAACGTAATATCCGTTTTATCCTGATGTTTGATAAATTGTCTTCGAATATATTTTTATTTATTAATTAGTTTCATTTATCCCTTTATTTTTTACAAACAATTTTTGTGTTAATTGCGAATATAAGATAGTGAATATAGTGTTATTAAAAACTTAGTATAATTTACTCAAATTCACTTTTTATTTTATGAAATATACCTACTTATTAAAATTAAATTGTTAAAACTTAACCAATTAAAGTTTAAAGATTAAAGACTTTAAAACACAAATATTATGAAAAGTCCTCATTATTAGGTAGCTTATATTCTATCTCGAGACACGTTTATCTGTACCTATGTATGTATGTACGAGGGGTTATTGTGTATTATTTACAAGACAATTTTTATTTTACCATCTTGCCTTTTTATGAAAATTTACTTGATAAGACTCTTCTATAATCTATATGCCTTCTAAAACGAAATCTGTAAATTTTCTCGCAGTGTAAGAGACAAGTGCAGAAATGCGGAGAATTTTATATCGATAACCGATGCTCGTTGAATCTATACTTTTTATCTTCAAAATAAGTTTTCTCGTTTTAAATGACTTTGGAGTTTAAAATTCAATAGAATATTTCAGACACTACATATCTACTAATATATTATACTAATTTATATTTTCGTTATTTATGTGTATTCATACAATATGTATACCTATTAATATACTAAAAAGATAGCGAATTGTATGTGCTTAGTAATCTCCGAAACCGCCGAACCTATCTTATAAATTATGGTACCATTAGAAACGTACATTATTGTAGATGTTCATAGAGTATTTTTTGTGTTTTTGCGTATTATTTTGATAAATTTAGATTTACGCGAGCGAAGCTGTGAGCGAAAGCTAGTACATTTAGGAAGTTTCCAAAAAAAAACTTCGAATGATAATTATGACTTTGTACGCATTTGATAAAAATGCTACTTATTAAATATAATACTATTTCTATAGTAACTTTAGAATTTGTATGTGATAGAGATTAATAATGTAATATACAATTTTGTCATATGTAAAACGTTTCTAAAAAGCCATTTAAGTCAAAATATATCATGTATCATAAATTGACACGATAAAAAAGGGTCATATGACCTCAGAGTCAAAGTGGCTAAAAGAGCCGAAAGCAAGCTTAATTAGATTCGTTAGCCTTTTCTCACTTATCTAACTGCTGATCCCTTTACTTCAATGTAAGAAGGTTCCATGAATAAAACAATTCACAAAAATAAATTGAGAATAAGTACTACTCACAATAACATGGTTCCTTATAATTTTCATACAATATGTTTACAATAAAATAAACTAATATGAAAATTATAAAAATGGTAAAATGGAAAAAAATGACCTTTTTTATTTTATATCGCCGAAAGTTTATTAAAAAGATATAATTATGATCTACCTCTAGTTACAAAAATTTGAAAAAAAAACTTATAAAAACAATTAAATATAATCTGTAGTTACATTTCTTACCGCATACTTCTATTCTTTTTACCAAAGAATCCTAATAACGGTCAATACGTGCCTGAACATTTTGCTTTTGTTTGCACTTTTAAGGTAACAAGAACTCGTAAAATCGTACATGTAAACTGAAATGGAAATATGACCAGTCCTGTTAAATAAAAATGAAGAAAGTTGTTAGATGCGTTAATTAATTGTTAGACCGTGGATAGAACAAATGAATATAAATTAATAATCACGGTTTCTAATCAGAGCCATCAAGTGACTTATTTAAACAGTAGGCCGAGTAGGTTGGAACCTAGGGCGGCGGATTTTAGGGACGGGAATAGGGCTCACTTTATGTCTTACAAAAATTCTCACTTCAAAAATATTTATATTTATATAAACAAATGTTATTATGTCCACATAAACAATTCAAATTGCAATGTAATTTTAATAACATGGTTCCTTATAATTTTTATACAATTAGATTATAATTGAAAACAAATCCAACAAACTGAAGATCGTTCCAGCCATTCTTGATTTATATGTCTTTATATATAAATATGTCTAACTAACCCAACTTTATTTATATATAAAAACCTTGGTCTTGAAAGACTGACTGCCGGATCATCGCTCAGCCTAAAACGCTGATCGTAGAGACTTGAAATTCGGAGGGGGCATTCCTTATATGATGTCGGCCTCCGATGAGAAGGAATTTTTGATAATTCACCCTCTAACTGAGTGAAATGGGGTACAAATGTTTGTATGTAAGATCTTATTACGTGATCATATTTATCTTAAATTTAGGCCAAATACTTCTGAATGCTAATAATAAAATTTGAAATACAAAACTTAACAATATCATCTACTATTGAGGTGATGAAGTTTGTATGGAGAAAAAGTATTTCTATATCCGATTAACCTTATACTTACGTATTAATAAATATTTGTATCACAAAATATT
Source organism: Hypolimnas misippus (assembly GCA_037950945.1). NCBI lineage: Eukaryota > Metazoa > Arthropoda > Insecta > Lepidoptera > Nymphalidae > Hypolimnas > Hypolimnas misippus. The sequence goes on along the minus strand of JBBEEQ010000006.1, from coordinate 8,495,576 downwards.
AAAATCATCCCTTATTAAGTTGGTAGGGAGTGTTGAATTTCTAAAGAGAAAAAATTCATTAGTTTATCTATTATGTTGTAAAATTTATCAGCATGCTTCTATAATAACTCAGGGATAAATTAAGAAAAGGCCTTTTGATATACAACCTCTAAATGAAGGAAGAGGGGGTAAAAACATTTGCATGATAAATCTTATTTCGTGCTCATATTTACATTACAATATTGGTAAGTTTTAGTATTGGTAAGTTTTATGTTTCACATTACATTATTCTATGTTATCCTATTGAGGGGACAATGGGGTGGTGAAATTTTTATATAGAAAAAGTATTTCTTTATTTGATTAAACTTAAACTTAGCTTAAATATTCCATAGGATGGATGCTTAAATACCCGTATCACAGAATTTCAAAGTTATCCTTTATTAAGTCTAAGAGGGTATTATAGTTCGGGAAGTACATAATTAGGTGGTGTATCTATTTAGAACAACTATGATTTTATATCGTCGAATGCAAAAGTTTACATGTTTATTTCATGTAATACAATAATCATCCCTTATCTATGTGTACAGCACGTAATTAAGGGATGATTATTGTATTAACACGGGCAACAGCTATTTAATTATTAAATTTTACATTTAATCATTTATTTTTATTTTTATAATCATATCCGTTTTGAGACGATCCCTGGAGGTTTACATAGCAAGTTAGACTGCACCAACTTATGAATTGCTGAGATGTTCTGCTTATAAAGTAAAGGTCTTATGACTTAGAATCTGTCTATTAATCAGGTGAGGCTTAAAGAGTAGTGAAGTGGAGGGTGTAATGAGATATCATGTGCTTTCTGTTTTTGTTGAACACGAAGATATTATTATCACGGCGACTAATAAACCAAAATTAAAGTATCTTATAGATATAAGTATTTAAAGATAAAAAAATATTTTTCATGCTATTATCTTTAATAAAATACTATTCTATTCATTGGATGATTTGATTGATGATTGATTTAGTAGTTCTAGGAAAATTAAAGAAATTATTTTTAAAAAAGGAAATATACGCTGCGAACAAAACTTTCTTGTAAGTCGAAAAATAGTTGAAAATAATTAAGCGTAAAGTGACTACACTTCTGTAAAAAGTTAACATCAAATTTTAATAGATAGTGATGTTACCAGTACTCCAAAGCGCGTTTATCAAATTCCAAACTCTATGCGGGCGAAGTCGTGAGCAACTTCTTGTAGATTAAAAATCATATTTTTGAAGTCCGTTCATTTTATAATTAATAAACAACGTTATGATAAGTAAGTACATAACAATATTTACAAAACAAAAGTTGTGAAATATTCTACATTAAACCACTCCTCCTATTAACATTATTAACTGAAACTATAAGGGTTAGAATATTAAAAGTTTTTAACAGCACCCTGGAGATATCTAATTCAGCATCCAAACATTAATAAGAAATCGTGTAAAATATTTACAGATAGCTTTAACAATGAAAATTACGAAATATGTTTTATCTATAAATTATAATTATGTTGCTTCTACAGAACTTCACGACACTCTTTTATACCCGTATTGCGAGTTGTAATATTTTTTTAATAACGTAAGTTGCGATCAGTATTTTTTACTATTATAACATACATTAACTGGTAGCGCCTCTAGCGAGACTTTCGGTAGGGGCACGAAAGAAAACCGATCGAAAATCACATTATTGAAAAATATTAAAACTTGATCTTGTTGTACATAAAAAAGCCTTGTGAAGTATTTGGAAGCAACGAAAATTTAAATTAAAATATAGTAGCAACAGCGTCTACATGTCCTTTTGCTGCGTAAAGGCTATCTTCTATTAAAGGAAAAGGTAACTGGTTTAGCCCACTACCCTGCTTCTCAGCAAATTGGTGGACATACATACGTACATTGTACATGTCACTGGATTTTTTCCAAGATGCAGGTTTCCTCGTGATATTTTTATTTATAAACACAAAACCACTTGAAATAAAAATAAAGATATTTTTAAACAAGCTTTAATATAAAGTACAAAAAAGTCAAAAATCATTTCTTTCTAATAAGAAATATATAATTTTTTAGGTACATTATATGCCATTTTTCAAAACTAAAAGCGCGTTACTCCTTCTTTATTTTTCTCTTGTCGTCGCATTGTATTTCTGGTAAAAAACTATCTGCAGTCAACAGTACCGTATCAGTATCAGTTCTGTCTAAAAACCTATGAGTGAGAATCGTTTAGAATCAATTTTAAATCGTTATAAATCCTAAACGATAATTCGAATTGAAAAACAATATTAGAAACCTAAAAATTATTTTTAAATACATATTCAACGATATGCTATTTGACATAGTTCGTCGATTTTCATATTTTTTTCTTTTTTTAACAATGCGTTTAAAATCATTTTGTCTAAATGGTGTCACAAAGATAGAATTCCACATACATACATATACATATGGAATAATTTAATTTTCAAGTTGTAACTTAATTTTTAAAACTAGTTCAGAGTTTCTATAATTTACTTACTTCACATATATAAAATTCACTCTCTCTCTCTTTAATATTCTATCCTATCTATAGTAACATAAATATAAATTTAGTAAAAGACATAGAATTCATTTAGTTTAAATTGTTTGAACCGAAGACATCAAATAAGATATAAAGTAAAAGAATCGAATTTAAGGCCGTAATATCTCCGCCTGAAATGCACTGTTTGTATTAAAATAGACTAATAAAAGACAAACTGCCGTTCTATTCAGAAAATAAAAGATCATGAATTCGGCCATACTTTATTGTTTAAGATTGTTATAGGAGTAAAGTATAGTGAATTTAATTTACATCCGATAATATATTTCAAGCTTCATTATTATTAATATGAACATATGCTGTGAAGTTTAGAGTTTTTTAAAAAATACGCATTTTCCTTTACTTTGCCGTATACTATTACTTTCCAGAACTGGATCCTTATAAGTATCACTATCAATTGTACTAAACTTTTTTCTTTATTTAATATATTGCTTTTTATACTACTACATTTACATAGGTAATGATTTAGGTAAATAGGCAGTATTTTTCACTGTGCCCTAATTCGGCACTAAGGGCAAATCCGGCCCTGAGTACATGAATATACCTCTAACGCCGACGGTTGCAGGTTTGATCCTCGGGTAAGATATTTGTATTTGCATAAATATTTGTTACTAGGTCCTGGTTGTTTGCACTTGTGTGAAAAGCTGTCAGTCCCAGTTTTTATCACCATCACCTGATATTGTTCGTTACTCTTAGTAAATGATTATTCTAGACTAAATGGTTACACTCAAGGGTTGCGGAGGTCAGGTAGCAATCGTCCTGTATAAAAATCAGTAACTGCCAATAAGTAGACCCTGGTATAACTGAGAAAAATGCTAGGTAGATGATGATAAGCAATTAGATACAAAATAATAGTAATAGTTTCAGTGTTGTAAATCGTAAAATAACTATAGATATGTATTTTATAAGCTCCTACTTTGGCACAAAATGTGCGCAACACTTTGGACGACGTTGCCTAGCAACTAGCTAGTGGCTGGGGAGAGTATTTCCAATATCCATCCAGTAAAACAGTAGAAGCATTATTAGTCGACGTATTTGTCAAAATTAGGAATAGGTTAAGATTTTTAACGTCAAATACTATGCACGTAAGAGCTGGCGCGCACAGGCGACTTTCTTCAGGGTAACATAAAAGTTTTCTTCGTTATCACGTCACGTCTCCAAAGCAGAGTGCGCTTAGCAAATGTGACGATGTGTCGATGTACAGGACAATAGTGACGAAGCAGTCACAAGGACAAAAATCACCAGTGCGAGCCTTACCTAACATATCTTTTATTATACTTATGAAATATAATTTAATAATTGTATTATCTTTATGAAATATATTATTATAATTAATTTTAATATATTATTTATTATTTAATTTAACTAATATATAAATGCTATCCATCCACGCTCTACTTAACGAGAAATTGTTTCCGAACGTTCATTAGTTGGCATGATTACCCGACATGTTTAAGATGACAATATTTAAAATTAAGGAAGCTTTGTAAATTTTATATTAAGTGGAGACCAGACATGCGAATAAATATTAACAAGCTTGCAAATATTTATTGAAATTATTATTTTATAAGGCAAAAAAAATCACATTACTATAATTTTGTTTTGCATTTTATTTATCATTTTCTTTTAAATATTTATTTTTCTACAGTCAAAATCTATTACTTTCGAAATTTAATAGCAGTTTTTGTAATATTTATACAAATTGTGTGAGCTTCGTTGTCGTCATTATGACAATTGATTCGTGTGTGTATTTATATAGAGCATCAAAAATTAAAGGATTTTATATATTTATACTCATAATGAATGCCAAAATGAATGTAATAACGGTCAAAGGTATTTTGAAATATTATAAAAACTTGCTTGAGGTATTACTGTAGATATTATAAAAACTTGCGGATTTCAGCTACCCAAATGCCGACTACTTTGGATGACGTTGCCTAGCAACTAGCTTACGACTAAGTAAAAAAGGTGTGATTATATAACTAATAAGCCAACTAACGAGCTTGTCAAAGTTGAAAATAGTACAGATTTTTAACGTTAAATAATATGAACATAACGTATCTGTAGAATAACAATTAATAGTGGAATTACATTCAAATATATAAACGCAAGTTTAGAATAGCTCTAATATTTAAAAATACACTAGCGCCACCTAGATACAACAGATAAAATTATTCAATTTAGTCGGATAATAGCAAATGGCATCGCATTCACATGAAATGACAATTTGACAGTTTGATTGCTCGAGCATAGCTGAAAGTGAAGTAAGATATTAATTAAAAAAATAACCATAAAGATCCTAACTTAATCATTAAATTTACATTAAACAAGCAATTTGAGTTCTATAAAAACAATCAAATATTTATTTCGTACTAAAATACCGAAAATTTAAAGTACTTATTATCCGAGAACTTGTGTTATCAGTTGTGTTTGTTGTTAATAAAGATAAAGTTTTGCAAGAATGACGGATAATAAAGCTTTAGTCATGGCTAATGCAAATGGAATGATGGATAAATCTAAAGAGCTTCAAAAAGAAATCCTTATGGAAAAGTTAAGATCAAAAACGTCACAGTATAAAAATTTAAGTGAAACTTCTAAAGCTGTTCGCATGGCTATGCTGGTAAGTCTGTTCAAATTTAAAGATTACCTTTAACATTACTGAAAATATATAAAATAACTTATCCACCTAAAATATATTTAAAAAATCTTAGGAAAGATTTGTTTTAGATATTTTATAATTAGGTATAATAAAACAATTCTAAAAAAATTACTTATAATAAAAGGACCTTAAGAGGTAATAATTGTGTGATGTGATAAAACCAACCGCTCCTAAAATATTATAACATATAGTAACATGCACTTTAAGAGTATATAAGAAATAATTACAAATCAGTATTAGATTTATGCTTTTGGAAATGTTGATCAAATGAGCATATGCATGTAGTTAGGTATAGAATAGGATGAATGATAAATTTAAAGAAGTGAAAGAAAGGGGTACTTAAATATTGATTATCTGAATCATCTACATCTACATCTGAATGTACTGTCAATGCAGTTGATTGTGTTAAGTTGGAACATGATCATGATTTGTCAGAGTAATGTGATACAGATCAACATAGAATATACTAAAACCTGAAATTTTAAAATGATTTCAAAAATGAAGCCTGTATTTCTGGCATGGGCAGCGTGGCTTTGGTTATGTTACATACATAGACCTTAATATTTTCTCTTTTAAGAGAACTCCTTTTTTAATCCTTATCAATGTATGGAACCAATTAGATGTTTTTTTGATAAAACTAATGATTAGTTTCATATATGTATATATTTTTTATATTTGTTCAATACTATAATTATTATTAATATGAGAGACATCTAAAAAGTTTCTATAATAATAAGATAAAAAGTATTGGTATGTTTTATCATTCAGTCACACATAAATGAGTTGTCATTCATCAAAAATGTTTATTTCCTAGGACAAAAGATGGGCAGTTGACAGTGCTGACCGCATGATCCTACAAAAGTGTCTGGACAGCTTACAGCACTGTATTAAAGTGAGCTCATTACAAAGCCTCATTGAGAGACTCGAGTGTTTATCGAGGCAACTTGGGTATGAAAATTACATATAAATTTACTTTGATAAGGAATTTTTAAACATTCCTTTGTTATACAGTTATAGGTTTAATAAATTAAAACTATAATAGCCACAACTGATGAGACAAAGGAGGATGGACATCTGAGCCTAATGACAAATAATGATATGTAATATATTATTAGAAAGGTTTTTCACATCCTAAAACTTTAACAATAGAAGTTCAAAATCTCTCTAGAAAAGTAAAAATTACAATGTAAAGATAGAGTGAAGTGAAACTTAACTACAAAGCTTTGTGTTGATAAGTAAAGCAGAAGTATGTTAAGAATTATGAGAAATGCATATAATGCATAGGCTATCACTAGTATTAGACTATTCCTCTTAGTTCACATAAATATGGATTATTATTAAAGAAACAGTACCCCCCAACTGCTTTATATATAGCTTGCAAAGCTCTGGAGGGAAAGTCCTACTTATATAATAACAATTTACTACAAAATTATTGGTCTTTAATAAATCAAAGAAAAGGCTATGAAATCATAAACTTATCTTATGTATTAGTAAGCGACTGTCTAGAAGATTCAATGTGGGTGTAATATTGATTAAGTTCTAATAACCAACGAAAGCAATTTTGTTGATAAGGTCTATTGATAAGGTCTAAACACCTGTGGGAAAAGTTATCGCTAATTTCTTAGCGATAACTTTTCCCACAGGTGTTTGAAACTTCCCACTATATAAAAAGTTGTATTATCTAAAAAACCTTTCAAATGACATATTACTTATTTATTTTTGGTAGGGTTCCATACATTTTTGCTCATCTTGCCTAAAGTTTTACCGGTCTAGTATTATTATAACTGTGCTAAATATACAATTTAATATTGAATTTTATATATCATTTAAATAACAGTATTGTATAATTTAATATGTTGAAATAATTTTAGTATTTAAAACCAAAAAATTTATATTTCATATGATAAAAAAACAGTGGTGGAAAATATTGTGGAAACTATTAATTTTAGCAAATTCTATTGCATTTCAGATTAAAATTTGTAGTAGGAACATCAGGTGTGAATCTGTTTATATCATCGGATATGTTTTATTTGGAAATCCTAGTTGAATCTTCAGGTTCAGTGAAAGATGTCAAGATACATCATGAGGGAAAGGTATTATTTTCAAAATGCACAATATTAAGACACACAATATTTATTAATTATTGTTAATTTTTAAAAAATTATAGTTTCATTGGGAATAGTTTTAATTTTTGTATAATACATTATTGAATATCTTCAATCTAATTTATTGCAACAAATGATAATTTAAATTTAATATTTATTTAATAGTGATATATTTGTGATGGTTTTTTTTTTATTCTATTGTTATTATAATCATAATTTAATAATTATGTTACAGATAGAGCAGCAAAGTTGTGAAGAACTTGTTCAGTGTATTTCTCGGGGTGACTTTGCTGATTTCACAGCTCAACTAGAAGGCCTTACTGCAGTATACCAATTGAATGCTGAAAAAAAAGTAAGTTATATCTATGTGAAGTTTGAATATTAAGCATACCAACATGAATAAAAAAGCTTATGTTGTTGTTGATACATTTATGACTAATTTCTATTAATTGTTGAAATATCCACCAATATTTACGAAATTAAACGAAATTTTCATTAAAAACTTTATTCTAGGTAAAGTGCAAAGCATTTAGTGCACTCCAAAGCTTAGAAGAAGATTTGTGTTCATTAAGGCAATTACAGAGTTTTATTAAAGATCCATGGGCACAAGTACACAAAAGTCCTATAGGGTTCCTACAAAAGAGGAGAGGAGGTAAGAAAGTCACAATTAAATCTTCAACTTACTTCATGCAGTTGTGTATATGAACACAACTTTCAAAAACATCACTTAAAAATTTAAAATCCTTAATAGACTTCTATAAATTAGTCTGTTATATACTCACTGCTATCAAAGTATAAGAGAGTGATATAGGTATACAATTTAAAAACACTCATTACACAATGCTTAATTTTTAGTGTTTTTATTCATTGTTTGTAGACAAACAAAAACTTGCTATTCAATGTCTAGCTATGCATAACAAATTACAAAAGCGTATCCATAATATGCAAATTACAGAGATTCTTGTTTGTTAATAATAACATAAGTTTGCAATTTTAATGTTATTAATTTGTTTTATTTTTTTTTTTTCACAGGTCATGCAATGCGCCTTACATATTTCGTATCACCATATGAATTACTGGATAAGGATAAAGGTTTACAACCATTGACGGTAGAATTGTTAACAATGGGAAAACCATCTGCTTCAAGTGGACTCGCTTCCTTAGTAGCACCCTCTCACACGCCCATAGGTCATTCCGCGACTGTTCTACTAGAGGGATCTACAGCCAATAAACTTCAACTTTCGCCGATCATTTCTGGAGGACAGCGGCCAGGGAAAGGGTATTATAATTAATATTAATATATTAATTACTAGCTGCCACTCGCGGTTTACTCGCATTAACGATTAGTACTTCGATCCTATAAGTCATAGAGTAATGTAATATAGCCTATAACTTTTCTCGATAAACGGGCTATCCAACAAAGAGAACTTTTCAAATTGAATCAGTAGTTTAAGAAATTACCTCTACATACATACTTACTAACTAATTTTACCTCTGTATAATATTAGTAGATATTTGTCCAAAACTATAAGCAAAACTACAATAAAATATTGCTAGTATTATGCTTTTAGCATAAAAGATAATATTGTCTTCATAACCATACTAATATTTTTAATATTAAGTGGGATAATATAATCGTTTTTGTGAGTATAAAATACACACACCCAAGCTAATAACAAAAACTAATGTTAATTTAACTTAATAAGTTAAATTATTATTTGTATTAACCTCACTCACAGAAAATCGGCGTGAAGTATTACTATAGCTGTGATTTTACGGTGACTGAGAGAGCCGGAAGCCTAACAATTCCCACATTCCTTTTCTTACTTTCTTTTCTTTTTTATCCCTTATTTCTTTTAAGCTAGCAAAGTATTTGTGGCTCGTCTAGTGCTAGAAATATCTATGGGAGGCGATGATTACGTCATATCAGCAGTCCCGAATAAATGTTCGCCATATAATTTTATATAAAAAAAACTTATATAAAATCAATGCTAAAGAAATCAATTGCATGCACTTTTCTTTACAGAAGTGGTCCAGTGTATGCTCAGTTAGTACCGCAAAATAGTGCAATGCTTCCAGCTTGTTTCACTCTAAAGTTGTCGCAGCCTACACCATTATGTGCTGGACTTGCAAAACTCATTCATGCAACAACAGAGGTAACAGTATGAAGAACAATCATTATTTGCGTTTAGTTTTTATTAGTATGTTTTTATTAGTATATAAGTGTTATATAGTAAATATATCATTTTAGGTGGAAGTTGCGGGAGATTGGGCAAATGCTAAGCCCATGTTGGGGCTAGTTGCCCAGCAATCATACAACAAGCTAGCACCGGGCAAGACAATAGAGTTGAATCTCAGCAAGGGCCTATTTGTTGTAAGTTATCTCTATGTTATCTTGTAGAAGACAACTGACATTGGTGATTTTATTTTATGGCTTAGCAATGTAACAAATAACCAAAGAAGGAGCAAGAGACAAATATATATTTTGTATCTGAATTATCTATAATTTTCTGTCTGGATGACCAAATCCGAAACCATATTAGTAACCTCCTCAGTAAAACATAACTGTAGCCCATTGACTACAGCTTGTATATGGGCTGCCTCAATTGGGGCAGTACCTCACCCTCACAGAATATCGGCATTCTGCTATCGACACGCAGCTATACAAGCTACTAGTATAGCTGCGTTTCGTACGGTGAGAAGTTCCTTTACCTCTTCTTCCCTTACACCCCTTATTACTTTTTATACTGGCACTGCATTTGTGCCTTCTTTGGTGTTGCAAATGTTCATGAGCGTTCACTTAATCAGGTGCTTCACCTGCTCATTTGCCAGTTATTTATTATATAAAGAAATCTGTTCACAAACTGTTTGATTGAAACCCCGAAATGATTGCTAACGTTTTTTATCCATAATAAAAAAAATATAAATGCTAAAAGAATTTACTATGTACAAATGTAATTCTCGCCTAAGATCACCTGTTTTAATGTTAAACTGTTTGAGGCTCGTCGACTCGCCTCGTATTCCGACTCTTGGCTAATGAACTGCACGTGTGCAGAGCCTGCCGGAGCAGTGGCAGTGCTACTTCCTGTGCGAGTCGCGCGCGCTGGACGGCTGCGTGGTGGCCAGCGTGCCCTTCACGCACCCGTCGCACGTGCCGCCGCTGCTGGCTGCGCTGCGCCAGCAGGCGCTCTTCAACGCGCTCGTCGCCAGCTGCGTGCGCCTGCAGACCAAGCAGGGTGAGCCGAAACGAGGGCTAAATGTTTCTTAACCCCCCGACCCAGATAGAAGAGTATAACTTATAAATTTGTGTTCGTGTGCCAGTCTGTGGCATTGTAGTTACATAGTTGCATAACTTTGACCTGATGCTGGAGCATGATCAGAATACACAGCTCCTCACCAATTTACAACAGAAGTGTTGTGGTGAAGCTTGTTGAAATAGTCTTAATGAATTAATTGTCATGGGTTATTTCCTTAATTTTCAATTTTACCTTGTATGTAAACTTGGAATTCACTTACTCTGTTTGAACGTCAAACAAATTAATCTACAACGGCTTAATATAAAATAGAAACAATAGTGATGATAAATCAAACAAGTAGTAATTAAAATCATTTGTGTAGTGATGGAACTCGAGAGCGTCCTGATGTTCGAAGTGAGCGCGCTGTCCTGGCAACACATTTCCATCTCGCTGGAGCACCCGCTGGACGAAAGCATGGCCACGGTGGAGCTGGAGCTGGCCGACCCCGCCGCGCCGCGCGCCTCCGTCTACACGCTCAACGCGCCGCCGCGGGACCACATCGACGAGTACATCACCAAAGTGCTGCAGAAGAGCCACTCGATCCCCATCACCCTCAGGTAATGGCAATTCACATATCTAATACTTTTCATACTCCATCTGAAAACATATTTTATTATTCCTTCCCTTATATAGGTCTATAGAGAGATGGAAACTATAAAGTCATGTGTTTGACACATTATTTTAGGTCGCTAGTTAAAATCTGGGAGCGAGAAGCCGTGACGAAGCAAATAAATGGCAGCTACTCCGCGTTGGAGTCAAATTTTAGCTGTGGCCTGGGGGGCATCGACCCCGGGGGCGACGTGAAGCACGAGCCCGGGACCATGCACGGCCGCGCGCTCTACCCCTCCAGCGTCAGCCACCCGCACCAGGGCGGTGAGATACCCTATACCTTCAAGTCTATCAGTCTTTCATCATCATTTCGTCGTCTATAAATCTTTTTTATCACTTTCTCTGAAATATATATGGCCTTTCGAAAGCGACAAAGCTAGTGGATTTTTTTGTCTCTTTATGTTGTACAGTAATATAATAATTAAGTAGTAGAATTGTCCCAGGATTGATGAACCTGTATCTGAATAACCTAGTATGAGTAGATTCAATATAAATGAAGAGCCGAGCTGGCCTAGTATTTAGAACATTTCACTGAGTATTCGAATTTTTCATTTTATCTCGTGCTCGGTGGTGAAGGAAAACATCGTGAGAAAACCTGCCCGTGCCGGGAGAAATTCTGACACATATATACATATATATGTATATGTACATATGTATAAATACACATATCCGCCAACCTGCAGAGGAGCAGCGTAGTGAATTAAGCTCTATATAACTCGTAGCGTGATATAGTATAGCTGGTAGCCTTTCTCAATAAATAAACTATCTAACACAAAAATAAATTTTCAATTCAAACCAGCAGTCACAGAAATTAGCGCGTTCAAACGAACAAGCAAACTTTTCAGCTTTATAATATTAGTATAGATAACGATACAAAAGTTGAACTATATATGTTAAAATTAAAATAAATAATAAACTGAGTTTAATAGTACTTGCAAAATAAAAAATGAAAACAAAGAAAAATATCTTACATAGTTCACAAATTCGTAGGTCTGTAAATCACTTGATGGAAAAATACTGTAATATATAAAAATGACCATTATTCTTATTTTCTATTCACAATTTATTTTTTAAAATTTTTCAGGTACGTATCTTTCTGAACAGCAACATCATTTATCAATGATGTGCCAAGATTCAAATACAAATGAATCGAAGCCCCAAATATCAGATGATAGAAAGTCAAAAAAGCGTAAATCAGATACGACTATTTGGCCGTCGAATCAAAAAAAGGGCAAACCAGGAATGAATGATATGATGGATTCCGATAGTGAAAGTGATAACTCAGAAGGTTACGGTAATGATGACAACACAATGAATAGCAACTCAACAAACGACGATATAGAAGGTCGAGAATCGTCTGTGTCTCAAAACGAGTTTGCATCAGACTTAGAACTTTCTGCTATGGATGCAACAGATGCCCTCGGTAGTCAAGATAACAGAACATCATCTGATATGGACAATTCCAATGATGGAGACGTTGAAGACATAATCAGGTATGTTTAGTATTATCTCAAAGTGATGTATTAAATTTCAAAAAAGTGTGATTCCTATTAATAAAATATAACTGTTGCAGGAATTCTTTTCACAAGTCTGAGCACAAAAGGCAAAAACTGAAAAACAAAGAGGAATCACGAAGTGGTAGAAGCACATCATCGTTGCTTTTAGACCTTACCGACGGAAAGTCTTATATGCCTTCTTCTGTAAGCATAACGCCTATAGGATCCGGCTCATCTAATCCACCGAGCTCTGGCTCTGGATCAAACATTTCGTCAATGTTATGCCTTGATCGTAGGCCGGGCATAGAAATTATACCTATAACTGCCGCCGCACCAGCCGCTCTACCCAGTTCCATAACAATTACACCCATTACATCTTCACAAATTAAATCACTTGATGATCGTAACCGATCTGATAAAAAATCTAGCAAGTCGGGGGAAGAGCGTAGTAAAGAAAAGAAGAAAAAGCGTCGTAGGGACGACTCAATGGGTCCCCCAGAAAAAATACCACCAAAACAAGATCCTTTAACGAAACCCGTATCCGTAAGTATAAAACCTACTGACGGATCTCCAATGCGTCCAACTTCCCCAAACTCAATTTTACGAAAATTTAGCCCGAGTCCAACTCACGGTAGGTCAGTTTCAATTACTAAATCACCTAGCCCCAGTAGTGTCAAAGGTCTGGGAAAGCCATCAGGCACGTCGAGCCATCATAGTAGTCCCAGACATTCGCCAGTACAAAACAGTCCTAAACACCTCCCTGGATACTCGAGTCCAAAAAACCACAGCGTTTCTTCTCCTAAGCATAGTTCATCTGGTTCCGGAAAACCGAGTATGTCAACACTTAAATCTGCAACTAGTGGATCCCCTTCTGGGAAATCAGGTACCACAGGGTACGATTTAACTAAAAAGATTTCAAAAGAGAGTTATAGTTCGAGTTCAATGACTTCAAGAGACAAAGAAAAGAAACATTCCAGTTTATCTTTTTCTAGTTCCGACAGAAGCAGCCCAAAGTTAAAAAACCCCATGAAATTGAAACAATTAGAAATAACTCCAGTCTCGTGCGATAGTCCCGCGACTGAACCTTTAATATCCCCACCTAATGTCGAAGTTAATAAATCTAACGCTCCAAGTCAAGTTCGTAACAGAAAAGGATCCCTCAGTGCAGTAATTGATAAATTAAAATCTGCTCAACATTGTGGCACGGACTCTGAAATAACAGTAAAATCAAGTTCGTCAAGTAGCAGTAGCAAATTTTCTGATCCAAAAACCAGTAGTACTAGCAGTAACTTAAAGATCAGTGAAAGTAAAAATCCAGAATATATGGTTAAACCAAGTCTCGATGGTATGAAAATAACAATAAATAAAACTAGATCAAAAGAGTCATCGAGTAGTAGCTCCAAATTAAATTATTCAAGTTCTAGCTCTAGTAAACAGTCTTCTCCTCAACTTACTCCACCCAGCCAAGGTTCTCCTAAGACTCATACTGGTTTAAAACCAGGAGTCATAAGCGGACCAGCTTCGAAGAAAACGCAAGCTATGCAATCCTCTAAATCGGCTAATATGTCATCTAGTTCAACTCCTCCAAAAGCAAATATGAGTCCTTCTGAACAATCTGGTTCCAGCAATAGCAGTAACGCTCCAAAAGTGCCTTATTCAAAATCATCTATGAGCAGTTCTACTGGTATTAACCTATCAAAATCGGTATCTAAATCTAGCTCTGGATCCCCAAAAAGTAGTAGTGCAGATATAGCAAAAATCATAAGAGATAGAGAAAGAGAAAAAGCTAGAACGAAGCTTATGAGTAACTCAGAAAAATCTATTTTTTCTTCAAAGTCTGAACGACATTCAAGTCCTAGTAGTTCAAGAGATGACGTAGATGGTGATCGTTTTAAAAATGCGAACAAAGATGCAAACTTTTTGGTAGAAGGCCTAATCAAGCCATTAGACACAAGTAAATTTCAAATACCAAAGTTAAAAAACCAAAATACTCCCGATAAAAATAGTCCAGTATCTCAATATGATAGTCGCTCTATGGTTAATGATTTTGCCCGGTCCATGGATCAAAATAAATATAATTTTTCTCATTTTGATAATCCGAATAGAGGCGTAGACTCTATACAGAAGTCTGCATATCCCTTAAATGTACCAAAACCTCTGTTGAATATGGGCGGATTAAGTCCAAAAACAATCCCACCTGGCAAAAACGACCAATCGGAATATTCTAAAGCGGTTTCAGATAGTATATCAAAAGGAGGAAGTCCCCAAAGAAGTAAAGACGATTCGAAAGAAGGTTTCTCGGCGTCATATCCGCTGATGCCTCTAGATTTCAAAACTGATATGGCAAAGGGGTTTCCAGCACCAAAAGGAAGCTCGGAAGATAGGAAAGGTGCCGATTCTTGTATGAAACCTCCTGCAAGTGGATCTGTTGCTCGAAGTGGAGCGACAACTCCTCAAGAAGCAGCTGAAATGTTACTTGATTTTTCCTCTTCTTCTGGAAGTAAAGTATCAGGCATGGTAGCTGTAAGACCAGTGTATCCCGCATCACCAGCTCTTTTGCAGTTGGCCAAAAGCCCTGCACCATCCCCTTTAGTGGCACCATCTCCTCATTCTAATTCACCGTGCATTACTGATGATGAATTAATGGACGAAGCACTCGTAGGTCCTGGTAAATGAAAGCTATCAAAAACCGAAAGACTCAATGAATTAAGATAAAAGGCCAATTATTGTTATTTTTATTTACTTGTATATACCCTTAATATAAATTTTATTTATGCATTACTATATCGTAAAGCAATAATGATAAGTGAATCTCTAATATAAAGCTTAAGATTGTTGACATACACAGATGTTGAATATTCATTTTCTAATTCATACTGATACATATTGTTTAGTTTTAAATACTGTATTTAAGTATGAAACAAGACTATAAAGTTAGAAACCAACAAATCGTATCAGGGTTTGTTTATAATATTTGCAAACTTAAAAAAACATAGGTACATGTATATGTTACCAGCTTTTAAATTGATTGAAGAACTGTAATATGGATTGGGTAATTTAAGATATATAGAATTTTAATATAAAAAATTAGGTGTTTATTTTATTATTTAATTACGACTTATATGTCTCACTGTTTTTTTATGTTACCTTAATTTATGTCGTCTGACTTCAACGTATAAACTTTGTTCCCAAATTAAAAATACACGCGCTCTGTTCTTAATTGTCTTTTGTTTAAATTATATTTGATTTCTTATTTTAAATTATGTTTTATAATATTAAAAAAATTAAAACTGCGGTCGTTATATCGACATTGATTATAGACTGGTGAATTATAGTTATAAGAACATTTTCTTGTAAAACTGCGGTAAAAATGCTGACGTCATCATCACCTATCATTGTAAATGAGATAACATTACTCCCAAGTCTTCTCGTCTTATATTTATAACCACGTTTACGTTACGTTACACTGAATACTCTGATCTTAAAACATATACCCTTACAATTAGCGATGATGATTAAGTATATAAAACTAAACCGCAGTTACCATTATTTTTATGAGTTAAAACACTTTCTTAAGTAACATTTAATGTTGTGACTTACTTTTATTTTAAGTTGTCCCCTTTATTTATAACTAAATTATTATTTTTTATTATTCATTTAACATATTAATTTTAACTAGAAGATAAGACCTCTATAATATTATAGGTGTCATACTTTTAAGCGGAAAATATGACCAATTGCCATGTATTAAATATAAATAATATCAATAGTTGTTACAAACGTTTTGTGTTCTTATGTAATTTAGTATAAACGAAAATCAAATACTGTTAAAGTTAATTTATAAGCTTGTAAATAATTTATATTTCTAGTACCAATTTCAGAATCAATAAACCGATAAAGCATTTACATGCTAATACTTAAGAAAAGGCAATAAATGTGAAAGTGAAAATTTTTATTTTTTATTTTTCTAATAATATAATGTTAATAAATAAATCCCTATCCCTAATATGACATATAAATGTTCACATAAAAACCTGTTATTACAATGTTAATAGTAAAATCTTAGAGAGCTTGGACGGTAATAACTATAATAAGGATAATAATAGTACAGTCTTCGGTAAGAATGGGGGTTCCTGAAACGTCTTCTTGCGGCAACTTGCTTGCGCTTCTTCTGTCTTCTCTTAAATATGGGAATAGGAGCAAAACCGGCAGCTGTATCCATAATCTCATTTGGATCTCTATTAATAATATCGTTGTAATAATAATCGGCGTTTCTTGGTGGAACGATTTCATCCAAGTTAACATCACTTGGGTCTTGCAAATTTAATTCATAATTACTAACTGGTTCTTCTAAATCGAATGGATCATTTGGATTTTTAACATTTTCCATGACAATGTTTAACGTTTCTTCATAATTTGGTTCCTTATCAGTTGAGTCAGTCACTATGCTTAATATGTCACCTTCTTCTGCATCACTGCTTGGTGTTAACTCATCTTGGATTATTGTTTCACTATTTTCTTTCATAAAAGAATTATCGTGCAGTACTTCATTTAAAACAGAAGCCGAATGGATAGCGTTTAAGCCTGTCGCTATCAATAACACTATATAATATATCATTTTTACTAGAATAAGACAAGATTGAACGTTAGAAATGAAGTTAAGTTTTTTGTAGAAACATAGCCTTATATTGTAAAATATCTAGGTTAAAGAAAGGCGAAAATTATTCTCGACATAAATATTAAAGATCCTAATTGCAATAGTACACAAACATCACCTACTGCGAGAATTGTATATATGTGAATGGATTTTTTTTTCATTTAAAACAATTAAAATGAAGTATGTGATATGCTTTCAAATTGGTCCCACAGGAATTTCATCGAAATTGGTTTGGTAATTTGGTTTTAAAATCGAAATACTTATTATAAGTCTGTCCTACAAATAAATGAAATTGCGTATTTTGTTTTTGAAGTCAGTTTCTTTTTTTTATAGTCTTAGTGCAATTAAGGGGACTAATAATAATTATAAACAATGAATTAAACGTTATTGGTTGCACCCAACCAAGTTTTTAATTCCCTTAGCGTAGAAAAGTAGAAAATTCATATAAACAATGAATTAAACGTTATTGGTTGCACCCAACCAAGTTTTTAATTCCCTTAGCGTAGAAAAGTAGAATCTGATATCTCTCCCCTTAAAGATAGGGTTGGCAGAATTTTCAGAGTAATTTACTTAGCGTAGAAGATTTTGAGGGGTCATGTCTCCTTCGACCCCCTCCCCCCACCTTCGGACTGCAACTGTTTTCGGTACTACTTAAGTACGCAAGTTGTATCTGTCGTGAGACTTGATTTTTTCATCTTTTTTTTTCTTTCTTGGGCCCGCACTCGTTCCATTTTTTATTAGGTATTCTAGTCACAAAATTAACAGACACTAGAGTTTGTGATTCTGCACTTTTCATCATTTTCGTAGACTGAATAATAAATTCAGTTAAATGTGAATAAAAAATTAAAACGGCAACTACGAAAAAATTGCAAATCAATGCCGTTTTTGTACTGTTGTAAAAAATAAGTGAATATCAACTAATCCTATTTGATCAAACTAAATTTAAAAAACTCTCTTGATAAAACAACAAACTTAATTTTGTATGATAATATTTGAGCTCATGGTGCTCGCAACTTCGTCTGCGCAGGATTCAAGGTCATATTTATTTTATACCAAAATTCATCAAAATGAATTCTGCGGTTTAGTCTTGAAGACCTAATAGACCCTTGTTTTGATATAATAATTTGTATAATTGTAATAATTATATTTTAGGCATTAATTGTTTTTTCCTTTTCTACGTAGAACTAAAATAACAGCCTGTAAATGTCCCCCTGCTAGGCAAAGGCTCCTCTCCTATTAAAGAGGTTTAGAACTTAAGCTTCCCTTTTCAATGTACCTATAAAAATAATTATTAAAATAATTTAGAACTATTTTCCTACCGCAATCGATCTGGTCTGATATAAAACCGCGTTTTTATATCAGACCAGATTTTATTTCTGGCACTGATGCACAACCTTGGCTTTCGTTCATCAATTGTTGTAAGTATAAAAAATCTGCAGTTGTAAACATAAAGGTCGTAGTGACATTTTTCATTTCACTTAAATCGATATTTAATATTATAAAACTAAACAGTATTTGATTGATCACTCCAATCTTAAGAAATACCAGTCCTTAACATATTATGTGCTCATAGTTATAATGTATGTCTATATATTTTTGTTTCTCTTTTGCTTTTTTATCATTTTTAAACAATTGACTAGTTTAAGGTTTAGCTAGTGTAACAATTTCATTGCATTTTGTCATAAATAAGTTTTTTCCTTAAGTAACCGTCTGATATTATTTCCCAGAATTGAACTCTGACAGCGATACTATCAGATGTTGTAATAATATACGTTTTGTGTTTTATTTTTTTGGCAAAATAAACGGGTGTTTAGGATAGTTTTAAATTTGGCTATCTATGCACACTTGGCAAAATCCTGTATGTTTTTTTTAATTATCCTCACTTTTTATTTAAATATTAAGGACCATATAATCAAAATAAATATCTTAAAATACTTTTATATGTAGTACTCGTAAAATAATAACAATGTTTTGTAAATTAAGTTAATATTCTCAAAATAGTGATTGCATTTTAAAGTAAATATCCCAATTTTCTATAATTAGGCTTTTACGACTTTTGTCATAAAATTTGGCTCTGTTTGTAAGTTCTTGAGTTCGTGGCCCCTATTTCATTATGAGAATGGGTTTATGTAAAAAGAAAGAGAAGAGGGTGGAAGTTGTGTCTTCCATACACGAACATACATATAGTCGAACGATACTTAACGAAATAATTAATAATTTAGAAGACTGATTACCTTAAACCCTTATAATTCATGCTGAACCTTCCCACTAATGAACACAGTGAAATCTATACTAATTTAATGAAGGCAGAATTTTGAAAATTAACGATTTTCATACAAAGGTTAATTTCTTATTTCATCTACTTAAAAGTAAACTTTTCAAAAGATCCTTTCTTAGTGGATACTTATTACATAAAAAGTACTACCTATGCGAATTTAAATAAAAATTTAAATTCAGATTACATTCAAACTCGTATTGTAAGAATTGTAGTGAACAAAACATATACCGAATTTTCCATGTAATAAACTTAAGTAAATACATTACTTGTTCTTTAAATAACTTTTAAATTATCTTAACTAATTTAAACAAACACAAGCAACAAAAATATATCTTAAATATACCTATCTCGGCAGTGACCCGAACCAGAGGACAACCGAAAGATAAAAAGAACGCTATATCGTGAGTCGATTACTTGCAATTTTAAAATTCTGCGTCAATTGTTAATGAACACAGAAAAG
Organism: Hypolimnas misippus; assembly: GCA_037950945.1. Taxonomy (NCBI): domain Eukaryota; kingdom Metazoa; phylum Arthropoda; class Insecta; order Lepidoptera; family Nymphalidae; genus Hypolimnas; species Hypolimnas misippus. The sequence goes on along the minus strand of JBBEEQ010000006.1, from coordinate 8,475,432 downwards.
AACCATAGAAAATTTTGTTCAAATGGACGTACCGTTGTCTTTCCTTGAGCTTAAGAAGAACGAGCGCTAAGCTAACAGTGAAAAGGTATATATGTACACCATACCGTACAACTGTTCGTGGCCCACTCAGAGTTTTGATCGTCATATTGTTTTCAGTTTAATCGATAAAAAGTTTGTCCTTGGTTTTAGAGACAGTTTACATAATAGAGAATTTTAATGCGTAATTCCAATTGTTTATTTTGTGCCAGAAACAAATCTAACGAAATAACATAGCACAAACTTTGGGACATTTAACTTCAACCGTTTAGGCTATGAAGCGTATTGAAGAAAAAGACGTACGTATGCAGGTATACACTTTGATTATATATAATCAAAGGCCATATGTATGTTCGTCGTAACGGCTAATTTACTACGTAATCTAGTCAATTATCTACCATTACAATACATACAATATATACACACCTTTGATATTTGCAACTTGTTTAGCAAGGCTCCTGGAGTTCAGAAAAGTTTGTTGTCTATACGTAGGTAATCATAAAAAAAATATTTTTATGACTTAATTAATAAAGTTAATTTTGCATCTGATTCAATTAATGAAATGTTAAATTATAGAATTTTGGGTCGTACTTTAAAAAAAGTTTAATTTTATTGCAGCATCTTTTGATACAAAACTAATTAAATTTGCATAGATCTGAAACAAAGTTTTACAAATATTCTACCACTGATTTTTATCACGTTCTAGTCAGCTTACTTGTAATTATGAATTTATTTGTGAGAGTGAAGACGAGCGATCTATCCTAGAGAAAGGTAGGGTGCTTACTGCCGATATAAAATAATAAAGAAAGAAGAAGTAATCAACGAAGTACCATAGACAAAATACAGAATTATTTACTTTTATGATATATTCCTATACAACTAGTATTAAAAATAAAAATATACCTGCGTATTTGTTTGTTCATTTTTGTTTATTCAATAAATATATAAACTTTTTCTATCCAAAAATGTTAATACATTTTAAACTTTTATGCATATTACCTTACAGAATAAAATCAGTATCGGGAAATCAGTAACCATAGCAAATACAGAGAAGCTGTCTTTGAAACCAATTTTGGTGTTGTGCTTCCTGTGGTGTCCTCCAAAAGTACATAAAAATATCATTTATATTAAATGGTTGGTGGGCAATATTGCGTAACAATTTATACCAATGTCAAACCTGATTATGCTTAGTGATCGTATTGGATTAGTGGGTGGGTATATATTATAACCAGTTATATATATACATATATATTGATTTAATATTTAATTATGAAACACTGTTTTAATATGTTTGCATAGCTAAATACTTCGTCTATGCTCATTACTAATGTCACCAGTATTCGCTTTATGGAAAATACTTTGTTAAAAACCAACTTTTTCTGTCCCAAATTTTTTTTTCGATAGATAATTTTATAGTTATTAGTAATTAAAAATAATATAGATACCTATACAGGTCAGTGAGGTGAGTGGTAGCACAAATCCGAAACTATAAGGAATAGTGAAAAAACAAGAATCGAACCCGCTGGATTTGAAAAAAAATACATATCATATATTATTGCACTATCCGATATTTATAAGGATCAACTTCTGAAAAGTAATATAATTTTTTTTTCATTTTTTTTTTATCTAAGTGAATAAGAATACATAGATAGATATTATATACTAGTGTACAACATAAAAAAACACAAACACTTTACAATTGCTTAGTCGTTTTCGAAAGGACATTTGTATTTCAGTGAAAAATGATCAAAAACGATTTAGAAAAAGAGAAGATTACCTAAAGGATCGAAGTAGTTAATGATGATCATGGAAGATGAAAATTAAATTATATTTATTTAGAAATCATTATATAATTATTGTATTGATTTAAAAATATGTAAAAATGACTAAAAAGTTTACTATCATTTCGCCCTCCAATGACAATGCCGAATTTCCCAGCCATCTGGCAATCCTAACTTATAACAAAACTTATAGCTACGTAGTAGCTTGTACGTAAGATGGAAACTTATATTAAACTAGCATTTGCATTAGTGTTAAGTACTTGATTATCTTTAAAACAATACAAGTATACACATAAAGTATAGCCTTTAACAATCTAAAATAATGTACCTTTCAAATGGTACCATAATTTTGAAAAACGACATAGTGGTCCTGTGGTCCTGGAGTTAAACACACACGTACAAAATACACTCTCTCTCTCTCTTAGTTTATTGTATTAGTATAGATTTACATTTCAATCATTGTTAACTTGTAAAACTCTGTCCCAATCGTCAAGACTTTCAAAGATGTTTATTATCAATAATATTTAATTTATTCAAATAAAATATTCATAAACATAACTACTACGTATTTTAGCTGGTCTGTAAACAAAACAGACTTGTTGTTTCAAGAAATAAACTGTAAACAAATTGAAATAATATACAACTAAAATACACAAACGTAGCAATAACACATAGTTGCACGAAAGTTACCAGTACACAGGCAACTTAAAACTATTGGTACACATAATACGGAAAAACAAAAATTAACAAAATTAATAAAAGCAAAAATTTACACCGTGCCAATATTTTTTTCTTAATATCCATTTTTCATAATTAAATATAAAAATACGTTATAGTTTAATAAATCTTTATATTCTCAATTAGGTGCAGTATAATTAGTAATTGCAAAAATATAGTAACATAATAAATTAAAATAGATAATTAATTTTATGATTTTACCAAGAAATCAAGAACGAGGTAGAAGATATACCTACATATAATTATTAGTAAAAGCAGAGTTTTGCGTGTATTTTCTATCAGTCATATAAATTCTAAGTGTATATACGCGTATACGTACGACTAGTTATTTTAATATAGTTTTATGTCCTTGAAATTAGTGAACTATTAGTTAACATACATTCCCTTATCTACTCCTATATATAACAATAATATACATTATGATATACGTACGTTCAAAATTTTATCTTATTAATGTATATAAAGTTAAAATTGAAAAAAGGATCGTATATAAGTATGTAGGTATAATTGTATAAGCATTATGCAAATATTTATTTTCCTAAAATTAAAATTGGATTAACTTACTTAGGTATTCTCTGAGGGCGATTTTAATGACGTTTTACGATATTTTAAAAAACGAGATACATATTTAATACGGGGTATTTGTGATATTTACTACCCAGGGCAATGCCTAGAACTTAGAAGTACTTTTATCGAGCTGTTAATATTTATGTAAATTAAATTTTCTTAGCTGTAGGGGACTTACGCTACCTAAAATATTAGGTATTATAGATTTTTTCGGATCAAAAACTGCTACTTTGATAAGGTATTCTGGAGACGTCCACCGCAGAACATCTTATCAAAATTTCATCAAAATCCGATCAATGGTTTAAACTTTACAGGAGAAACATACAAAGATTATTTATTATGTATAGAGATTATTGTCACTTTATACATAGTTTACTTAATACATAGTTACGACACTTATATTAAGAACTGTTTATTGTTTCTGTTTAGTTATTTTTTTACGTTACGATTTTATTGACGAAAGTTATAGGCTATATTCAGTGATTTTATATAATTGTAGATATATCATAAACTGTTGGATTTTGGAACCCAGAATACCGACACACTTTTGACGAAATTGAACGCGTATTATAAACGAGAGAGGTACCTTTGGCCAAAAAATCGATTAACGAGCTTGTCAAAGTTTGAAATGGTTACAGTTTTTTTAACATCGAATAGTATGAACGTAACATATCTGTATGTAATATGTGTATAAGCATTACCTATATATTACGACTCACAGGAGTGGCATCGGTAAAACCGTGAGAAACGCCTTTATCGATTATTTGGATATACTCGCATAAATAGCATTTTCTAAAGGACCACCTTGCTTCTGTATAGACGTGGTGCCACCCCTAATAGTCTAGATACGATTGTGTGTCCCTGTAAATTAGAGAGAATAAAAGAGGAAGCTTACCATGAGCGTGCCGATATGGCAGACTACCTGTTTTTATCCCGAGATATAAAGATTTAGGATATTATTTACAGGTCATTGTAGATTTCATATCCATACTGGTAAATAAAACTGAAGTGTCTCTTTTTAATTTCAAATTAAAATCTTTTCATTAAATAAATATGAAAGAATTTATACTCGGTACTCACATAAGAAAATCAGTTTCTCTCCGTCTATTTGTTCCGGTCAATTACTTAAATGGCTGGATCGATCTTGACGGGACTTCCACTAGCAGATAGCTCAAGTTATAAGAAATAACTTAGGCTAAAGTAGCCTAAATTATTTCGTATAACTTTTAGAATATTTTTTGTTTTCATTTTTCGCAAACAAAGTCGCGATCAATTATTAATTAAAAAATTGATAAAGAAACATGAATAAGAAAACACCGACTCCTAGTCCACTCTACTAATTATTTTTTCTAATAGACATTTCTTAATGTACATGTGCCACGCGAAATACATTCAACTCGGAGACCCAACCCGAATATAATCCTGGAAAACTAATGGCCAAAGACGTCAAAGTAAGAGATAAGATTAAAACCCTTCTCTGACAATTAAAGCATTACTCATAAAGCACTCAAAACGATATACACGTCCACGAAGTTCGAGTAATACTTAATTAATTGTTTATCTTATCATTTTTTGTTAAAAATAAAATCTCCCGAATATCAATTAGAATTTGTTCATGGTGTGTTTGAAAGGTGTTTAGTGTAATTGTATTCACAATTACATTAAAAATTATTAACACACACACGATTTAATAATTGGTAAGATACGTTTGTAACTTATCAATTGAATCATATAAAAGCTTTATTCGGAAACTATTCAGTAAGTGCTAGTTAAAACGATCTCCTAACCCACTGACACAGTTCAATGGGCAAACGACACTTGCAAAACACATGAAATGTCTACCTTTTTTAAATTTAGCTTATTGTTTAATCGTTCCTATTGCCAATTGTTGACAAAATATTATGAAATAGTGCTTTAACTATGATATAGGATGTTTTTGTCATTAATCTATGAAAATCACATATAATTATATTAAAATATAATATTTGATACTATGATCGGATCGATAATAGTATCAAACATCAAATCACGTAAATCTTATTAATTATCAACCGAATGACCTCACGATCACGTTTCGGTTTGACTATATGAATATGTTGACACGCGTGGACAATACACTTTTTTTTGTATGATTGGTGACGTCACACACACGCGGCATTCAGACGCGCGTTCGCAATTCGTGATAGCTGCTGGCCACAGCTGACGCAGACCTAGCACGATTTCTCTCGCTCGCAGTCGCTCGGAGCTTCGACCGCCACCAGTCGCCGCCGTTGCTGATCGCTCCGTATTGATCGCTTTCATTCACAATGTTTTAACATTCCAGAGTGAATAATATTTATTATTAAATAGTATATAACAATACTACGCCGACTACTACTAGAAACAGTGACTAGCGTAAAATTAACTTTTAGGTTAAATTAAATTTTATTAAACCAAATTCCTTAAAATATACGTAAGAAATAACAGCTAACGATGAGGGACACCAAAGCAGGGTAAGTTTTATTATATGAATTTGTTAAAACAATAATTTTAAGAATATTTTTATACTTCTTAAATACTATTTTAACATAACTTCTCTTTCTCTACCAACCTACATATATCACAAATTCGCTGTAGCTGCTTTGAGCAGTAACAGCGAATACCATACCATAAAAGTAAACCAAAATTATAATACTTTATATGTTTTAGATTCTTTATATGTCCTAAGACAATTATTATTAAAACATATTAGGGAGATCAGAAGTATGGGGATTTTTAAATAATCTTTAACATTTTGGTGATATACTATTTGAACAAATAAAAAATAAACATAGTTTGTTTAAACCGAATTTACACGAATTATGTTCTCAATCTTTAACAATTATATTAAGTTTAATCGAAGTAGGTATTGATATTACGTTAACTATTTTAACTTTTATTTTCGAAAAATATAAACTTTCATTACTTTTTTTTTTGCTAATTGTGTCGAACTATGTTTATATTAATTTTTGGTAATATTATTTATAAATTACTTCATTTTCAGCAATTTCTAGAAAATATATGATTATGACAGATATATCGAAATTTGATGCAAACATAGTCAGTCATTTCACGTATTATGAAAGAATAATTATTTATTTATACATAAACGATCGTCAATTCTACGCGTTTGACCTTTTTCCCGAATACTTTTGTCACAAAATATTTCCTAATAACTATAGGTAAATTTGATATTTTTTTTAATATTAAAGTAGTATTTTTCTTACTTAAATAAGAAAAAATATTTTTATTTTGAATTAAATATACCTTTATCGCGTCGAGAAAATTTAAAAGTGATTACTAAAAATAGAAATTTGCCTAAAATTAGAATTTCTATTAAAACAGAGCTAAGTTCGTTGTTGTTTGTGGTTGATATCTTTAGTTTAGTTTTGTTTTTGACAATGTAATGCAAGCACTTTTAGCACGGAAAAAAATCACGAAACAACATAAAAAAATGCAAAAAAACCATTAAAGATATTTAATGGATCATCAACTTTGCGATTACCTTGGTAGGAGTACACGGTCAAGTTTATCTCATACAAGCGAATGAACGCGACTTTTTTATTTATATATTTTTTTCTTATCTTAAATCCTATAAGTTCTTTATGGTAACGTATTAACCACACCTTTGCATATAGAACAAAGACTTTTAAACAAATTACTAACGAAGTTCAATTGCTTTTAACACTAACTCTCGCTGATTCGAATACATTGATTAAAAAACATAATATTTATATTTCGTTTTATGATTTTTATTGATATTCTAATATTTTTATCATCTTTAACTGATTTTAATAAATATTTTTTACAAATAAGTCATAACATAAGAACTATCGTCATTTATCCCATTGTCCTGGAAAATAAATATTAGAGACTTCTAGACAAATCCTGTTTTGAGGAACAGAGAAAGTGGTACGCCCTAAACGGTTTTAGATTAAAATTTTGTTAAACTAATCAACTTACAAGCTACGTTTCTACTGGTTAGTTTAAATATGGCGTATGTACCCTCATTCGAAATACACGCGCGCAGCTCGCAAGCTATATTTCATGTTCACGCGTCGCACCTGCGTCGTTCGCGCTCAAGCTACGTGTTATGCATTAAATACACATCAGCCATACATAAGCTGCTTTCGCGATTTATACTTGCCACTAAAACCCGAAACCAACCCGAAGCGAATTGTCCAAACCCAACCAAAACCAAAACCAACCGTCGTCATTTTTTTTCTCTTTGTCAGTAATAAAATAGCCTATTTTGCAATACGAGTAAATATATAATGTTACAGTGCGTCATATTCGAAGCAAATTTACAATTTAAGCTCATGCTGTGGTAACGAACGAGTTTTGAACGCACCCTAATGTGCGCCTCTTAGGGGCGACAAGGTGCCCAGAAAAGGTCGGTGCCAAATAAAATTTCAAGTGTTATTTGCTGGCACCAACTTCAAAATGTTGTAGAAAAAAATATTTTTGGCTTCTTACGAGTAGATTATTTGTATTGAATTCCTTTTTGAAGTTAGTTTATTCTTTTATAAAAGTTTTTATTTTAAAATTTAAAGTTATGAATATATTAAGGCAGAACTAAGTGACAGATGTGATTTACTTAAGTTAAAATAGCCAAATGTCAACTGCTTATCACCACTTAAATAATATTGCTTTTACCGTAACAAACAGACGGACAAAAAAAAATTAAAAAATTGATTTCTTTATGCAAGTAAGTATATAATTTCATGCGCATTTAGTAACAAGATATTGATTTGAAATTAGAAACAGACACTTGAATTTTATTTATTTGCATAGACTTTTTAATTGTAATATTTGAACATTTCTATCGGCACTTCTTCAGTAAAAATATATCATTTACGCTACAAAATACACCAAAAAATACAATTATACATAAGTACACTCAAAAAACCTCACCAACCGTCAAGGATTGTGTAATTGGTAGAAGTTCTCACAAAGGACATACCGCCACTACGTCATTAATAAACATAGAAGAAAATTACAAAACTGTTTCGTGGATTATAGCAAAGTAGTTTTGTGATTATTTTGCAATATACAAAATTACTTTAATAATAAAATAAACAAAAAAACGTGGAACTGCATATATAACCAACATTGTATTCGTTAACTGGTAATAGGTTATTTGAAAACTAAGCCATAATTTACATTTTCCTTATCAGTAGAAACCACACTCTGAATAGACGGAAGCGTAAAGTGAACAAAAGCATTTATTTGTAATTTGACACTTTAAAAGTACTTCAATAAAACCTATCCATTTGAATTCGTTATTATTTTAAGGTATATCAGTTTCTTATAAACAAAATACTCTTTTCATATTTTTATCCGAATGTGTAATAAATAAACTTTTTCGTAAACTTTCGCAAAGTTAAAATATAACTCGAAACTAGTCATCGTACTTCCTTCTTCCTTAATCAAATAAATAAAAATATATCTCACTATCTTATCAGGTAAACTGATTTCATCAAAAATAAATAAAAATAACGTTATCTTGTTTTTATGATAACTCTACTTCCTACTAAACATAGTTGGTAGTAGCTTCCGACGTGGTATCTTATTAAATCGGTTGCGATAATACGGCAGACGTCTTAACAATAGATTTATAGACAACAATGATATTTCATCATTATATATATATTACGTTCATACTTGGCAATTGAAGTATAAACCCGAACAAACTCTCGCTTGTCATACATTTGGTAGGGTTTGGTAGGGCAGGCAGGTTACATCGTCCATCATAAAACTCGAGTCAGACCCACGCGCAGAAGTTCCATACCATTCCATCCGACATACGCTTAATCAATTTAAGCTACTTGTTGCCTCTAGCTTTATATTAAAGACAAGCCAAATTGTCTCGTATTTTATAATCACACGAAGTTTAAAGCTTTTATGAATAATTGTCTTATCAGATATTACAACATTTATTTTTTATTTTTAACCTTTGCTGATGTATTGGTCGTAACAACACATATTCCGTGAACATTTTAAAAGTTTCAGCCCTTCAAAGGTAGAACGGACGAACGATGTAGGCCTAATAATAGGGTTGCTTTAGATATGTACGTAACTCTAAAAACTAACATTAAAACGTTTTAATAATAAAAATAACTAAATGTCACTATACAAATGAATAAAACATACACAACTGTTGTATACATATATTAGGTTAGGTTAGGTTAAGGAAAACATAACACGTGTAAACTGTGCTGGTACGAGTAATATAGCTTAATATTTAAATTCACAACCTAGTTAGGTTAGGTAGTTACTAAACAGGTGTATAAACATAAAATTTATCATAAAATCCGCGACCCGAATAATAATAATTATTATTAATGTATTTTTAATTTAGTTAAATATAATGTTATTATTTACCAAATAAGAAACGATTTTTAGGCAAAAAATACTCGACAATACCCTTTTGCATAAACATTTAATTCATATAATTCTTTGTTTAACTGATAAAAATAAAGTACGTAAATAAGTAAGTACTTTTATAATTATTTAACAACAGCTCTTAACAAAGTACGGCTTGAACAAATAAATCTTTCATAGGATAATTCAGTTGGTCTAGCGCTTCATTATTCGTTAACGGGTCACGGTAACTAATAACTCTCAGTCGTCATATATCATTGTTTTTGTAAATAAATGTTTTTCCTCCTTAGTTTATTTCACACAATAAACGCTAAAAAGAATTTTAAATACTTACTATATTAATAGAATATGTTCTAACTCTAAAATATTATTCCACATATATGTACTTACTGAAGAAATTCAATAGTTTTCTAAATTGTGTTTGTAATATTTATATGACATGTTTATTAAATAGTAATTAATAATTGATTTCTAGCGAACATCTTATAAATTTTGACAAGCTCTTTTCGAATTTTAAATCTGTTGAGCCGCTTATTACCAAACTTCATTGGATTACCCGTTAGGCTAATCAAACGATTGCATAAATGTTGAAATTACTCGAACGTATTGGAGTCCATAGGATACATACATACATAGATAACCTTTTTTAAAATAAAATGGCTATCTAGCGGTAACGAATATGTTTTAATCAGACACGTAGTTCCTAGATTGCATATATAATGCGTACAACCAAAAACAATATTTTTTGGCTTTATATTATTTTTAGTGCAAATTAATAATAAATCATTATTATAGTATTTTCATTACCTACTAGTGTTTAGTTACATAGTACGTACTCTTAACTAATTAAATTTTGTTTTTTTTTTTCTAAATATTAAAAAATTCGGATCGGCTTTCAACTTGCAGCTCGTATAAATCATATGACAATAGACCATAAAGAGTATGCATTCGTCTTTTTGTACAAGCTATACAAGCTAGCCTACAACGTACAATACATTGCCAGACTGTTAATGTACAATGCAAATACCATCTACAAAATCCAATCGAGGTATAAATACCTATAATGTTTATTTATATGGTGCTCATCAATTTAAGCATTTGATATAGACACACAGAAAATAATTTCTAAACAAGCGTTTGAGTTCAAAAATCAACTGTCAAAATGTAGCATGTTTTGATAGCGACAGTTTCATCATTTTACAACCTGATAATGTACACGCAGCATATGCAAGCGTAAAATATTAAGTTCAATGTTTGTTACAAATACTGTAGACAGTTTATCAGCTCTATATGAGAACTATATTTATTAGTTTTTTATAATTTATTCTACTTCGGTTCAATATTTTATTTGAATTTTTTAACATTTATCGTAGCATGTCAAATTATAACAAGTATAAGAATACAATGATACACAATATAAAGGTGATTCAGTAAATAAATGGACTTATCATATCTCTATCTCTTCCAGAGAACCTTACGGATGTACACAAATCAGAATAGATAGTAAAAATGTGAGATTGATGCGTCACAATACTTAAACATGTTATCAAATATGATGCATATGTTCTTTAAAATATAAAATAATGACTTTAGATTTATTTTATTATATCCAAATAAAATAATAAATTCAAATAAAATAAAAAGAACAAGTGTCTTAACACTTTGTTTAAAAGAGTCAAATCATTAAAAAAATTAAAATAATTAAATAAAATGAATGTATCAACGTATAATTGAGAGAATAGTAACAGCAGAGAAATAATTTCTTCCTCGTATTTTATTTTTTCCCAACACCTATGCGGGCGCTCGTTCACCGAGAACATTCGCCTGTAATGTAACAATTTACAATCGAGCATTACATCAGTGAGTATATCTGAGTATTAAAGTGCCTGTAACCTGTAATGATACAACATCAATCATAAAATATGATTTTTTATAAATATATAAAACAGTTTCAACTATTTTTATATAAAACCTAATTTAACATGCATACTTAAAATATTTCACGCTGCATTAAAAGTGCGGTAATTTTCTCACCTTATCTAAGAATTCAATTATTTTTATCAGCGCGGCTCACTATAATACTAGAACAACTGGCATTTGATTCGTCTATACAAAAACAATATTTTCCTTACGTTACGTTATCTGCTTTAATACAAAACTAAACAGTGTTTAAAAATTAGACATTGTTTAAAATGTTGTCAAAATTGCTATACTGATTATATTTGACAGCTAAAACATGTTTTAAACATATATTAAAAATACCTAAGCGTATGTTTATGCATAATTAAACTATGTCTAAACCATGTTTAACTCAAAACTATCGTTACATGCGGATTTGTAGTACAGGGTGTTACAGACACGCGTTTAACGTGTGTTTAAATTTTTTGTAGTAAGGCAGTATCTCTCTTCTTAAATTCTATTACCTCTGTTTACTAGTAAGTGCCCACATAGGTAATGAGGAGAATGTCTAGCAATATAACAAAACATATTAAGTGTGTAGTTTTATTTCAATACCTACATATAAAATTTTACTACGAAACTATTACTTATACAATAAAGTCATATCTCTAAATGAATAAAAAATATCACTATTTAAAAAAAAAGCAATTGTACATATTTGTTTATAAAACATTTTACATTCTTTTAACCGACTTTCAACTCAGGAAGTATCTTTAATACTTTTAATTCTTGCACGGTTTTTATACACTAATGAAAATATTTTAAGTATTTGTTACTGAACTTTTAATACATTTTCATATAATAATTATACTGAATTTGCCGGTTTAATGATTTTATTGTTGCTAAGACAAGGTCATCCAAGTCCATCACATCATCCAATATTTTATCAGAGAGTCTTGTTTGAGTTAGCGAACTGTATACTGCACCGTTTGCGTTTTATGATTTATTATTGATGACAAAATATACCACCCACCGTTTCGTTATAGGCGAAAGTGGATTCATTTGAAGCCATTTTTCGCAAGAGAACGGCCTCATTGCTGACCAGGATCCGTGGAAGTCACAACAGCGTCCTGCGTATTATTTCCAGGGACTGGGATAGTCCTCTGATGAAAATACTCATACAGAGGACTAAATCGCTCTTAGTGATTAAGTACTAACATAGACAATAAGTTTTGGGTTGTTACTAACAAGAAATACTAACATAGTTATTAAGTACTTTTGTGACTAACACGTGGACCTTGTTGTCTGAAAGTAAATAAAAAAATAAATAAATAAATAAATATAGAGGGCCTCACACTCACAAAAGACCCTTAATGTTAGAGATAGTCTTTGTTAGGTACAAAAAGAAAATCGGAACATATATGAAATCACCTCTGTGTGAAGTGAAAATAATTTTATTGGGGTGTCAATTAAAATTTCATTAAAATTAATTAATCATTTCAAAAATGTATAGGTACTATTATTTGTGAGAGGTAAGTTTGTAGCTAAGCATATTCACAACCACATGAGATTAAAGAATATACATAAGAAAATCTGGAAAAAAATCAGAAACAAAACATAATATATTCTTTATTAGGATATAATTAGAATGACAAACCAAAATAAAAACATAGAATATAAATTGAAAGTGATCCATGAATTGCTTTCGCAAAAACAACTTGAATTTGATCGAGTTTTTTGGGATACAAAAAATTCGGAACTTTGTGCCTGCAACAATATATAACCGCGAGAATACTGTTTCATTCTCAATACTCTTTATACGAAATTGGTACCAGTTGATAGATCGTTAACCTATTTCTGTTATTGAATAAAATGAACATTTCAAATAATAACATTGCCAAATAGGTATGTCAATTTTAAATTTAGGAAATATTATATTACATGTAATAAATACAAGGTAAAAAAGAAATCTTCACAACCCATTTTAGGAATACAACTCGATGAAATTGCACAATAAGACAAACACACATTTATCTCAATATTCAAAACCAGTTTCAACCAGTTTGACAAAAATTAAATATGTGTATACTAAAAAGAAACCGAATTACTGTGACCTTGTAATATTATAATAATAAGTTAATATTAATAGGATTTTAATTTTTAAATAGGTACTACAACATAAACGAAAACATAAACACGATCAAATCCTAAGACTTATATTTTTTTACTTCATTGCTGAACGAAAATAATACTGGAAACCAGTAATTCCAGTACGTAGTCATAAAAAAGGATATTATTTTTCATTTATCGAACTAAAAATAATATGTCTATACAAACGATTACTATAACAGTTATATAAAGGGATGCTCTTACTATGATACTGTAACATATGATGTTACATTAATAAATAGGATGTTATAAAAAATAAATGTTAACCACGCCCATTTTTTTAAATGTGTCGGAAAATGTGTAAAAAATCGGAAAATGGGACTACATTTTCAAATTTTTTACACATAAAACGCGACCTTTCGCGGCATGATAATTAAAAGTGCCATTTATTCTAATACTGAGAGCTAAATTTTTATTCGTGTAAAACCATTTCATAATAAACCAAATATTTTATTAAATGTGAAAAAAAGTATGCCATAATTAGGCCTCATCAGTACGTACACAAAAATTGGGTTTTATATTAGAAGTATAATTACATTATTATTTCTTCCCATGATTCTAACTTTCTAAGCGTATTGGTTTTTAATTCAAACCACACCTTGCTAAAAGTCATGCAAATTATTGGACAATGGCGAAACGACCAGGGTCAATCGCATTTGTGGTGATCGTAACGTTCCAACATAAGAGCACATTATGTAGATGTAATTGCAAATTGTCGAATGCCCTCAAAACCACATTTCGAACGTAATGCTAAAACTAAAGTATCTAAGGCGAGAATACTAATGTTTTATTCTCAGACATTCATAAATCTATACTAATATTAAAAAACTGAAGAGTTTGTTTGTTTATTTGTTTGAACGCGCTAATCTCCGAAAGTACTGGTTTGAATTGAAAAATTATTTTTCTGCTAGATAGTTTATTTATTGAAAAAGGCTTTTTAAAGAAATAGGTTGTATTATATAATATGCATTTATTTGAACTTTAAAACAAGAATTTAACACATTATGAACACACTAGCTGTGCCAATATGCAATTCAAAAGTTCTGTTTTTAATATTCCTTACATTAATAGAAAGCTATGTAAAAATACAACTGACTAGTAAGTAAAATATCATATAAACAATTACATTAGAAATGATTAATTTCATTGACTTCTAATTTTTAAGTAACTTTGCAGTTCCAAGTTATACTTTCTTTGCAGTTCTACGTCGTCACTTTTTTATTTCAAATTATTTGTTTTTGCCTCTCTGAAGATTCGTCCGTTCTTGAGTGATTTCACTCAAGAACACTTCTTTCACGCTTGTATCTTTGTCTGAATTTTCGTTATTAAACAATTCTTTATTCATTTTAAATAATGAATAATACAACTTATTAAAAAGTTAAGCATATAAGCGACCTTGCAGTAAAATACTTCAAAACAAATGACACGTACGTTTCGTTTTACGGAAATACATTTTAAATACAGATATGTATATACATACATCGTACTATTTTATTAGTATAAAATTATATTATAATACTTGATTGTATTAAGCAAGTTAATTTATAGCTTTTAAAAGAAGAAATAATGTGTTATTTTTAGTGATTTAATATTTTGAAATAAAGATAAATTTACATCGTATCGAAACGTTTATAGTCGACGTTGCCGTTACGTCACATTCTATATACCAAATTAATTTATTTATAAGTTAATTAACCAGGGAGGTCGATGGTGAATCAGAAGGAATATTTAATGAAACTAAAATGTTGGTTATCGTTAAATGTCGGTAACTATTTAAAACTTTCATAGGAACTAGTGAAACAGGCAATAAAACTAACAAATTAACTCTTGTCTAAGAATACGTGTAAAATGTTACAATATTAGAAACCATGAATATTCTAAATAATACTTTATACTGAGACACATATGTAATTGAAGTTGTAATATATCAGATAATATCTAACAAAAAAAAAACACGTATATTTAAAAATATATTAAGGCATATGAAAATATATGTACGAATTTAAGTCTTTGCAACATAAACGAACGCCGGGTTTTTGACCTTGACTTTATTTTTCTTTTATATTTTATATATATTGTTGCCAATCTTGGCCTGATATCCAAGAGGTGCCAACGAGACTATTACTGCGAGTATAAGCATATACGCTGTCTATCCTAGCAAGGTATATGGTCTGAGTTGTAGTTTCATTTTTTATAGAATAAGTGTTATTTTGTCGAACATCTTAACAAATCATATAAGCGAAAAGTAGGAGTAAGTACGAAACCATTTGTGTCCCAATTATAAATATTGCTTTGGCGGATTTAGATATTTATTTTCAATTTATATCTGTTTAATTTAAATGGCATGTCTAAATCTATTTTAAGGCAAATATAGAGAACGAAAAATAGCCAATGAAAAAAAAATTAAATTAGGGTAATTCCGGGGGAGCTGGCCATAGTTTTTCTAAAACGCCATAAAAAAAACTCGAGGACATTATAACAAAAATATTTACTCGTATTTAAACTGAGAACAATTAACTTCAAATATATTAAATAAAATAGGAACATTTATAACGAGATCACACTTAAAAATTAACTTTTTTTAAAATCTCAATTGGCCATCTCTCCCGAATTTTCCGGGTGAGATGGCCATAATATTGAAGGTCCCAAAATAACTAGGAATAAGCTGTGGCCAAGATGGCCACAGGAATAAGCTGTGGCCATCTTGGCCACAGCTTATTCGATTTCCTAGTTATTTTGGGAATTTTTAGTCTCCTTTTACTTTTGCCCGCATTTTGAACACGAGTTTTCGAACTCGGTGCAATGTTCGTGCACCCGAAACTGACAAACTTTACACTGAAGCCAGTCTTCAATTAGCTGGGATTCATAATAGTTTTCTCCACATCCGCGACAGTTATCATTTTCGTCAGCTTTTTGTTTTTTAATTTTCTCAGGTAAAATTTTTAAAGCAACATCGTCACTGCAATCAGACTGCTGTCGAATAATCTTTCTTTTGTTCACAGAGCGCATTTTAGGTTCTTTCTCTTTTTTAATTTCTTTTTTTAATGTTTTTTCTACAGCACATTTTCTAGCATTAATATATTCTTCTGAAGTCAATAATGTACCTACTTGTTTTGCTCTTTTACGAACTGCAATTAACTTTTGCGGAATAGGAGATATTGCCTGCAAAATCCGCGATGGAGTGAAATTTGGCATGTTACCAGACGTAAGGTACTTTTGGAGTATTTGGTTTTGAAACCTTGGATACAATAGCTACATTTAATGGGGTTAGTGGATTTCTGGGAACTATTTCTGGGCTATAGCTAAGGTCTCTATTTGACTCATTTAAATAACTTTATACATAAATAAATAGGAAATACATACATCTTCCCCTGCAAAATGTTTTGAGTGTGAAATAGGAGTACTCGGCAAATTGTGTATGGGAACTTGAATATAAGCGTAGTCTGGGATTGCTTCTGGATTAAAAGGATATACTCCTGTTGCTCTGAAGCCAGATATTGCATTTTCCGCCGATGCTGCTTTTCGTAAACTTCCGAAAGAAAGTCTTGTTACACGACGTCCTGAGTTTTGTTTCATCCAAAGTCTACACTGTTCATAGAAATGAGTTTTTAATGATTTAAATACCGAACGATCTAAAGGCTGGAGATAATGAGACGTGTGACTCGGCATTGATATCAAAATAATGTTATTCTGATGAGCAAACTCTAACATTTCCACGGAATTGCAGTGAGTTGAGTGCCCGTCAAGTAAAAGTACAACTTTTCCGTCAGGTTTTCTTGAGATAAAGTGGGTTTTCAACCATTCTAAGAATATTACTGAAGTTATATACGCCGATTTTTGTGCCATGAATAGTTTTGAGCCTGGAGGCAAACCATCTTCAAATTCGGCCTTTTTATTTTTGCCCCTCATAATATATGACGGTGGCAAAAACATACCCTCGGCATTGCAGCAAGCTATAACAGTGATCGTCTCTCCTTTTTCAGTTGATGTTACTGTGTGAACTACTTTGGAACCTTTTTGCGTAAGCACATGTCCTGGACGACTGTTTATTTGTAACACAACAATGAGTAGCAATGTTAGTACTAAAATTTGCTATAGATGCATTAAAATTAGTATAAGAACAAATGAATTTAAAAATCTGATGAAATAAGTAAACTAAAAAATATAAAATAAATATTTTGTACATCATTTTCAAGTCGGTGCCTAGTAAAAATTCGAAACCGGTGGCAAGTAAGACCTTTTATGTGTTATTTAAATGAAATCATAAAGTCAAATGTAAAAATCTCACAGGATTGCATGTATATCAACACAGAGAATCTTATAAAATATAAACATTTATTTTGGTACAATTCTAAGACAAATTAAAGTGTTGGCTTATAATTAAAGAAATAAAAATATCTTGTATTGTAGAATAGCTATAATTTATAAATTTCCTTATAATTTGTTTAGCTATTTTTTATCTTGTTGATATTAAAGTTCCAACAAAAGGTTACAAAGATGGCGACACTGTTACATTAAAAGTTGTTCAATTGACTACTTCTTCATTCTGAAAAAAGTTATAATGTACTTATTTAACAATTATTAGGTAAAGTAAAAGCTTAAAGGTTTTGAGCTGTTAAAATGTTAATTCGTAAAAAGTATCAATGTAAGTGAGTTAATTAAAGAATGTTTATTTATTGAAAAATCATTTTTAATTGTGCGTCAACTTGTACTTCTATTTCGTTTTCGAAGTCGGTTTATATTTTTAATTTTTATCAAATTACCATTTATTAAAATAAAACACCTGTTCAATATAAGCCTACATAGGTATATTTATGTTTATTCTATTGCATTACTTATCAGGGACGTACATACATTGTCGTATCACAGAAATTAAGGTTAAGGGTTACCGTGATTATTGAATGAGAATCAGTCTTATTTTATACGCCCAGGCAAAGGACGTAGGACTTGCTTATATCCTTTAGTTACTTAAGAACGTTAAGATGGTGCTCCTCCTATTCGGATACGCTTTGTATTACCGACGAAGATTACGAATAATTAAAATCCAAAGGTAAGATAAGATAACTCCTTAATTAACAATCGTCATTGTTTCTTGTTTTCGTGGAAGCTTCTTTATTAAAGATAAAGTAAACAAATATGAATCAGATGATAAATTATAATTTAAAACATGGTCGAACCTAATCTACTTAGTACACTCTAAACCTTGTTCTCTGCTAACTGATTAATTATTGATGTATGTATACAAGTTGTTACAAAGATACCATTATTCAACTATAGTTTTGATTTGTCATTCAGAATTAACATAGATAAACTTCGACAAACATTCGCTGCGATTGCTCATTAGCTGCGAAAGTTGCTAGGTTTAATTTATAAATATATTTATTGTGTTCTATGTTTTTATTTATGAACTTGATATACCAGTACACTTCTTGATTATCTCTTGTTCTAATATTAGCCCAAAAGGAGTCCAAGAGGAACGCCTTGCGATATGAATTACTGACCTTACTCTATATAATAATAATTATCATTATTATTTACCCAACAGACTCAGAAGAAGAGATAAACTTTTCAAATCTATGTACCAATGTCTTTTTCTATGACACGCTCTGAAAAGTCCAAATGTTTTAGTGGATTTTAACATAATATGTAATGTTGTTATATTAAATACTTATACATAAAGATTAAAAGTAAAAATCATATTTTATTTATAATATCATTGTATAAAAATCTTACTTCTGCCAATAAAACAATGGAGGACAATATTTTTTATTACCTACAAATTTGGTCCACGAATTTTTTTGTCCTTTTATTAAATAAGCCTTTAAGCACATTAAAAATTCGCACATACATATTAAGACATTGGAAATATTTTACAGCTCGGAGCGAAAACATTGGCATAATTTTGAGCAATCACTAAATAAACAAGTAATTAATTGAAAAAATAAAAAACCCGACTACGTAACAAGACCATCAGTGAGAATCGTTACTAACCAACTTTCAATCGTATAGATTCTAAATGGTAATCCTGATTAAAAATGACATAGGAAAATTAAAAGGATTTATAAATACCTATTCAACGGTACCCCACTTGATATAGTTCGTCGATTTTTTTTTCTTGTTTCAAATTACAGCATCCGATATTTTCGTACGTGTTAGGTCTAAATAGTGTCACAAAGTCTGTAACAAAGGTACAAATTCACATACATACATACATACATACATACATACATACATACATTAATACATAAACTGATAATCACCCTCCCTTGCGTCGAGTTTTGTGTTCGGAACTGTAGTTCGACCAAATGCTCATTTACTTACTATATAATTATGTAACATTTTCATTACAAGTTTATCAGTACCTTTTATATAATGTATGTTACAATGTTGATGTTTATGGACAGTGTCTACCCGCCGATATAACCCATAAATTGTATGCTTTCTAACTGTTAATAAAAATACATTTTTTATCCTTCTTGCAATATTGAACTGTAGTCTCGTTGCGTTAAGCATTTACCAACAAAATATACATTATGTAAACTGCTATATAAAATGCTGTATGTATTACATTCATAGCCGGCTCAGGGTGGGGCATCCTGGGCGGCGGCCCAGGGCGCCAGGGTTAATAGGGCTCCGCACGCGCCGACGTGTCTTCAATACTTTATCTTATTTTAATACTATCTGTCTGAATCTTTAAAATATCAGCGAAGGTATTAAGATTTATAAACTAATTCCGTCGGAATAAGTATGAGTATCCGCACGCATGTTGTCATTTCATCATTTATTTTATCTCTCACTTACTTATGAAGAAAAAGACGGACGCACTGAATGAGAAGTGAGAAATGGTGTCTCGCATAGAAATGGTATCTCTTGTATTATATCTTTCTTTCGTCGCTTTCTACATACTGTTAAGTGTATAAGCAAATTTTCTTATTACCTGATAGAAATATGTTTAGAATACAACTATTTTTCGCTATTGGATTAGCAACTCTTAAGAGGCGAATGTTCTGAGACTGTGGTAATAGGGGGTCCATCTCTCACCTGACTCGTCACTATTATAATATTAAAGAATAACCGCAAAATATATTCGGGTATGTTCTGGTTCGATGACATATGAGCCAGCCTCTTTTCTTCGTCTCATCTTTCTCATCAGGCCTTGGTTCTACACTGGCGGTACATCTCAGTATAACACACTTTTTTTTTGTGGTGGATTTGATGAACGTGTTTGAACGTGTGTGATGGTGTGTTAAGAGACTGTTCTATTATCAGCGAAGATATTCCGTTAGCTGATTGTTGTACTAGAGTGGAAGACCGGTTTGTAACCTAATGATTGATTAAAGGTTCAGATCCGGGCTTCCCTTCCTCCTCGTCAGATATACTAGTCTTTGCCGACGAAATCAGTTTGCGTCAGATATAAGTACTCGTTACCGACTGCTGAGGTCGACACAATCACCCATGTCTCTTTTTCTGTAAATATTCTGTTTCTGTGAAGTCCTTCTCGAAAATAGCTCAAAAAAAAAGTAATGGATATAATACAGCTCTTCCTTCCATGTTGAGAGTGGATATTTTCATTATGAATCTTCATTCAAATTTGAACGCCATCCAGAATACCACCACCCTTAGAAGGCGAAGCTAACATTACTTTTTTTACAGAAAAAAAATATCCACCTCTGCTGACACATTATACATCTGTAACCCTGGGTTCAGCCTCAAATACGCCGTATTTATTGCAGTTCGTGCACTAGTTTGACCACCTAATATGAAAACTTATATCTAAAAAAAATAACGTAAAAGGGAAAATCGCTGTATAACCGATACCTTTTTTGGTAATGTCCAGAAATAGGAAGAAGAGGGAAAAAGTGTGGTCTGAGCAGTGTCGTGATAAATTGTTTCCCAATTTGAATGAACGCATCACACTCAACGGCCCCCATTAAGATCTTGCGACCTTATGTCAGGGTCCGGAAACACACACAACACTAACACAAACCCCCAGACCACGACAAACATCCGTATGGCCAATACAGACGTTTGCCGTGAGCGGGGATCGAACCTGCGACCGTTAGCGCTACGGTCAGTTGCAGTGACCACTGCGCCAACGTGTGTGTCAAAAAAAATTTTGCACGATAATTAGCTAACGGGTTTGTAGAGAGCCTCTCAAACTAGGACAAACGTAGCTTTGAGTCCCCAAAAATCTATCGGGTGGCCAGCAGTAAATGTTTAGTTCGGTTCTCCCGGAAGCTCACGACGAAGTCACATGTTTCACTGCATAAAATGTGCGAAGAAATGTAATGTGTCACCGGTGTAAGACCAGGGGCTTACGGGAAAAATAAGATGGAAAAAGGAGGCTAGATTATGTGTCATTGAACCGCAACACATCCGATATTCGATATTTAGAGGTTTGGTTTTTGAAATGATAGAAAGATCGAACGATCTAGTACCATATAAAATAGTTTAAATTTGGCACTTAACGATTTTTATACAATTTTATAACGTCGAATATTTAATTATGTTTTCTTGCTAAATAATTCAAAAACCAATGTAACAAAATTTTACACGTTTTGTTTAAAAAAAATACTGGACTTTGCACACTGTTTTAATCCGCTTCGTCACTTATTTATGACGCGTAGGTGATATTATTATTTTGTGTTGTTTGTTTATTATTGTTATCTTATTTTCTTTTACCAACACAATCGTTCAAGCTGTAACTGTACTGTAATTATAAGTAGGCAGGGCCTGTAATCCCCCAGCCAGGGAACCCCAGACTATACCTTCAAACTAATTAACCAATTAAGCTCATTTTTAAACTTGATGAAGCCATTGAACCAAAAATCATAAATGTCATGTTTTATTAAGGTCCGATCAGAAATGTTATCGAAGCATCCTAACATACCTTACCAACATTCCCGTTTATAATATTAGTAGATAATGAAAGGGCGCCAAAGAAATTACTTGACAGTGGCGCTTAACGAGTTAGGGCCGACACTGATTACATTAAATACTTATCTCGTCCAGGTAAGTACTATTTAATACTTCAAATTTATTTGGAATATGGAATGATAAATTATATATGCGTATGAACACGCAATATGTTTACGAAAAAATGACTACAAGATAAAAGTTTTTATGTCACCTTGCTTTTTGTGCAGATACTTTCAGAGCTTGTCGAAAGAAGCAATTTATGAGCGCGAATATTGCACGTGCAATGTAGATTGTCTTCGCTTTAATATTTATTTTTTATGCATCGATGAATTTTAGTTTTTTCGATATTCATGCAAACAAAATTATGATAGAGAAAGGCCTGCACGGTTCATATCAACACAAAAGAAATAAAATATTTAGGCATATATGTATAAGGATTAAAAAAAATCTGTTATGAAACGATCGTTAAAAATTCTAAAATTTTATTAAATTCGTAAATTTGGCTTTTGGCACATAATAACACAAATAACCACTACCAAGTTATGTTTTATTTTAGTGTCCCCTTCATTTCATATCTACCTCAAATAAGTGCTTTATAATCGTTGAAAAATATGTTGTAACAAGCAAACTGTTTTGCTTGGTATGTATACATAATTGCTTACTTTTAATACATTATTTTTGCAATATCTGGTAAATTCATCTAATTCAATCAAATTATGTTTTAAAATATTCTTTAATACGAGGGGAGCTCAAAAAGTTCACGGAATGGAGGGGTTAGTGTGGGTAGGTTCACATGTCACTAGTTAAGCACCTCATTAAGAGTATATATACCAAGTTTGAACCTAATTGGGTCATTAACTTTTGAGTTATCGGCCTGTAAACAACTGAATCGGGAAGAAGTCAGCAAGTATGGAGAAAATTGAACACCGTACCGTTATTAAGTTCCTTACCAAGCAAGGAAAATCCGCTGAGATTATTTTTCAAGAGCTGTTGGCGATTTACGCGGACTCTGCCCCTGGTAAAACCATGGTTTACAAGTGGCATGGTCTTTTTAAACAAGGAAGAGAGTCCATTGAAGACGACCCTCGCTCTGGACGGCCAATTGAGGCCACCACACCGGAAATCGAAAATTCAAAGTGACACAATCTGCTGACAAGATCATGGCGACTGGTTTTTGGGATACAGAAGGTATTTTACTGATCGATTATAAAGAACGTGGTGTAACTATAACAGGGCAGTATTACGCTTCTTTATTTGAAAGATTAAAAGAAGCCATCAAGGAAAAAAAAGAGAAAAGTTGTCAAAAGGTGTGCTCCGATGCAGCTTCGAACAATTGAACCACCCACCTTACAGTCCAGACTTGGCCCCCAGTGACTATTATTTATTTCCAAAAATGAAGAAAGAGCTGCGTGGAAAAAAAATTGACGACGATGAAGAAGTGAAGTCCGCAATTTCGGCCTATTTTGACATCAAAGACAAATCATTTTTTTTCGATGGTATAAACAAGTTATTTTAGAGCTCTGAAAAATGTATTTGGGTAAGGGAGAATATATTTGTTAGGAATATATCATAAAAGTAAATAATACTGTATTTTGTCTATGGTAGCTCGTTGATCAGTTAGTTATTATTATATATCGGCAGTACGCACCCTTCCTCTCTCTAGGATAGATTGCTCGTCTTTACTCTCAAAAATATATTCATAATAACGAATAAACTAGTAACTAGAACCCCGGAGTTAACTTAACAATATTGAAAAGGAAAAATAGTTTGGAGTTTAATTTCAACCTCCTTCCCTCTTATTTCGCGAACTTTTTCACCTCCCTTCGTATATGCAGCAAACATATTAGGTATGTGCAGGTAGAGCAATATATTACTTGTGTCAAGCATCTATCGATGTACAAAATTACTTATTCTATTCACAATTATGTACCAAACATAGCTCTTTATTCGTAATCAGAACGCATATCCTTTTGAAAATATTTTGCGAATCGCAGATAATAATAAATATTTATATCAAATCCTAATTAAGATGTTTAATAACGTTTTTTTTTTCATGTATAGTGGTATAGTCAAGTCAAGGTATCCGTTTAAAAAAAAATACCACAGATATTTTTCAATTTTTAATGAACAAATTTAAATTAAAAATCATTAAAAAGTCTTCAATGGCTAAAGCATATTATACGGTACAAGATTATATAAACGATAACAATGCTTGGATTTTTATACGTTAGAATTCATACATAATTATGTGTAATAGAGTGTACAAATTTTTAAAAAAGTACCTATAAAGAATCTTTCTGGTCTTCTCGCTAGAATCTATATTTCAAACCGGTGGTAGAAATTTAAATATTTTTGTCAATTCAAGCGAAGAAAATAGGTCATTTATTTATTTTTCAAAGTCTACGTATTTACAAACTATTAAACGGACGTGACATTTATAAATGAGAATCTATCGAGTTTAAGTAAATCGTCTAGCGAGCAAACAATGTAACGACAAAATTGAAGTTCTCTTTTTTAAAATGAGCATGAATTTAATATGGTTACCTAACAAAATGTTTTTTTTTTAGTGATGGCGCTCATGAGGCTATGCTGGCTAAGGGCCGTAAACCGCAAGTGGCCAGCAAAGACGCCAAGAGTGCGGAGGAATATGAGGCTCTTCAAAGTTTTCTACGAAGTATAAGTTCCACAGCGACTCTACCTCCTTACGTGAAGGGAGAAACCTATTCATCAGTCCGAGGTGTTTTCAACCAGGTATAGAAGTTGTACTTGTTTATAAACTGAACAAACAAAATTACTCCAATTGGTTGATACCCGCGACTGCGTTTGCATAGAATAATTATTTTGAATAGGCTATTTCTTCGATAAATGGATGCTCCATACACACTTACATACTCGACAAAAAGTAGCCTCTGTCTTTTTCCAAATACAATCTAAATCTAGACTTACCTCGATTTTTCACAACTAGTTGTAATAAAAAGGTAACAAACAAACAGGCAAAAAGAGTTACGTTCACATTTATACTATTAAGTCCGGATATATTATAGATATGTTTACTGCTATCGAGTCACTTCGATAATACCAATATTATAAATGTAAATTACATTATTTTATGATAATTTTTTGTTTGTGAAATTTGAGATGAAGACACATATTTTAAACCCTATATTTATCTTAGGCTATTTTTCATCCCACTTGCGAAAACGAGAGACATAGCAAAAAATTCACATAAAACAATAAAACATGTCTAGTTTTAAAGTAACAAATATGGTACGAGTTGAAATGCAATTACTTAATAGATAGAGCTTGCTACTCTTGCGCTTTATATTTGCTGACTTGTTAGTGTCAAGAGAAGACAACATGTGCTCCGCAAAGTCTTTCTTTATTAAATTGTTGTTGACATAAGGCAGTTACAACAAGGGTGGAAACATCATTTGATCCCAATTAAATAGATTGCCAGCTCGAATGACCTGAGAAGAGGCAACGATTAATTTAATATGATGGTATTTTCCGATATCACAAGTATCGATAAATCGAGGTGCTTATAACCTAGCATCGAGTCAAGTTCATGACACAGAGAGATAATATCGATAATTTTCTAAACAAAGCAATCAGTGTGAGGTGTAATGGTCTATGATAATGCGACGATTACATTTTTACCTAGTCACGCTTAACTCATATGATGTCGTGATGTCGTCAAGGTTAAGAAAATAAAGAAGTAATTTATGGCATTATTTATGAGACTTCTTTGAATGTTTTTAAGTTCTATTAGAATTTTATTTTACACGTTTTTGACGACCCGTCTAAAAATTAAAACTTGTGTCCATGTAAAATCATGAAATAAAAATCGGAAGGTAATAAATAATTCATTTAATTTCCTTTTTAGTGTCTAATAACATGTGCAGTTTTAATATTGGCGGCGGGTGCAGGGCATCCTATCGGATTTTCAGCCGTTGCCTTGCCACAGCTACGTACTGAAAACTCCTCCATGAGAATTGACGATGAAATGGGATCTTGGATAGGTAAGATTTTTTTCGTTGTATACTATATATAGATATAAATACGAAATAATTTAATGATAATATATAAATTAAAAATTTTATAAATGCCCCCACAGTTTTTTCACTTAGACCATTTCAATGAACCCCAACACGATAAGAGCTGATAACTTTCAAATGTTTGAACGTCTTCATAAATTATAGCTAAGAACTATCTTGATTACATTAGCTTTCTAATGAAAATAATCCTTATCAAAATTGGTCCATTCGTTAGGCAGCTACGATGCCACAGACAGACATACATACACAAATACACAGATACAAAAAACTAACTAAGATATAACGCCGCCTTTCTGGTCGGGGGTAAAAACCATAATATGAGTATGTTGCAAAAGCCTAAACTCATTTAATTAAAAACTGACCACATCGATTGCATCGATTTCGATTCGATCGATTTATCGAATCGATAAAACATGGTAGTCCATGTGACAATAATAAATACTCTGATTCATATTTATTCCTAGAAATAAAACACTATCTGGAGAGGCCTTAGTCATTACGAGGCTTCGAGCCGGAAGATCGAACGAAGCCCTGGTCTTTATGCAATTCTTTTTAATAACAATACTTGACGTGAATTCTCGACATTTATATTAGCACGTAAAAATATTCTGTTTGGGTTGTTTCGTGAGTGTGCGAGGCATCTGATAGAACAAGGTCCCGGGCAGTTGTCTTTCTCGCCACCCGCGAAAAAAGGTCGCCTCTGAAAACTGTAAAACATATAATAAATGTACTGTAAAATAGCATAAATTTTCTAAAATGTATCTCCTCCTTTTTCGGTCAAGCAAATAGGTAACCAGATATGCCAGGAGTGAACCTAAATTAATTTAGGAGAGTTTTTAAGCCCCTTAGTCCCCTCTGGATGATGATGATGATGTCCATAGTGTAGTAGACACTATGGTCATCTTATTAGTAATTTTTTGTCATTATATTGCTTCGTGTGATCTAGAAACACGCTAGCTCATTGAATATTATGTAGTACTGACCTAAACAAGTCAACGAGCAATAGAAGTAAATTACAATTATTTTTCAAGATTGATATGACTGTTTATTGTAAATCTGTTGTAATCTTACTACATAATATATATGCGAAAGTTTATACATGTTTGTTGCTTATTCACGCAAAAACCACTGTACAGATTTTTATGTGATCTCTGAGGTTCTAGTCACTAATTTACTTATAATTATGAATATATTTGTGAGAGTGGAGACGAGGGATCTATCCTATAGAGAGGTAGGGTTCGTACTGCCGGTATATAATAACTAATCAACGATACCATAGACAGAATACAGTATTATTAATTTTTATGATATATTCCTAACACAGATTTTAGCAATTTTACTAAATATTATATTTTGTAATATAACTAAACCAAGCTGAGGAAACCGCGGGAGGAGACAAGTATACTTAGCTAATGAAATTATTTGTTTATTTTTGAATATACTAACCTCAGAAAGTACTTGCCCGATAACATATCATATCTTCATAATAACCAGACTGTGTAAAGAAAGTCAATTAAAACTTGTAAGAGAGGAACAATAGCCATAAACTTAAAGCAATGTGCCATGATCCGTGCTTATTGCGTGCGAAACTGCAGTGCAAAACTAGTTGTATAAAATATCATTATAAATGATAAGTAACTTCTTACATACGAAAAGAGCTACGCAATAGAATCACCTTGATATATATTGAATACAATCTATCTCAAATAAAATAGATATCTATTTTTCTTTACAACTATTTATAGGTAGGGAAATCATAGTTGATTTTTAAATAAACAGTATATTTAAGTGGACTAACGTTTATTGATTAGATATGTCAATACAAGAACAATATTGATTGATTTAATGTAGATAGATGTGAAGTAAATGATAAAAATAATAAGGACGTACAGGAACTGACTTCCAGACAAAACTTATCTAACAAATAGCACGTGCACGTGCTCTAAAGCTGTTATTTTGAGATATCCAACCATATCAGAATTGTTGTCAGTCAGTCAACATTCGACGAATGAATGAAAATAATATCACAATATTTCTCATTATCTGTGTATCTTTGACTTATGTGCGAAATTTTATAAGTAAATTGCCATTCAAATTTGATATAATTGTCAACAGCGAGTATTCACTCGGCGGCCACACCATTAGGATCCATGATATCTGGGCCTATAATGGAAGCTATAGGGCGGCGGAAAACCTTACAAGCATCTACTCTACCGCTGATAGTAGGGTGGATTCTCATTGGAACAGCTACTCATCATGCTCTGTTACTTTTGGGAAGAATCGTGTGCGGTTTTGCGGTCGGCATTCTAGCGGCACCATCGCAAGTGTGTATATACTTAATAATATTATAAATAAAAGTACTCATTTTTTCCTATACGTATGTATAAGTTTTACCTAAAAGTAAAGAGAAATTGTAAACTAGATAGCTCACCTAAGTCTTAAATTTAATCGAAGCATATGTCATTCTTTCAAATATGAAAACGCCCTTATAATAGGTAGGTACCACATGACAGGTCCAGAAGAAATAAATTATAATAAATGAAGATAAAAAAACCTTGACGCAATTTAATATCTCATTCTTCTGAGGACATTATGTCATTCAATTTAGCTTTTACGTAGCAATATGTTTACATAACATTTAACAACACTCAAATGATTTGAACAACAAACTAATCATTAATACTATTTTATTTTCCTCAGGTGTACTTAGGAGAGATCTCAGAGCCGAGACTAAGAGGCTTGCTTATAGGAACGCCTTTTGTAGCGTACTCACTAGGAGTACTTTATGTGTACGCTCTCGGAGGCGCTCTAACATGGCGGTCGGTGGCTCACTTATCAATCGTACTGCCGACTCTAGCATTTGCAGCTTTATGCTTCTCACCGGAAAGCCCAACTTGGTTAGCGCGGCGAGGACGCTTCCACGATGCTATGGCAGCTATGTCGAGGTTGCGAGGAGACCCTGATACGGTAATTTTTTTTTAAGTAAAATGCCCAAAATCGCTCATAAATATACAACATATAACCGAGATTCAATTTTTTAAAATGTATCCAGTCGTAATCTTATTGTTTGTAACTGGCTAGAAAGTAACACATTAACGCAATATAATTATAGTATTATGAAAGTTCAGCACGTTCCAATGAAATGATGCCTTGTAATCGGAGCTGAGGTACTTATTTTGTTTTTATTGTGTGCTGGAACATTCGCATTTATTCCACCAATCGCCGTTAATGAGCTCAATAAGATCGCACTGAACAATTGATGTGATGTTTCTCGAATATGGACATATGTATGTTCACGAATTCATTCTGTTGATTTCAATAGCTCCTCTTATTCCTTCATTGGACTGAGTGCTTATAATTAAACTAATTAGTCAAAGACATTTTGAGCGTGACGAGCAAATTAACTCGGACGATTATTTAAAAGCTAGATATACCTAAATATATGACATTTGTATTTGCTCATTGATTTTGTTCTAGAATAAACATTACCCGTTACCTCCTTAGTTAATAAATACATAAATTGTACTTATTTGTAGAATTTAAAATATAAGGAAATCGCAAAATATCTAGTCTTCGTATTTTCATTGCATAGAAGGAAATAGAACAAGTCGTAACTTACGTGGATATCGATAACATTAATTATTATATAAAGGCCTTGTCTAAAAGCAAAATTAAGATCAATCAAATACGCTCGTATATCTTAAAATTAATTACATGAAAAAGCTTTATTTTTTAAATATCTGACGCTCAATATAATTACAATTTTTACGGAAAAAAAATAGGCACAACGAGAACTACACGAACTCATATCAGCCCGGGAAAAGGAGAAGGCGCGCGGTGAAGAGAGCATCCGTTTCCTCGCTACAGTCCTTCGGCCGCCAGTTTTAAAGCCGCTGCTTCTGATTAACGCATTCAATATGCTACAAATCTTATCTGGAAGCTATGTCGTCATATTCTACGCTGTAGATATTGTCAAGGACGCTGGAGGATCTCTTAGCCCTCATGTAAGTAGCTAACTGGGACATAAATCGCTGTAATAAAATTAAGCGTATATGTATGTAGATGTTAAAAAAATTATACTTTTTACGAAAACTTTAAACATTTCAAAATTAATGTGAAATTATATTAAATTACAAATGCTATAGATAAATAGTAGAGATACGCATACGGAACTTTACACGAGTACAGAGTATACGTCGCAATTTTCAATAATCTTAAATGGTCAGGGTCAATGTTACTAATACAAACAAACAGATATGTGTCCTACGTAATACGAATTATTCTGTACACAAAATCTAACCCCATTCCAGAGCTTTAATCAAATATAATAGTCGTCTGAAGCAGAAAATAATAATCGTTCGCACGTTAAATACGTAATAATGCAGAAGTAACTTTGTCTGTCTGCTTATTTGTTTTTACGCCTAAATTAAAAAACTAATTTTATTGAAGTTTTGCCAAGATATAGGATTGGAATTTAGAGGATACATATACTACTTTTCCACGCAAAAATAAAATTTAAAAGGGTAAAATAGGGGATGAAAAGTATGAAGTACCTACCGATAATTTATCAAAGAAACGATATTCAAAAGAATTACTCTAATCAGACTAAGTCACGGGACGTATTTATAAATATGAAATTATTTGCAGATGGCGGCCAACGCTAGCGCCTGTGTCAGACTCGTTGTCACAGTAGTGGCCTGCGTGCTCCTGCTGAAAGTAACGCGGCGATTCCTCGTCCTCGTCTCCGGTATTGGTACGGCGGTGTGCACCTTGGCTCTCGCCTTCCTCCTTAGCCAGGGCCCTGGGACCGGCGTGACTCCACCGATACTCATCCTCGGTTACGTCGCCTTCAATACCCTCGGATTTTTCCTATTACCGGGACTCATGATTGGAGAACTTCTCCCTACAAAAGTCCGCGGCCTCTGTGGAGGTTACATTTTCTGCCTCTTCAACTCCGTTCTCTTTGGTTTCACAAAATTATATCCTATCATGAAAAATAGTGTCGGTATGGCAGGCGTGTTCGGACTGTTCGGTGCCTCTGCAACCCTCGCTACTATCGTTCTATTTTTGCTCCTTCCAGAAACTAAAGGCAAATCTCTTATCCAAATAGAACAGTATTACCAGAAACCCAATATACTTTGGGTGACACGTAAAAAGACGGCTGATACTCAGAACGTTTGAAAAGCCAGAAAAGTATTATAATATTCCTTATATGAATATTGCCGAAGTTTTGCGATACTATATTATCGGTAATTAGCATTAATAAACTTGCCCACCATCCCCTTGTTTTATAATGCTATATATTCGGCAAAGTTCCGATTACGTAAAAATTACTATGTAAAAAAAAATTCAAACACCTCTTCAACTTAGTATCACATGCTTAGTATTAAAGTGACCGAATTCTTAATCGTTGTAAAACGAGCTAACTATATTAATAGTTAAAATTTAGTTTCATACAAATCAGTAGTCCATAAAATACGATTTTCAAAAAAATAAATAACTAGTATATCAACATTTTGTGATTTTTGTGATAATTCTAAATAAACGGCCGAATTTCCATGTGTAATAAGTTTTGTGCCCAAGAAATGCGAACTTTTAAATTCGGTTACTTTAATACTACGAAATACTACACTATAATAAAGCTGTTGAATTACAAAAAAATATGCAAGATTCAGAAGATAAAGTTAATAATAATTGAATTAGATAAATTCAAAGGATTATTCAAAACGGTGTAGATTAGCTATAAATAAATTAGTTTACGTCTCTTATTTAATTGTATAGTATAAAGATAAGCTTTGATATACTAAAATTGTTCTCTATCTTGCCTGTTCCCAAATGTTATACAATTGTTATATATAGTCTATTTCTCTTTATTTATCTTATTAAACAGACATATTAGTATGACGTACTTCTACAACACATAAGAATCAGAGATGAGAAATTATCGATGGACTGAACTGAATCTTTTTTTATAATAAAAAATTACATTGAAATACAATGTTCGAATGATTTTCGTTCCGGATATTGTAACCAAATAAGACAAGTATAGAAGAATAGACTATACATATATTTTTATAATGCATTTTAACAATGACCAATTAGGTATAGCATTTTTTTATTGTAGTGACTGCTACAAACTACTTGAAATGTATTTTATTGAATCATATACAACTATAATATGGTTATATAGGCGAAGTGATCAAAGGACTTAAAAATAAAACTCTATGGCCAGTATGAACGGCATATTTGAACGTTGATTAACTTAAGGAATTATTTAGGTTATATAAAATATACTGGAATGTATGAACTTATGACTCATGCAAAATTATTTGCATGATTTTTAAAAATAAATAATATTTTATGACAATCCGCCGCCTTTTTCGACATGACAGATGACTAAGAATTTTTTTTCAAAATTAGATTTTGTTTCGATGTTCAACAATTTTTTTTAAATTTCTGATGTACATTTAACCTTATCAGTATAGGTAATAAGAAGGTACCGCATCAATATGTGATATGAGATTTTTATCTGTGATTTTTACAGTGACCATAATAAATACAACTTAGGTGCTTCTTAAACGATGTATTTATGAAAGAGCAGTTATTTTGTATTAGTGCTTAAGATGTTAAATGTGATAAAAAATAAATCAAAGCTCGAATTTTTTTTATTCCCCTCACATTATCTGGTACATAAAAGGTTTATCAACGATTATAGTACACACTGATCTTCGTATTAGTATTATTACTTCAACTGTTTCAACATTACACCTAGAATTATAGATAGATAGGTATGTGTACAATTATATTGCTAACTAAAAAATAAAACCTAAATTTTCTCATCTCAAAAAATATTTAAATTAATAAAAAGCTACCACCAGTTCAGAATGTGGATTCTACTAAGAGGAACCGACAAGAAAATAGAAGAATAATACAAATCACCCCAACACTAATCTCTGCCCCGGTGGCGCTTTCAAGGCAAAGAGTGACACGGGCTACCAAGTAAAAATTATTATTACCCCTTCCTACATTGATACATAAACGTCATGAAATTGATGACTTCGATGATTGAGAAATCGAAATTGCATGTCACTTACAGTTGGTCGAGGTCTTTTTTCCCTTTTACGATAACAATCGAAACGCGAATTTCGTGACGAACTTTCACCTTCAGAACTTGACGAACTTTTTTCCCGTTTTCTGATTCATTGTTATCCGGTTCGAAGGAAAGAATATTAGATTTATGTTATTTAATTGAAAACTATAAATTAAATTTAACTAAAAAGTTGTTTTCGCTACGAAAGACGACGCTATAATGAAGGTCAGATCATTGGTATGAAAGGAGGTAGACGTTTTTTCCCTCTAAAACCTAATCTAGAGCGCAACAGCGTCGCCGGAAGTGTGAAGGAAGGAAACAACTAGGCTTGAAAGCTAAAAAAGACTGGTGCTTGACTCTCTTTGATATTGTAAATTTTGTTGTAAGGTAAAACTCTCTATCAATATTATTTATTCCGTGTTGACATCCGGAATCCATCTTGAGTCAAGCACCAGTCTTTTTAGCTTTCAGGCCTAGTTGTTTCCTTCCTTCACACTTCCGGCGACGCTGTTGCCCTCTAGATTAGGCTTTGGAGGGAAATAACGTCTACCTCCTCTTTTACAAATGATCTTACCTTCATTATAGCGTCGTCTTTCGTAGCGAAAACAACGGCTTAGTTCAATTTAATTTATAGTTTTCAATTATATAACAAATTAAATTAAATAGTCCTTCCTTCGAAATGGATAACAGTGAATCAAGAAAACGAGGAAAAAGTTCAAGTTCTGAAGATGAAAGTTCGACAGGAGAATCAAGTTTGGACCACTATAGTAAAAGGGAAAAAAGATCTCGACCAACTGTAAGTGACATGCAATTTCAATTTCTCACGCAACAAATAGGCTTGTTAACGAATCTTTTAACTCAGAATAAAAATAACAGTAATTTAGTACATGCTACGACTTCATCCAACTCTTCTGAGGATGTGCGTCGACCTGAAAACGAAGTTTCTTTGCAACCACCTCCATTGTTATCTATTGATAAACCTGCAAAGCCTCAGTTACAACTATCAGAGTTATCAACTAATATTAAAGATCCTGTATATGCAAAATCAAAAGAATCTCATTTGGCAAAATTATCTCAAATACAAAGATTTAAATGTAATGATTGGAATGCTATACGATTTTATGAACAACAAAAGAAATATGTTGCTACCCCCGGTTTTATAGAATTAAGTATTAATGACGAACTTAGACGATTAGGATCTCTTGTTACGAATGAAGATTCTCGTTTACTTCTTTTAGAGCGAAGTTTTGCTGCATTATCCAATGCTTTAATACTTCAAAAGGAAGAGTTACACTTGACATTACAACAATTGGTGGATTGGTCTAGCGATGCTAATACAACTTTAAGTCCTCAATCTTTGTTTGATAAAATTGAAACGTTGTTCAGTAAAGACTCTGCCTATAATAAAGTTACAGATGATACTTTGCAAATAATATGTGGTAGACGGGCTGATTGTATACAATCTCGTAGAGAGATTTTGTTAAAACAAATACCAGACGAATTTCATTGTGGGGCTTTACATAAAATTCCTCCAACCGCAGAATTTTTATTTGATGAAAATTTATTGTCTAATTATATTCAAAAAATTGGGGGGGTGGAAAAATTGTTTATGTGTTCACAGACTAATGCTTCATCTAGACAATCAACATCGATAAATCCTAGACCATCAACGTCTTATGCGAGTGGTTTGAAACCTACCATTAACAAACAGAAATCTGAAAAATTTTTTCGATCGGACTATGGCAATTACAAAGGTAAAGGTAAAGGAAAGTCTTCATCAGGTAAAAGACCAGCCTACAACAAAAACCGATCTAATCCAGAAAATAAAGGTAAAAAATTTCATTCCTCTTCAACGAATAATAACAAATCATGACTATTTCGAATTTCAAGGAGGTTGTCTAAGGCTATATCAGAATGTTTGGAGCAATTTAGGTGCACCGGATTATATATGCAAAATTCTGAACGGGGTACGTATAGCCTTTATAATGAAACCGCCTTTAATAATGCCGACCGATATAGTAATAAGAGCTTTTCAAACCAAGAAAAGCCCAGAAATGTCCTTACAAATTCAGAACATGCTGAATATGCAAATACTAGAAAGAGTCGAACCAACACCCAGTTTTCTATCAACCTTCTTTCTGATTCCGAAAGTAGACGGATCATTTCGACCGATATTCAACCTGAAACATCTAAACAATTTTGTTCAAATAAAACCGTTTCAGTTATTCAGCCATTTCCGAGTGCCGACATTCTTACAAGAAAAAGATTGGTTAGCGAAAATAGATTTAAGTCAGGCGTACTTCCATCTAAATATTGCGAACGAACATCGACGTTTCCTGAGACTGAGTTACAATGGTGAACTTCTGCAGATGACGTGCCTGCCATTCGGTCTCTCATCAGCGCCTCGAATCTTTGCAACACTGACGAACTGGATTGCCGAATACCTACGACGCCACAACATCAGGTGTGTAGTATATCTAGACGATTTTTTACTAGCCAACCAGTCTCGTCATCTCTTGAACGATCAAGTGGTGTTTGTTGTGAGTATTTTGAAAGAGCTGGGATGGATAGTCAATTTCGACAAATCCGTGCTGGTTCCGACTCAACGCCTAGAATTTCTGGGTGTTACTTGGGTTACAAAACTCAACATGAAATCCCTGTCAGAACCGAAGTGCCTAACGCTCCGCATGGCACTTCAGCAGCACATTGCCAAAGGCAGGTGGTCCCTCAAGCAAGCACAATCTCTCTTGGGGCGACTCAACTGTGCCACGTTTCTAATACGACGAGGAAGATTGCACTGCCGAACGATGCAATATTACAGTCGACAACTTC
The DNA here is from genome assembly GCA_037950945.1 of Hypolimnas misippus. Classification (NCBI taxonomy): domain Eukaryota; kingdom Metazoa; phylum Arthropoda; class Insecta; order Lepidoptera; family Nymphalidae; genus Hypolimnas; species Hypolimnas misippus. The sequence goes on along the minus strand of JBBEEQ010000006.1, from coordinate 8,438,944 downwards.
CGAAATATCACCCGTATCGACAAGTAAATATTCCAGAATCTGTAAGGAACGATATGAAATGGTGGATGGCAGCGGTTTCGGGCTCTTCACCTATACACACAGGCCCGATAACTCATCATCTCACAACCGACGCGTCGGATATTGGCTGGGGAGCTCAGATCGAGGAAACAAAGATATCAGGTCAGTGGACATTGAGTCAGTTAACATGGCATGTCAATCTCAAGGTACTGTTTGCAGTCCACGAGGCCATTGTCCATATGAAGAGTCAACTATTCAACTCGCAAGTACTGTTGTTAACGGACAATCGCACTGTAGTGTCATACATCAACAAGGAGGGAGGAACCAGATCGAAAGCTCTCCTAGATATGACACGTCAGATTTTACAAGTAATGGATCCACTCAACATGCAGTTGACGGCGCAATACTTTCCTGGCCGTTACAATTGCGAGGTCGATGCGTTATCCAGAATGAAGCCTTGTCCGGAGTGGCATCTGCGAAATCAAGCGACCGAGAAAATTTTCCAAATGTGGGGCACACCGGAGATAGATTTATTTGCTTCAAAAAATGCTCATGTCGTACCCAGGTGTGACTCTGAATACATTAGATCAGGATGCGTTTCTACACAATGCCTTCAGTCATCAATGGGAGTACGACCTGGCCTGGGTATTCCCGCCACCGAATCTGGTCCCACGAGTGCTATCTCAATTAAATCTAGCGAAAGGCCGATACATACTTATAGCACCAAAATGGGAAAAGGTTTTCTGGAGGGCGGACCTGCAGCATCGTGCTCTTCAAAGGCCTTACCTCATTCCAAATCTACACCAGATGTTAGTGGACACAGTAACTGGAGTCCATCCACCGAAAGTACAACAAATTCATTTAGAGGCCTGGATGATTTTGGGTGGACAGAGATAATTGACCATTGGTCTTCTAAAGAAAAAACTTTATTTCTTTCTAGTTGGCGAAAATCGACCTTTAACACCTACCGACCCGCGTGGCGGAAATGGAAAACCTGGTGTACAAGCACTAATGTTGATTATAAAAGTCCTAATCCAATGGAGGTTGCTCGTTATTTAGCCCACTTGCATAATGATGAAGGTTTGTCGTACAAAACAATATTAGTTCATAAATCGGTTGTCACTAATTTCACTAACATTTTTACAAAAATAGATTATTCATCCGACTTTTTTGTGAAGCACATGTTAAAAGCTATATCCGTAGCTAAGGAAAAAAATTCCGTACCACCTATATGGGATCCGAAGGTGGTAATACAATATTTAAGCAATAACATTCCCGATGAAAGTAATTTATACCAGGTATCGAAGCGTACTGCAATCTTACTTCTTTTGTCGTCTGGGCGCAGAGTTCACGACCTGACGCTTCTATCCATTGAAGAAGGGAGGTACATTGAACATAATGATTCAATAATTTTTTGGCCTCGCTTTGGTTCCAAGACCGATAGTGCTGAATATAGACAATCGGGATGGAAACATACACGTCATCCAAACACAGCTTTAGATTGTGTTTACTGGGTTCGCCGTCTGATTGAATTGTCAAAAGATCGTCGACAGGTTGGTAACTTAATTGATTTATTTATTACAGCCAGAGGTACCCCTAAAGCCGCAACAAAAACGGTAATTGCTGGCTGGATCAAGTCAGTTCTGAGAGAAGCCGGTATAGAAGCTTCCCCGGGTTCCGTACGATCTGCTGTGGCATCTCGTAACTGGTTAGAAAATTTTCCAGTTGAAAAAATACTAGAAACTGGCAATTGGAAGCAAGTACATACATTCAATAAGTATTATAAAAAAGTTATTGTAAATCTATCGGATGAAAATACTAAAGTTTCATTGTCAAATTATTTTGATTCCAATCGTTAAAATTATTCTTATTAAAGGAATAATAAATGTTAAAGATTTTAATATAAATAATATCTTGTTTTGATTTGAAAGATTTAATAATAATCGTTTCTTCTTATTTGAAGTTTACTCTATAGATTGTATTTTAGACACATTATAGCGTCATTTAACTACTTATTAGTAGTCACCAGGAGATAACAAACACATCACTCAAGATGGATTCCGGATGTCAACACGGAATAAATAATAGAGAGTTTTACCTTACAATAAAACTTACCTATTATTTTTCCAAAAGACATCCGGAATCCAGGTAATGTCTACCTGGTGCATCTCGAGTTATATAATGAAGGTAAGATCATTTGTAAAAGAGGAGGTAGACGTTATTTCCCTCCAAAGCCTAATCTAGAGGGCAACAGCGTCGCCGGAAGTGTGAAGGAAGGAAACAACTAGGCCTGAAAGCTAAAAAGACTGGTGCTTGACTCAAGATGGATTCCGGATGTCTTTTGGAAAAATAATAGGTAAGTTTTATTGTAAGGTAAAACTCTCTATTATAACTGGAGCTGTTTTTAACATTACATCTAGAATTACAGATTGGTAGCCATGTGTTCAATTACATTTCTAACTAAAAAAGATAAAAGCTAAATTTTCTCCAGTCTGAGTGATTACTCTAGCTCAAATTTAGATAGGTTAGTGATTCTTAGCCAGATTGATTTACATTTCACTTCTGCAATCTAAGGGTAAGCCTATATGTGTAGCAAATTTTCTACCTGTCCAACATCCTAATGGAATAACTCTATACATTTAGGCCGTGTCCACACTTAATAAACAGTTAGTACAGACACAGAAGTGGTCGACTATCCCCTGGCTTAATTAAAGAGGCGTATTGGTCTTTAACTCAATATCAATTATCGACGGTAAGCCAACAGAAAGCAAACAATTAGCCGCTCATTGTACGCCTAATGGGAACACCTTTCCTTTTCTTTACTATTTTTTAGTCTTACTATTAACATTTTTAAATTGTTGACTAAAATATTATATATCAGAGAAATAACAAACCTTTATTAAAATAGAAGAAAAGGAAAAAGAAAAAAAATTAAAGCGTAAATAAATTGTATATTATTGTAAAAAGTCACATGTTAACAGGAACAAAGACTTATAATATTTTGGTCGCCCACAAGAAACAACCTCTTGTAAGATTTAGTATGGACAAAATACAGCGCCGAACCGTCTCGCGATAAATGGCACTATATTTTGTCCATACTATATCTTAAAACGCATATGTTACAGTTTTTAAATTTACACTAAACAGAATGAAGACACAACAACAGACACACAGTCTCTAGCAAACCTTAGCGTATGTGGCCGACGTGAGGTCATTTGTAGCGGTCGGAGGTCAACGGTAGCTCAATCGGAGTGCAGCAGGCGCTGGTACTCATTAGCGGGGTAGTCGTAGTGTCGGGGGCCGGGGGCGCTAGTGGTGCAAGTTGACGGTGGTCGCGCTCGGTCAGTCGGCGTGCGGCAGGCGCTGGTAGAGGTGCGGGCGCGAGGCGCAGCCGGCGCAAACGTGCAGCGAGCTAGACACCACGTGTTCGCACTCCCAGCAATAGTATTCGCCGCAGCGCGTGCAGCGGTACAACTAGAAAACAGGCAAATCGTACTTGTGTGAAATTATGATATTCAGTTTGTAATTCGAATAAATCGATTTTTGATTATTTTTAAGTACAAATTTTTTCCGTAATACATATAATTAATATCAAACTAGCAATAATAAGTATCTATGCACTGGTAATAATAACAATAACCAAAAATTTATAGACTAAACTACGCTTTTGAATTGTATGTTCTGAAAAATAGAACAATTAAATAAATATGATGTTTAACATATTAACGTGTGTGTGAAAAACTATATTAATAAAAACTCTACAAACCTGTTTATCAAGATCTGTAAAAGATCTCAAACAAGAGAAACAATACTGTGCTTGTCCTTCGTTAGTTACCTCCTCATACGGGTCCACAGGAAATAGATGGTGATATGACCTGTTAATATAAAATTTAAAATAAGATATTGTGTTTAACTAAAAGACTTTGACTTTTAAACTCAAAATCGAAATATACTTTATTCAAGTAGGCTTTTAAAAGAACTTTCGAATTCGAATAAGCTACCACCAGTTCAGAATGTAGATTCTACCAAAAAGAACCGACAAGAAACTCAATGGAAGAATAACATAAATCACACCTACACTAACCTCTGCTTCAAGGCTAAGATTTATACATTTAAAAATAAAAGTAAACAAATGGGCTACCAAAAATTATTTTAAAATATATTATAATATATTATAAAACATAACCCCTTCCTACTTTGGTACATAAACATCATGTTTATAAATTATACCCTATGTAGCTCCTCAATACTCATACATTAAAATACATGAAACCCGGTAGTTCCCCCTTATCCCCTTATACGAGTGCAAGTAGACCTGGCGAGATGCGGCGCAGAGGCAAGCGTAAGGCCGCACGTGCGGCACTGCGCCGGCAGCGAGCAGTACTTGCTGCGGCACTGAGGGCACACGTGGCCCTCGCCGCCCGCGCCCTCCCCCTCACCCTCGCCCTCCTCCAGGTGACTGCGAAAACACACACACTACATTGCATTTCTTTTTAATTTGGGAAACAAACAGTGTACAGTAACACATTGAGTTAAACAACCATTCATACAACACAAACCAACAAAGTTTCCACTTAAAACATTGCTAACTTTAAATCCAATAACTCATTTTTAGTAAAACTTAAATTTATTTTAAATCACATCAATAAGTAGTAACTATTGAAATGAAACTATTTTAAACGGATTTAAATCGCGTATATTAATTATTTTTATCATCCCGACGTTTCGAGCACTTTGCAGCGTTCGTGGTCACGGGTAGACTCGAAACGTCGGGATGATAAAAATAATTAATATACGCGATTTAAATCCGTTTAAAATAGTTTCATTTCAATGAATAATAATCGCGAAAATCTAAGACAAGTAGTAACTATTATATAGATAGATTGATACATATCTATTGTTTTTGACCAATCTTTTTAATGCATATGTCACAGGTCTAACTTATATTCAATGTATACAATTTACATACCACATGCACACAGTAATAGGAGGGTCAGCATCAGGTTGAGCAGCTGGTGGAGTGTAAGGAAAACCCATCTTAACAAGTCCAGCATCCAATGCACGAGCCCTTGCAGGTGGTGAGGTTTGCTCCAGTAAGAGAGATCTGTAGTGTATATCATCCAATACCACCTGCAAAAAAAAATTATTACTGTTTCATAAACAAACTTAGTAAATCAATCTAAAAATCTAAATTTCAATGAATTTAAGACAAAATAATAAGAGTTGTATTAACTAAATAAAGGCTTCTCATTATTAACTAGATTGCATAATAAGCTGTACAAACCCCATATTCTCCACCAGTATCTTGACATAATTTTTTACATATTCTAACTTCTGCTGCTAATCCGATGACAGAACACCGAATTCCATCAGTTTTAAGTGTCTGAAAACAAAATTTTTATATATTAATAAATAAAATAAAATATAGTAATAAAACTTTGACAAAGATAAAATAAGCTTAGTATGATTTAATTTTATTACCTGTATAGTAGTGTTAATGTCTCCAGGATCACATGTTGTCAAAGAACCGAATAAAACAAGAAGTTCTCGAGATGCGTGACCAGGAAGAGGTCTCAGTGTTCTACCAGCTAGTTCCAGAGTATTTTGTAACGACGGCTCACCTGTTAATGCCAGATTAGACAACCTACACAAAAATGTAGTTATTTATTGATAGTAATAGAATTAAATTCATATTAGCGTATTAAAATTATATACCATTGTATGCTACTCACCCTTGCACTGCTTTTATGTGTTTTCTAACATTTCCAGATAGCTCTGTTATTTTTTCGGCTCTTTTATTTTTCATTGCTATAATACCAAGTTGACTCAATGGATTCTGATCAAAGAATTCTTCAACAAATTTTTCTAACAGCTAAAATTTTTTAGATATTTTATACAAATAAATGGTATTGTTTTTAACTAATATAAATAATATTGAAACTTCCTTTCATAAGCAAAGTATGTTACATTATAATCAAGAAATAAAAAAAGTTATAAAGGTTTAGATTGATCACAAATCATAATAAGACTATTTTCAACAGTTAAGACTAATCAAACTATCTTAGTAAACTCTGAAACAGAAAATAGATATAACTATGATAAAAGTACTTAAAATTAATTTACTTTAAGTGTACACAGGAATCTCATAGGTTTTAAATCCTGACAGCTCATTGCTTCAGAACAGTCTATGGCTACAAGTAAATGTCGCATCATGCCAAGTCTAACAGGTCCCCGACGTGGTGTGGCTGCCTTTCGAGCTGCCTTCTGCGCAAACTCCGCCACCAACCCTTCAACCAAACCATCTTCGTCCTCCTTGATAGCCTCCCTATATTTAAAGAAGTATTGTAAATAAAAAATAACATAAAAAAAATCTCATTCACACAATAAAATTCAATCTGCTAAAACATATAAAAAGCAATATTAGAAAGCATCTTAGTAATAAAAACAAGCAGTGATAATTACCAAGTTTTCTCATAGCCAGTTTCCCAGCGATATTCTTTAGGATCTTGTTCATCGTCTGCCATCGTATTTGTTAATTTATTGTTTTTAAAGTATAAATCCCAAATAAATGCCGTATTTCTATTAATTGCTTATAGGCAATTTTTTTATGAAGGTATAAGTATTATTTCGTCTTTATTTTCATATGGCTTACCCTTAACCCCTGGAATGCCGAAACACGGATCCTCGGATTTCCGTGTATCTACCAGAACGTGGATCCGCCCGAATTTTTACTTTTTTTCTTCAAAAACCACTATCATTAAAGAACTGAGTTATATAATTCACTTTGTGTAATTGTTAATAAATTTTTATTTGTTGTGTTGTTTATTAGTTTGACAACTTATTATAAAATTTGACATGTTTGAATTAGTGTTGCCAATAACGAATAAGTAGTTATTGTATGACGAGTTCGATAAATGAAATCACAGAAAAATTGTCATCTTCGTAAAAAATATCGACAAGTGTAAAAAACTTAATGAAAATATCAATGATATTATATAACTATAGATAACCTAACAGTTATGTTTTGACGTCCGACCACTTTGGACGTCGTTGCCTCGCATCCAGCTAGCGACTGAATATGACAAAAGAAAGTATTTTTGGTCAACAATTTAAACAATTTAAACAATTAAAACATAACTATAGGTAAAATATATTATGCTCGTATGAGCAGTTATAAACTATCATTGATTGTGACGAATGTATTATTAGATCATTTAATTTACTGAGGTATTTTTCGCAGCCAACTAAATTTTTAGCCATTCAATTAACAACCTAGTCTTGTTACTTTACGGTACCGGTATTGCAATATTGAACTTGCTGGTTAGTACTTAGGCCAATTATATAATAGGTTGATAGATATACATCAGTGTTGCAGTTTACATAAATGGAAAAAATTATCTATATATGCAGGTTTTCTTACGTTGTTTTCCTTCAGCGCCGAGCACAAGATGAATTTAAATATAAAAGCACTCTTAAACTCGAAAGCCGAAATATAACCGGCGATAATCAGACGACTATCAGTATTTTAATTTATCGTACATTATTAAAATATATTACAAAATTACCTCCAACAAAGAAACTTTCTTAAAATGATTTATATATTCATATGAATTGAAATATTAATAAAATTCATTGAGTATTTTTATTATTTATTGTTTGATAAATCTAACATAAAGATACAAAAATAGATTAAAATTATAATGTAGATTCTTTTGCAAGAGATGATACATGCTACAAGTTTTCAAAGCTAACTGAACAAAAATTTCAATACAATTTAGATAGCATTGTTGAAGACCAGCACATATGCTTACAATTTACTTATGTTCATTGAGTGTCCAAGTAAATGACAAATTATATTTCCCTGAATAAATAAAAAATACTTAAAAATTATTAATGCTAGAGCGTTTTCATCGAGTAGTACTTACAAATGGTTTTCAAAAACATTTACAAAGAATGTTCAAGTAGTTTTATTTTATATATTTATTACTTTGTTAACATATTTACTGAAATTTCGTTATTATAACAGTAAATACCTTAACACTACTTATACTTAATCTCCTTTAAAACCAGCTTTGTAGCAGACAATTGTTTTTACATTCTTGTATACTAAAATAGTCAATGAGACAGCCTGTCTATGATATGCAGGAATGCAATTAGTAGCCAGCTACTAAGATGGTCTACACATACTCCTGCTGCAAGGAATGTGTTTTCTTCACTCCGTGGCAGCCATAGCACGTGCCTGTGCTCTCACCCTCTTGTCATATTCTAGTCGATTTTGACTAAAAATAAATATTAGGTTATTTATTATAGATGACGAGACGCCTTCAATGTTTATAAAAATATATATATTTTATCTTTTTCTATATTGTATCTAGTAATGCACTTTTAAGATTTAATAAATGTCTTAAGTATTTGTAACTATACTTGTACCAGAACATTTAAAAATGGTGTATAATACATGATTGATTATAAATACAAACCAGTAAATTGTGTATGCTTCAGCCTGTGCTGGGTCCTTCACATTAGGCTCATTGAGCAGGTCTTGAATGCCAAGAAGTATTTGTTTAATTGTAATTGCTGGACGCCAATCCTTTTCCTCATCTAACAGTGATAAGCAAACTGTGCCTGAAGGGTACACATTGGGATGGAACAGGGGTGGTTCAAATTTGCATTTTGGTGGACTTGAAGGATAATCATCTTTGAAAATCATACGTAACTTATATAAACCACCCTCCCATGGTGTCTGGAAATTTAAATTTTAATAAAGTAGCTTGTATAATAACACTAAAATAATATAAAAAGTTAAAATATCTTTTCAAAAGAATATAATCTCTAAAACTCTCTCTCTGTTCTTAACAATATTAATTTTTTTTTTTTATGAAGGTAAACCTACCTCAAATGTAAAAATTTTATGATAAAATCTTCTGTTGAGTATTTTTATAACATAAAGGTACATCCAAAGTTAGAAGACTTAATACTTCTTTACACAAAAATGTAATTTTAAAAAATATGATAGTAACAAAAAAAACATATTGCAAGTAAAGAACACAAAAATTTCTAAAAAAATATTTGTATACTAACCCCCTTTTTACCAGGAATCGCACATTCCCAAGTCATGAGATTTAGGGATCCATCTGGGTTTTTCATTGGCCTGGCGACGAAACCCTGTAATTCAACATTTGTCACATTTCGATTACTCCTACATTTGTAAGAAAAACAAAACCACTTCGTATATTAACAGTAAAGGACACTTACAAAGGGATGGTCCTTGCGCCAAGCTTTTCTCTCTTCGGCCAATCGTGCGCTAGCGATGCCCGACATTATCTGTAAAAACAATAATAAATAGAATAAAATACTAGTAGTTAATACATTTTACACTATCACAAGTTGATACCATACCAGGTACTAATTCTAGGAAACAAATATGAAAAATAAATTATACAGCGCGAATAAAAGCGTCCCACGATGCGTCAAGTACTACTCCACAGATAAATAATATTAATTTTAGTGATGTACGAAATCGATTATTAAAATGAACAGTAACGATCAATTATTTGCATATTAATTAATTATCGATTAATCAAAAAAACGAGAGCAGTCGTGAGACACCCGCTAGGTATGAAGTTCCTTTCAGTAAATATTAAAACTAACAAATTCACAAACGAGCTGTAAGATGGTAAACGAAATTAGACGAGCAGTCGCTCCTTGGAGTCATGTTAGTACACATTTACCCTATGACTCTTTTTTTTAACTCTACAAACAACAAACTGTCGGTCAGACGCTTTTTCCCGTGTAGTTCGCATCCGCCAAACATGAAATAAGGTAATTCTTTCCAAAGTTCCAACAAACACTTTCACTTCTATTTACTATTACTACTATTTTTTATTTACCATTGTATGGTATAAGAAGAAGATTTCCTCGAATTTCTTTTAAATGGAATCTATCGATATATATGAAGTGCCGAAATAGCCAACTGGATGAATCACATTGATGTTAACCGATAGTCGCAGGTTCAATTTCGAGCTAGTTCTAAGTCTTCAAAAACGGATAATATTGTAAAAAGACCTACTACTAGACTAGTATATATTGGAACAAATTTCAATACATATTCATCCTTCATCCGGCAACCTATAAATAATATTTTTGAATACTGTTTTGATATAACTTTTAAAAACAACCATGTTAACGTCAGAATTGTTTTTAATAAGGTTTCATACCTCAAATTAAAAAAGAAACCCTTATAAAACCACCTCGTTGTCCATGTCCATCCTGCTGATGTCTGTCTGTAAAAACTTTTTTCTCAGTGATGTCAAGCTAAAATTTGTATCGAATACTCATCTATGCAGCTGATCAAAGACTTTTTCATTGACACAATACAGTCTATATTTATATATACTTTCATGATATATTCCAAACAAATTGTAAATTTAAGACTAAAATAAAAAGTAAGTATATGTTTGTTTTTGTTTTTATATATTTACTTTTTGTTTTTTGTAGTTCTACTTGTACCTTATTCTTAATTGCACTAAATAAGTACAAGCGCCAACAAACTCTAAAGTATCACAATAAATAATAAAAACTGTCTAAGCGTAAGTTGGAACATAAGGAACCTTCGGTGGAAGAATTCAAATCGCCATTTACAGATTTTTTCTTATTATTTATGTTTATTTTAATTTTACAATTACGTTAATTAATCTAGTTACTTTATCGACTGAAATTCACTACCTATTACTAAGTATAAACATATATATAAATAATTATTCTTCTATTACTGACAATTACGGGCTGTTTTAGCTCTTTTTTACAGACACGACAACTGTTTCCTTCAAAACTCGACCTTTTTGAAATAAAAGATAATATTTATATTTAGCATAATCGATTAGTATAATAATCATTGGTCACGTCACTAGTTATTGTATAAGTGTGCAAAGAGTAAAATACTATATAAAAAGAGACGGAGCTTCCACAGGCAAAAGTGTGTATGGCGTATGCACTAAGCTTCTTTACCAATATAAAATGTTGACAGATTATGTTAAGGAATGTAGTATATCAACAATATACACGAGCAAGTTAAAATTCAGTTAGGTTTGCTCAACTGTAACATTAATACAATTAATACATAAATGTGGAATTTAAATTCAACTATGGTTGTCATTTTTGCCGGTAATTTTTTATTTTGGCGTTCTTGTCTGTTCCCTTCGCCTACGATTTTTATGAAAAAAAAAATCGCCATTACATGGCAGCTTACTCGCCTTATCTTTTACTAGGCTATGGAAGCCGCGTCACCCTGGAAGATTGCTTGAAATTAGAAAATAGGAATTGTACCATCTGTCTAGTCAGCAAGTAGTATAATATGGTTGCCTATAAATTTTATTATACAGACAGACGTACATAACTAAACTGTGATTTCGTAGTTGACTATAGAATTCTAATGAATGACTATATTTAAACTATTAAACCATTTTCAATTTGTAAAAATATTTAAAAATATAAGTTAACAAATTTTCAATATAAATTAACATCACAATAGATTATATTTTACCTACCTCATTTTAACCTCATTTTAATTCAAATCGTTTCCTATCTCTGGTTTTTGAACTTCTGGTTTTTACTTTAGAACTAGTTACTAATTTTGTTTTTGTTTTAGTAAATTAATAATTATAATAGATATCCAATTTTTTATGGTTTCAATGTTTCACTAAGAGATCCATACACGAACCCAGTCAAATGTCTTTGAAATATCTGTCTGTCTTTCAATTGAGCCATCCGACCCATCTATATATTAAAACGCAACCATTTGAGTTAGAGTTTAAGTTTGCTCCAAATAACCAAAAAATTATGCAACATCACCTTTAATTCATTAGTGAAAAAGGGTAATCGTGAGATGACACCGTTCTTAAGACTAGGGCGCATTTTTACCGAATTAAAGGACGTAAATTACGTCCTGTAAAATTTCATTGCAATTGATTCAGTTTTAGTTTTAAAAACATAATCTAAGGAAAGGTTAGACATAATTGATGTTCGACTGAGCTCACTCGTTTAATACACACATAGGTATTACATTTTTTTAAATATGTACTTTTAATTCACTTAAACAGATTTAATATAAGTATTGGTCGTCCTAAAATATAAATAATAATACTCCATTTAATTGAATGAATTATTTACACATTAATGTTTTATTTTATCACAAATTAAATCGCTACGTCATTTATTATTTAATAATATTTATTTTTCTATTGTTTTCTATGGAAAAATTATGAATAAAAAATTAATACAATGTAACGGTAAATTGTAAGTGTTTAAATTAATTAATAGTGAACATGTTACGTAAATACCTAAATTATTATATAAAAAAGTAAATAATTTTGATATTCACTTCCCGGTTATGATTATTTGGCTTAGGCGTTAGTGAATTTACATCGACACGTGCAAGTTTGAATTCCGCAATGAAGAATCTCGATTAAGAAAAATAATTGATATAAAAATTTTATAAGAGAATACGTACATCGTTTACTCTGTCTCTCTCTCTCTCTCTCTCTCTCTTCCAAGTATAAATTAAGGATCGCATTGCATAATATATAAATATACACAATATAACAATGTCTTTATGTGTAATAAAACTATAATTCGAAAAGAAAAAGTAACGTTATACATATTGCTTTTTTTTTTCAAGTTGAATTAACAGGCACAATAAACGTGTCTAATATAAATTATTGTTTAAGTTATAAAAAACCCGTCAAGTGCTAGTCGGCCTCGCATACGAAGGGTTCCTTAGCATCGCATAGGTATAACACTATTTTCCTTTTAAATAATGTTTTAAATACTCTATAACAATTGAAAGAAAATCTCAGAAGGAAATCGTCAAATTATACAAATCACTCTAATCACAAATTAAAGTTTATTCATACATTCCTTTACAGTTTACAATTTAAAAATACATCAACATATTTTATAATCGTCTTTCCAAATCATATTCCCTTCCGCCATATTCTTTTTCTTCCTTTTTTTTTTTTCAAAATCCCGAAAAATATAGTACTATGGCCAGCATTCCAAACCGCTGTTACAGTCGGCCATCCTTATATAAACGAGTCCCTTCGTTTTTATATGTAACTAAATCATTACAATAGTCTATAATTATCGTGAAATAACTTTAATTAATCAAATTGAGAAACAAAATAAAAAAAATAAACGGAAAAAATATAGTAGTGTGGCTAGCATTCAAAACCGCTGATACAGTCGGCCATCCTTATATAAACGAGTCCCGTCGTTTTTATAGGTAACTCATTACAATAGTCTATAATTATCGTAAAATAACTTTAAAATAATAAAACTGAGAAAGAGAGAAAAAATAATTATCTACTATGTACACATATAATTGTATCTTAAAATCAATAAAATTTAATACAAAATCTCTAATCGATTATTTCCAGGCAGAAAAATCACTCCTCTCTGACTCGAAACATCTCTACTTCCGTTTTCTTATCTATAGCTATACGGTGTAAAAGTTACTTCCTTTACAATCACACCGTAAGCTAGATGTTTCGAAACATCTTTCACTTACTTCACTATAGCAGTAGAGTATGACAGCTACTTCTTCACAATCATACCCTGAGCTATGATGCCTCGAAACACCCCTCACTTTCTTAACTATAGCTTTACGGTATGACAGCTACTTCCTTCACAATCACACTGCAAGCTGCGGTGTTTCAGGCCCATCCTGGACGGCAAAGCCTCTCATGTCCGGCTCGAAACACCCCTCACTTTTCACTATATCTCTATGAAACATGAAATTTGTTTGGACTGGTGCGGCGGAATCATTCGCCATTCATACAATTGATCACTTCCTCTATTTTTATAAAATAATCGCATTACCTAACTAATCCACTTCCACATCAACACTTTATCAACGTGTCACCGAAACTTACTTTATTCACTGAATAATAACAAAATGAAAATGAACTATAAGGTTGTTGGTAAATGCATATTTAAATTTATCTTGTACAAATTAGCCAAATAAATCAAAATTTATTTCAATCATTAATACATCAATGTACATTCCTAATCCTTATCACTCACATAATTATCGTCATCACTTGAGGAGCAAGCAGGGGCATTAAAACTCAACCAGGGAAACACTTTGTCAATTGCAACTACCGTTTCATATCTAGATCCTTTCCTAGTCAAAGGTGTGTCTTCAACAATAAAACGATCATTGGGTAAAACCTTTTTTATTCTATAAGGACCTTGAAGTTTAGCTTCTAACTTTTTAGATTGCCCTGGACCAGTCACGATTGCCCTAGCTATTCTCACCAAATCACCTTCCTTATATTTTGTACATTTTTTTTTACGTTTGTCATATCTATTTTTATTTGATTTTTGATTTTCCTTTATACGATCACTTGCCTCCGACCGAATTTGTTCTAACTCCTTGTTATCATCCAACACCTCCATTTCATTAACTAAATCATTTAGTATACCTTGAGCTGGATTGTTTACTTTTCTACCAAATAATAATTCAGTCGGGGTTCTTTTGGTCACATCATGAATACTTGTATTTATTCCTAGCTGAACATCTGGTAAGAGTTCATCCCAAGTCTTATTATTCCTACCATGAACCATAGAACCTAGTGAGGCCAAGATTGTTCGATTGTAACGTTCAACCTGACCGTTGGCGCGTGGCGTCGCTACCGCATTAAGAATATGTTTTGTCCCAATTGATCGCATGTATAATTTAAAATTCTTACTGGTAAAGCTGGAGCCTCTGTCTGTAATTAAGCGAGCCGGAGAACCAAAATAACTAAAGATAATCTTCAGAGCCCTAATACTTTCTTTTGTTTTTGTACTACGTACTGCCGTTAAACTTACATACTTAGTAAAGGCATCAACTACCACCAAAATATAAGTGAATCCTCGTTTGCTTCGCGGAAATGGACCTAGATGATCGGCGTGTAAGGTATGAAATGGAATTTCATACTTTTGAATCGGATGAAGTGATCCTTCTCGAGCTCCAGATGGTAATTTGTGGTAGGCGCATTCGAGGCATGCAGTCACATATTTTTTTATGAATCTCCTCATCTTAGGAAACCAAAATAAAGATCGGACTCTTTGAAGAGTCTTTTCAAATCCAAAATGTCCAACATCGTCGTGGTTAGCCTTCAAAACCTGCCAACGCACACCTCGAGGAACGACCCATCTTGAGTTTCCATCTTCCATCACACGAAATAAGCGTCCATTTTTGATCACATATTCTTTATAAATGGCGGCTATTTTGGAAGTCTCTGGATCCCCCAAAACGGCCATAATGCGCTTGGTATCTTCATCAGCAGACTGCACGGTCGAAATCCAGTCATCAGTGTTTACAGACAGAATATCAAGTACGTGGATTTTTTCAGGTTCAACTGATACTGGTCCCCTGCTCAGAGCATCCACATGTGACATTTTATCTCCTGGACGATACTCGATATCGCAATCATATTCTAGAAACTGAATCCACCATCGGGATATGCGAGGGATCAAATCTCTTTTTGTGAATGTGGAACGTAAGGCATTGCAATCTGTGACAATCGTAAACTTGATTCCTAATAGATATACACGAAATTTACTAAGGGCGCTTATGATGGCCAGAGTTTCAAGCTCAAAAGAGTGAAGTTTCATTTCATCTACCGTAGTTTGGCGACTAAAATATGCAACTGGCCGCCATGGGTCCGTTCCGTTTCTCTGCATTAAAATTGCTGCTACACCAATTTTACTTGCGTCTGTGTGCAACTGGGTCTCAGCACTATGGCTATATAAAGCAAGTACCGGTCTGTCCATGAGAAATTTTTTTAATGTCTCAAAAGATTCAGCTTCCTCTTTACCCCATGTCCAGATCGCATCTTTTCGTAGTAAACTCGTCAAAGGTCGAGCAATTAAAGCAAATCCTTTGACAAATCTTCTAAAAAAACCTGCTAATCCAAGAAATCTTCTAATATCATGTTGATTTCGAGGTGTGGGAAACTTAGACACTGCGTCGACCTTTTGTACTCCTGGTCTGATTCCATCTTTATTGATTTGAAAACCAAGGAAATCAATCTGTTCCTGAAAGAAGTTGCATTTTTCTAACTTCAAGGTTAAACCCGCGTTTCTTAGCAGACCCAAAACTTCATCTAGACGCTTTAAGCCTTCTTCAAATGTTTGAGACGGAATTAAAATATCGTCCATATAAATTATCACATATCCGACCTTGGATTTGCTTAAGACCTTATGTATCACCCGTTGGAAAACTGCTGGAGCGTTAGCCAAACCAAAATGCATACGATTATATTCGTATTGTCCATCCGGTGTGACAAATGCTGTTTTCTCGCGTGATTCTTCGGCTATTGGAATTTGGTGATAGCCAGATGCTAAATCCAAAGACGTAAATAATATATGACCCGACAATTGATCCAATAAATCCTCAATTCGAGGCAAAGGGTAATGATCCCTTTTGGTCCGACTGTTTAGAGCCCTGTAGTCTACACAAAGACGTTTTTCACCAGACTTCTTTTGGACCAGTACTATAGGACTAGCATATGGTGAACTGGATACTCGTATTATACCATGCTCTAACATATCATCCACCATATTTTGTACTAATTTGCGCTCAGAGTATGACAATCGATAAGGTCTGTAAACCACCGGCGTAGAATCCTTAAGATTAATTATCATTTCCGCAATATTAGTAAATCCCAAGTCATGCATTCCTGTAGAAAAACAATCTCTATTCTTATTTATTAAATCTTTACACTGTTCTTTTTTGAGTATCTGTCAGATGTTCACCATGTGACATCATTTCTTCTACATGCGATTCTACGCTCTTAAAAATTGTATATATTCCTTTCTTCGGTTTTAATGGTAAAGCTCTAGTAATTAGAGTGCTTTGCAAGAATTTAACTGGTACAGTACAAACACTTTGCATTAAAAGACAGCATTCACCATTATAGAGCTGATATTCTCCAGGTAATAAATAATATTCTTGATTCTCACAACCTCTTATAGAACCTCCAACGTAAATACTGCCACAGTAGCTACTGTCACAGCATCGTACAGGAACAGACTTCATCTCTCCAACATCAAGAATAATATTCTTTACTAAAGTAAGTGGTAACTTCGATTGACTGTAGCTCGGGACAGTTCTTTCGAATGTTAAGTCATTTGGAGTTTTAATTATTTTTAAAGTCGGTCTTTCTGTAAAACTATGTCCAAGCAATATGTTACAATTAATTAAATGATTGTCAACAACAAAAACTTCTACACTTTGTTCAACGATGCCTTGAACTTCAATATCGACTAAAACACGACCTACAGGTAAGTAAGGTACGTTTCCTAAACCTCTAAGATATGGCCCACTCGTTATTTGCCAAATGAGACCTAAAACAACAGCGGTACTTTCCCGTATCAAAGTCGCCTCACTACCTAAATCAACTTGACAATGTGTTAGAATGCCATTGATCTTTATAGCAATTTTATACTTATCATTGGGGCTATCATTAAGGGAAACTTCTAGAACATTTTTATCTTTAAACTGAGTAATAGATTCTTTAGTCTTCGAACAATTAGCTGAACTATGCCCTAAAAAGTTACAAATTGTACACTTGACGATTGGTTTGGGGCATTTATAGCTCGGATGTCCCGACTCCTGACAGTTAAAACATACTATCGATGATTTATTTTTATTTTTGGCTAGATTACTACCGTCATTATTTTTGGTCAAACTACCTAACCCTAGGAAATTAGTAGGGCGCCTATCTCTATTTATATCCCTTTTAAAATCAAAATTGTCCTTAGTCTGACTTTTAATGGTCTTAAAAAATTCTAAAACATCTTCCGACTTTTCAAATCTAGCTGCTTGAGCACCTACTCTAACTCCTTTATCATCAATGCCATAAAGCAGACAATCCACTGCTTGCTTCCCAATAATTTTACATCTATTTAGTAAGTTGACTTTAGCAAAGTAATATAACTCTAAAGATTCACCCGGGCGTGCCCTTCTGTTAAGCATTTCAGTTAGCAATTCAGCATAGTTCTCAATAGCTGGAAATGATTCCCTCAAGATGATTTTCCATTCCGACCAAGAATGCTTAATAGAAGGTAAACCCTGATACCAAATTTTAGCATGTCCAGTAAGTTTAGGCAGGGCATAATGAATCGTTTGTTTATCAGTCCATCCATAAATATCTGCACATTCATCAACTTTGTCAAGCCAAGTATTTACAGTTTGTTCTTTAGATAAAGGATCGAACTCTGGAAGAACATTATGCAAAGTTGTAAACGATTCACGATTCCCCGTTTTATTTTTTAGTAAATTAAAGAATTCCTCAAAAAAAACTAAAGGGTTATCATCAGGCCTAGTTTTTTTTGAATGGACATTTGGCTCCTTTTGGTTGTAGTGAAGACGTTTGGTTGGAGTCAAAAGAATTCGATTATGTTGATCATTATTTTCTAAAGTGTGGTAACCTTGATTCATCAACCTCGTTCGTTTGTTACGTATATCCTCTTCGAGTGTATGCAACCGTTCCCTTTCTTCCAAAAGGTTGCGCTCTCGCTCTCGTAGTGAATTGCCGCTGTCTTTCTTCCTGGCGCAACAGGAAACACATTTCGTATCACGCGAGTTACTACAGGTTCTACTGCGAGATGCTCGTCGCCGGTTATTTCCATGACGAGTCCGACTACGACTGCGACGATGACTATCTTTCGAATCTCGACTACGGCTCCGAGATGTCTCATAGTATCGACGTCGCTGTTTAGACACTCGAGGCGGCGTGATTGTACGCCGAGTATCAATTTCAACAACTCTTTCACTCATGTTTCTGAAACTTAGAACAGCCTTATGTATAAGCTAGCACAATAGACGTTTATAATTTAAGGGAATGTTATTCTTGAGAACAACACAAATTATTATTTTTTTAAATTACAACAATAACAAAAAATAATAATAATAAATAATACAAAAACAACTATCTCTAAACTTAAATAATTACAAATATAATAATTTCTCTACAAATCATGTCCGCGCATAGTGTGCACATTCAATAATACATTATTATGATTAGTCAATAATGTAAATATTTCATAACATTGTTTACAACATTTAATAACATATTATTTTATGTTTACCCTTATTGGGCGGAATGAATTCATATCTTGCTCAATCTCATGAAAAGAAGAAAAATTGCGCGCCAATTATATTGACATTGAAAAAAAAAAGAATATACACGTTTTCTAATAAAATCATTGTAACTTAACAAAAATAACAATATAAGTTATTTAAACAATCCAATCACTTATTACAAGTATGATATGATACCTAAAGATTCAGCCACCAACCAAAAGTTCTATACAAAACGTAATCCATTTCATCGGGATAATTGTGATATCCACTTTTGTAAAGGACATGAATATACAAGTGTATAATAACCAATTAAATATAATTTATACATTTAATATTATAATAATAATCCCATAAAAACAATCAAAATTATAATTATAATATAAACTACACTATTAGTAATTGCATATACCGCGTGCCATAAAAAAAAATTAATATTTCATTAAAAATTTAGTTATTTATTTGTACTTACAATCACAATCTATATGAATCTCTAAATTTTTAAATTTGCTATTTCCAAAGAAAGGAAAATTCTTTACACCGAAGAAAAATCAGTAACTCCAATTAAATTTTAAAATTAAATTATTATAGATTGTCTTAATAAGATTTTATAGTGAGTTATTATAACAATTACTTCAAACCGAAACATTTTGACTCGTAGTAAATAATTAGAACACTCGACAAGACTCATTTATAAGAACTTGATACATGTTATTTATATAATAAAAACATATATTTTTCTTACCTTAATACATCAGGTTGACCTCCTGGGCGTAAGAAAAACCAGTCGATTTTCGATCCCACTTCTGAGATGAAAGAAAATCTCAGAAGGAAATCGTCAAATTATACAAATCACTCTAATCACAAATTAAAGTTTATTCATACATTCCTTTACAGTTTACAATTTAAAAATACATCAACATATTTTATAATCGTCTTTCCAAATCATATTCCCTTCCGCCATATTCTTTTTCTTCCTTTTTTTTTTTTCAAAATCCCGAAAAATATAGTACTATGGCCAGCATTCCAAACCGCTGTTACACAATATTTATATAAATTTTTGCACATTTATTTGTGTCATAGCGTTAATATTCACTCTAAAATTTTATCTCCCTGCCTATTACGGTTCATGAGATAGAACCGGCTAACAGGCTGACTGACGAACTGACAGCGAAGGCATATTAATAGGATCACGTGAATTGCTTTTGGGTGGTAAAATCTTGAATGCAAATATTTCCAAATTATTATATGACAATATGTGTGGTGAGTTTATTGCCATGTCTAACTGTCTATTGAATATCCATTTTAATAAAACAAACATTTACTGCCTACTAAGCTAGGTACGTAAATAATTATGTCTTAATTAGAATTATTTGACATTAATTCGAATAATAGGTAACTAAATATTTAACAGATACCTTTATTCGCTAAATAATCAAAACATATTGAAGTTTATTCATTTCTATTGATAAGATCATTTATGTGCCGGTGTACTTAGTAGGCATATATATTTATTTAAATGACATTGTGATAAAGATAACGAATACATTTTATTAAGTAAATACGTATTTGAATATAAACTTTACAAGACTTAATTTTTTAATCAATTTATTGTGTCATTTGTGATCATCAAATCAGATTTGTAAATTAATAAAAAAGTGGATTGCAATAATGATATAATTATGCTATATTTTATTTATATATAATACTTATAATACAACTAAAACGCAAAATGTAGTATTAATTTTTACGTACGTCAATATTTTTAAGATATTTCCTCATTAAAATGTTTTATTTAAAGCTCAGAATTCTGAAATATCAAATTAAGAATAATTTCTGACGATTTCGGCAATATGTGTCGGTATAAACATACTTTCGGCATATTTTGTCGTCAACGTCGCGACTGTAAGTCTGTTACGTTATGTCAAATTATTGATTTAATCCTATTGGTTTGAACCCAAAAAGTGCTTGTTTCCTATTGGCTGTATTAAGTTGGGTTGAAATCGAGAACATGAAATGTCGGCCATTACTAGCGGCTAGTGTGGGTTTGTCGGCAATATTTTTTTTCCATCATAAAGCGTTTGATGCTTGCTTTAGTTGTTCCGTTTTGCGTTCGTTCTCCGAGGATAATTTACAGAATAAAAAAATTATAATTTTGACATTGTTTTGGTAAGTGGAAAAGTGGTAATCAAAAGTGAACGAAAAAACGATTATAATAATGTTAGATAGAATTTTTTTCTAAAAATAATATTTATCGCTATCTAATGCAATTGCGAAAAAATCTAATGAAAGTCAATAAGCGTCGATTTGTGTTATGTGTCACTAAGATTGTGTTTTAAGTTTTTCATATTTTATACGTTTTTAATAAGTTAATACCAATAGTTTTATTTATTATAAACCAATTAAATATTTACTCTTAAAAAACATATTCTTTTTGGACGATTTATATTCATATGGACGTAAATATACAGTGATATTAGCATTTGGCGGGAACTGAGTTAAATTTAAGGTTATAAATAATTGATACTTGATATTAAATTAAAATGGAAATTGTATCGCACCTAGATTTCGATTGCAATGACGACTATGGAAGAAGGAGAATCTACTACGGAAGAAATACCGTCGGGAAATCCGGACGAGCTTACAAAAAATCCTACGGCTTTAAAAGGTTTTTGAAAAAATTATCTATTTATACTTTTTTTATCGTATATTTACTTGCAATAATTTGATTTTTTTTTCCATTGTTTAGAGGCGCATGAACAAATGGCTACTCTGGATGTTTTGGTATGTGGACAATGCCACTCGGCATTCCATTTTGTTGAAGAGTTTAAAGATCACAAAAATGCCAACAATTGTACTGGTAAATCTCCAGTGAGGGACAGTGTAAGTGTTCAATTTTAAAGTATTTAAATAATTATTTAACATACATGTCAAAGTATGTATTATTGTAGTACAACACGACATATCTGTTATTAGTTTAAAGAATTGTTTGTTTATTGTTTGCTCTTCAATTTGTATTTTCTTGTTTACAGAATGAGAGTAAATCACAAGTATGGGCTTTTCTGCTGTGGAAGTGCTCATCAGTTCGTGACGGTTCCACATCAAATGCTGATAACAGCTGGAAACTATATCAGCAGTGGTGTAGGATGCCAGAAGCACAAAGGACAGCTTGGATTACAGCTGGATCAAATGTACAATCATTATCTAAATTTGCACACGCTAAAGTTGTAAGTATTCCAATTTTAAATAATATTCAGTTATTATTATAAAATGAAGAGCATTTTCTATTAATAATTTAATTTCTATTTTAAACTAATTTAATGCAATTGTAAGAAATGTATAATCTCTGTCTAAAGTTGCACATATTAAGTACCTTAAAATAGTATAAAGTAATGATGATTTCCATGCCTCTTTTTTTATCTGTTAACTGATTAAGATATTTTTCATTGAAGGCTTTTGTGTGGATATAATACAAATAAATTATGTTTTTTTGTAATTAGAATAAAACAATATACAACACACACAACAAACTCTAAATTACACCATTGCAAAGTGGACAGGTTACTCATTCAAATAAAATTAAATTATGCGCAGATAACAAAACAAAGAACTTCATACTCTAAATAGTGACATTAAAATGCATTCTTTTTATAATTTTCCTTGAAGTGCGCGGGTGGTTTTTATGGAAAAAAAATTAAAAATTGCCTGTAAAAGTCTAAAAACAACACTTTTGTATATTCCCATACAGAAGCTTCGTAATAATAAAAGAATTTAAAGCGTTTTATACTTGACATATTGACATAATGTAATTGTTGACTTTTAACTTTCTTTTTTATTTTTTTTTATCTTACTAGCTGACCTGGTGTCCTGAACAGCAGAATAAATATTAAAAAATAAAAATAAAGAATTGGCTGTTAGGCGGTACGAAGTACACAGGGTCAGCTAGTATGGTATAAAAGCAAATGAATACTTATATATAGAAGTAATATTTTCTACTATTAATTAATTTCTTCTCATAGATGGAACTCAAAACTGAAGATCAGTTGGTTCCTGTTCAGACAGCACCTCCAGAAGTTAAAAAACGAGGAAGGCCCAGAAAAGTTGTCAGAGTAGTTAGTATTTATTTATTATAATAAATAGTTATCACATGTACTCAACTCTTTTTTAAAGGGTGATGGATTTAATTTGGTAAATATAACATTTAATAAATCACTTGATTGTTTATACTATACTATATACTTTATACTATATAATTTGCGTGAAATCTTGTGTTACCTACTTTATAATAACTAATAATAGCTCAATACTTTAAGCCTACTTAAAATTCTAATAGTATTTAAGAAATTGTATTACAATATTTATTTTTAACTGCTATTGACAATCTAAATTTGCAAATTATGTTTAAATATGCTAGGTATTTTGTTATGTATATATTTGTTATTTTCAGGAGGACAGTGAGGCCCAACCATCTGGCGAAGAGAGTGATGATGTTAAAGCAAGCCCTGCTCACAAAGGTCTCCTCAATAAGACGTCAATGTCTAATGTTACTATTAGTAGAAGTAGGGTATGTATTCATTTATTATATTGTTTTATGGTAAATAACAATTGCTTCATTTAATATAATTGTGTTAATATTTTTGTAATAATTCTTTTTTTTACAATCTGATATAAGGTAAAATATATAAGTAATGGGTATATTAAATATTAGCTGCCACTCACGGTTTCACAGTCTCAAGTTTATGCTTAGGATGAATTTGCTCCTATGAAGAAATGTAGTGTAATATATAAATGACAACATAGGATTTTTTTTAAATCAGATAGTAGATCAGTAGTTTCTGAGATTACTCATTACATACAATCTGACAGGCAAACATTTATCTCTTAATAATACTAAAAATAGATATCTGAAATTCTGCAACATAATAATAATTTCATGTGCACAAACTCAAACCTTATAACATTCAGTCCTGTGACAGTATTTAAAACTTATACTAACCGCCAAGAATTATGCGCTGCAGGACGTGTCGTCGGAGTCGGTGCGCAACGCGCAGGAGCGCGTGCCGGCGGAGGAGCGCATCGCGCGCCGCTCGGAGCGCGAGGGCGGCGCGGGCGCGGAGGCGGGCGAGTACGTGGTGGAGAAGATCCTCGCCAAGCGCTTCAACCCGCGCCGCAAGCACTACGAGTACCTGCTCAAGTGGGAGGGATACCCGCAGTCAGTGCACCTCTCCTTACTCGTCTTATTTAGCAGATAAGCAAAATGTGTCAACTCATAAAAAGTTTAATTTGGAGATATTGGTGAATTCTGTTGATTAATCATGTATTTAACATAATTCAAAATTTTATCAAGTCATCTAAACTATATAAGTACAAAAAAAGTTACCTAATTGAATGTTTCGAATATAGAAGTGTGTTCCTTATTTTGAAATATGCAAAAATCTCATATATTTAAAAAAAACATAATGAATATAACTTTTAATTTATTATACCATTCATTTAGACAACATTTTCTCAAAATAAAGTGCATGTGGCTTGACATAATATTGTTTATCAGCGTGCAAATGTGGCTTACTTGAAACTACAAGTAAGAAATAATTGAAAAATTATCAATCATGTAATAAAACTGAAACATTTTAATAACGAAAAATAGTGCTCAAAATTCGTGATTTTCCATGCAGGTATTGTTATCAAATTATTCAAGTACAGGAAAATAGACTACACTAGCGTTCATCCGCTGCCATCCAACAAACAGTATTCAAGGCATCAGATAACAGAGTTCTCAGACAAACCTATTATAATAAAATTAATAATTTATATTATGAACTCATCATGTTTGTTTTCAAGCCTACATTACATTCTTTTTGGATCTGGCTTTATACTATTGGTAATTGATATTAAATCAATAGCAGTACAATAACATGTGTAAATTGTCAATTTGCTTTGATGATGTGTAAATTGTATTATGTATTAGAGATTATATTACATGTGACACAAATGAAATTTTTTTTGTAACAATCATAGAAATTTATTTTATTTTTAACACAGTGAGCAAAACACATGGGAGCCAGTAGAAAATATGGAGACTTGCAAACACTTGCTGGAGGCCTTTGAAAAACAACTAGCACGCCAAAAGGAACTCAAAGCTTTACGAGCTCAGCAACAACAGCAACAACATCCAGTACAAGTAAGATTCCGTTATTGTTATGTATTTGTTGTTTCAAATCTACAATATAAAAGAATATTAAACTGATTTAAACAAAATCATGACTGAACATTTAAAAGGTCCTATTTTATTATTTATGTTTTTGGTAATACTATTGAACATTAAAGTAACTATGGTGCCTTAATAAATCAATTGACAATATATTAAGTAACTATTATTTACAACCGATTATTATGTAAATTGTATTAGGTGAAGCAGTTAAGCACTCCAATACCACAAGTCGTCAAACAGATGGTGAAAAAATCGGACAGTCCGGCCTTAACGCCGACCGGGTACGTTGAAACATTTATATATTTACAATTATAAAATAAATATGTATACACAGAACTTACGTAAAAAATGCAATTTTTAAAATTTTTGCCTATCAGTCTATCGAGTCTGGCTGACTTTCACTCTCAGATAGCTAATGTTATAAGGAGTAACGTGGCTACTTTAATTTTCCAAAAATATTTATTCGAAGTAATAAATAAAAAAACACGCGAAAATAAAATTGAAAGCAATGAAATAGTGAGCAATATCCGATTCAAGTAGGGAAGGTAAACATTACGTAGATAATATGTCCTCGCTCTGCGGCAGGCGCCTGCAGCGCACGAGCAAGGCGCGCGCGCTGGACCAGGTGAAGGCGTGGTGCGGCGCCGACGACGAGCCCAGCGCCAAGCGCGTCAAGCGCGAGCTGTCCAGCGACGACGACTACTCCGACACCGACTCCGGGAAAGGTACGCGCCGGAGACGTCTCGGGACCCTTAGGAATGCCGACATTGCGAACGAACGATTCATTCAACCGTTTATAATATTTTACAAAAACATCATTTCTTTCCTTTTCTCTATATACAGTTTGTATGAAAAATTGTGCCTCCCAATGACAGTGTTTAAACATAATCAAATAACTTATATGGGATAACACTGGAATAAAATAAAGTAAACAATCAAAATTACAATATAAAAAAAATATTATTTTGTTGGTCAAGTGTTATAAAATGCATACTACCCAACATACAATGTACGAGGGTCAATGATAAAGTTTGGACATTAATCCAAACTTCTTAGTGATTAACTGATAAATTGTTTAAATCCATTATTTGCTGCCTAAAATTAACCTTATCGGCCAATTGGACGCAAACTCGTTTTTTTAAAAACGACATTTTTCGAGTCTACCTTCACTCAAGGTTAATAGTATATTATTAACCAAGGGAATAAAACAGGACATGTCTGGCCGGATGTATGATTGTCATCATGCATGTATGTATGTATCTACTTAAAGCACACATTAAATCATAAAATTAGGTCTACATAGATGATCTAAATTTCATAAAAAATGGTGCTTAAACATGATTTTACGTCATTAATTGAGAAAATGTATGTATTATAAAAATAATATAAACTTAAATTATATTTTAATTAAAACGAACGAAAAATTGCATTTGATTATACTCTAAATAGGCAAATACTCTCTTGTACATCCACTGCAAAAGATTTGGGATTAATCTTCGATGAAAAACTTTCCTTCAGAGAACATTAGGATTATATAATTAATAAGGGAATAGGGAGTAAAATCACACTTTCGACGATGGTGGGGTAAAAAAAGTTTTTAATCCATCTTTTTGAAATTAGGCATATGCGTAGTTTCTTAATATACATATATGTTCTATATGAACCCAAATTCTAAATAATGAGGTAATGCACATATAAAGAAAGTAAATTCTTAATGGCATTTATTTCAGATAAAAATTGTGACCTCCAACATGTACACAAACTACTCAGTCGGATAGCGACCTACAATGTACGACAGTTGATATCTCCATTAATATTTGAGTAAAATATTTAAAAATTTTAGGATTTATTCTTGAGCATATGTATCAAATGACCTCACAATATCAATGATTTATATAAATTATTAGTGAGTTAGAAGAAAATACTGTAAATTTGTAGGGCGGCGTTTTTAAAATTGAAAACAATTTTAGAATTTACTCACACGGAGTTGTTAAAACACCCGTAATGATCTACTATGGCATTGAATATAAATCGGGGGAATCTTTTACACGAACTATCACGCGAAATTGTTTACATTCTTTATAAGTATTTGGTTAATGTTAAAACTTCCTTTGTAAACTTAGTTAAAATAATTTAAATTAACATTTTAGCTGTTTACATTTTGTTATAAAATATATGTATTATATTTTGTTCACTTCTAAAATAAAATCTATGTTGAACACTTGTTTAATACATGTCTGTAACAGAAGTAATAAAAGACATAAAATTAAAAAATAGGATGAGTTAAATTTAATAGTTCTGATAAAGAAACATGATGTAAGTCAAATAAACGCAAACAGAAAAGATGATAACGAAACATTGTCTAGCCAAGAAAAATTATGATTATATGAGTTAAAAGATGGATTTACGTAATATGAATTTATGAAATAAATTATAATATTTTATTTTAGGAAGTCGAGTTTTTTATTTCTATTTTTTGAAGACTTGCCATACAATTATTATTAACGATATAGTTGTGTTAGCAGCTATTAATAGATACCGAAGTTTTAGTTCTTGATGGGACAGGGATATGTAATGTAAACTGAAGTTAACAAATTATCTTGATGTATAATAGTTTGCCGGGTGCCATACATTACTGTTGCTATCTATACATTTAATTAAAACTACCCTATATGTCACCATAAATAAATATCCATAATAAATAATATCAATACTTTTTATGCAGCTATCAAAACTGAGATCCCTCTCCTGGAAGGTATGTAGGTAGAATAATAAAATTACATAGATGATATGCAAACCCTAAACGTTTCTACTTTTGTTAACAGATAAAAAAGTAATGAATGGCCAATCTTCACCAAAATCAAATATAGATCCTGAACTAATGAAATCTCTTGGTCTCGGAGGTAAAGGAATGCCTAACATCAAGGGTGTCATCAAAGTGGATCCAAAACATATGCCTAACCTTAGTACCGGTATGTTGAATAACTGAATAAAATCTATACTAATATTATAAAGTTGATGAGTTTATTTGTTTAAACGCGCTAATCTCAGGAATTACTGTTTCGAATTGAAAAAATATTTTTATGTTTTTATTTATTGAGGAAGGCTATAGGCTATATTACATCACGGTACGCCTCATAGGAGCGAAGCAGTAACAATAAACCCGAGAGGCAGCTAGTCTTTTGTACATATCAATGCTATATAAATTTAGATATGTTGTTAGTCATGGATTTTGGCACTCAAAATGCCGATCACTTTAAACGACGATTACTAATATTATAAAGAGGAAAGATTTGATCGTTTATTTGTTTGCATTGAGTAGGCAACGAAACTACTGTATAGATTTAAAAAATTGTTTCAATATTAATACTTATATTATTTCTGAGGAACATAGGCTATTATGTTTTGGTAAATATCCTTCTACCCGTGCGAAGCCGGGACATGTCGTTAGTAATATATAAACCTAAAGAGTTTTTTTTAATGCAAAATTAACTTTGCACTAGACAGACAGGAGGAAGATTAAACAATATATTCCATGGATGTATAAAAGTGGGTTAATGGGTTCCGGGACTGCCCTGTACTGTTGCTTGAACTGTTGCTGTAATACATAGAATTATTTGCTATTAGTTATTGAAGTGTTATATTGTCTATACCCAAAGATCTTTATCAGATCTTAATATAGTACCTTCCTTGAAATATCTTCATTTAAACAGTGAAAACTCATTTCAAATCGGATCAATACTTTAAAAAAAAGTCACGCCTACAATACTTACATATGTTTATACGGTTTGAATACAGAACCTTTTTATTTGAATATGGCTAAAAAAAAAATAAGGTTAAATAAAAGATCTGTTTCAAACTATCTGAAATTTGAAAGTAAATGATGATAATAATCTATTTTAAACTGACTAATATTACGCATCTTTACACAAAATTTCTAATTCTTTTTTTTTGTATTCTCAAGGTGTGTACATAATGTCTAAGAGTTCCGGTATAATGAAAATTGACTCTCCTGGCAAGTTAGGACCTGGCCTAAACATAGATCAAGAAGTTATTAGGAAACAGATAATGGCTGCTAAACAGGTACAATTATTTATAGTAATATTATATTATATTATTTCAAGTTTATCTTTCTAAATTTCAAGAAAAATTATTATATTTATTTTTTTAAGTATGTGCCAAATAATAATATATATAACACTTTTGTTTTGTAGAAAAAAATGGAAGAGAAGAAAGCTTCACCTACGAACACATCTGTATCATCACAGGTATAAAATAAATTAATATTATCTCAGTTTTATTCTATGTTATGAGAAGGGAAGACGGATGAATTATGTAAAGGACAAGAGCAAGAAACGAATGAGTATTGTAATTACGGCTGATAGAAAGGAATGGAAGAAAAAAATATGTTCTGTCGAACCCTCATAAAGTGGGACCAGGACAAGAATATGACGAATGATTATGTCGATTTTATTTTTGTCATGTGTGCAGTGTTTAAAACTCCTCATATATAGCGAGAGTTACATTTATAAGTTTTGTTCTCTAACTTTCATAAACATTTTCGTAATTTGTTTGTCATTGCCAATGATGATATTACTAGGTTACAGAGTTGCGAAGTATAAATTAAGAGTTAATCTATCATATCATAATTTTACAAAATAATTGCAAATTAAAAACAGATAAAGAAGACGTACGGCGCTGGAGGCCAGCAGGTGACGGAGAAGACCATAATAACTCCGTCGGGACAGAAGATCATCCAGCGCACCATACAGCGGCCCTACGGCGCCAGCGACGGGAAATCACCTGTCACCATACTTAATAAGAAACTTGCACAGGTAACTTGAATTTTAGATGTTAATTCTTATTCGGTGTACTTCCAGGACATACTTCATTTGAACGTTACTGAGCGTATTAAAGAAAATTGAATTTATACAATTAGAAGGAATTTTATTTGACCTCACAGTTGAAGTTTGTTTAGATATTTCGTTTACTCAGCGCCTCAAATAAATAGACGTACACGTTCAATGGCAGAGGCTATCAGTATCGTAACTACTACATTTCGTATATAGCCGGGCTCGACCAAGGACATACCACACTCTTTCAGAAAATCGGGGTAAAGTAGCTAATATAGCTACATTTTTCCACTGGGAAACCTAACCTAGAGACCTCCCCTTACTTCCAAATTTGTACCAGCATTACTTTTTTTTTTAGGACTTTTTTTTTAAATAGAGAACCGATTTCAAAGCGAAAAACGCAATTTCTTTTAGTTGAATGGCATACTTACTCCAATTGTTAAAATTTTAAAACCAAAACACTGATTCAATTTTGATGAAAATTCTAGGGGACCAAACAAAAACTAATTACCTAAAACATTCAAGCGATAATGAAATAATCGGTGAATATACACAAAAACAAAAACGGCTCCGAAATCGGGAACCGTTCTTGGTAGTCTGTTACAAGGCCTTTGCTGCAGGGCGACAGCCTGCTGCGCGGCGCGGGCGCGGCGCGCGGGCGCGGGCGCGGGCGCGGCTACTCCGTGTCCACGGCCGCCGGCAACATCGTGCGCGTGCACGAGAAGCCCGTCACCATTGAGTTTGATAAGGTATTCTAGGTTCGCGTTTCATGGGAACTATTACATTTTATATTATTAAATCGTCGTTTGTAATTTTTTTCTTTCGATAATTTGAAAGTTAAA
This sequence comes from Hypolimnas misippus, assembly GCA_037950945.1. Taxonomy (NCBI): domain Eukaryota; kingdom Metazoa; phylum Arthropoda; class Insecta; order Lepidoptera; family Nymphalidae; genus Hypolimnas; species Hypolimnas misippus. The sequence continues at coordinate 8,407,891 of JBBEEQ010000006.1, read as the reverse complement.
ATTCAATAAATCGAAAGGACTGAAAAAAGTACAGGTTAATCAAATGGACTGTCGCTATTAAAACATGCCTCATACAGATATTTTTCCAAATCCAACAAATAATTTTTGAATTTGTACAAGTTTCATATCATACCGTATTCCATACGACACGTGCCCGGCAGTGGGAAGCGTCGTCGGAGTCGTCGGACGGCGTGGAGGACCCGTTCCCGCGCGAGCTGGGCCCGCTGCCGTCGCCCAGCCCCGAGCGCGAGCTGTCGCTGTGCCCCGTCAGCGGCCGCCGCCTGGCGCGCGCCGAGGGCGAGCCCACGCCGCCGCCCACGCCGCCGCCGCCCGCCACGCCGCCGCCCGAGACGCACCACGCCACCATGCTCAAGGTTACTCTTAAAGGCTTACTCGTTGAGAAATGTTGTAGGCATAAACTGTAAGGAAATGTCAAATATTTTTCATCAGTAAAACCACGACGCATAGCAAATTGTAATAAACCATCCATCCATGTCCATGTAACTTTTTATATTTTCCCGATTTCACACTGTAATACCGTGCCTAAAATCTAAAATAACCTCGAGACTTAAAGTGTATATTTTTAGGTGGAAATGTCACCGGGAGGCACTACAGGAATGTTAGTGCAGGGCGATGGAGCACAACCATCTTTACCAGTTTTAACAGACGAAGATGGCGTAAGTATATTGCATGACAATATTTATTTTACTAAAATTTTGTTCATATAAATAACTTACACTAAGATCATTGTATGAACGATCATTACATTTAATATTGTAATAAAATTCGATAATGTAGACGGAGGTGAAGGTGGAAGCGAGCGCAGTCAAGCAGTTGTTGGAAGAAGGCGTGGGCGTGGATGACGGCGAGGAGGTGAGCTTGCTGCACGGACACCCGCCCATCATGATCAGGGGAGAGGACGGCGTTTTGTATCAAGTACGTACTACTTTTCCTTAAATTATAACTATTAGGCTAGAATTAGATTTGGAACAATTTATGTAAATGTTTTTGAAAGTCTGAGAGCAAAAAATATTGGTTATGATTCAAAAAATTAAGTACAATATTTTTACCCATAACTCGCGGAGTCGCCCGCGTTAATGTAGATTTTGTTTAAATGATTAGGCATAAAATATAGCCTATGACCATCACGATAATGTACCTTTCAAATGATATCATATAATGATTTTAAAATACTTTTTCTACACTCTCCTGATAATTGACAATAATGGCATCATTGACGACCTCACCGAGCACTTAAATTATATTAGTGAATAACACTAAACAAATATAAAATTATCGCATGTTTTATGCGATAATGCAACAACAGTAACGAAATTGTTCTTAACTAGGTGGCCGGCGAAAATGAAGCCGGACAGACACTATTAGTGGCTGCAGAAGGAGTAGAAGGCGCCGTAGAGGGCGTAGAAGGTGTAGAAGGGGATGGAGAAGGCGTGATGTACGTCACGAGAGAAGATGGACAGGTAAATGTTTGTGGGGATTTCATTTGTTAGTTATACTCCCATAACATAATTGCGTAAGCTATAACTAATTGATTAATGTAAACTACTGTGACCAAACATAGGAACAGATATACATAAAGGTAGGTCAAACACATAAGCCGCTATTGACCTTTGCTGCTGTCGACTAAAAAATAAGTTAGGTTAAGCACATTATCACGCGCGATATAAGTAATTTACAAAATTCTTTCGTATATAAGTTCTTTCTGTAAGCAAAACTTACAGATATAATTACCGCCATAAAAACACCAAAAGAATCAAAAACACTTTGTATCACTTGTTGGTCATTCGGTCAGCATTCTGTTTGAAAGTGACTGCTTCAAATACATAACAATATCATACATAAAACACATAACAAATAATAATTCAAGGAGAATTTAAATGTTTAGGCTTTTTTGTTACGAAGGAAGTGTTACATTTCCTCTGTATATGTAGGTAACATTTTACAACTTTGTATAAGAGATTACATTCTTCCACTCTTAGAGTCTAAGTATTCTGTTATGATTTCAGACCTTACTAGTGGCCGCGCAAGGGGTGGAAGGCACTGTACAAGGAGTAGAAGGTACAGTGGAGGGAGAAGCAGAAGGTGTAACTTATGTTACTAGGGAAGACGGACAGGTAAATAGTTGTAACTCATTTGTGTTTTCACTTTAACTTCAACCTTGTCTACACTTCACATATTCTTTTCAAAACGAAATCAAGAATTTAATTAATATAAACGTGTGTTGAGTTTATAGTTGTATACAGACGATACTATCTAGGCACCGCACTTTGATGCGTTTTGAGTTAAACATTACATATTATTTAAGTAATTGACTTACTATATACGACAATACATAGATCTTTTTAGGTCTCTGAGCCAGTGTCATGTGTAACCTTTTGGTTGGATCCTTACGGCAGGATTCCCTAGCGAAGTCAAATTCAGGTGTAGACTAGATTATTTGCAGTGGTATCATATCAACAAGAAGTTACTGCTAATAGGCACGTCAATACTTTGACTGTAGTATCATCGTGTGTACTTCGTAAAGTGGTTTACCTCGACTCCACTAAGCCATGCGCATTACGCTGCACAGAACACAAAATTAAGTATCAACACAGTCGCTTAGATATTTCTTTAATTTCATTTATTAAATACTTCTAAAATTATTATATCAAATACAAAATGTAACTAAAAAAAAGAGGATTTTTGGGTATGCAATTTGAAATTTCAATTTTTCAATTAAACTTTTAGGATTTAAGTGATGGGTTAGAGATGTATACTTCGATTCACGTAAGTGTGTTGGTGTAAAAACGAAGCCAATCGAAACTCGCGCACAAGTTATTTAAACACATCAATTTAGCTATAAATGTATAAAAATATTTAATAATTTAAATTAAATAAATGTCTAAACGACTGTTCTGGTGCCTAATGTAGTGTTCAGCGCAGCGTAATACGCATAATTCAAATCAAAACACGTTAATCGAAGTATACATACGTAAACATAAGATACATTTATAAAATTAAGGATCTATTTATTATATTTCAATACATTTTAATTTATAAATAATAAATCATTAAATATAGTGCAATAGACATTGAGCCTGACGTAAATCAAGCTATAAAAACATTACGAGCGAGCAGCGCGTACATGCATACAGCGAGCACCGCGTTACAGGACGTGCTGGCGATCGACCCGACGCAGCTGGCGCAGCTGATGCCGGGCGGCGAGGCGGGCGCGCTGCAGCAGGTGGCGGTGCAGGTGGAGGGCGAGCCCGGCGAGGACGCCACGCAGGTCATCGCGCAGCTCGTGCAGGCCGACCTGCCCTCGCCCGGTGCGTACGCTCGCATATCGCGTGTATCACGTGGATGCTGATAAGCAATAATGTGACAACACACGAAATTCGGGGATATTGATGTATTCTGATTATGCGTCGTGTAATTAAAATTAATCAAATTTTTTTAGGTCATCGAATATTGAAGAGTGTGTCATACTTCGCAATTTACAATAATCTCATATATTTCTTAACAGCGTAAATATCACTGGAGATACTGCAAACCCTATAGTTAGCTTTTCATATAAAGTCTAAATTTGAACCAAATATAAAATTAAATTACATTATTGATTAAAAAAAATAGGCCTTATAGGCATTTCCCAGTGTTTTGTATTTGTAGTGTCACTGACGAAATGTTAAAATGTATTGATGTTAAGTATTAATATTACAAATATCAATTATATAACATTTAGCTAGCTTATGTTTTATTTATAATGAAATTTCACTTTTTATTCAAAGATAGACCTTATTGGAAAAGCTAGTTACGCGGTTTTGCACTATCCTCGATACCTAAATCAATTATTAATTTTTTTCTGCACATAACTGAACTTGACTGTCGTACCCAACCGCAACAATGATCATCAACAGCAAATTTAATTTAGAATTTACACTTTTGAGCTTTGATAATTACTTTGAAGAAATTACTATTTAAAGTTTTAATTAATGTATAAATTTATGCTATGAAAAATATTAATAAAAAATAATCCTTTCCCTTAACTTTTCTAATTAATATTACTTCCCAGAAGTTGATGAAAATCAGCAGGTTTAGTTCCTGGGTAGGTAAATTAATTTATTTAAATACTAATGACACAGTTTTGAGTTTATATCAAAATCAACCCCAAGACTGAACAACTTTTTCTTACAAATTCCAACTGTGAAATTTCAAAAATAATGTCATATATTATTATTTTTATATAGGTACTAAGTGAGTTACTAGTGCATAATAGTATATTATTAACCAATGGAACGAAACAGGACATTTTTGCCCGGGTGTAAAATTGACACCCTTGCCTCCTTGGTTGGTTCTTCTTTTGGTCTCCGAGCTTAATATAAAAAATTTTACCTCACTTGTGTCGAAAATTTGCAACATTAATGATATTTTTTATGATGCACGTATATACCTACCTACTAATAGCACATTAAATAATAAAATTACGAATTTGTATTTAGATGTTTTGGTGTTTAAACATTATTTACAATATAATTTGACAATACATATACACATAATACACTTGTCGTTGGATTGTATTTTGAAACATATCCTGTTACAATTTGACTACTCATGAATTTACCAAATTCACTTGTACACAATTGGTGCACAATTGAAATTAGTTCTGTAATATATGAAAAATGAAGGTAGTTTTAAATATAGTCTTTATAATTAAGATAACAATAACACATTTTTTTCTCGCAATCTTTTTTACCCGTTATAGTACTTTTCTCCGTGTTACTTCTTGGAGAAGAAATGTGCTGTTTTGGTCTCGCAAAGTAGGGCGCAAAATCTAACTTTCAACGTTGGTGTGGTAGAAATACTTCATATTGTTTAACTTATCTTAATACTAACTAATAGTTATATCTTTTACGTCGGCTTTATATTAATTGATATAGAGATATATATATAATGCTTATAAGTTCAACAGAGTAACTCATTATTAACAATCCTTTTAAAATCATTTAAAATCATTATTTTCAAAACAAAAAGTTACACCGTGAGAGATATAGAAAATGGATGTTGTCTAAAATTGGCCTTTATCTGTAATCCGCAGGTGGTACGCGACGTGTGGTACTTTTACTACCAGACGGTAGTTTCACAATGACGGAACTCGACAAGGAGCAATACGAGTCAATAACAGAAGCAAGTAAACAACAGGAATGAGAATTACTTGAACTGAAATATGAATAATTCTGTATTATATTGTTAAGTGACACTTTAAAGAAATGGACTTTTAATGCATAAATAGGATTTATTAGTAAGTTATATAAAGAAAGACTTCTTTAAGTTTTCAGGAAATTTCTAACTTAATAGTGTTTAAATTAAATTAATACCGACAAGTGTATCACTCTCGTCATTGTATCTAGATATAAAAAAAATTGCAGTTATGTAAAATTTTGTGCATCGTTAGTGACATGAATATATAAATTATTGATTAAAAGCAATTAATGTATAGAGAAATTATTGAATATATCGTATGCTTAGTATTAATGTGACCATATTTAAAAATTCACATTAGAATTCTTGGGGCTTTGGCAATTTATATAGACTTTATTGTCTCAACATATTGATGGAACAATTATATCTTTGTTTCGTAATCATAGGTTAAGAAATAAAGAATTACGTGAAACTAAAAGAGATATATACCACTAGCAGCTCGTAGCAGTTTAGCTAAGTCATTTCAGGAACATTTTTAATGTGGTCACTTTCATATTAAGCCTGCGATACGTAAAAAAAAACTGTCTTAGTGGTTCAGAAAGTATCATCAGCTAGTTTGATACTTTTGGGCCAAGAAGTAAAAAAAATGTAATTGTATAGACTGTCTAGAAAACAAATAAGCTTTTTTTATATTAAACATATGATTTTTATTTAACAAGTAATAAATGATTGCTAATACAATTCATTGGACGCCCAAGCTACTATTACGTTACGCCTAAACTGTAAAGTCTACAGGTAAGGAGCAGTTTTATTTGCATAAAAAGTGTATGAAATTAAAATAGTGTGCGATTAATGAAAATAGCGCCCAACGTTGTTATTTATTTGGCCTAACGATTATTATACAAAATATATAAATTTATGCATAAATTATGTATAAAAATAACTTCTTTGGCGGGAAATCTCAAATCATTGTTCGTAAACAGTTATAGCTAAATTAAACGAGACGTCATTAATAAGAATAATATCAGGTGCTCGCCGTCGTTATTACTTCTTTACGGCTTCAACAACTGCCATTCAAGTTTTACCCTCTAGCTGATAATACTAAGGAATGTGTATTACCTTATTTTTACTATATTGATTTAAATCCTAACTTAAACTTCCTTTCCTCAACACTTTCAAAAGTTAAATAGGACTATGTGACAGTAATCTTATGTCACAAGCAAAAACTACGTAAGTTTATTAAAACTTGTAAAAACTAACTGCCTTACTACAAAAGATTTAAACAGATGTTCAACGCGTGTTTAAAGAAATCCGTACTACAAATCCGCATCTAAGACAGTTTTGAGTTAAACATGCCTTAGATATAGATTAACATACGTTTAATACATGTTTAGAACCTATTTTAACTGTCAAATGTAACGTATAACTTTTTATCAATAAGTTTTTTTATGAGTTTATTCACTGTTAAGCAATTTAGATAATATTTTAAGCAATGTTTAATTTTAAAACACTGTTTAGCTAGACAGGCGTTCAACATGGTTTTAATGTGTCTTTTGTAGTATGACAGTAAATGTTTCAAGTGTTTGTAAATAAAAAGAAAATTATTGTTTTTCTTTTAGTTACGCACATTTTGACAAGTAATTAAGTAATGCACCCATTGAAAGACACTTGTTCTTTATATAATGTAAATAATATAAAATATTCTCATACCTTATTGTATTTTTTTTCATAAAGTGGAAGCTGTTTATTAGACATTAACATTTTTATATTCATTTAAGTACATGTCAAATATTTCCACATGTTTAATGCCTAATTTATATTTTAAAACCATTTTATAGAAATGATTTTTAATAAATATAATTTACAATAAAATTATTTCTGTTTTCATGTTTTTATTTTCACATTTTATTCTATTAAGTCAGCATTTTATACTTATATAAATTTAAAATTAACTCATCAATCTTACACAATGATATTTTATACCTAAAGATATGTAGCAGCACTTCACTTGCCGCCAAATAAAACAACATATAGATGCCACATGCGTGACGTAATTATTTATTAACACAAATATGCGTTATGCAAGCGACGTCATTTGAAACATGATATGCATAACACAAGAGCAACGTCATCGTTCTTAGAAACAGGATTTGCATGCCGCAAGCGTGACGTCAGCATTTTGAAACATTGAAGTTCTGATAAGAACTATTTAAGACGCGTTTTTATGAAACAGAAGCAGCATGCAAGATTGCCATCGCTCTGAAAAGTGCAACGACAAAGTAGTTCTGAAAAGAACTGTTTTGTTTTATAATCTTCAATCTTCAAATCTTCATCCGTTGACGTCACACACACAACACAACTGTATCACTATACGGCGAGTCGACACGGCGGTAATGCAGACGTCTTCACTTCACGCGGCGCTGGGACCAAATGGCCGGCGCGACGCGCGCGGGGCATCTTTATAGTTCAACGGCAGTAAACGATTTCGCGTAAACAAGATTTACGCGGCGAATTGTCTGCACCAATAAGAAAGCCCAGACTAAAAGTGGGACTTTCTATTGGAATTCATTTTTACTATTTTTGTACATATTTTATTTGCTATTTTTTTATTGGTTGATTACTTTTACATTTTTTGTATATATACATGAACATTTTTAATAAATTATTCATTCCTTCGTCAACATCAAGAAGTCTTTTATTAAGCAGCCTCGACACGCTCGCCTCTAAAGTGGTGACCCCGAACAAGAACATCCTGAAGAAGAACATCTGGAAGAAAGAAACAGCAAGCAAGAAAAATCTCTGCCCGGCTACATTCCGAAAATCTCTGCCGGTGAACCCCTGCTCGACGGATCCCTGCTCGACGAAACCCTGCTCGACGGATTCCTGCTCGACGAATCTCTGCCCGACGAATCCTTGCTGAACGACGAAAAATGGAGGACCAGAGCCAAGCCCAGCCACAAGCCTTCGCAACCACACCAGAAGTAGCGAGCATCGCGCTGTCCATGCGCATCCCTGCTTTCTGGCGCGAAAACCCACGGCTATGGTTTATAAGCTTCGAGGCCGCGACCGAAGAACTGAAACGGAGTCAAGCTCAACTCACACAGATGGTACTGGTACAACTCGATAAACCGGATATCGAACAAATATCCGATATCCTGTTCAACGTACCGAATGAACAACAATACCAGGCTATTAAAGCACGACTCATATCCGTTTACGAGGAATCTGACAGTCGTCAATTTCAAAAGCTTCTGGCTGAGATGGAGCTAGGCGACCAGAAGCCTACTCAACTCCTACGACGCATGCGTAATCTCGCAAGAGACAAAGTCTCAGACACAACACTACGCATGATGTGGACTAAGCTACTACCAGCTCACGTTCGCTCAGTCCTGGCCGTCAGCGAAACCTTCAGCTCGAAGACCACGCTCGAAGAACTGGCGCTGCTCGCTGACAAAATGCTTGAGCAAACCCAGGAGGTAGCAACCGTCTCAACACAACCACCTACAATACCAGCGACGACTACGAATCAATCCGACACACAATTCCTCATTAATGAAATAAGAAAATTATCACTAGAAATCGCCGAGTTAAAAGCAAGACCGCCACAACACTATCATCGTCAACGTTTCCGATCCCGAAGTCCATCTAAACACCGATCCCGCACACGCAGCGACAATTCATCGTCACCTTACTGCTACTACCACCGCCGTTTCGGTAGTCAAGCGAGACGCTGTACAACACCCTGCAGCTACAAGTCATCGGAAAACTAGATCGAACGTTGGCTGCGGCGGAATCCGGCGTTCCTCATACTTCATACCGCCTATTTGTAACAGACAAGAAAACAAGATTATCTTTCTTAGTAGATACCGGTGCAAACATATCCGTCCTACCTAGAAAGCAAGGCAAGACAACAACGCCGCTACCGTTCAAACTATATGCTGCGAACAATACTACAATATCAACATATGGCGAAAAAACATTAGAACTCGATCTTAACCTACGACGACCGTACAAATGGAAGTTCATCGTTGCCGACGTGTCAAAACCTATACTAGGCGCCGATTTTTTAAATCACCATCAACTCATCGTAGACATGAAAAATCGAAGATTAATTGATGCAGTAACAAATTTAAAAATCAACGCTCCAGTGACATCCACAACTACGCCTACAGTACGCAGTATCGACATACATAACTCGTACCACGAAATTCTATCCGAATTCCCCGGTACTACGAGACTAACAGCGATGCAACTCGAAACAAAAATCAAGGTCGAACATTATATCGAAACACAAGGCCCGCCTATACATTGTCGTGCAAGACCTATACCGCCACATCGTTATGAAAAAGTCAAAAAAGAATTCGAAAATATGATTCAACAAGGACTATGTAGACCCAGTAAAAGTCCATGGTCATCGCCACTCCACATAGTACCTAAGAAAAACGGCGATATAAGAGTATGCGGCGATTATCGAAGACTCAATTCAATAACAAAACCCGACCGCTACCCCGTCCCGCGCGTCAAGGACTTTACTCACCACTTGAGCGGGAAAAAATTTTTTTCTACGATCGACCTCAACCGAGCTTATCAACAACTAAGCGTACGAGACGAAGACATAGAAAAAACCGCCATCATAACACCTATGGGTTTATTCGAATTTCCCCGTATGTGTCCCGGTTTAAAAAACGCGGGACAAACATTTCAACGCTTCATACATGAAGTACTCCGAGGATTAGACTACGTGTTTCCATTCATCGACGATGTTCTTATTGCCTCATCAAACGAGACCGAACATCGTGAACACCTAAGAACCGTACTACGAAGACTTGAAGAAAATGGCATTACTATCAATCCCGCCAAATGCAACCTAGGCCAGTCACAAGTCAAATTCCTCGGATACATAGTTTCACAAGAAGGTATTAAACCGCCTGAAGAAAAAGTAAAGGCAATAATAGACTACTCAAAACCTAAAACCATTGAAGAATTACGAAGATTTCTCGGTATGTTAAACTTCTATCGCGATCACATACCGAACGCCGCAACAATACAAGCACCGTTAAATGCGTATTTACACAACGTAAAAAAGCGAGACAAAACATTAATTGAATGGAATGACGAAGCGACTCAAGCATTCGAAGCGTGTAAGAAAAGCATCACTGAAGCTACCTTACTCGCTCACCCATCACATCAAGCTACTCTCGCTATATTCTGTGACGCATCCGATAACTCAGCAGGAGCCGTACTACAACAATACATCGATAATCAATGGCAACCACTCGGCTACTTCTCGAAAAAATTCTCAGATGCACAAAAGAAATATTCAACATATGACCGTGAACTCCTAGCTATCTACATGGCCGTGAAACATTTCCGCAAAACATTTGAAGGACGCCAATTAATAATATTCACCGATCATAAACCGCTAACATTCGCTATGAATAAAAGTCAAACATCGAGCGAAACGCCACGACGAACACGGCAGCTATTGTTTATAAGCGAATTTACTACCGACATACGTCACGTGAGTGGAAAAAACAACATCGTCGCCGACGCATTAAGCCGCATAGAAACAATAGCATGCCCGTCTACAATAAACTACAGCGAGATAGCTAACGCGCAAGAAAGAGACAGCAACATTCATCAATTACTGCAACAAAACAACTTAACATTCAAGAAAGTAAATATACCGAATACCAATACAGAAATATACTGCGAAACATCTACATCATATATACGACCCTATATACCCGAAGAATATCGACGCGAAGTCTACAACAGCGTACATAATATAAGTCATCCCGGAACGCGAACAACGCGCAAACTACTCACAAAAAAATTCTTTTGGCCGTCAATGAACTCCGACATCGCTAAATGGACAAAAAGTTGTATTAACTGCCAGAAAAGCAAAATACAACGGCATACGTCAAGCGAACTACAGTCATTCCCGCCAACCGACCGCTTTCAACACATACATATAGATATAGTCGGACCGCTGCCTACTACCGCGCAAGGACACCGCTATCTAATTACAATTATAGATAGACATACTCGCTGGCCAGAGGCGATACCTACTGCCGACATATCAGCTGAGACAGTCGCACAAGTCATCTATACACATTGGATAACACGATTCGGATGTCCCGCCACACTAACAAGCGATCAAGGCCGACAGTTTGAAAGCAGTTTATTCAACAACTTAATGAAAATACTAGGAATTAACAAAATCCGTACTACGCCATACCACCCGCAAAGCAACGGAATCGTTGAACACTGGCATCGTTCATTGAAGACTGCACTGCGCGCGAAATTATCGAACACCTGTTCGTGGAGCAATGAACTCGCTACTGTATTATTAGGACTGAGAGCCGCACTACGCACCGACACCGGCGTAAGCGCAGCCGAATTAACCTACGGCTACAATCTACGACTGCCTGGCGATTTTTTTGACGCAAGCACATCCACGTCTACTATGGATTATACGTACGTCGAAAAACTACGCGCTAACATCGCAGAAAATAGACCTCAGCCCTATAATACCCATCGAAACAATAAACACATCTTCGTGCATGAAGATCTACGCACATGCAGCCACGTGTTTATTAGAATCGACGCAATACGTACGCCATTGCAAACACCATATGAAGGTCCATATCGAGTTGTAAAACGAACAGACAAAGTTTTTACAATTCAATTACCCGAACGTCAAACAAACATATCTATAGACCGATTAAAACCTGCATATGTGTTACAAGAAATAGAAAACCATACTGAACCTGTTACCAACCTTACCGTACCTTACCTCAAGAAAACCGTTACCGTTGAAGAAACCAAGTTACCTGAAACCACGAACAACTTGAAGTCACAGCCTGTTAACAACAAAACAACACGATTAGGCCGCAACATCAAGTTGCCGGTACGTTTCACTTGAGGGGGACTCCTGTAGCAGCACTTCACTTGCCGCCAAATAAAACAACATATAGATGCCACATGCGTGACGTAATTATTTATTAACACAAATATGCGTTATGCAAGCGACGTCATTTGAAACATGATATGCATAACACAAGAGCAACGTCATCGTTCTTAGAAACAGGATTTGCATGCCGCAAGCGTGACGTCAGCATTTTGAAACATTGAAGTTCTGATAAGAACTATTTAAGACGCGTTTTTATGAAACAGAAGCAGCATGCAAGATTGCCATCGCTCTGAAAAGTGCAACGACAAAGTAGTTCTGAAAAGAACTGTTTTGTTTTATAATCTTCAATCTTCAAATCTTCATCCGTTGACGTCACACACACAACACAACTGTATCACTATACGGCGAGTCGACACGGCGGTAATGCAGACGTCTTCACTTCACGCGGCGCTGGGACCAAATGGCCGGCGCGACGCGCGCGGGGCATCTTTATAGTTCAACGGCAGTAAACGATTTCGCGTAAACAAGATTTACGCGGCGAATTGTCTGCACCAATAAGAAAGCCCAGACTAAAAGTGGGACTTTCTATTGGAATTCATTTTTACTATTTTTGTACATATTTTATTTGCTATTTTTTTATTGGTTGATTACTTTTACATTTTTTGTATATATACATGAACATTTTTAATAAATTATTCATTCCTTCGTCAACATCAAGAAGTCTTTTATTAAGCAGCCTCGACACGCTCGCCTCTAAAGATATATTACGTACACACTATTTGGACGCTGATATGGAATACTGTGTCAAGCCACATGAACTTCACTTTGAGAAAATGGCGTCTAAAGACTTCAAACCTATTCTTAATAAGTTTGTTTGAATAAGTATTTATCCATATTTTCTTTTATTTTTTGATTAAAGCTGTAATGAATAAAAAGCAGGTTAATATATTTTATATATTATCTAATTCCAGGACATAATGAGATATTAAATACATTCTATTAGAATTTCGTTAACGAAATTATTTTTACTAACGAGTTTAAACAAGTCAATATCAAACGAATTAAATTAAAAGTTTTATTGACTACATAGTCGAGAGGGGATAATCCGAAGTAGGCTTGGGTAGTTCGCGAACGACCTAGGTGGGAAGAGCGCTCCTTTAGGTGAACTATGCGAACTAGTTCATTGAAAATCCCGCTCTTAGTTCTTTTTATATATCTTTTAGCGTCCACTTTACTAGACAGTGGCGCTATGTGACCAACCGAGTTATTTACTTTTTTTGTACGCGCCTAAAATTTTCATGTAATACTTTGTATTTTTTTCTTATAAATAAACAAAACTTGCAATAATCATAACTATATTTTTTCTTTATTTATTGTTCTTATTAAATTATTTCAAAAAAAGAACTAATGAACTAAAAGAGCGAACTAGTTCATCCTTGTATTATGAACTAAATTGAGCGCTCTCTGTGGTGACCGGTTAGGCCCAAGACTAATCCGAAGAATATTATACGGCCGCCGAGTGAAGGACACTCTGAACATAGGCTCTCCGAATTTTCGCGCATGTATACGCCTAGACATGGGCAACGCTATGTTGCTATTCAATAAATCAATTTTTGTTTTGTTCAATCAATTATTTATAATTCGAAAAATAATATTATTTTATTCATTTCTACGTGAGAGGTTTATTTAATATCTACACATATCAATAAAATAGAATAATAATTTCAACATCAATTATTAAAAGAATTACATAATTGTGTTTATTATTATTAAGAGGAACAGCGAATTCTGACATGATTTTATTAGAACAAATAAAATTAATATTTTTTATTAAATAAATAAAAACAAGTAAGTATATTATTATTTAATAAAAACCAACTTTACAATAATTGTTTCTTCTTTTATAAATAAAAATTTGTATTTTAATTAATAATAATAAAACTTGAATTAGTCTGCTTAAATCGTAATTTAATATATTAATATTATTTCCTGTGTATTAATCAATTAAATTGTTTAAACGATAAAACATGCTGAAAGTAAAAAATTGGTAATAGATTACCATAATGTATGTGTAACCTAATTTAAAAAAATAGATAATTTAAATTATTTGTTATTATTAACTAATATTTATTTTATTAAATGAATTTTAAAACAAAATTTATAGTCTATTACAATAATCGACCATTTAAAAGATCTCTTGTGTTTATGTTAGGCACATCTCTATCTGCGCAATCACTTGCACGAAGTTCATTGTGGCCAAGATCTGACGGCCCAATATGTGTGTAATATAGGCCGCCGTAAATTGTACCCTACAGATGTGAACCCGTAACAGAAAAAAAAACAAAGGACGGACAATATTAAAATATTTTTCTATTATTTCTAAGGAAACGTAGAAAATTTAGATGTTAAATAAGAAAAAAACTTCGAAGTCCTACATAAAAGTGCTTATCATTGAATTGCTTTATTAGAAGAGGTAAAAAGGTTAGGTGGAAAAACTAGTTTATATATGTACATATCTATACCAAATTAGCCAATTATTTACAAAAATAGCATTGTATTTTTGTAGGAAAAAAAAACACTGAAAAATGTAGTGTTGCCATTTCTCTTTTGTATGAAAATATCAGCTAAGCTTAAAACATATTCCATTAGTTTTAGTGTAATACTTCAGTGATATGATTAAATAAAAAAAAATACCACTAAGAAAATATAAAACAAAAAAAATCATAGTAATCCTATAAATATTTATATAAAATCTTATAAATCTTTACTTATATACCACGCAAAATTTTAAAACGGTACATCTACACACCGCCTGTATCTCCTGTTGACTTCCTGTCATAATCGAAGAGTATATAATTATTATAAACTTTGTATATAACCACAGAAGACAGAAACCTAGTGATAGCAAAAACATTTTAAAAGCGAAATTAGCAAATGAGATAAAAATTGAATTAAGTAATAATACTATAAATTAGTCGGTCATTTCAAAAACCTCGTAAGTCACACAATTACAATTTTTCAGGAATCAATAAAAACTGTTTCATGCACAAACAAACGATTGTTAAAGGACTTTTCATGCTAAATTTAGTATGATTTGTAAAAAATTGAAATGTCAAATAACCATCACATTTTATAAAAAAAAATTAAAAAATTCTGAAAATATTTTCTCCTGTTTGGACTCCTTCGTGTCGTTTCCAACATACGTGACATTGGCAGAATATTTTGCGCATGAGTAGCGCGGATGCACGCCATACTATAAGAAAAAAAAAAGTTTGAGCAAGGTTTTGTGGTGTGTAATTTTACCAAAACAATCATAGTAATCATGTTTTTCTCGCTTTTTAACTTGCTTTAAATCATTTAATTTTTCTACTCTTAAACTTTGAAGAGGATGGAATTTATTGACTTTAAAACCACATAGGTTTTTGAAATGACTGATTCAAATATAAATATTTGATGAACTTTAAATTCATAAATAAATGTTTTTATGAATTCACTGGCAGGAAATTGCTGTAAAAATTTATCTGGTAGTAAAGAGGGGGCCCCAAACCTCAGTAATTTCTCAAGTTGTAGAAATACAAATTTTTGTATCATATTTTTCATAATATAATACAGGGTAACTACTTGCAAAATACAACATAATTAATAGTTGAAACTGTTATTTTGATATCTAGTAACTTATTTTTTTATTACAAACTATATATCTATCATATTACAGTTAAATATTACATTAAAGTAAAATTTAAAATATTTTAGTCATTTCAATGAAGAACAATGGCAATATTTGTGTCATTGCTATATTATAATTTGTATTCACATTGAATTAGGGCAAATTGAAGGCAGAACCTTTCTTGAACTAGAACTGAATCAGTTAACACTTACACCACCTATCTGGTATTAGTACTAGTCTGTCTTACCCTAGAGTGTTTTTGTAAGTCCAGCGGAGGAGCAGCCTCTGCCTGCCTTAATTATGCTGCATTTTGTAAGTAAAGTTATCCTGTAATACTTTTTCTTAATTTATAAACATTGTGTATTTCCACAACTTGAAAAGTTTAGTGGGGTACTAAGGAGTTTACTGCCAATGAATACTCAAGGTGACCCTAAACATTTCCTAAGATCTGATTAACAATAAGTTTTAATTAAATTGAAACAGTTAAAAACATTGATGGACACTAGATGCAAGAGGACACTTGAAAATTTAAAAAAAGAGAATGTTCGGGTTAAAATAATATTTTATACACTATAAGAAATATGGTGCTTTAAATAAGTAAATCCTTATTTTATTAATTATGACAAATGTTATATAACATTTTTAAAAACAAGTTAATACTATGCAAAGAAGAATTGCAACAGTTCACACATTGAACATAAGTTTGGAACCTAAGTCTAGTAATAACAATGTATAAAACTGAAATTATTTGTGACTTTTATTTTGAAGATTCTGTACAAAATCGGAAGAAACTATTCAGCAGAGCATTATCATGTGCCAAGCATGGAAAAGTTTTATACATATTGTCAGAAGAGCTGAATGAGCTGCCTCAGTTGTCACAGGACTTGAATCAAATTGATAGGCATTATATAAAAATGATTAGTTTCTTATATGCCTCGAATTTACAGTGTCTCATAGAAAGTTTAGTTACACTGCCGACTTGGCAAAATATTCCTTCTACAATAATTTTAGATGATCTTAGTGAATACTGCACTAAAGATAATTTTCAAACAGCTTGTGGTATAACTGCTCTCTTCATTGATACAGCCTATAGTTGCTCAAATATATTAAAAACAACCTGTAGATTTTATCTTTCAGCTCGGAAAGACAAATTCAGTGATGAAAATGTAGTTATGTTGAAAGAATTATATACGAGAAATGTTCAAGAAAACAAAGTACCATAAAAAGTGCTTAGAATTAGAATGTTGCATTAAACAGGTATTTACTGCACTGTATAATTATAATGGATGTTATTTTCAATATAAATAAAATATAATTACTGCTTACAATGCTTTTATTTATATTTGTTATTATACCCAATAAAATGTGACTATTTACAAAATCTTAATAAATTCTTGTTGAAGGACATCATAATGTAGCACAAAAACAGTATCAAATATAAAAACATATCACCTAAATTTCAATACAATATAAAGCAAGAAAAACACAAAAATCGAAAAAAGGAATAAATAAAATATGTAGTAGTTGTGGTTTCCTTTGCCTAATTTGAGAACTCTTCCCATAGTTTTGCCAAGAAAGCCTGAGCTTCTGTCAACATCATCGTCTATTCCTCGCAATATTTTATCTTGTAATCTCACCTCGTTTCCAATTTCTATTGACATATGTTTAAGGGTTGATATTTTTCCACTAAGCTCTTCAGCCATTCGTTCATTTTCGTGTTCGAAAACATCGTCTGTTGCAGCCCTCGGTATGGGCTGATACTGGTAGCCTTCCCTGGCCCTTCGCATACTGCTACTTCGACCCGCCGTGATGATTACTTATAACTTGCACAATAATTGAATTATTTACAGAAGTGGTAAATAATTGATAATTAAATGTTCAAACAAGAAGACACATCAGTCTTTTTTTGTTTTGTATTATTGTCACCTTTAAAATTTTTATATTTTTCTCTGTAAATGTTTGCTGTTACATTCGTAACATTAAATTTTACTAAAAACAAGGACGACAGCAGCTATCGTAATAGTAATGACAGTGACAATTGACAAATCATCAATTGCGTTTTGTTAATACATAAATGTGCGAATAATATAATGAAACGAATTATTTACACTATCAAAGAGTATATAATCACTACGTTTTATACAGTATGAAATTTAACTAAATATGACGTTTTAATTGTGTTTGTATAAAAAAATAATAATTGTAATATCTTTGTATTGCCATAAAGTACTACCAGTTTTCTATAGTTTAACTAATGCTTAATGGTCTAAACTGAAGTTAGAAACATTTTACAACTCATAAAGGTTCGCGTAAAGTGTATCCTAAGATATACACAGCAAAATCGCGTTTGGATTATGTAAAATCCGAGTGACGAAACGGCTATATACATAGAGCTGAGAGTACTACGGGATTTCTCGAGTTATTATTATTTAAATTCAAATCTTAGAACGACATGGTTCTCTTAAATTAAATTCTCCAACCTAATGCTAGAGTTTTAGATTTATTCCTACCGTTCCACCTGACTGAGTCTTCCTGTATAATACTTAAATAGCTCAAATAAGTAAATCTATAATGAAAGATTTTCTTTTGTCAATATTATATCCCAATGAGAGCCGATAAGGCCTAGTAGTTAAAACACATCGCCGATCTTTACCAATGATCTCGGATTCAAGCCCCGGCTAAGTTTTAGTGTTAAATTTGTATTTAAATTCATTAAGTGCTCGGCGAAAGAAAACATCGTGAGGAAACCTCCATTTACCGGGAGAAATGCTGATCCATATAATATAGTGATTATATACTCTTTGCATATATGCGTCAACCCACAAGGCAGCAGTGTGGTGAATTAAGGTCTAAACCTTCTCCTTAATATGAGAGGGGGCTTTGCCCAGCTATTGGAAATTTGCTACTTTACTTAAAATCCTAATAATCCTAACTAAGATACGAGAGTGTGCGTTTATTTGTTATGCTTTGACGTCTCAGTTATTCAAAATCATGAAATTTTACATACACGTCGGGATACCGAAAGACATACAATACGACGTTAAGGACGACTTCACACACCTGAAATGTCTCTCTAAATTCATGTTATGAATTAAGAAAGCAAGGACGGAATTGGATACTAGGTCAAACGTCCTGATTTTTTTAAAGTATTATTTTCTCTTTCTTTTTTAAGCATTCCCGATTACGAATTTAGAGCGGCATTCTGGCCGAACGACGCCGGCCTTATTAATAATATTTGATAAAATAAAAAAAACACCTGTCAGGTGTTTTTTTTTTATTTTATCAAATCTACACATTGGGACAATTTCATCGAGACCCAACGCATGACTTCTACTGTAAGTCAACGTAAAGGTGTAGGTTATTTTAAAATCATACTAGTATAGTAAATTTCGAATTGAAAAGACCAATTGTAGTTGAAGTTGTTTCAAATATGTAGAAAAGAGTTGTAACCTTCAAATGTCTGAATATATCTTATAACCATCTCGATTACATTAACTTTCGTACTAAAAAAAAACGCATTAAAATTGGTCCATTTGTTATCAAGCTAAGATGGAACAGACCGACTCACAGATACTCGTCAAACTTATAATACCTCTACTTTTTTGAGCCGGGGGTTAAAAAAATATTGTTCTGAAGGATAGGAAAATATTTTTCCACGATACATCACAATCTTATTAGTTTATCTTTTAATTTTTACTGAATTTTGACAAAAAATATTAAACTTAATAAAATATGTTTTTCCAAAGAAAATATTTACTCCACAGATAATTTATTATTCCATATTTAAATGTTCAAAACTTATTAATACTTGATTGCAGCTATATGAAGTCAGAATTTAACTTTTTCAGAAAAGAAGTAAGATGGAATAAAATAACTTATTGTAACATTCAAATATACTTCAATGTTATACATTTTATTTATATTTCATCATGTTATTATTCAAATTATAAGTACATAAATCTACAATTTATAAAAGAAAACAATATTGAAGCTTTACTATGCTTTTTGGGGAATGTAAAAAAATTATTTCTATATGAAATGGATGTACATTTATGGCACTGTCGATGGAATTAAAAAAAATTATAAAAATTGAGTTTTTTTAAACTGAACCAAATCAATGTACAAGTTAAGAAATATATTTCACAATTTATACCCCAAAGCAATATTAATTGCAATGAAATTGAATTGATATCACAAGCTTGTAAGCTACATCAATATAATACACAATATGTACACAATATGTACAAGGTAAACACGCGCTTTCAACAATTTATAATATCAGTCAAACAGTAAAATAGTGTGCAATATTAATATTCCTATAACTATTTTTACAACATAGATGTATTTTATTTAGTTCTTTTTTGTAATACAATTATTGCACAAATATTAATATAAAGTTAAATTACTTTTTGAGCTTAATATAAATTTTACACAACATATATCCGAGTTTATCTGTGAAATATGGTTTTCGTAGAACACGTAGAAATTTTATTTTTGGTATTACCTATATGATTAAAAAATCAATGTTTGTATGTTTGTCCTCTATGCGTTTCGAAAGCATTGATGGGATAGTGATGACATTTTTGATACACCTGTACTGGGGACGCCCACGAAAGTTCATGGGCCAAAAAATCTGTATAAAGTTTAGCATTGCAAAGTATTCCAGGTATAGCTAGTATATTAAGTATTAGTTAAGATATAAGCTACACCACACTGAATTTCATTAAAGACAAAGCAGATTCCTCAGGTGCTACCCAAACGTAACAGTTTCTTTTATTACCATTGCTTTAGTTTTATTTACATGTTTAAAATAAGATTAATGTAACAAGTGGAGTTACGACGTAATCGTTTATTTGATAGAAATAATGTAATATTATTTTATTCCATTTTATTAATGTAAAATAATATGTACAGATTATTTTTTTATTATTACCTTTTTTATCTAGAATTTTACTTTTACTATCATACAAGTATGTACAGTCCTATCTAAAGCAATTGACCTATGTTAAATAATTACAGTCTGATAAAAAGCACATAATTTTAGAACAGTCATGATAAAACAAATACAGCTATCTAATAATTAAAGATTTTATTTTACTTTAAATAAAAAGAGAAAAACTATTATATTGTTGTATACGAATTTTATAATAATTGCATTGGTTGTAGTGATATACTAAATTTAAGTTAATATTAAACATCAATATATCGAGTTACGTAATTATGTAACTAATAAATACTTTGACTTAATTCTTTGGCTGCCAGGGCCGCGGTAGCATTTCTGTAAAGTTATGCTACGGAGGAATGATAAGGCTGCCCTTGATGGAGATTCCGATAACATTTAGTCAGTCTGATCCAGAGTATAACATCTGGACAATAGCACTCAATACAGAGTTAGAATAGAAACATTCAGCAAAGCGATAACCATCCGGGTCCATATATCACAATGGGATATTTCAGTCTTCCTAGCGCGACGTCGATCCACGAACGTCGCACTCTGACCGCTTAAGCGGCGCGTTGCGAACGAAGCCTCCGACGAGTTTGGCTTCTCGTGCGTCATATGTGAACGGGCACATGCAGTAGTAGAGCATCCCGTCGCGGAAACTCCAATGAGCACATTTCACATTTGTACGGGCCGTCGTCCGCAGCGGGGAGAGCGGCGGGGGAGGGCGACGAGGGCGGCGAGGGCGCGGGCGATGCGGGCGCCGGCGACGGAGAATGCGGTCCGATGGCTCTCAAATCGTCCGCTGGGTGCCTCGGAGGCCTTCGGCTCCGGACCTGATTTTCCATTATGATTTATAAATAGGCAATGTGATAGTGGAAAAAATAATATCATAACTGCAGTTATCCTGCATATATAGATTTTAAAGCCCTTGCTTTTGACAAAAGATTGCATTTGCTACAAAAATTGATTTTTTTATTTATTTATTAAACCAGAAAACCGAATATTTTTCAGTAGACAACACAATAATTATAATTAGCTTCATTTTTTAAGGGGTTCCAATAAATATATGTATTATGTTCTAATGTTGTTATACATGTCTATACTGATAATATAAATACCTAAGGTTTCATTTAACATAAGGAACAGCGTAGGTTTTAGTATTTCTCTTTATAGGTTTAGGTATTGTATTTTTTATATGTAAATGAACTATATATGGACGCTGATAAGCAATACTGTGTCAAGCCACACGGACTTCGTTTTGAGAAAATGACGTCTAAAGATGTCAAACATATTTTTGATAAATTTGTTCGAAGACGTATATATTCATCTTTTCTTTTCTATTTTGATAAAATATATAATTAATCAAAAGCAGATATATTTATCTAATAATAAGCTTTTAAATATTTGAGATTATATTATAAATTGAAAAATATGGAACGCATCTGAATTTCGAAACATTGCGTTAAGTCACTTTTTCCAATACATATTTAGTTTAGATGACTTGATTTTTTTTGGATAATGTTAAATAGGTGACGTAGTATCAAAATACATCAATATCTTCAAATTTGACTTTTTGTGGGTTAACACATTATTGCTTATCAACATCCATATATACTTATGTTTCAAATAATTAAATATTTTTAGGAAGTAAAATATATAAAAATTAAAAATATAATTTTTTGAGCTCGATACATGTGAATAAAAAATAAATGATAATTTTACTTTCAATATAATAGTATAGCGAGTAGTATCCACCTGCTTGGTCCGCGGGCGCGGCTCCTCCGTGTGTATCATCTTGGGGCGCGGCGGAGGCGCGCGGCGGCGGCGGCGGCGCGGCGGCGAGTGTGTGCGCAGAGGGCGCGCGGCGCGGGGCGGGCGTGGCGGGGAGGGCGAGGGCGCGGCGGGCGACGCGGACTGCGCGGGCGACGTCGAACGCGCGGGCGAGGGCGTGGTGGTGCGCTCCCACTCGTGGTGCGCCGCCGATGACGCCTCGGCTCTCGTTTTCCGCCGCCGTTTATATTTCCGTGGTCCATTCTGTAAAATAGTTTTTTTATAAGTATGTGTGTGTCTGTAATAAGGTTTTTATCGTTTTATATGTACTAAATCCTACAAAAACTTCCACAAATTTGATTTAGAGATTTGTTGTTGATTGATGAGTAATTTATTTATCCAATAATCTCATATATTACCTGTGGTTGTCTTTTCAGCGCGGTATTTTCATCGCAGTGCTGTATAAGATGTTGGACTAACTCGGCGCTTGAATGTAAAGGTCGTCCACAGACTACGCAACAATACTGATATCCACCTAAAAGACACGAAATTATTTTAACTTAACAGTATTTACAATAAATTGCTATTCATTAAATATAACTATTTACCCATTAATAATTTATTGTAATCTACATTAATATTAAAAATGCTGAAGTAACACTGACACTCGTGTCTGTCTGTTATGTTTACACGCTTAAACTACTCAATGAATTTTAATACATTTTGGTATAGGTATAAATTTTATCTTCCAGTAAGATGTTTTATTTGAGAAAATAAAACTTAACGAAGTGAAAGTTTTGTATGAAAAATCCATCATTTCTTAAACAAGTAGGTTATTCAACCATTCTACAGCAAAAAAATTGCAGGAAACAACTAATTATTAAATAAAGTTTATCCTACCATTCAGCCCATATCTCAGTCATTCTCAAATAATGGGACATAAAATAATATGCTATCTATTATAAATTGAGATAGACCTCAATCTCTATCCTAAATGTAGCCCATTGAGTTACAGTTTGTATATGAAGCGGCTCGACCAGAGCTTTATCTCACTCTCACCGAAGATTGGCTTACAGAAGTGACTAATATTGGTATGGTGAGTAACAGAGCCTAACTCCCTTCCTCAGTTCAAATTTCCATTCATGCTTTATTCATTTTTGAGCTGGCAATGCATTTGTAGCTTTTTAAATGTTGCAAATGTCCATGGACAGCAGAGATCGCTTAGCATGGTCGGTTAAGAACAAATGTCCTACTTGTTCTTAACCGACTTAAGAAGAAAGAGTATCTCCTCTATTCGTAGGGTACTTTTTTAAATAAAAAAAATGTTAAATTGCAAAGTATATGGTAACGCGAGGTTATAAAAGTGCAAGTTACCGTTGGCGCGGCGGTCGGGCGCGGAGTGGTGCGAGCGCACGTGCTCGCGCAGCACCACGCGCTGGTTGAACGCGCGCGGGCACACTGCGCACGCGTACGGCTTCTCACCTGCACGCACAACACATACCCGTCTTTTTAGTATAAAACAGAGTCACTTTTCGCTTAGATATTTTAAACTACGCTACGGAATTTAATGCTATTTTCATCAATAAACAGATTTCAAGAGAAACGTGTATATGCATATTAGAGAAAAGCCAAGAATTTCACCCGTCCGAAACCTAGTTACTAGCGACCCGTCTCGTTTTCGAAACTAGTAGTTACTAAAATAATCTGAAACCACTACACCTATTTTAAAAATTATGGTACAACTTAAAAGGTAGATTATTCAAATGTTCACAATCTATATATTAGGCACATATGCACAGTATTTTTAAGCAAATTCTACATAAACGAGATCGAGATTCCGAGCAAAAGTAGTATATTGAACTACTACCTTTTGCTCGCGGCCTCGCACGAACGACATAAAATTTAATTTATCAAGTCAATGGGTACATGGGTGTTTACTTGCGTGTACAACGTGATAGAAATATTGGAATTGATAAAATTTAGGTTTCAAATTTTAATTTTCGTTTTGGAATGGTATTTATAACTTATTATGTATCCTATGTATTAGAAAAAGATTATATTAGTATCAAATCTAATAAAATATCTACAGTATTTACTGTAACTAGACATACTGCTACAATCAATTATAAATGAAAAAAAATGATGATGTAAACCTCGTTTCACGCATGTGTATTGGTTTGAAGGTACTAACAACAAGTATTAATGATTTTGACTATTTGAGAAACACGTTTAATATGGATTGAACTAAAACTGCTAAAAAAATCAATAGTGATTTAGAAACATTATTTTTCGTATATAATTACAATGGAAATCTTTAACAATTAAAATTAAAGAAATGTCTAAACAACTGTCTTGGTACCTAATTTAGTGTTCTGCGCAGCGTCATGCGCATAGTTCAGACCGACACACTTACGTCAATCGAGGTATAATTAAAACAATGTCTAGACCAGTGTGAATCCTCTCGTGCTTGCGCAGCGTGCCGCCGTCCGCGAACGCCTTCCAACAGAAGCGGCACGCGTAGGGCCGCTCGCCGGTGTGTATGCGAATGTGGATTTGCTGCGAGCTGCGCGACCCGAACACTTTGCCTGATGGTTGAACATTAAGTATATTTGTTTTATAGTTGCAATTAAACGGTTTGGTATTTAAGAATGAAATTGATATCTCACCGCATTCTCTGCATGGGAACTGCCTTGATGTATTTGATGTGTTATTTCGACCGCGGGCCATTCTTTTTAACCTATAAAAAAGTGATTAATAAAAATATCATTATACAATATCAAAAGTTTTGAAGATTGAAGAGTACGGTAAATCATCTTACCTATTGGTACGCGGGCGCTCTGCGTGTCGCTCGGCGTGCGCGAGCAGCGTAAGCGCGTCGGGGCAGCTCTCGCCGCACACGTCACACGTATGCTCCTGCTCCCACGTGCTGCTCGTGCTGTCGTGACGTTTATAGCTAGAATTAAGAAATCATTTTTCAGTTAGGCTTAAAATTAAACAATTCGAAACAGATTTCAACAACTGTTCGTGTGTGTGCTTGTAGCTGTACCTGTACGTGGTCATCGAAAACGTCATCAAGGTAAAAAAAAATTATATAGAGTAACTTACAATATTTTTGTGCCAATATGAAATGATCGCGAAAA
Source organism: Hypolimnas misippus (assembly GCA_037950945.1). Taxonomy (NCBI): domain Eukaryota; kingdom Metazoa; phylum Arthropoda; class Insecta; order Lepidoptera; family Nymphalidae; genus Hypolimnas; species Hypolimnas misippus. Next base: position 8,382,257 of record JBBEEQ010000006.1, on the reverse strand, counting down.
TGTAAGGTCTACAGGTCTAAGGTCTATATTCTTTAAAGTATGTGCATTTAAAGCGTACAAATAGCGGTCGATTTAGCGATATGCAAAATTAGCAATTTATGTGTTTGTTAGTATGCACGATTGCATGCGCGTCGCGTGTGGTCGCCAGTATACCTGTGCGCGGCGGCCACGTGTCGCCGCAGCAGGTCGGCGCGCTGGAAGGCCACGCCGCAGTCGCCGCAAAACAGCTCGGGTCCGCGCACGTCGACCGCGCCGCGCTCGCGCTCCCGCTCGCCGCGCTCGCTGCCGCTGTGCGCTAGCGGGGACAGCCGGAACTCCATGTCGTCACCTGTTTAATTTCATCTTTTACACATGCGGCCACAGGCATGACCACTTTCAGTTTGTAGCACGATGGTACTATCGCATACAATGTATTAAGTTAATTGTTTTGAAATAAATTATAGGAAATATTACTAAAACTGATTAACTATATATTATGGTTACAATAATATATTTCACCAAGACTTTCAATATTAATCAAAAACAAAATAATTTTTATTTGCAAAGAGCTAAACCAATTAATTAACCCATTAACCATTACATTTTATATGGTATGAGTACTTTTGTATACATACATACACTACAATGTATTTTCCTGAAAAAACTTTTTTTCTTTATACTATATCTTTTCTTATACTTTATAAAATCTTCCAAGCATGTCAAATACGAGTTAAATGACAAACATATTAAAGTTTTGACTGTGGCAAACCAAACTTAAACAAACTCGTTTTGTTATTTAAAGGCCATTATGTTCTTTGAGAGAGCATTTAGGATTTAGAAAGATAACAACGAAAATAACTAAAGTTGTCCTTAGTATCAGTGAGTATATTAATGTGAAAAAATCTGACCGGAGTTGCAGTCGTCGTAGGAGGGTTCGCGTTTGGCGGCGGCAGGCGCGTGCGCGAGGTGCGGGTGACGCGACGCGGAGTGAGCGCGCAGCGCCTCGCGCGACCAACACAGCTCGCCGCACTCGCCGCACTCCACGGGCGAGTCGCCGCCGTGCACCTGCGGACACATCTTACTGAATACTGCATCACTGGCCAGCTGACGACAGGTTAGCACCGTGCTATACGTAATCATCACTGAGAAACTAGACATTTAATGAAATACCAACTCTAGAATGTGACTGGAGCGCCTTCTCTCTGGCGAAGCCGATGCCGCAGTGGCGACAGACGAAGGGGCGCGAAGGGTCTGCGGGTGGCGGCGGAGTGGGCGGCGGCGGCGGGGAGGGCGAGGGCGAGGGGGGCGCGGGCGGCGGCGCCGGCGGAGTGCGCGCGCGCCGCGACCACTGCTGCGTGCGCGCCGACGTCATGTTCTCCCGGACACCGTTCTGCATGTGTAGTTTTTAATTACATCAAGGCTGGACTGTCACAACAGCGACTTTGGTTGACAGCAACTTGCTGGTGACGTTTGACAATATCATTGTGTAGACGTAACTTTTTACAGCAATTTTATGTCAAAATAAAAAATCTATAGTCACAACAACCTGCAGTTTAAATTCGTCAGCAAGACGTCGTCGTAAGGACTCAGCGTAAGATATTACGACAGGTTTTTTAATCATCCATTGTTATGTAAATGTATTGATTAGACAACTTAGAATACCTCGACGGGTTCAGTGGTCTTTTTCCGCCGACCTCTTTTTTTTCTAGGTTTCAATGATGGTGGATGAGCGATGATTTCATCTGAAAATAAAGATTATTTTTACATTGCATTATGCTTTACATTACCTACTGTAAAATATTTCTTTTGTCAAAGACAAAAAGGCTAGCACAAAAGTATGAAAGGAAAACATGTTTGACTGACTGATCTATGCACACAGTTTAAACAACTATATGGATTGGATTGCAATTTTGTAAAAATTATTATTATAATTTAGACATCCACTATGAGCTGATATTTGAAAATTCAACTACATAAAGGGATAGGTGAAAAGGAGATTCAGACTTTGTATGGAAAAATCAAATTGTAGCAAATGAAGCAGCAGGTAAAAGCTGGTACCTAACAAGACATTGGAATTATAAACATTAGAAGATTTATTATGGGTACTAATTAAACTCACCATGCTGGTAGTCACTGGGGTCCGGGTCGTCGGGCACGAAGGCGTGCACCTTGAGGTGGTTCATGAGGTCGCACTTGCGCACGTAGCGCACGCCGCACAGGTTGCAGGCGTGCGGCCGGTCGTTCTGGTGCGCAACCATGTGGTTCATCAGAGCCGCCTTCTTGCGGAACCGCCGTGAACAGAAATCGCAAGGCCAGGGACGCATAGCTGTGTATTCATCCTGTATAATGGAAATGATGATTAGTATAATTTATTGTTTGTATTTTTGTAATATTAACAAATAGGCTTACAAACAGGTAATAAGCAAAAGGAAATTGGTATAACTAAGGCAGAACTTAGAATATTAATAATATGGTTTTATGACCAATATTTAAATTTGAAATATGTACATGGAAATCTTACTTGGTCCGTTGGTAGTGGAACATCAATGTCGTTTTCTATTTTTATATCTTGAATAGGATTTGCTAGATGTTCTAAAGGCACTTCCACCCTGAAAGGAAAACTTAAATCATAGATGTTATTTATAGTATTTTTAATACTTAAGATCTAATTTATGAGTAAAGTTTTAAAAAGATACATGCAAAAAAGTTTATATTATAGCCATTATGTGCTATATAGTGCTACATGTGCTATATAGTGTTCCTGTTATAAAAATTATTATTTCCTAATAAGATAATTTAATAGTTTAAGTCGTAAATTATCTGAAATTTGTTATCTGAATTTAATATAAAGTTAGCAATACAAAATGCTATGGCAAATTTGAAAAATATTTTTTTTGTCTTTCAAGTAATCCACTTTAGTAAAATCTTTATTTGAATGTTAAAATTACCTTTCTTGTCCACCAGATATGACCCAATCATCAGTGATCACTTCTTCAGTAACACATTCAACATTAGGGTCTTGGGCCAACTCTGCACTCTCTGTATAACTAACTACGTCTTGTGATAAATACATTAAATTTTCTGCTGCCATTTGATCTGTATCTGCGATTATTTCTTCAGTTGTCTGTGGAAACACAATATAGATTTAACATTTACAATTTTAAAAAAACTTAGATCTTCTTATACTTAAAAGTATGAAAATCAACTATATGATATGTAAACAGACAAGACATATCTTTGAATGACAATTTTATCTGAATCTAATCACAAAACTTAAACTGAATATTTCTTAATATAAATATGTTGATACACAAAACATTAATGTTATTCATATTAGTTTTATAATTATAATATCTATATATTAATGTTGTAAGTAAAGCAATTATTGTTTTCCACTTTTTACATATGAGAAGTATGATACTTTTTTTTATTACATTAACTAATAAATGTTGTATTTGATACACACATGCATATTATTGTTAAAGTCTGTGGTCAAATTAAGTATAGATTCAAATTAATTATGGTCAAATTTTGACGACTGACCTACAACTAGTACTTATAAATGCAAGGTAACAATGTCTGCTTATGTGTAATGTTTTATATTGAATCTGTTGAACAAATTTTAACTAACGTTTAGGGAAATTGGACTTGAACTCTAAGAAAGGACAAACATTACTGTAAAAAAAAAACAATCCTTAGTTTAAATAGTAAAACAACAGACACAAAGTTGTGAACAGTAGAATATATGTATCCCTATAATTATGTTTTTTTTTTACATTTAATCTATTATTAAAGTCAATGAATTCAAGTTAATACAAATTATTTCATTTGCGTAAATATTCTGTTACACATTCATTTAAAAAAATAAATAAAAAACTTCAAGTACATACCATATTTGTGTACGTTTCATTTTGCACATTATCAAGGCCACATATAACTTCTTCACTTGCCACTATGTTGGGCTGAAATAATATATTCTGATCACAATATATAATAACAACAATATATATTAATACTATTTAAAAGATAGATCATATTGTAATTAAATAGTCTACCTACTTATAAGCCTTTATATTAATATTATAGGATTCATTATTGATATATAAAACCTATCAATGTTTTACTAATAGAAGACTTGTTTATATTTGTTTTAATAATTATATGGAAATACTAACCTTTACATCTTCCACCCAGTGAAGATTAAACTCCTCCCCTTCCATTGTTGTCTTTAATTCCAAAACACAAAAAATTATATTTTATAGCATATAGAACATTGCAATGTACCACTTATTTGACTAAAATGGCAATAAGGTTATAAATTATTTTGTACCACACTTATCATTTACATTATTATAATATATGCTAATATTATTTATAGATCATAACGTAAAATATTTAAACAAAAAAAATATTGACATTAAAATTATATTACTTGATAAAATACAAAATTGTTCCCAATAGCAATGTAAATAACAATATTTCAATACATTTAATGTGTATCACAGCCTTACATTGCTAATAGATGTGTTCGTCGGCCGTGAATCGATGTATGATTCCTGTCAACAATTTTCTATACATCTATCATCTGAAACCAAAACATCAACATAACCTTATCCAGTTAAACATTTACACGGATATTACAACATTTTAATACAATATTAAGATATCTCAAAAAAATAATCTACCGTTTGGAAAGACCTACAGCGTAGTCTATTCATATAAATGGAAAGCTGAACAAAAATGGTGTCAAGACACAAAAATGGATAGGTTATACTTGTCAAACGAAAAGGTTAAGCTGTTTACACAAAATTCTTAAATACGTATCTGTTCATCACTAAAACGTAAATTAATTTAAAGAATAGATTCTTTGGTAAGGATTATATTGATCATTGCGCTAATTGTCGATACTTCGTGTATCTATAGATTTACATGACGCAATCACAGAACTTATCAATAGTTCAACATGGATGAAAAGATGAAAACATAGAATATAACCAATTTCAGAAAAAATATAAACATAACTCACTTTTGATATACACACGAGAATATTTAATTTACACCTTAACCATCACAATGGATATAAATGTTATAACAGTGATATTTTATGGCTAATGGCTATCTTAAACTTTTCAGTTTTCTTCCGTTTCCATTGGTTTCCAAAATTTTATCCATTTGCCACAGATAAAATTTTACAACTGATACAGATAATTTTTATTAAAATCTATGGACTAAACCAAACACCACTAACGAACATTCGTTATCTATATTTATATCTATACTATAATATTATAAAGAGGAAAGATTTGTTTGTTTGTAATGAATAGGCTCCGAAACTATTGGATCGATTTCAAAAATTCTTTCACCTGTCGAAAGCTACATTATCCCCGAGTAACATAGGCTATATTATATTTAAAAAAAAAATAGGGATCCTTACTAAAACTCTCCAAGGTGTAAAAAATGACCTGAAAAATTCCTTACGTCGCGTGCGCTGCGAAAACTACTGATGATAGAAAAAAATCATTTACTACGACTTTGCAGAACTCATCATTATCTACAAAAAGTGTCGCGACAGCATATGTCTAAATATTATAGTTATGTCACTGTAAGCGGTTTTTTGTTTTAAAAATTTAATTTATATGCCGCCGCTTGAAAAGACTCTTTATTTGTACCTTGGTATTAATCCTTATCAAATTAAATTAATTATATTCAGGACGGCTATAATAACTTTTTATAACTTTTTGAATTATTCAATTCGGACATTTCATTCGGAAGATATCACGAGTTTAAAAATGCAAGTATTAGAAAGACAGGACCCGCTCACTGCGCTCAGCTAGCCAGCATGCGATGTAGGCTCCATGTAAGCGTCACTGGGGTACGGGGGGGAGTCAATGTAATAAAATAAAGGGCCGCGAGTACATTAATAAAAACTATGAATAAAAAAAAATCATTAAAAAAGAATTCAAACTTCCTTTATAATTGTACTTTTTTTTGAAACCCGACGCAAAAAAGGGTGTATGTGTGTCTGTATGTACCCGTGCGAAGCCGGGGCGGGCCGCTAGTTATTTATATAGTACTTAAAAATTACGCTCATCCTACACGTAAATATATTTTTGCGTAAGTTTAGACTTGCGTAAAATATATTGTAAATATTATTTTGCGGCTAAATTATGAGGCGTTATTTATCACATAGTACCCAATCTAATTATATAACTAAAGATATGTATACTATATATATATATATATATATATATTTTACATTACATCTATATATATATATATATATTTATATATATATAGATGTAATAAGGTCATGGATCATAGATCAGCTCATGGATCAGAATGTCGCCCACTTTAGAAGACGATATTGCGTTTCCTAGCAGCCAACTAGTGACTGAGTATGTGTACAGTTCAGAGCATATATGGACAAACAGACAATTGGCAGGCTTGTCTACGTTTGAAATAAGTATAAATTTTTAATCTATACTAATATTATACAGCTGAAGAATTTGTTTGTTTTTCGCTCTAATCTCAGGAACTACTGGTTAGAATTGAAAAATTATTTATTATTTGTGTTAGATAGTTTAATTACAGACGAAGGCTAAAAGCTATATTACATCACGCTATGAATTTAGTACTTTAAAAGGCAGCGGTGCTAGCGGGGTTTGAACCCGCGATCATCGGTTGAGATCGACGTGTTCTAACCACTAGGTTTTCTCGGCTATATCACCATGCCGTCTGTCTGTCTGTGTCACAATCCACAGCTTAGCTCAGAGGCTCTTAGAAGTAGAAAGTAGCATGTACATATTAAGCATGGCTACAAAGCGGTAAAATAAAACCTTAGAAAATATTTTTAGGTACCTCCTCTACACATGAAGTTTGAATGATTTTTTTTTCTAATCTATTCCATTATGTAGGGTATCGTTGGGTATCTCTGCAAATAGGCGGAGTCGCAATGGGCGAAGACAGGACTCGCGTAGGACATAACGGAACGTATGAAGGTTTTGTATAAAGTCGTCTTTTTTCCAAGAGACATCTTACTCCGTCCACATATCATCACATATAATATGCCAGCACGAACACTGCCTTATTGCGGGCATTTTTTATGTGCAACTTGAACGTGAGAAGTTACTCGAGTGTGACTCCGAGGTATTTGACTTCTTTTTGCCATGGGATCGGTTGGTCGAAAAGGGTGACGATCCCAGGTCGACCTTGTCGCACTCGGGTTTTACGGGACTTGCTACAGAAGTGGATTGGAGCACTTTTGTCGGGAAACCAACACAGTTTCGTGAAACGAGGTATATATATATACTTTGTGCCATTGATAACAAATTTATAAATGATCGAAGATCGAAGCTACCTAAAATTATACCCTAACCGATGTGTACTCGTAACAGACTTAAACATGGTTTTTATTTGCTGTTCTATAGAAAAGTAGAAATTTAGATCTTAAAATGAGAAAAAAAACTTACAAATCTCGCATGAAAATGCTTATCGTATAATTACTTTTTTAGAAAATGTTAAATTAGATTAAAATTGCAGGTCTATGATTAACGAGAAAGTAATTCTGTTCAATTATGTAGTTGGTTTGTACTACAAATAATGAAGATTACCTCAACAAATCGTTTAAAAGTATATTTCTATACCTTGAAATACCTATACATATTTTCTTATATATATTAGTTTCTTTCAATTTATATGAATTTCGTAAAGTACTCTTTACATTTTTATGTGTATGACGTCGCACTATATCATCACAGACGTAACAATCATGACAAATTTAGCTTGAAACTCATAAGTCTTAAAATCATTATGTTTAATGCGATTTAATGAGAAAGAACATTATTTACCAAAATTGAGGTTCTTCTTCTTTAAATACCTTAAAAACACTAATTTTATTACTTAGTTTGGAAAATCGCTTATAAAATATGCAGAAAACTAAATGATGAAACAGTGTAGCCACAAAGTTAACTTCTACAAAGCTATTTAAAGTTTAGGTAAAAATAGTACCATGCAAAATTTGATAAAGGTACATTTGAGTACGGCCTCACTCATTATAAGGAATAAGCATAGATATGATAGACAAAATGACAGTCGTAATCATTAATAAAGTATAAACGTATAAATTTAACAATTACACTTAGATTATTAAAAAAAATAATAATAAATAATTTTATTGTTTACTCAAAAAATCTTAAATTATTATTTGTCTTATCATGGCTCAAGAGTTAAAAGAACTGTGTCAGCTGTTGTTCCACGATTCATCTACAGGTATGATTTTTTTTTTGTAAATAAACCATAAATTTAATTATATTTAATTCTAATATCAAAAACCATTATAAATAATTGCACGGATATTGTTTATTTTTCTTTGAGTTTACCAAAGTAACTTCTAAGGAAATACTTAAGAATTAATCAAAAATTCTACAGTGGACACAATTTTCTTCATTTTATTACTGGATAAATAGGCATTTGTGCACTTTAATTATATACTTGTTACTCCTCTGCAACATCACTCAAGAATAATTTGAAAGTCTAACAAAAATAAAATCCTATAATGATTTCATATCTTGACAGAAAATGCTGAATATTTTAGCGACATAACAGATTATATCAAGAAATTAGGATCACAAAATTGGGATCAAGTGAGAAATGAGCCTGAAAGATTAAGTGAAGAGATGAAGCATCTAACTGAGCAGACTCAGGATCTGGCTTTTACCAACTATAAAACATTTGTGGAAACTGCTGATATTTCCAGAACTATTATGAAAGACTTGGTAAAGTCAAAGGAGTCGCTGACAAATTTGTTAGAATCAACACCGGATTTTGTGCAGCAATGTGAGAATTTTTCACAGGTAGCTGGTAATATTGTTCAAGAAAAAAGGTAAGATATGAAACAAACTGAATTGAAAAAAAGCAGTTTGTTTTAATATGAATACATAGAATTACTTAATAATGACAAAGTTAATGTTTCACTTTATAACATAACATCTTTCTTAAGGATCATAAGTAACTGAGCATTTATTCATTGTTTTTGTATATTAGATTTTTGATATGAAGGGAATAAAAAAGCACACCCAATGGGTAATTAAATAATTACAAACATATTCTGTTAACTTTGTCTGTTTTTTACTATTTGGTTTATCAACATTATTAAGAGATTACACTGTATACCTGTATGTTTAGAGTGAACTATATTGGGTAAATAGTATGATTTTAAACTACATACTTCTAATTTCAGGAGATATAGTAGCATAAGGAATCAAAGTGACAAGTTGTTAGAACTATTAGAGCTTCCATCACTGATGCGTGAAGCTCTAAATGCTGAAGACTATGAAAGTGCATTGGATATTTTTGCCTTTATTCGTAATCTTTCAAAAAGGTATTCAGAAATACCTATAGTGCAGGTAAATATAGAAATTATATTTACTAACTTTATGGGTTTTTATTTTTTAAGGTTTCATACCCAAAGATGCTAACACTTAGCCTCTTTTACTGGGACCCTATGACTAAGCCTCCACTGTCCGTCTGGCATAAGACATACAGTCTTTATAAATTGTTATAGGTAGAGAGTTAAAATTTTAACAGATTGTGTATTTCTGTTACCACTTGAACATAAAAAAATGATAAACAGCGGTCATTGCTGGTCACATTCACGCAAAATAGTTTATATGTATATTGTTATAGCACATATCTTGTTCCTTTTACACAGATATAAAAAATACATAGTGTTATGTCTTGTGTGATGGTATAAAACCCAACCAACACTTGGGTCCAACTAACACTTGTTTTTCAGTTAACATAGTTTTTTATTTACAGAGTACCACTAGTGAAATTATGACTTTATGGTTTGAAACACTTTATCATTTATTTAATCAGCTTCACTATGATTTACCACTACCTCAATGCTTACAGGTAAGCCATTTAGCAATATATTTATCATGAATTACTAAAAAAATCTTTCAGGGATAATTTTCATAGATTCTAGGTTACTTACGAAGAGCTAATACTGTGTTTAAATCAACTGACGATGAGCAAAATAGAATATCATCTACTGGTAACAAAACAAGTAATGTCAATTCTGATGGTCTGCATTTACATTTCCTTAAAGCAAGAAATGCCTGGTTTGACAAAGCACTAGAAGATGCAAAAAATACAGAATGTATGTTCACTTTATATGTTTTAGATATAATTGTGATGTTTTATAATTAAAATATTCTCCTAATTTTTATTCATACATAATACTTTTATTTCTGAATTTGAATGATTAATTGATAAAATATTTTTTTATCAATTTTAGCACCAGAGAAGCTGTTGAGGAAAATAGTAGAGTTGCACAGAGTTCATTTGTTTAATGTCATAACACAACACAAGTCTATCTTTTTATCTGATACTCAGGAGTCAAAAATTAAAGATGATGAATTAAGTGGTACCAGTGCCTTATCATGTTGGCTGAAACAAAAGGTAAGAAACTACATGTAATTTTTTTCATAATAAGATATATTAACATATTTAATTATATAAATAAAATAAATAGATTTCCATAATACTTTTAATACTTACTATAAAATATGTTTTACAGGTGGAAAGTTTATGTCAAATATTGAATCAAGACCTTTGGCGGGAAGATGAATCGAGCTTTGAATCATTATTAAATCAGTGCATGTATCTCTGCCTTTCTTTTGGCAGAGTTGGTGCAGATTTAAGATGTGTACTTACACCTCTGTATCGCAATAATATTTTAATGCAATTCAATAACGGTATAGACAAAGTTGACATTCAATTTGAAAATCAAATGAAATCTTACAAAGTGCCTAGTATAAAGAATGTTCCCAGACCGGCAAATGAAAATATGGCTTCTGGTCCACCTGAAAACTTGCTGGACTATTATCCTTTAGCAGAGTATTGTAATGGTATGCTAACCGTATTAAATTCTCTTCGTTTGACAGCTCCTTTGAATATTGTCAAGAATGTGTACAGAGATTTTAGGAAATCGTTTGATAAAGCTGTGCAAATTTTAGTAGCATATTATCACAGAGAACAACAAGCTTTTACTGAGATAGAGAAGCAAAATTTCATATCTTTATGTGTTTGTTTCACTGAAGATTTAGTACCTTATATTGCAAAATGTCTTGCACAATCGTTTCCATCAATGCAAATAGCAGAATTATTAGGTATTACATTAACAGTTTTACAAGAAAGTAAAATATTACATTTAGATCAAATTGAAATTTGTACGCCATTAAATAGTATTACAGGACTTGTGATGAATTAAAAAAAATATATAAGGGTTTTCTAGTAATTTCATGTTAATGTTTGAATATTTATTTAGGTAAGTTCTAAAGCATGATGGAAACAAAATGCATTTGTTGATAAGTTGTCTTAATACTAAAGTTTATATAAAATAAAAAGATAATTGAAGCATAGTATAAAAATTTTATTTCTATAAAAATTATTTTTGTTCTTAACTATATCATAATAACATCTAAGGCACTTCAGCCTTCTTAATATCTACAGATAACATAAAACAATCAGGAATGATTTGAATAATCTTAAGATATTCAAAACAATTATTGATTAAGAGAATCTTATTTTCTTCACTCTAGATTTTCCTTCTTCATTTCTAGAAACTTCATAATAGTGTGTAACTTTATCAATATTCCCTAGAGATTCGATAAATTCTTTGTCATGTGTAATAATTACAAACATGAAATTCTTTTGAGTCATTCTTTCTTGAACGATTTCACCGAGAGCTGAACACAGACTTTTAATGTTCTCTTGATCTAAATTAGTAGTTGGCTCATCTAGGGCTAAGATACCAAATCTGTAACATTTTGTTGTTTAGTCAATACTTTTTTAGGGTTAATTCTTAATTTATTAAAAAAAATTATATTTCATTAAGAAATATAAATGTATTAAACATACCTGGAACTGAATGTTTCTGCTAAAGCCAGTCTGATTATTAGACAAGCTAAAACCTTCTGACCAGCACTACATCTGCCACGCATATCAATTTCGACTCCATTTTTACATTGTACCACTCTAAAAATAAAACAGAAGAATTTATCTTTATTAATATCTTTTTTTACTGTTTAAAATACAAGTGTCAATATAGTCATACCTATAATCATATTTACGACGTTCCGAATCTGCAGTCACACTACCTTCAGTCTTTATCTCAATGTAGTCTATATCATTACCCCTGTATATTTTTCTCCACATCTCCCTAAAAATGTATGTGATAGTTAACATATTATTTCAATCAAAACATATCTATAAATAATTTAAAGGCCTATTTGAGGACATTTGTTACTGCTGAATACTGGAAACTGGATATTTACCTAATAATAAGATTTATGTTTTCCATTTTTTCTCTATGGAATTCCATCAGACACTTCTCTAAAGCGACAGAATAGTCTCTGATATCTTTATCAATAGCTTTGATAACATGTAGCTCATAATACTTCTCTCTGTATTTATTTTCAATATCTTTGTTCTGCGACTTCTTTAGTTCTAGTTTGTTTTGTTTCAGGTTTTCCTTTAAAATATAATGCTTAAGGTATTAAAAAATTATACTAAAAAGTTTTATTGAAATTCTCAAATTGTTCCACATTTACTATTGTTATTTATATGTATGAGTAATTTTAAATGCTTTAATATCTATATTTATCAACTTTTGTATCAAAACAAGTAAAATAGAAATAATAGTTTTACCTTTAGTTCCCCCAGTTTGCCCTCTGTTTGCGCCTTTTCCCTGAATATCTTGGTTTGTTGTATAATCAAAGGCTCTTTTTCAGAAATCATTTCCACATTTACCCCACTGAGTTTTTCATTAATGTCTACCAATTCTTTCTCACATGTTTCTATTTCTTTCTGTGCTGTACGCAGCTTCAAATTGTCTTCTAAGTTTCTTTTATAAATCTATTAAAGTATAAAAGTACTCTTTTTAATTATTTTAATACTTTGAACAATATTTAGTTATTTAAATATAGTTACTTTTTTTTATATAATAAAATGATATTCACATATACAGTACCTCTTGTTTAGCTAATTCATCTTTCAAGCTGTCAATCTTCTTAGTGAGGGTATCCCGATCGACCATTATTTGCTTTTGTCTAGCTAGTAATCTCTCATTGGCTTCTTTAATTTTGTCCATTTCCCTTTGAAGGTTTCGTTCTTTATGTTGTCTTATTTCTAAATCAATTGCCCTCACCTTGTCATAGGCATTTGTTACTTTCACAATGAAACTGTTCTTTACATCGATTTCAGACCTACATTTATAAATAGAATTTTGTTAGTATGCTATAAAATAAAAACCATTAATATAACCAGTTTTTAGCCACAGTTTCACTTGCGCTAAATTTATTTTACCATGCTAATTTCCTACGCCCCGTTTTATGTCTTTAGGAAATGAATTTTAAAAATCGATTCTTAGATGAAATCTCTTAGATACAAACTATCTAACCTAACCTACCAAATTTAAGCTTCAGAGATCAAGAAGTTCTCGAGTTTACATGGCTAGGCAGTGAAGGAGATTATGAAATACATTGTAAAATGAATTATTAGTAAAAGAAGTAATAAAATTAATATTAATAATTACCTGTTTTTCTTAACAGCCTCACTCTTTATCTTCTCTTTTTCCTTGAGTGCTGCTTCTAAGGGTTCTATTCCATCTTGAAATTCTTTCAATTCTGACGTAAATTTCTCAATATTCGACTCCATTGTCTTTTGTGTCTCTTGCAAGTTACACAATTCTTGAACCTAAGCAATAATAATAATAATTTGTCGATAAAATAAGTACAAAATATATAATATTAATTAAAAAAATAAATAAAAGATTGCATATACCCAATATGACATATGCCAATTACGCATGCTTTGTCATAAAGTAAAGCATTTTGTTTGTTGAAGTTATTATTATAAATGGCTATTTCTAGTTCCTTGGTTCTATAAAATCAATTTAATTCGTAATAAAAAATAATTTAGTAATGAATTAAGATGAAAGCTTCCCTATCTTTTGAGTTTAACCAAATCACACACTATATACAATTTCATTACGATCAGTAAAATCGCAATTCACCGCGGACAAACATTTTTATGTTTATTCGATTTTACGGCCGCACAGTCGACTAACCTTCTTCTGCACGTTGAGCAGATCCTCCTTCAGCTTGTTCTTCTTGTCGCTGGCGGCGTGCAGGCGCTTGTTGTGCGCGGTGAGCTTGGCGCGGGCGGCGCGCACGCTCGCCCGCAGCGCGCTGGCGCGCTGCCGCAGCTCGCTCTGCTTCGCCGTGGCGTCGTCCAGCGAGATGTCCGACACGAAGTCGGCGCATTTTGCCTTTATTGCTTCCAGCTGTGTACAAATTATACATAATTTCATTACTAATTAATTAAAAAACGGAAGGGTATTCAAGAATTAGTAAGGGTGAAGAATAAATTGTGTTACAAAACTATTTGATGTCGGTGTCAAGCCGAAAAATAACCTTCTGTTGTGTATATGTATATATATATCTGTTTAACATAATTATGTACATATTTAGGATGCTTTTCTTTACTTTAAGTAGAGGAAAATATATTCGCATTAAGCATTTATAACCTGGGGGCTAATTTCGGGGACACTACCGCTATCGTTAATTTTAAACGATCGCGATAGAATTTATAGCGATACGTCCAAATTATAGATGCACTTAATTTCCGATCGTCATCGTTTTTCAAGTGTAAGTTTTGTTATTGCGAATCTGTATATATTATTTTAATAAATAGGTTGACATTATTTGGATGCTGATAAGCAATACTGTGTCAAGCCACACGGACTTCATTTTGAGAAAATGGCGTCTAAAGATGTCAAACCTATTCTTAATAAATATGTTTGAAGAATTATATATCTATATTTTCTTTTCTTTTTTGATAAAAGCTATAATGAATTGAAAGCAGATGAATATATTTAATATACTATCTAATAAAGAGTTCTTTAAATATTTGAAATTATTGTATAAATTTCAAAATACGGAACGCATTTGAAATTCGAAACAAATAATTAAGAAACTTTTTTCTGTACTTATTTAATTTATATGAAAATTGAATACTTGAAAAGTTTTTTAATAATGTTAAATAGGTAATGCAGTATCAAAATACATCAATATCTCCGAAGTTGACTTTTTGTGGGTTGACACATTATTGCTTATCAGGATCCATTTATCTTGTTGTTGTAATGTATATTTTAAGTAATTTAAAATATTCTTGATATATTGAAATAAAAAATAATTTAAAAACATTTTTGTTGTGTATCGCTAATCACATTTAAGTTACAAAAATTAATATTTTTCGTCTTTCGTCCTATAAAGAATTAGTGTTTACTGTTTAGTTTCTTATGACTGAAACATTTTCAGAACGATATCAATAAACCAAAAAGTAACAATGAGGATGACGTAGAAAACTCCGCTGTTCGCTAACTGATGCTTTTGATAGAAATATTTAAACCCTTATCTAAAAGTTCTACAAAAAGATAGTTGGCATATTATTCACTTCACTACTAACACAAGAAATAATAAAATCACCTTATTATTTTAACGATGTCAAATTATTATTATGTTTATTAAGATATTCTAATGTTTTGCGTTTTGGATGTTATATAATAATATTTTGTTTTCTGCAGCTTGTCGTGTAATTTCTGCAAATCATATAGTTTCTCGGCTGGAATAAAGGAATATACAGTTACTGTTTCGTTATTTAAGTATATCTATTTACATATAAAAATCAAATTCCTAAGATTACTTTTCTAACTATCATGAACAAGTAATAAAATTAGTAAAACCCTTTTTTTGTTGTATTTTTTTACATTTCTATAAATAAATTTAATTTAAAAAGTGTTGCTTGGTATTTGTCAAATCACAATAGTAATATTGTAAGTAATAATGAAGAATATTAAAATTATTTACAAAAAAATGTGTGTTGTATTTAGTACACTGCATGATTTTTTGTGAAAATTAACATTATAGCAAACCTACTCTTTACATTCATTTGAAAATTAAAAAGTAACTGCCATTGAATGACATTGATGACAATGACATGACAAATGGTGGATGACAAAATGGTCTATAAGATAGCTACCGCTATCGCTAATACACTACGTCACCGATGCATTACGTCGCCCAATGCATTAGCGATAGTGATACATTTCAAACCAAATGAAAATATTATTTTTTTTAATTTTTTAAACATTATTTTATTTTTGTTGAAGAGATATGTTGCAAAACATGGTAAATATAATTAAATAAAACCTATTTATCCATCGCGGATACGCGATTTTCAATAGCAAAATTTGCCCTTCAAAAACGATAACGATCGGAAATTAAGTGCCTCTTTAATTTGGACGTATCGCTATAAATTCTATCGCGATCGTTTAAAATTAACGATAGCGGTAGTGTCCCCGAAATTAGCCCGCTGTTTATTAAGCATTTACGAGTGTGTATATACACTTTTTTATATTTACTTTCTACTTTCATATATAAATATGACACAGGAAAAATCGTTAAAAAGGAAGAGGAGAAATTGAGCAATACTATTTACATTAATTCTCAAAAATATCATCTTTCTCAAAAAAAAAAAAAAAAAAAACAGAAATATCGTTAAAAACCCAGTAAAAGCGAAGTCCTTTTACTATACACGTGAATTCTTTACGTTTCTTTTCTGGCTAGGAAAATTAATTTTTTACAACACTAATGACGCAGTTTTAGTTTTTATCAAAATTGGCCCTGAGATTCTTTAAGAATTTTACGCTGTTCTTTATATTTTCGAGTCAGCCCATATGAGCAGTCAGTTAATTCAGCAATCGCTTAATTCAAATAGTCTTCTATAAGGTCTTTCAGTTCCAAACGAAGCTATCACGTCTATGTAAGCAGTAAGCCGCGACCGCAGGGCTCGCGGCGACTCACGTCTGCGGCGGCGGCGGCGAGCTCCGCGCCGCAGCGGTCGAGCAGCGGCATGTCGCCCAGCAGCGCGCGCGCCGCCGCGCCGCGCCGCTCCGGCTCCGCGGCGCTCAGCGACAGCTCCTCCGCCTCCTCCGACAGGGCAGAGATTTGCTGCGGGCACGACGGCTCGTTTTATTTTTAATCCATGGAACTTGTTTATTATCAATCTTAATTTTTAAGTATTTAAAAAAAGTTATTTTGTTACAATTATCTACTATTTTAATTCTATTCTACTTTATTTTTATCTATCTATAATCTCAACCGATGATCGAGGGTTCAAACCCCGCCTGGCACCGCCGAATTTTCAAGTACTAAATTTTATTTAAATTCATCTCGAGCTCGGCGGCGGGAGAAATCCTGACACATGTATATCCGCAGTGAGGCAGCGTGGTGAATTAAATTCTAAACCTTTTCCTTAATAGGAAAGGAGGCCAAAGGCTAGAGGAGGCCTTTGCCTAGTAGTAGGATGTTTACAGGCTGTTACTTTTCCTTTACTTTTTGTATGTTTATAGCTTGAGGGAGGTGGACTTGACATTAATAAATAAAATTAACAATTCTTTTAACTACTTTACCGTGACAACAAAAATGAAAGTTTCTTATAACATCTACTCCTTGCATATCTCTGCAAATTTAAGTGTTATTATTTCCTGACAAAATGTACCTTGTCTACATCGGCAAGCTGTTTTTCAAGTTGAGGTATTTCGTCCTCTTTCAGACTAGTTATTTTATCATTCAACGACCTCATACTAAGTAAGTCATCTTTTTTAGCAGAAGCTTTCTGTAACTCCTCTGTGACTTTCTCTAGTTGAGCGGGTACATTCAGAACTTGAGTTGTCAGCTGAGATATTAAGTCTGTAACCTAAAAATTGTTTATGATGATTAAAATGGTAAAATTAAGGATTCTCATAATTATAATTAAATTTGAATTATACTAAATAATATAAAACAAATTATCATACCTCTGTTTCTGTATCGAATCCACGATTACACAAGGGACAGCATTTGTTATCTTTAATCTGACCTTTATATTTGGTTATGATGAACATTGAGGACTGAAGTACATTTTGTTCTTCCTGAAATGTAATGTTATCATAAGAAAAAACAAATTCAGAATAGTTAAGTCATGGTGGAGATTGGCATTTTTTCCGAATATTTCTTCATTCCATGGTGGTTCTGTGTAATACTCTATAAATTTGTTACTTTCACAACTGAAAACAATTTAATGACACATGTTAAAATCCGTCACACGATGTAGACTGTAGATGTGCCAAAGAACTTAAAATATAGACATACATACAGGTTTTATTAAATATGTTGATGCTGTTGAAATATTGACTTCGGTAAAAAATATACAATTAATACAAATACTGTACTAAAAATCTGTTCATTAAAGTTTCAGCAATGCCTAAAATAAAGAAAGTAATAGAAAAAATTGGCTCTTATTATTGTCATGCTAATATTTATTTGCCATAATCTACTCATTTTATTTCTGCTGTAAGAAGTAACAAATACGATTTTTTTTAATTATCAGTTTCGATTCCCGAGTCGTGTTGAGTTTTTCTTAACTTGGTGAAATTTAACAAATTTATCTACTGTCACAGTTTTCGGTTTTTCTCAATTGACCCATTCTGCTATACCAAGTTTCACGTAAATGTGTTGATCTAAATACGAGGTGAGCCTGAACTCGCGCATGGTACAGTTGAGTAAACAACGGTCTAAGGTAAAAAAGAATTTAAAAAATATAATGAAATTGTTATAAGCTTATTAAACATTTTCAGATGTTTAAAGACATTTATAATTTATTATATAATCACTTGAATTAGTAAGTAAACACATACCAGAACGAAAACCACGAATTTTCGAATAACATTCGTGCAGTATTAATATTAACAACTATTTGAAAAATACATCGAATATAAATTGCTCTAAAAACTGCTATTATTTTATGATTTAAACACATTAACTACACTTATATATTCATATAAGAAGTATTTATAAATTAAAATTAAAGAAGTGTGTAAACGATTGCGCTTACTTCGAGGTTTACCTATCTTATCTTCCCGACACCAGGTCGTTAGTGCACAGAAGTGTACCTGCAGCTTGTCGACGGCGGCGGCGTGCCTGTCGAGCGCGGCGGCGAAGGGCGCGGCGCCGCACGCCGCGTACAAGCGGTCCTCGCCGCGCGCCAGCTCCGCGCGCCGCGCGCTCAGCTGCTCGCGCGCGTGCTTGCGCTCCGCCTCCAGCCGCGTCACCTGCTCGCACACACGAGACGTGGACGCCGGTGAGCAATGTGGCAAGCGTCACAGACTTCATTTTGAGGAAATGGCGTCAGAATCGGTTTGGAGAAGTATTTATCTATCTTTCCTTTTTTATTTTGAGAAAAAGTATCATTAAATAAAAGCTGATTGCAATATTAAAAAGTTTTATCTAAAAATAAGTTATTTAAGTTTATTTTTACAGATTTTTATATATTGCGAAATATGTAACACACTTCAATATTAAATTAAGAAACTTTTTTCCATACTTATTTAGTTTAGATGACTTAATTTCTTTTAAATAATGTTAAATACCTAGCTTTATCAGAATACATCAATATCCCATTATTTCTTATCAGCATCTACATCCATAAGTTAATTCAAGGCAGTAATAACATAAAAAAAAACAATTTTTAAATTTTTTGCCTGTCTGTTTATCTGTTTGTTCCGGCTAATCTCTGAAACAGCTAAACTGATTTTAATGGACTTTCACTCGCAGATAACTAATGTTGATTGTTGTGAGTCCTTAATATATTTAAGTTTTTTTATGACCACAATGTTTATATCATTGTTAAACTAGTTACAAGTTATTTTCTATTTCCTTGCACTTTCAAAATGGACACATATTAATATTATTAAAACATAGTTGGTTTTTATTGTGATTTTTCTATGTGTATATATAAATAAACAGACTGAAACAGAAATTATGAATGAGGTGTGACAACACATTACCTCTTTTTGCTTCTGTGCTATTTTCTTCTTCATGGCTTCCAATTCATTCCTTATTTCACAATCTATTTTGTTTATTGCAATGGCAAAGTTCTTCTCGGGCATACTGCCCAGCAACTCTGTTATTGCAGTCTTGTGTTTATTTTTTAAAACTGTCAATTGTTTCTCTTTTTGTTTGAATGATTCTTCTATCATATCCTTTTCCTTTAACTTCGAACTTTGTTTTTGTAATTTCGTAACCTGTTAAAATAGATAATAAGCTCAAAGTATGCAATACCATTACTATATGATTTTTAATCAATAAATATTTACATAAAACATATAAATGCCATGTAAAAGCTTTTAACCACTGTTATATTTAAAACAATACCTTTTCGCTAAGCTCTTCCAATTCATTCTCATGTTCTTCCATTAATTTTTCTTCTGCATTAATTTCTTTCTGACATTCTTCAGAATTTAATTCATTGATGGTTTTCTCATAATCTCTGAAATCATAATTATAAGATTTAGTTATATTCTCATGAGTCTAACATTATAGCCAAATTAAAAATGTGTCATATTTTTACAAAATAACAGCAGTACTCCGTGAGTTCGTGAAATTTTAATTGCTTATCTATACTGATATTAAAAATTGTTTTAGTAGAAAATTAATTATCAATGTTTTAGTAAAGTATTGCAACGAAATGTTAGCAATAATCGCTGGTCATTAGATGTTAGTTATTGAAAAGTTTCATTGTATATCTTTGATGATCTTCATCAAATCCTAATCGATATTTCAAATTTTTTAAATTCTTCAAATTCTGGTTCGAATTGAAAAATTATTTTTGTGTCATAAAAGCGAGTGAAACCGCAAGGAATAAATTAAATAGCCCAAATCCCATTCCATTAGAGTCTGTAGCTTTTGGAAAAGTCGCAGCCATTAATACTTCCTTGATGTTAATTAAAGTATCTGTGTCTGTTCATTTGTTTGTTACTTTTTCACACCTAAACTTCTGAACTAATGAGTGGGGAACAATTAGTAATTTACTGAAAAAACCTAATATGCTCATTTATAATCTTTTACTTACTCCTCGGCCGTTTTCACTTTTTCTTGCAAAACCTCCAATTTCAGTTTAGACTTGTTAGCTTCATTAATTTGCTTCTGTATCTTAGTAATCTCTTTTTTCGTCGTTTGTATCTCGGACTCTTTATTGGATATTTTTTGTTTGTGACGTGACTGTAATAAGTCAAAAAATTAATTTAACTAATAAAAATTGACCATAATTACCTTGGTGTGATTTGTATCAAAAGAAAAATAGGATTATTTAGTGATTAATGCAAATACCTAAATAAAATATAACTATCACATTAAAACATATAGTTTTCAGATTCCACACAATTTCATAGGTGTATAGCTACATTCTATCTTTCATAGTTTTACTAAGAAAATTGTAGGGACCATAACCAGTCTATTATGTATAGATGGTTGTCGAGTGATGTGAATAATCACATTGAATATATTAGAATGTATAAATTTCTCAACTTATGTCAAGAACTATGTGTTGGGAATTGTAACTGCTTTATCAGAAGCGATATTTAAATGTAAAACAGAAATGAACTAAAGTTTTTTACTTCTTTTTCATAAAGCCTATACATATATCTATAGGAGCCTACAATATTTCAGTTTAGTTTTCATGTATAACACTGTGAAATATATCAATTTAAATCACAATGAATTGTTTGTATTCATCACATATACCAACATGTTTGGGCAAAGTGGAAAATATTCAACTAACCAGTATGTCACGACATTCATCAACATGTTTCTGAAGTTCTCTCTCCTCCAAATCAAATGCTGCTTTTTGTTCGTTGAGCTTGCTTTGCAACTCTTCAATTTTCTTATTAATAGAAGTTATTCCATTCACTGCTTCCTCATTTGTTTCTATTTTGTCTAATTGTAACTCTGAAAAATATATTTTTATTTCTTTATATAAATTTAGGCAAGGTAAATAATTCGATACAATTGAATTTTATATATATATATATATATATATAACTCTCATGTGTTATTAAAAAAAAACTTTATTTATTATGTTATTTTAAGATAAATAAATCACAGCACATTACAAGTAGTATTTCGGAAAAAAAAATGAAGTTTTAAACATAAAAATTTCAATTTTCAACTAAATTACCAGCAAGTTTAGCAGTATCAATAATCATGACATTTCTTTTTTCAATTTTTTCTTGATTCTGGCTTTCCAATAGGATCAGTTTGTTGAATTTCACTTCATTTGATGTTTTTTCATTGGCAATCCTTTCTTCTTCTTTGTTGAATGAAAAGTTTTTCTTGTATGACTCATCCAACTCCAATTGCTTTGACTTTGCCGTTGCCCCGTAGTTGGCTACAATAATATACAGAAGAAACAACAATTCCTTATTATATTCATTTCTTCATCAATTTTTTATGTTTTCAAAGATATTAATTGCAATATTACAAATACCTATATTCTCTTGAAGTTCTTGCAGTGATCCCTCGAAAGTGCTCTGAATGGAATTCTTTAAATCTGTCTCCACATTCTTATTTTGTTCTAATCTACAATTGAATTAGAAAATATATATTGCTAATTTCAATAATATTTTAAAGGATTTTTTTATCATAATAACAAAATTTCTTACCTTGTTTTAATTTTATCTCGCTTAGATTCAAAAGCGAGTAAGTTCTTCTGTAAAGTTTCAATAGCATTAATTTTTTCTGTAAGTGGTTTTAATTCTTGAGACAATTCTGCAATTCTGAGCTCAGCTTCAGAAATCCGTGTTTCAGTGTTCACAACATCTAATTTTTTCTTGTCTAATTCTTGTTTCTTTTCTGTTAAGTGAGCTACACTTTGTTCTGAAATTAAAAAATTGTTAATTTTTTTTATTAATTACATAATGATAAAACATTATTCACATGAAATTCTATTTTTCATAACATTGGTAAAATAATCATTATAAAAATTTAGTTATTTATTTATTTAATATAGTTATAGCTTCATTTATTATAGTTATAGCTTTATTTATTAATATAGTTATAGCTTCTTTCTTATAATGTTCCATGCATTATTTTATTAATTGTAGTTGAAAAGAATGTTTCAACTAAAAAAAGTACAAAAATAAAAATTGTAGATAAACATTACGTGTAGCTATTACAATTAATTATGGTGATCATAAAATAACTTGATTTTATAGTAAATAAATTATTTACAGCTATGTTATTGAATATCAGCAAATGAAATACATATTGTTACCTAATAATTTTATATTAGTGGCATATTCTTTTCTAATTTTCCTGAGTCGATCAAAACAATCACTATATTTATCAGCATCAAATATCTCGTCAAATCTTTCTTTCACTTTTTTTCCTTCATCTAAGGGCCAACTGGCATCTTCTTGGTGGCAGAATATCACTGAATTTAAAATAGCTTTAGGCACACCTGTAACAAATGCATAGAAATTTTATATTTAAAAAATATTTATTAGAAAATGATGATAGGAATACTTGTTTTTATATGGATAATAATAACACATAGTAAATACAAAAAATAACAATACCACTAGAACTTCAAATTTCTAATTACACTCTTATATATGTTTAATTTAACATATATGAATTTAAAATTTTCTTCTATAATACGTACAAAATTAATTGTACTAACCTAATTCTTCATGCATGACAGAATCCAAACTAGCACATCTCGATGATATATCCTTTGTTTTACCATTGTCATCCACTACGGAGAGAAATGAGTCTAAAGTCTGGAATTTTGGTTTCTTGTTATGATAAGCAGTGACTCTCATAGACCTTGATACCTCCAATTGCTTATCTTTAGCACTAATAATCTGTAACAATTAATGGTGAGGTAATTGACTGTCTAAAATTGACATAATTAGATATGGGATAGAAATATTGTCTTCTATATGAAACTGTACTGTACTTCTCTTAAATTGTTTTTTTCTCTCTATTCTTTACAGTTAATAAATTTATGTATGTTTATTTCTATTGTGTATTTTTACAATACTTATTAATTCGTAAAAATCTGGTAATATTTTTAAGTTCCCGATAATTAAATTTTGGCAGTTATATTTATGATGTCTGAAATAAATTATATCCTTTAATACTTTTAGGTATTTGCGTATGATTTTTTTTTATATCGAATATAAAAAAATATATCTTGCATTGCTTGTTACTTTTAAAAATAAATCTTACTTTTAGCTTGACTTGACCCATAACTTCCGTGGATCTATTTACTTTAGCGTCGTGAACAAAACATTCATTTCGGCTACCCGGCGGCATTTGCCCTGTTATGGCATATCGCAAACATTCGATAATTGTTGTTTTGCCACAACCATTCTGACCCAATATTAAAGTTAATGGTTTTTCAAAAGAGATACGTTGTTCATCACATTCTTCAGGACCAAAACTACGAATTCCTCGTACTGCTAGAGATTTAATTCCCGCCATTTCTAATTATAATTTACACTATTGCCGTGTGCAGTTATTTACAATGAACACATGTATTTCATAAATTTATTAAACATAACATAGTGTCAGTTTAGAGAAGTTACGGTGTTTAACAAGTAACAATAATCAAAGAGGATTATAATTAATTGCTATTAAACAGATAAATATCCACAAAAATAGCGAATAGCTAAATGCCAAACTTAAAAAAAAATCGGGATAGTAACTAGGGATGTCTGTACAGGTATCGATATATCACACACATTGATATCTGGATATGATGTATTAAAAAAGCTAGATAGTAGTACAGAGCTCGAAATTGTACACAAAATTATAACAATTTTTTACTCTTCTTGTTAGTTTAGGCACTTCTTTGTTTAGTTATATACTACCATATTTCACATTTTTTATTTTATGTGTAGCGCTGGCTTTATTCCGTCTATGGTATCTATGGCTGTGAGTCAATTGTAGACTTCTAAGCTTTTGGGAGCTATGTTATTGTGTCAGAATTATTATAAGAAACTGTACCTTTGTGTAATTTTGCCATTGTATTTATTGGATTTTTTATTTATTCTTTTGGTTTTAAATACAAATTAAAAGACTCATTAGTTCTAACTAAATTAATGTAAGTACAAATGCATATTAACTCATCGTCTTAGACTTTTAATTTAAAATCATTTGTAAATATTTTTTCGAAGTAATAATGAATTATGACTAATTATTAAGATACAACCGCCTTATAACAAACACGGTTTATATTATTGGTTTGTATTAAAAGTTCTCTGGTATTAAATTGTGTCATGTTGTCCTCCACGATAAAAATCACGAACGACATTACCCTTTTGTAGAACAACTTTTATGAAATGAATGACACAATGCACAAAGCTAAAACTGTTGAATAATAAGGATTTTCTGAAAAAGTTTCTTAATTATAACTTCTTTCTTTTAGCAATTCAATAGAAAATAAATCCAGATTTTGTTATATATAGTTGTGTACATTTGTCACCTCTTAAATATATAATTAACCTTATTGAAGGTATGAATTGTATATTTAAATATTAATAATATATTTTGTTCTTAGGTGAAGACATATTAAAATGGCATCAACCACCATGATAGAGACAGTTACCATCACTCGACCACTTAAGGTAAGAAACAATTTATTAAGAATTATATTCTGGCTTATTAAAATATTAGATTAATAAATATTTTTAATTATAAATTTTTATTTTATAATACTTATTTAAAACTATTCATTTTCATTCTTTGAGACAAAGTTTTTTGGGTATATTTTTACTATAATTTAAACATAAATAACAAGAAATATGGTAAGTTAAAATAAGGTAAGTTTAAGTTTTGTTCAATAATTTCTTTTTGTCTATTTTTAAATACCACTTTAGCACTTTTCTTCAAAAGGTAGAGAAATAAAGCCAGTGTTTAAACATCTGTAGAATGTTTTGTTATATCTCTTTTACAATGATTATAGGAATTTTGGCTAATAAACTTATTTGAAACCAAGTAGTAAAATTAAAAAAAACTATAACCTGACTATGGAATTAATTTCAATAATGGTGCATTGGTATCATTTAAATCATGCTTGTCATAATACAATAGGAATGAATTTTTCAGTTGCAATGACATTAAACAAATTTTGTTCTGTAGCTTATACATACATAGGCTGATAGAATCATAGCCTGTCCATTTAGCTTTGCCATAGTCATAGTCAGATATGGTCATATTTAGGATAAAAAAAAACTGAAGAATTTGAATGCTCTAACCTTGGGAAATTGACTTTATCTGAAAAACAAATTTTGCCTTAGATAACCAGTTTCTTAGAAACACTATTGGCAGTTAAAAATACTAAATCAAGTGTAGCAAAGTAGCAACCTTAAATATTAACCAATTGGGTAAGTTCCCAAATTTATCACGTGCCCAACTCCAAAGAGGATCTATTGTCTAATATTGAAGAGAATGCAATTTTTTTTTGTTTTTTGCATACATTTTATAATAGTTTCCCACTATTGTGCAATATATACTGATTCTTTTTCAAAAAGGATTTATATGGTATCAATGTTGTAAAAATTGGATGACAGAGTAGAATGCCACAGTCCTCAGACGTGAAGCTGAGGCCATAGGGATAGGAGAAATCTAAGAATTAGATAAAGGGAGGGCACCATCGGATGAGTTTGTTTATTTGCCTATAAAAATATAGTACAGCAGTAGTGAAAAATTTTAAATGTAATACAAATATTTAACTTTCGACACTTTAAATTGATTCTACTAAAGACTTAGGACTTTGTTTTACTATTTAGAAAACATAGAAAAGATACCAAAAGAGTGTTTCATTCTACAGAGCCTTTGGGAGAATTATTTATTCTGATGTTATCTTTACAAAATCGGATATATATTTACACAAAGGCAATTTCGAAAAAATGAGCGGTATAAGTGTTAATCAGTGTATTGTTAAGAGGTGACTTTCTGAACCTTATACACTCAGCAGAAAATCAGCTTGGTTTTTTAAATTGCCTTGCGGACAACATACAACATAGATGCGTGGAGTAGTTTTATTATCGGATCGAATCTCCCCATTGCATGAAGCGATATGTTGATGTATGTTTTAAAGAGGTTATACGTTATGGCGAAGCTTTTTTCCTGAAGACAGAGTACGGAGTACGGAGTTTTCGATGAAAGCGGCCCTTTGTAAGCACGCTGAGCGATGCTAAGTATTTGCTTGTCTGGCGAGATTGGGATTCACAGTTTAGATTGTAATTCCACTAAGCGTCTTTAACACGCCAAAATTTTTGTTATACTAAGTATTATTTAACATTTATATAAATTTTTATATTAAACTTCTATGTCAATTGGTTTATCTTTTTTTTACAGAATTTATATACACATATAAAAGTTAACATGTTAATAATTTTTTTACATATTTAACAATAATTCGTAATGACTTAAGGCCAGAAATCCCTTTAGAAGCGTAAAAAATACGTATAAAGAGGGGGAAAAATAGTGTAATAATCATCACCATTTCCAGTTTTTGACATAATTTTATTTTATTCATTCATTAAGTACCTTAGAAAGACTTTTTTTGGGGTGACTAACAAAATGGCGACCTTAAGGTCTTCGGAAGCCTCTTTTCAGAGACTATTAATTTTCGTGACTTACTGATTAATCAGCGATTCCAAGCGCGTACAGCAGCCTTCTTTCGTCTCAGATAGACAGCCTGTTTTGCGTACAATTCGCGCCCCATTATAGGTTTCGGCGACAACTCTGCAGTACTCTGCAGTAGCGTTTAGAGATAAAAAGATAAATAATAAATTGACTTAGTGCAAAAAAATTAGTATGAAATAAAGTAAGGAAAGGGACGAACATTTGAGCTTTAGTAACATTAATCTTTAATCCAATAAAAGTGAATGTTAGAAGGTGTACATTTTATCTGTGAATACTCACAAGTGCAAAAAACCTAGTATTGGATTAGCCTATATGCTTTTGCACAGTTAGTGGTCACTTGAATCGTGATGCAAACGCACGGAAACTTAGCGGCTAGTTCTCTATGGCAACCAACCGAACTCGCTAGACGAATGCTGGGAGAGAGACCCTCTCCTGTTCCACCGACAAGAGAGTTATGGCCTCCACCAGAACCAATTTTAAGTATAAGTACATTGCAACTGGCCTACCAGCATAATGAAGATTTATCTACGACTCTTGCTTCTCAACCATACGTTTCTACAACAGTGCCCATTGAATGTGATGTGAGACCGCGTCTTTGCACTGTCGGTACGAACACGGACCCGCCTCCAACAGTTATAAGCCGAATAAGAAGTTTTCTCCGGAGGGATAACGACTTGATTATATCGCCAGCATCAATGCAACTCTCCGTGATGAAAACGGAAACGCAAATGGAACAAAATAGTGAAAGTCCAACGTATCGTACTGTCAATGGCATTAAGAAGGCTATATCAGGGGCTAAATATCGCATAGCTCCAAACACTGAGAATATTGATAGTCCCAAAATTGTTTATGATACTTCGAAGCCTGGCGATCGAATGGTTACAACATTTGGTGCTAATAACTCCCGAAAATGGTTCAGGCTTCCATCGAGATCGGAGTGTTCTCAACATTTTCGTACCCTTAAACAATTTTGTTGCCAACGGTCTCGCCATTCATCACATCGTCAGCCTCATCATCCGCCTTTACAAATAACTCAGGTGTGAAATTCAAGAAGATCACTTCAAGAGACTTATTTTCAATAATATATTTATAATATATTCTTATAGTTTCTTATTATGCACCAAATGCTATCTCCGTATTATAGTAAAAAGCTAAGCACTGTTTACGGTTTCTGTAGAGTGATCGAAGTTTAAGTAGCGTTTTGGCTAATAAACGTGTCTCCGTAATATGCGTTTTGTTGGCGCTCGGAGGGTGGCAGATGTGAGGTACAGGGCGTCGGGCGGGCAGTCTCGCGTCAGGCGCCGCGCCGCCCGGTTCCACCGCCCAATAAATGCCGAGTATTCTATAGGATCGCATCCCTGCCTCTATTTATTGTTCAAACACTAACTTGTGTCATTGTTCCAGTTTTCAATTTCGATTTCTGAACAATTTAAGTGGTAGAAAAATTTGACAAAATCTTATTATTTCAAAATCAAAGGTGAATTTTTGTAGGATCACGAAGTCGGCGCGTCTCAATGCGCAAAACTCGCAAGTTTAACGAAAAATTCGGTCAAATAATATTATATTTCATTTCTTTTAAAGATTGAGTTTGTTAAATATAATTTATAGGATTTCGAAGCATGTTATTAAGTAATGACCTAATAAATAGTGCATATAACTAAGTATTTAATATACTGTTTGTTACCAAGGACGTCATAGTTTGGCCTAATTTCTTGTACTAATTCTCATGACACAGATTTTTAATCTAGCTATATTATGCATATAATATTTGTATATGAATATTAATTTTATGTAGATTTTTAAGTTTAGAAAATAAAAGATAAATATATTTCACAATTATTGACTTAATATATTTATTATAATAAACTTTACCTCGTTCTCATTTAGGTAATATCTGTCGTCAATCTAATTCGTGTTTCACTTTTAGCCTTAAGGGGATCGTTTCCCGTGATGCTTATTTTTAATCGAAAGTAGTTCGTGACGCATCATTCACGCGGCTTATATTATTATGTTATTGCTTCACGTTGAAGTATTTATCAATATTTTTCAAACGTTTATTGTTGTATTATGATTGTATTTGTATTACAAAACGCAAAACATTTAAGAAAGTAAAATAATCAGTTGGTCGTGGCATACGAGATGAAGTTTATTGTTTCTTGATGTTAGGTTTATTTACCCTTTCTATTATTGGATTTACCGTTGGCGCGCTGCAAGTTGTCCGATAATAGGATTAATAAAAGTGTAAGAACCGACCACCTTGTTAATTTTAAAACATCATAGAAAACAACACTTTAAATTACCATTTTACTTTAAACACTTTAGATTACAAGTAGGTACTTGAATAAAAATAATAAAAATACAGGCAATTGTAAGTCTACAGTTAAATCAAAGATTATATTATTTGTATATTAATTTAAGTTCGGAAGTTATTGACAAAAATAATTCAATTTCCAAACAGTAAAGTCTAGCATAAACAAACCTATACTATACAGATTTAATCAATTTTTACATTAAAAAATATTTTAAATTGTTATAGATTTTTGGTTAACGATATTTGTTGTTGTTATTTTTTAATTGCTTATTTAATAGAGTTTAGACATTATTTTAGTTCTTGTAGAGTAGTAATAGAGTCTTACACTATATTTCCCAATCATTTTTGGCAGTATAAATGATTGAGAAAAAATTTAACTGTTTTTTTTATTTTTAATTTAAAACTCCAAACACACCTTCCATTCAAAACTTTAAGATAAACGTTTAAAAATAAAATAAAACACGGAATTCTCTTCAGTGCCTACTAGGTATACAATGTTAGCTAGACATAGATAATTTCATTGATGCCCCGTGCGATGCAGCTTTCATTCAATACTCTTTTCATAATCAGCGTAACCCTTTGTATCTTTTGCGTTTAATTCACACTCTGATCCAATTTTAGTTATTAGAAGTTACTGTGATAAATTAAAGAATATTGTAATCATTTCAATGTAAACTAGTTATCATGCGGTGTTAATATTATAGATTAGTTATTATTATTATATTAATACCAAAGAGACGCGCGCTTCAAATTAATTTAAAAACAATATAGAAAAAGCTCTGATTAGTCAGTCGTCGCTACCCTTTATTTTTGTTTCAGTGAAAATATAACGTTCTGCTTTTAAATCACGATAATACCTATGAAAATTAGAAAATTATAAACCCATCGACTGGGTAATAATTTAAAGTTTTAATAAGCGTGTAGTTCTGTATAATTTGAAACGCGACAAGCAATGTGTTAAGTGTGCACACTTTGGCGTGGTTATCGCGGTTCGTCAGAGCGTGTGCGCATGCAGGGGCGCGCGGGAGCCGGCCCGGGCGGGCTTCGCTCGCA
The DNA here is from genome assembly GCA_037950945.1 of Hypolimnas misippus. Taxonomy (NCBI): domain Eukaryota; kingdom Metazoa; phylum Arthropoda; class Insecta; order Lepidoptera; family Nymphalidae; genus Hypolimnas; species Hypolimnas misippus. The sequence goes on along the minus strand of JBBEEQ010000006.1, from coordinate 8,351,315 downwards.
CCCGCGCGCCCTGCCGCCCGTCCTGCCGCCGCCGCCGCAGTTCGCTTCTGAACAAGACGAGATGCCAGCCAACCAAATCGCCCAGGTTACAATAAAGCAAGAATTAATTAACGTTATGATTGAAAGTTATAGGCACTATCAGTAGATACTTTTTCTCTTATTTTTAAATAGATGACTCGAGAAATAAAATACTTACTTATACGATTTAAAGATGACTGTGGATTGAAAACCACTTACCATCAACCTAATTAGGTACTATTCGTTTTATAAACCAAAATTGTAAATATTTCTATTGCTAATTGTCAAACCTACTAGGCGAAATGTCTTTCTGAACTAATACAAATTAGGATAGCATTAGATTGTATACAAATGAACTATTATTATTTCATATATCTTAATTTTTTTGGGGAACCTTAGACCAACCTCACAAAGCTGAAATATTTCTCAGAATTTTATAATGTGGATTTCGAATTTTTTAAAAAACTCGAAAAATAATATTCTAAACAAGTTTGAATGTGAGAAAAGAATAGTTTATTAGGGACTAATACAGAGGTAGATCCCGGCTGTAGCCCACATACTTCAGGCTCAATCAGGGTACCTCACTCTATCGGCGCAAAGTAGCTAATATAGCTGAGTTTCATATGGTAAGTGCCGAAAGTCTACCCCACTCTTCCCTTTCTTTTCTTCATTCATCTCTCATTCTGGTTCCTCTGGTGCTGGTCTTGGGCAAATGTTCCATGTACGGCGGTAATTACTTATGATACTTTTTATGATACTATACTTTATCAGCTACGTACATTTATAAAATAAAACGCATATCGCGTATATTAAGCTCTCGTTTTTGATATTTTACGATTTCGATTATAGAAAAGCAGTTTTGAAATTATTTATAAGTAACGCCTGATTTATTTAAAATTTCCATAACTAACTTAAATAAAAGGTATATTTTGTTATAGGTATTTGTTAAATGAAAACGTACCTATTAAGGATAAAACAAATAAAAAATGTCTTAATAAATCACTAAAAACCTAACCCAACCAAAATAATACCTTAAAAGTAGGTAATCAAAATCACACCTGTGCCAATTAATTGCGCGAAATTCTTTCTTGCCAGGAGGACGTCGTACGATCCAATCACATCTTAGCGATGACGGATCGCATGGTGATTCAATCAATTAATTGATACAGCACGGCTCACCTTTAATTATTGTTTATTGCTTTAAAATGTGTACAATTTGTTTTCTTCACGTATTAATATATTTTGTAAAGATTTTAATAGATTTAATAGATAGTAATTGTAATCGCATCTGATGTGAAAATAAAAAAAGTTACAGATCGGGACCACTTTGATCTTTACTTGTCGACTAATTGTCTGTCATACCTGATAGTAACGAATTCGACATTTTGTTTTACAATAACAAATATAATGCCAAAGCGATAGCGATAAACTTACTAACCTAAAGAATAATTTAATTGACAAATCGTAATATCTGGAAAGATATGATTAAATTGTACAAACATCTTTATTAGAAGTTTTATAATTTATAATATATCCTTAACAGTCTTTTGAAGTCCTTAATGATGGTTGGGTCGCCTTCAAACGCGTAAACAATTTCAATACGTATTAAACTCGGAACTCTCGGATAAGTCTTAGCTTGTGATAACGACTGAGTTTTAACAGTGAGGTTAGTGGCCCAATTAATCATCGTTAATTACTATTAATAATAAATCAGCCAAGTGCGTGTCGGGCCACGCACAATGTAGGGTTCCGTAGTTGTCAGAATTGTCAAGATCGGTCAAGCAATCTTCGAGTACCTATTTTCGTAAAAAAGTTTACGACGAAATGGGAATTTCCTTTTTTAAGTCAGTTTATACAATATACGTACTTACAATTTTAAACCTTTTATTATTATAAAATTATTTTTAATTTCTCTTTAAATTTCATGACTAAAATATTTTTAATGTAAAATGTTTGTTTGAATGTGAATTATACTAACGATTTTGAACTTTATATGTTCGTCGATTATTTATTATTCTAACACTTGTAAAATATACTTAGCGCCGATAATTTTCCTTCCTGATTAGCGCCTATGAAATCTATGGAGATTTGGTTGAAAACTTCATAAGCGCGATTCAGAATAACTCGCGACATGTTTTATTGAGACATTGTTTTATACCTTATTTTATATTTCATTTTAATTTAAACTTATTAAATATGTATTTATTTATTCATTTAAATTCATATATTAATTTAAAATTATTAATATTTATATAATGTGATGCTTTAAAAAGTGAAATATTTATTTTTACTTTGATCATCTATAACTCGATAACCATAAGAACCCACATAGCCGTGATAATTTTCCTTTTAAATTCATTATATGTACCACTATCGTGAATTTTTTCATATTTTTAGACGCAGCAGTTTCGTGGGTAGAGGGGGGGGGGGGACACTTGACTCTAAGAAAAATTAACACTTCAAAGCTTAATATTTCGGAAACAGTTCGTCGTTCGGAAAAATGGTTTTCCCACACCTATAACATTTTTAAAAGACCTATCTAACGATACCCCACAACATGGGATAAATGAGAAAAAAAATTTTTGGTCTCTCTTAACACATAGGGAAGACACCCTGAAAAAAAAATATTTTTAAGATTTTATTGTACGACTTTCTCGGCGTAATTCATATGCATACTCATACCGAATTACAGCTTTCTGGTATTAAGGGTTTCGGAGCAAAGCCGCGGACAGACAGACAGACAGACAGACAGACGGACATGGCGAAACTATAAGGGTTCCGTTTTTTACTACGGAACCCTAAAAAGACTATTTCACCTTTAAATTCGAAATACAGTTAATTTAAATAAGGTTTTACAGGCTCTGTTGAATTTTTCGTTTACATATCAATCTTTTTACAATAAAATGTAATTTTAGAAGACATTAACATAATTAATATAAATAACATTTGAAGATAAAAGCTTAGTAGTTATATGTCGCATTTTATCAATCCATATTTTTTAATGCAAGACAAAAAAACACTTTATCCTCTTAGTTTGAATTTAAATAAATGAATATTTATGAGAAATTGATAGAATAAATCACTTGAAAATGTGAAAATCTGTCAATTATAATTGACAGTACCTTTGCTACCTCGTGTATGCTTAGGACTTCAAAGCCAATTCGAGGCGCGTAGCATGCACGTGAACCGCATTTACGTGCATCTACGCAGGTTTGGGTGCGTCTTAAGATTATCTAAAAACTAAATGATAAGTATAATAAATAATAAACATTAATTTAATAATGAGTCATGTTAAATAAGATTAACGATATGAGTAATATCGTAATTAATTAAGATGAGTAAATATTGTTTTAGAGTTTCTGAAAAAATAATTTGGACTTCTATACCTGCCTATTATTTTACATTATCTTAACGTCTATTAAAAAAATAAAGTTGTTATTTTTATTTTTTCATATTATCTGGTCGTAGCGAAATAATAATTATTTATTAACGACCGCTCTAGTGTATGGTACTGAATGTACTTCCTCGGTGCCTCGGAGAGTACGTAAAGCTGTCTGTCCCGGTTTTTAACACAATGATCTGATAATTATCATTATTATTAGTAAGGAAATTATTCGAGTCTAAATGGTTACTAGCTAGCTCTTAGGGGTAGCGGAGGTCAGATTGCAATCGCTAGGTGTGAAAATCGTTTTCTTGTCAATATATGGAATAGAATTACAAGCATACACTGATACAACCGTTAAAAATGCTGGGTAAATGACTTAGGGAAATAATATTAAATAAAAAAATAAGAAACATACTAGATGTTTACAACTCAACTAAAATTCAAAAAATATATTTCCTTTGAAAGATAATAGTCATTTTTCATGTCTTCAATATTACAACGAAATAAAAAACCTAATAATCGACTTTAATGTAAACATTTAAATATGGTTTTACGAGAATGTATATGTATTCCCGCTCCGTTCAATTACGCGGTGAAATGTTTTGTCACAGTACATGACCCTAAAACACGTGTCCGACATGAAGCCCCTAAATCAAAGTCGTTTTGTTATTTAATGAATTAAATCCCTCTTGATACATCCTGTGCATTAAACAAAAGCAGTTTATATTCGATTGATAGATTGTAAAGGTTAAAGAAATATAAATCCCTTATTTTATATTATAATATCGTAATAAATTGTACATTATTAATTTTTAAAAGGACAGCTTTAGATTAATCATAAGAAATTTTGTCAACTGAAGTGTGGAAATGACAGTTCAACTTTTTCGAAGAGGAAAAGTAAATTTTATTCAATTTAAACGCCTAGCGCTGACAATAATTACGACATAGGGTGTCTGTAGTTAATGGTGGAAAGTTGTGGCGTGTAGGGAATGTTTATATCGGACTTGACTTGAGACATTCGACTTCGCAAACAGCTGATGGCAGTCAAGTCCGAGCGCGCAGCCCCGGCTTGGATCGATGCACGTCCCGCGCCCCGCTTCTCCTCGAGACACCCATGCGACGTGCCTCTCACTTTCACGTTTTTCTTACCCTCGCTTTTGTGTAGCCTCATCGTACGATCTGTTATAATTTCTAGTTCCACTTTTGCTTATTGCGGGGCGCGTGCTTGATGGATGACGAGCTAGACAACCCCGACGGAATGGAAAACGTTTTGTCTTTGATGTTCTTTCTTGGAGAACATTTTTGTATTTTGCGACACATAATGCATTGTCTAAGAAACAAAACTTTATGTAACATAGATTTTTTTTTAATATTTTATAAATAATTCTTACTGTATTTAAGCAGTATATAGTTTTATTTACATTATTATAAAGAGCTACATTTTGTTTGTAAGTTGTATATAGGGTAGTTGTCTGAAACTACTGATCCAAATTGAACTTTTTTGCGTTGGATAGTCCATTTATTGAGGAAGGTTATAAGCTATTTTACATCAGCTATGAGTCGTAGTCATAGGGGCGAAGCTGTAACTATAAACGGGAGTGAAAGTACGAGGGGCAGTTAGTAGTTATTATAAAGTGAGCACATATCGATTTAATGATTTATACTTGTTGATAAATCATTTTAATAAACGGAGTAAAATGACATTAATTTGGTAATTCAATATCATTCTTCGTCACTCAAACCATACATTTTATAAATCGTTTTTATATTTATATAATTTGTAACAAAACGTTCGGCCACACGATATTGTTCGGCCACGTCATTCGTTGTAGCCTACGGCCTTAATTACCTTAAGTAATGACAAAGTGCTTAACAAAGTACAAATTGTTTATTTTTGTTCTTAGAACAACTTTAATCTGCTATTATTATAAATTCTTTATACAACTACGTCGTACCACCCATGTATTTTATATGATTCTTCTTTACGATACAAATAATATCTTACAATTTTACTCAGTTACACAAAATAGGAAAACGCAAAAGGAGAGCTTTTATTTCATTTGCCGCTTAAAATATATTTTTTTGTTCCGTATCCAAAGAGTGCCAGTGGACCAATATTAGTAATAGTCTTGGGCCTAACCGGTCACCACAGAGAGCGCTCAATTTAGTTCATAATCCAAGGATGAACTAGTTTGCTCTTTTAGTTCATTAGTTCTTTTTTTGAAATAATTTAATAAGAACAATAAATAAAGAAAAAAATATAGTTATGATTATTGCAAGTTTTGTTTATTTTTAAGTAAAAAATACAAAGTATTACATGAAAATTTTAGGCGCGTACAAAAAAAGTAAATAACTCGGTTGGTCACATAGCGCCACTGTCTAGTAAAGTGGACGCTAAAAGAAATATAAAAAGAACTAAGAGCGGGATTTTCAATGAACTAGTTCGCATAGTTCACCTAAAAGAGCGCTCTTCCCACCTAGGTCGTTCACGAACTACCCAAGCCTAATTAGTAACACTATGCCGATCGTTCGTTTATACATGTATGACCTTGAAAAGTAAAAAATAGAGTTCGCCATTTCTGAATTGTAAAAAGCATCTGATTGTTTATTTCTCAGAAAAATATATTATTGATACATAAACGCAAATAGGTTACCCTAACGATTTACAATTCCCGGCCAAGCGTGAATCGGTTATTAGTGATATATAGAACCGTCGTCGCGAGTCTGATTAACGTTTATGTTATCGGTAATATTTAGAATAAAAAGAAATGTACATTGCAAAGTGTTTTTAATAAAATTTAAACAACTGTCTTTGTATTACTCGTCGAAAAAGCAATATGACGTAAACACAACGCACGTAACAATGTCTAAATGTTTATATTTCAGGTTATAGCGCTAATATGCGGCCTTCTCGTGGTGATACTCATGGTGTTAGGGCTGGCGTCGGCCGATTGGCTGATGGCAGCCGGCTGGAGACAGGGTCTGTTCATGCACTGCATAGACCCGGAGGCTCCCACGCCGCTCCCCTTCGACATCACGGCGCAACCCGGCTGCTACGCTGCGAGGCCCGCGCCATATATCAAGTGAGTATCTATGTAAAAAGATAATAAAATGTCGTCGAAATGTACGTTTGAAAAGAAACGTTACAATGCGAAATTTTTCTGTTAGTAAAATTGTGCTAAATAATTTAAAGAGCAAAAAATTTGGTACGTCATGCGACTTTCACCACCTTGCCGTTAAATGACTCATCAATTAATGAGGTAAATATATTCGTTAAGGTAAATAATATTTTATAATGCAATTTTATCCTCCGTAAAAAGATACAAGTTTGCGTTTATAAGTAGGTACGAACGCGTTGCATTGTCTTGTACTTGTGCTGGGTTAACGTGATCTCACATGAGTTTCGATTTAATATCACAGAGTCGCTCATTGTAAACTCCTTAACAAAAAACTGCGGCTTAAGTATTGTATGCTTATATTAGGCTTTATCTAATGTTGTAGTAGTTTTGTTAATAATAAATATACTTTCTTAAACTTAAAAATTATTTATATTTTAACTACGATTAACAGCATCAAATTATTATAGGTGTAAAAGGAATTAGCTATCCCTCGCGAAACTGTGTTTATTGTTAATGTTTTGCTCCTATGAGTTGGAGCGTGATATTTTATAGCCTGTATATGCCAATGCTTTTTAGAAGAAAATACAGTGTCAACTGGGCACGCGTTGTACATTTTACCATTTTTACCAGAATCGATGGTTAAATTTAAAAACACTAAATTATTTTTTTTAATTATTTTTCATAAATGTTGCTTCTTTATACCTTTATCTATACAAGCGTACAAGATCCAATGTTTAAATTATTAATTTTATTTAAAAAAAATTGATCATTTTTTTTAAATATCGATTTCGCTAACGCCAATAAAATGTCCAACCACATGAAACTCTAATGAACAAAATAGATTGACATTTATTCCTTACAACCTACTGTTTTGTATTCTGCAACAAAATAATTCTTTTTGAGAAACTATCAGGTTCGATTCCCGAGTCGTGTCGAATTTTACGCAAATGTTTTAATTTAGTTTTTCTTAATTTCAACATCGATGGCATAGTTCATTTCTATAAAATTGTCTACTATCATAGTTTCAATTTTTTTTACTATTCGAATGAATATATTGATACAGATTGCCGGTAATTTATAAGTTAGTAAACGTGTCATAAACACTACATGTACGCTATAGTCACTTGTAAAGTTGTAGTGCTACTTCATACTTCACAATATTGTTTGTCTAAATTGCATTACAGTTTTGTGTATCTTGCATTCGCAATGTGCCCGTCTTATCTATTGAAGCGATAGTATGGATAAAGGTAATCGCGCGACAAATATTTTTGTGACACATTGTTCTAAGATAACAGTTATTTTTATACATTTAATTGTATCAATAATTGTAATAATTGATTTCAATAACTAAAAATAGTTATATACATAATATATTTATATTTTATTATCTTTTTTTATATGTATATTCTAAGAAAATTCGGGTCACAGGAAAGCTCAAAATATCAATATTTAGTATTTATTATTATTATTGTCATACTAATTTTATACAAAATTAAAAAGATACAAATTGATAATAATATATTGAATTGATAGCTATCTATTATACCAAAAAATATCTTTGTTGTTCATATAGCTGATAAACCCGTACAACTTAAAACTTAGTCATACTAATAGTAAATGTGTATAAATGTATATATATATATAACTCAATCCAAAAATTGTAAAAATTATTGAAAAAAAAAATTAAATTATACCTTGATTATCTCTTTTGTGTATACAATTTGTATGAATTTTGAAACAAGAAATAAACAAAAAAGTGTTTAGTTAAATATCTTGCAATATACTATATATATAATATATTGTAAGATTATATGTATATAATATATTGTATACACATCATTGTAACGTAACCCGCGCAGGGCGGCGGCGGGGCTGTGCGTGGCGACGCTGGCGGCGGACGTGTGCGGCGCGCTGCTCACGGGGCTGGGGCTGCGCTCCGCCGACCACCGCACTAAGTTCCGCTACTACCGGTTCGCCGTGCTCGCCATGTCGCTCGCGCGTACGTATTACAACATAAACAACATTTGATCACATAGATAAACGGACACCTTTTTTTTTCTTGCAGGGAAATGTATTTACGCATCTCGTCTGGAGTTAAATCTGTATTTCTGTAAAGAAAAATACAAATCACAACCGACCACTAAAAGTCAACGGTGCCCTTATCGTCCTGATAGAGCGCCACGGAATTCCTTACGTATTACGTACCACATTATTATTTAGACACATGCAGACCTAGCTTATTGGTCTATCCTTTTTCGGAACGAAGAAAAAAAAACTATAATTAATTGGAAATTAATTAATGAGATATGACATATCCAAGGCATTGGCTGCTGATGTAAAATGTAGACAAATCTATCATTGCAATCTTACGTGACTATATATAGGCATTCGTTACGTACTGTATTTAATGTGTATAAATAGTTCCAAACTTGTGTACATTGCTATAAAGTAACAATGTGTCGCTATTGTTCGTGGTGTTATATTACTAGTTCTGCTTAGCGTACCGTGCGCCCGCAATCGTCACGGTGGCTTACAATTGGGTATATTAATGTCATTGTCGACACCTGATATTAATTATAGAAAAAAAGATTTGTAAACAATTCAAATCTTTCTATGCAACTATTGAATTTCAAATACTAGTAAGCTCAGATAATTACTTGAATTTACTAATTCAGATTTTTTGTACATCAATTTGTCCTTCACCTATTATTATTAATATTTTTAACTGACTTTGAAGGAGGAGGTTCTCAATGCGTCGCGGACTTTTTTTATGGATGTCCACCGATTACTTCGCCATTTGTGGACCGATTTTCATTTTTTTTTTTTGTTTAAAAGGGTATTCTTCCAAGGTGGTCCAACTGTCTTTAAGTTCATTTGTATCTCTTAGGTTCGTTTTTGAAGTCGGTTTCATTTTTTTGAAAAAAAAAATCTATGTTTTTGATTTTTTTTGGTTCAACTGCACACTTTTTGATTTGTACTAAATCTGATTTGATTGTTATAAAGAAGAAAGTGGTCAGTTATAAGTTAATGATACTATTTTGAACTAGACCTTGTCCATCTTTTATCTATTCTTAAATTTACTCGAAGTAGATAAATATAATACGACTGTTGTATGCAGGTTGAAGTTTTACAGCCAGAATAGTTTGTCTCACAATAAACGAACAATACAAGTAAAAGGTATTGCGAGTATGCACATTTAATGTGTGTTCTGTGCCAATGTTTTTTAAGTGAAGATAGATCATTGTTTTAAAAAGTTGACTTGTGAAGATGTGATTTGCTCATAAACATTCGTCCATTTATTCTAAAGTTAAAATATTTTTCTTCCTTTCAGTGATGTGCATCTTAATAGCGCTTGTCATATATCCGGTTTGTTTCGCCGCAGAATTGAATCTGGGTAAGTGTTATAACAAATTTTATTTTCTCGCTGGAGACAATGTGATTTAGCCCTCAAGTAATTCTTTTGTAACCTCTATATTTTCTTTGTTAATAATGTATCTTAATTGTATAGAAAAATGTTCAGATATTGAGATACTAGAATTTAAATGGTTCAGTAGGTAGAACACGAGTTTATTAAAAATTAAACGTCAAATACTTACTACCAGATTTTTCAAGATTCAAACTTATGTTTACATTCCTCCGGCTTGTTGGTGAACATAATGCAATCGGCGGTTTTAGGGAGCAGCATCAGAGAAGTTATACATGCGTTTCTCGTTCAATAAGGGAGCGGAAGAAAGGGCTAGGAGGTAAAAAAATATAGGAAAGAAAATGTTGGGCTTCCGGCTCTTTTACTCATAGTATGAAAACCACTTAGTAAAGAACGCTGATTTTCGTTGAAAGTATTGTATTTCCGTATAGATATAGCTTGGATACATGTATGTTATGGATATGAAGATGTATAAATGGAATTAGTATATTAATTTTCTTCCGATTTTCTTTCTCAGCTATGTACGAGGGGAGGTCAAAAAGTTCGCGGAATAAGAGAGAAGGGGGTTGAAATTAAACACCAAACTATTTTTCCTTTTCAATATATTCTCCCTTAACCCTAATACATTTTTCAGATCTCTGAAATAACTTGTTTATACCATCGAAAAAAAAATGATTTGTCTTTGATGTCAAAATAGGCCGAAATTGGGGACTTCACTTCTTCATCGTCGTCAAATTTTTTTTTCCACGCAGCTCTTTCTTCATTTTTGGAAATAAAATAATAGTTACTGGGTGCCAAGCCTGGACTGTAAGGTGGGTGGTTCAATTGTTCGAAGCCGCATCGGTGAATGACAGCCGTCGCAACATGGCACGAGTGTACGGGTGCATTGTCGTGCAGAGTGTCGTGTGCTTACAACTTTCCTCTTCTTTTTTCCTTGATGGCTTCTTTTAATCTTTCAAGTAAAGAAGCGTAATACTGTCCTGTTATAGTTACACCACGTTCTTTATAATCGATCAGTAAAATACCCTCTGTATCCCAAAAAACAGTCGCCATGATCTTGCCAGCAGATTGTGTCACTTTGAACTTCTTTAGAGGAGGTGTGCCTTTTTTATGCCACTGCATCGACTCAGGTTCGTAGTAGTGAACCCAGGTTTCATCACCAGTAACGATTCGGGCCATAACTTCTTCCTTGTTCTCTCTACAGAGCTCCAAAAACTGGCGAGAACACTCGACACGCTCGCGTTTTTGAAGTGGCGTCAGTATTCTCAGAACCTTGCACTGACCTTAGTCATCCCAAGATGATGATGTAGAATATTCAAAATAGTTGTTTCGGATACTCCAATCATTGCTGCAAGCTGCTTCTTTTTCAACCGGGCATCTTCCAATATAAGATTTTCTACTTTTTCGACGATTTCCGGTGTGGTGGTCTAAATTGGCCGTCCAGAGCGAGGGTCGTCTTCAATGGACTTGTAAACCATGGTTTTACCAGGGGCAGAGTCCGCGTAAACTGTCAACAGCTCTTGAAAAATAATCTGAGCGGATTTTCCTTGCTTGGTAAGGAACTTAATAACGGCGCGGTGTTCAATTTTCTCCATACTGGCTGACTTCTTCCCGATTCAGTTGTTTACAGGCCGATAACTCAAAAGTTAATGACCAGATCAGGTTCAAACTTCGAATATATACTCTTAATGAGGTGCTTAACTACTGCCTACCTGGACAGGTGAACCTACCCCCACAAACCCCTCCATTCCGCGAACTTTTTGACCTCCCCTCGTACAGTCAAAAATACGATTAATTTAATTTGAGTAATATGATTTTTGTTTAAGTTGTTAATAAAAAATAATTTAGTTTATTATGTTTGACGAAATTCTAATAAATTGTATAAAATATATTTAATACCTAGCTATACCCTGGGGTGGAAAATCGAAAGATCAATCCGAATAAAATTCCGATCATCTTCCTCGACTGGGGTGAACCGACACCCTACTTCATACATAGGGTGAATAAACGGAATCATCCGATAATACAGTTCCGGTGCTCAGGTAACAGATCGGTGTGGGAGTTCGGGTGGGCGTACGGCGTGGGCTGGGGCGCCGCCATCTTCCTATTTGGGGCCGTCGTGCTGCTGCTGTGCGACAAGGAGAGCGAGGAGCTCTACTACAAGGAGCGGAAAGTGAGTACAGTAGAGGGCACCACGCTCGTCTAGTGAACCTCGTCCTCAGTGATTCATTCGAGACCTGACGCCTACTTTATATATCATAGAACGTCGATAAATAGTGGCAGGTTTGATATGTAGGTTCTCAATCAAAATACATTTAAGTGTTATAAGCTCCAATCGAATGGACCACAATAACTAAATACTGTTTAGATAACCAATAAACCAATGTACATGGTTATATGGATATACATACGGTTGTTCTGAATGAGGCAGAATTTACAGAAAAAAAATAATTTGAAAATGCCTACAGACTCTTTTATATAAATAATAACATGTCCGGGGAGAAAATATACCCGAGTTGCGAACCTACATAGTTAATTGTGTAGAAAACAGTTTGCAAAACAAATATAAGTTATAATTATATTTTTATAAAATTAATAGACTTATTAAATCATTAAAAATATTTTTTTAATGTTTTATGCCCAAAGGGGCCTTCATTCATTCATTGTGACAGTCTGCTATAGCGAGCTTACTTTCATGTTGTGTTTTGAGGTAATATTGAGACGAGCACAGAGTCATTTTTTAAATCTCATTAATTATATATTATTTATATGAATTTGCATTCCTATCTTTTATATAGTTTATCACAACGAATGCTATAAAATATAATTATATTTCCAGAAATTCATTATATTTTATGTTTAATTATGTTAATTGTCAATAATCTCCGACATCTGTGCTCCTCTCTCGCTTCAGGTTATTTGAATACAGTAATATCTTGATTTAGGCTACCCCGACTTAGGCGAATCTAAAGCACCTTTTAAATTTTAATTTCATTGCATAATAATATATAATATTTATTGTAGTATGTAAAATTTTATTACATATTTTATTACTACATATTAATTTCTTTAGTATCTGATTATTTTAACAAAAATTGTATTACTACGGAAAAGTGTTCGCCAGCTATTGTGAAATCAACTGGGTTACTTTTTGATTCCACCTATCGCGTAAGTTTGGGTCATCACTATACATAGCGTTATGATTTTCAGTTAGCTTTTATGTTTGTTATCAGCTTGAATTAAATACGGTGTTTGGCATTATCTTTAGGTCCTGCTATCAGTCATTGTATCGTATGTGTCTCTTGTGTTTTAATATTGTGTATTTTGTGTATTAATACACCGTTTATATCATAATGCTATGGGTACACTCAAATATTGTCTAATTATAGACGTTTTGGCTCAATCGGATATGTTATTAATAGCAATGTCGTATGTTTTTAATTCAATTCAATTCTTTGGTTAATGGAACGCATGTTTTCATTCCTACCGCTAATATCTGTCTCTGTATCTGATAAGTCGTATCTCAATTTTAAAATATAACGTTAGAAAATTATCCCCTTTGTTGAATGTACATTCCGAAGTTAAGAACGTAAAGCCTATCTGTCAAATATTGTTGAAGTAGGTTAAACAAACTAGATTTTTGGTAAACTTAACCTATACTAATATATTTTAAAGTTGCTGTGAATGCAGGTCAAAACTTGTCTATAAATAATGGATAGTCTGCTAATAACGTTTTGATATGGCTGTACTGAATAAAGGTATAAATATAACACTTCCTCATGTTAAAAATACTCTGTATATGAATAAAAGCGAATCTGACATGGACGTTGATAAGCAATACTATGTCAAGCCACACAAGGATTTCATTTTGAGAAGATGGCGTCTACAGATGTAATACCTATTCTTAATAAATTAGTTTGTAGAAGTATGTATATATTTTTATTTTTTTATCTTTTCTTTTCTGTTTCGATAAAATGTATAATGAAGCAAAAACAGATTGGTATAATGAAATCTAATCATAAGTTTTTCAAATTTAGATTGTTTAGTTTAGATGACATAATTTTTTTATATTTTAAATACGGGACGCATTATCAGAATCCAACAGTATCTCCGAATTTGAATTTTTGTGGGTTGAGACATTATTGCTCGTCAGCACCCATGTGCCAGAGCGCGGAGTGCACATTGAGATACGACGCCGGGCGGTTGTGCGCAGGTGGTGAGCGGCGAGGGCGGCGGGCGCCCCTAGGGCCGCGGGCGCCTGCCCGACCTCGTGCCGTGAGCGCGCTAGGACACGCGCCCGCACCACACGCCACACTCCGACACGCCGAGCGTTCCCCACGTTCACTGACTCGTGTTCCGATACTGAAGATATTTTCGTTTTCTTAATTCTCCGTCTAAATGACTTTTGTTTTTTGAAAATTTCGGATTAGAGTAACTTTAATGATTTGTACGTTTAGACGGTTCAACGATATTCGGTTTTTACGAAAAGTACTAAATTGCGATGCGGTTCGAAAATGTTTTCGGTAGACTGGAATCTCGTATTGTCGATTTTAGCTTATAAGCTTGTTCAGACTATTGAATGTGGCTTTCTGTGTGGCTGTCGGGGTGTAAACTGTAAACGCAAAAGTAGACCTGGACGAGGTCTGCTGTGATTCCGCTCGGATAGTGTTCGACTCGAATATAATTTCTTCCACAATTTGTAGTGTTCTTATTGAGTCTAGTTATTATTAGTTTAATTGAAAATGTATTAAATTATGTGTTCCGAAATTATATTAAATATATCAGTGTTTGTTCAATTTGTACTTACGTTAAATTTATTCATTTTACGATAGGCGCTAAAAGTAGTTGCTCTGTAAACTATTGAATCTCGAATTGTTTGAAAAAGTATCTCAGTTCTAATTATACCTGATTTTAAATTTAAATAAATTATATGTATTTGAGTGAGAATCGCCTTCGCGGCCATATTTAGTTAACATTTTAGTTTTAAGGTTAAATTAGGGCGCCGTCGTTTCGTTTCGAGCTGGCTCTCGGCGCGCACTGCGCTCCCGCGACGGACGGAGCACATTCAAAGTCATTCCGTACTCGCGTACCTCGAATGTAAACCGTTCCAAAGAGCGTCTCGCTTTTATTTATTCGCTTTAAGTTATTCGTCGTAGTGAGTAGAGAGTAGGTCGAATGGAGCGGCAATCGCTCGCTGGCAGTGGGCGGCGTGTGGTGCGGCGCGGGCGGGCGGGCGCGGGCGGGGGCCTGCGGACGGCGTGCGGCACGCCGCGGCGCGCGGACTGTGCGCTGCGGGTGCGTGCTGTGCGCGTAGTGTTACGAGTGAGTGAGACTGGACTCTGATCACGGGCTATGACTACTGAGATATTTAATGGAATTAATTGTACTCTAAGAAGTTACCCTCTACCGTGGCGCACTGGATCGTGTGACCTATATTTTTGTCGTATTTTTAATAACGTACGTATGCGTGTGTATCTTACGGTGTTTATTTTTTTAATAACGGTTTCCGTTTGTTTTTATTCGGAAGATGACTGTTTTGGAATTGAAATTTATTTCATGATAATCTCTATATTTTCTTAATACTTGTTGATGTAATGATTTTTACGACGAAGACCTGTAAGTACTCCGAAAATGATTAGTATATAGTAAATATGGTATAAAATATTATTATTATGATTAAGAAATGAATTTCATTAAATAGTATTTTTAGTTACGATTACTAAAGAACTGAATATATTAAGCGATAGTGGAGATAGTTTCCATTTCAGCTTTCTATGTAATTTCTTGGTTATGGCTTTAATTCAACAAATTAACTGTTTTGTGTATTTATTGTTTTTACTATTGTTAATGTGATTTTTTGTCCTAAAATATTTAATATGTAAGTGTAAGCATATAAGTGTCGCATTTCAAATTGTTAGATTATCTCATCATTCCAGGTGGATTGAAACTTATGTAAATTAAAAAATATAGAAATCATATCTTTATTGCACATGAAATTCCAGATAACAATATTATCTTCAGAAGTGCATTCGATTAATCATGATACATTTGTATTTAAATATTTTTAGATGTCATTTGGCTTTAACTAATTAATTATACTAAACGGCTGCCTAAATCTAAACACAAATTGTCGTGAATATACATTATTTTTTTTATAAAATAAGAAATTTTAACAAACATACAATTGTAATTCGGTTTTTATCTTTTTTCCAGCTTTCCCGATCGTATGTAAAAGTTTCTCCTGAATAATAATATTTAAATTGAAAATCATGTTTTTTCAATAAGATTCTAAATTGGACAATTTAATAACACATTTATGATAAATATTGACAATGGACATAAATTAATATATCAATAAAGTGTTATTAATGTCTACTTAATTGTTATTATTTTTATGTCTCTTAAAAACACTGCCAATGTTAACAAATTAGTCTTTTGGTCGGACATGTTTAAGTAATGATATTTTAAATTATTGTTAATATAAGTATACATTTAACATTATAATAATAGCAACACTCGTCATTGGTGTAGCCAGTGTTTTTAATTAAAAGGCCGGTATCGGTTTTTAGGAACTGTGCGATAATTGTATTATGTAGTTTTCTAAAACACACAGCGTTACGATGAAGAAAGCTGTTGTGTGAATCTGCCCTATATTAAGTATCTATGATAAAACTTACCGAATAATCTCTGGTTTATACCTGTCTCTTTCTTTCACCAGCGGGCTTTATCTTCTGTCTCAGAAAAGAAGCCTGTCATATTTCATAGCGTTTGTGAATTTTGCCGGTAAAACATTGCAAAATTCTTCAAAGTTAAATTTACTGAGAAAAACTCTTAAATACATTAGAATATTGTGTTAAACTATCACACAGCGCCAAATACGTATTCGTATTTTGTTTTCATATTGTTAAATAGTGGTTTAAAATGAATCCGGAAGAAATCGAGCCGGTAAGTTTCGGAGGTGAACAAAATTCGTTAGCTGATGCTTCGGATGGAGATCGGCAATCGAACCAAACTTGTGACGATGATTCATCGTCATCTTCGTCCTCGGAGGATGAGGAAGGCACAGCGTCACCTCCGCCCAACAAAAGACGGAAGAAATCTCGTAAGTATAAACGAGTTCAAACATGTTCGGATCCACGAATAGAAACACTTATTCAACAAGTAGGATATATGTCTCAATACATTACACAGTTACCTCATATAGCGTCTAATAATAATCAATTAATTTGTGAACAAGAAAATATTAACGAAATTCCATCAACATCTCAATTTTTAACAAATCCTCGAACTTCATGTAAACTTTCTTTGGGTGTTTTGGGTACCGAGTTTGACGAAAGAACAATAATTCCACCAGCAGACAAAGATCGTTTACAGGAGTTAAATAATCTACAAAAATTTGACACTCCGGCTTGGAAAGGCATTCGATATAAAAAGTCTTTACAATCTTGCATTGCTACTCCTGGTTTTGTAGGTCTTAAGCTTAATGAAGAATTGTGTCATTTTGATAAAAATAAAGATTATCTTGCTTCCACTGAGCAATTACTAGCAGGATTGTCAAACAATATTTTGGAACAAAGACAATTATTAAAGTCAGGTTTACAAGACTTACTAGATTGGGTAGCTGTCAATCCTAATAATATTAATAACAACTCATTGTTTGATAAAATTACTAGTTTATTTGGCCCAGGTTCACTGTCTTACAAAAATTCTGAGACTGCAATGCAAATTATATGTGGTAAAAGGGCAGAATGCATTGAGGTGAGAAGGGACCGTATTTTAAAAGAAATAGTGAATCCAAATTTAAGAAATACTTTAAGGAATGTTCCACCAAGTCATGAATATCTTTTTAGTCGTGAGGCTTTACAACCTGTTATAGCCTCTTTGGGCGGATCTCAAATGTGGCTTAACACACCTGCTTATGTTAAAGACAAAAAAGTATTGAGCACATCACAATATCAAAACAAGAAACCATTTAAAGCTACTGTCAAAGACAATAGACCACATAAGAAACAAAGTTATAAATCTAAAACTAATCAGCCCTTTCGTAGAAATTACACCAAACACACCAACACACCTACTAATACCAATAGTAAACAAAGTTGATTATCAAATCAAAAATTTCCAAGGGGGTTGTCTAAAGAATTATGCTCATGTGTGGCAGCAGCTCGGAGCCAGCAGCTACATAATGAAATTAATAACTGGTGGTCGAATTCCATTTTCAAAAAAACCCCCCTTACAATATCCAGACAGCCATATCTTAAAAAAATTTGCCACCATAGTGACAAAGGACATGACGGACATGATCCATCAGTTAAAATTCAAGAACATTTTAGAAAAACCTCCAACATTGAACCCAGGCTTTCTTTGTCGAATGTTTCTTGTAAAGAAATCAGACGGAGGACTTCGTCCTGTCTTCGACCTCAGAGGTCTCAATTCTTATGTAACAGTGAAACATTTCCAATTAATTTCTCAAATAGATGTGACAGATTTTTTACAAGTAAACGACTGGCTAGTGAAAATAGACATCCACCAGGCCTATTTTCACTTACCAGTTGCAGAGACACACCGCAGGTTCCTCAGAGTGGTTTACCAAAACGAAGTTTTGCAGTTGACTGCCCTGCCATTTGGCCTGTCATCAGCCCCAAAGATGTTTGCAACAGTGTCAAATTGGGTAGCAGAAATCCTTCGAGCACAAGGATTCCGCATTTTGGTCTATCTAGACGACTATTTTCTTGTCAATCAGGACCGAACAGTCCTTGTGTCTCAGGTTGCGGAAACCTTGAGAACACTGGAAACCTTGGGATGGCATGTAAATTACCCGAAGTCTGTCCTAGAGCCCTCACAGGAGGTGGAATATCTAGGCTTGGTATGGAACACCGAACAAAACAGAGTGAAACTTCCTACCAAAAAAATTACAAAGACAATAAATTTTATTTCCAGAGTTTTGAGCAAAGGAAATTGTTCTTTGAAAGATGCTCAGAGTTTATTAGGTTTGCTAAACTTTGCAAATTACGCAGTTCCCAAAGGCCGTTTACATTGCCGCAGAATGCAACTGTTTTTGAAACAATTCAATCAGAACCGAGTAAGGGAAATAAAAAGGCTGCCTTTACATGTTCAGCAGGATCTGATATGGTGGCTAGAAAACGTGGACAAATCAATGCCAATAATAAAAAAGAGTGTCACTCACTACCTGACCTCAGATGCAGCGGATGCAGGCTGGGGCGCAGAATTAAACAGCATTCACATTTCAGGGAGATGGACTCCAAATCAAAAACGTTGGCACTCCAACGTAAAGGAGATGTATGCTGTATTTGCAACCATAAACAGTCAACGGATGACTCTAAAGAATGCACATATTCTGATACAATCGGACAACAGGACTCTAGTTGCATATCTCAGAAACGAGGGGGGGACAAGATCTCTTGCACTTCTAAAGTTAACAACCAGACTTTTAAAACTCGCGGAGAGATTACAAATCACTCTTTCAGCTACTTACCTTCCGGGGAGGTTAAACGGAATTGCGGACCGCTTATCAAGGGGCCGCAAAGTACCAGAGTGGCACCTATTGCCCCAGGCTACGGAAGCCATATTCAACCGTTGGGGCGTCCCAGACGTAGACTTATTCGCGTCAAAAGAATCGGCAGTGGTACCAAAGTACGTAACATTAGATTCCAGAGATGGTTCCGCAATTTTTTGCGACGCATTCAGTCGTCAGTGGAACTACCAGCTCGGCTGGATATTCCCCCCACCCAGCTTAATACCCAGAATATTAGCTCACTTAAACAGTGCGAAGGGAGTGTACATACTAATAGCACCGGAGTGGACCAAATGCTTCTGGCTTCCCGACCTGCGGTCGAGAACAATGGCGGAGCCAATTCCGATAAGGAACCTACGGAAGGTGTTGATAGATCGGACTACAGGCAACTGCCCTCCACAAGTGGACGAGCTATCTCTCCTGGCTTGGAAAATTGGGGGTGGGCTGACCAGATTGCACACTGGACTATAGAGGAACAAGATTTGTTAAAAAGTAGTTGGCGGACATCTACTTTAATAACATATAATGCACCAATTAAAAGATGGTTGTTGTGGTGTAGTAGGAATAAAATTAATCCAAAAGTACCTGAAGGCCATCAGGTTGCAAGATTTTTGGCTAAACTATTTTTAGTAGATAAGTTAGCATACAGAACCATAATGTTACACAAATCTGCTATTTCTACATACTGTGCAACATCAGGAATAGAGATTTCAAAAAATTTTTTTATTATTCAAGTTTTAAAAGCCATTGCTCTTGCTAAACCTGAGGTAAAGAAATTACCAATATGGGACACAAAAATTTTATATGATTGGTTAATATACTCAGTTAATACTGGTTCATTATTTGATATTTCCAGGCGAACAGCCTTAATACTTTTGCTTGCTTCAGGTCGTAGGATTCATGACCTCACTCTGTTAGATAGTGGTCCTGAAAATCTTATTTATAAAAATCAAGAATTTACTCTATGGCCTAGATTCGGATCAAAGACTGACTCTCAAACACATAGACAATCAGGTTGGTTGCTGCGGAAGCATCCAGATCCTCATGTTTGCCCAGTTAGGCATATCAACAGTCTGATTACAATTTCCAAAAATAGAAGGAACATTGATGAGAATATTACAAGTTTATTTATTTCCATATCAGGAATATTAAAGCCAGCCTCAAGAACCATGATTGCAGGTTGGATACGTAGTATTTTCAAGGATGCTAATATTGATGCTCCACCGGGCAGTATCAGATCAGCGGTTGCCTCCAGAAGTTGGTTAGAGAATAGGCCTGTACAGGAGATACTCAATAGAGGAAACTGGAAGAGTATTGAAACATTTAGAAAATTTTACTGTCGGCCAGTAAACAATAAAGATAATATTAACTCCAGTGTTGATTTACTACGAACAAACTTTATTAATGTCTAAAAAACTTCTTATATAACATTAGTTTTAATTATTCTGTTTATGAAATTATTATTTTTAATTTTTATAATATTGCATATTTTATGGCTGTGCGTTGGTCAAAGACTAATTTTTTGTTTCTCATATAATAATATTTAAGAATAGTATTATTATAATAATTGTTATGACTTTTCTATTTTGCTAATTTAAAAAATTAATAGAATTTGTTAATTGTTTATTACTTTTATTTTTTGTTGATTAAGGTAGAATTTATTAATTAACAAAAGTTGTTAATTTATTCATGCTTTAATTGTTTTGTGGATTAAAAATAAATATAATTAAAATACTTTTCATATTAATTTTAATGTCATTACTTAAATAAACTCATTTTCTTTAAAGAAAAGTTTTATAATTTATTCATCATAGCGTTTGTACTTATCACCAGCAGATACCAAACAGGTCTTCATCGTAACGCTGTGTGTTTTAGAAAACTACATAATATAACTGTTTTGCATTACAACAAAACAGGTATTATGTGTTGAATAAAACACACAGCGTTACAGCAATGCTCTTGCCGGTGAGATGAAGACTATGAAATATGACAGGCTTCTTTTCTGAGACAGAAGATAAAGCCCGCTGGTGAAAGAAAGAGACAGGTATAAACCAGAGATTATTCGGTAAGTTTTATCATAGATACTTAATATAGGGCAGATTCACACAACAGCTTTCTTCATCGTAACGCTGTGTGTTTTATTCAACACATAATACCTGTTTTGTTGTAATGCAAAACAGTTATATTACGAAGAAAATAAGTTACTTTTTTTTTTTAATCTGTACACAATTGTAACATTTTATTGACGCTTGTTTTAATTTCTAAAATAAGATAGTCATGACTAAAACATATAACCACGATGAAATTTGGTTGTACCTTTTGGCTGTAAGTCAGACAATTAACCTACTGGTTTTGTTTTTAAGCATTTTTAGCGCGATAAATTAGGAAATATTGAATAAGTTTTATTTATTGTGTATTTTATATGGTTAGCTTTAGATAATCACCTCTTTGAATATAGTTGTTTTTAAGCAGTGGAGGTGATATACAATACCTGGTTATGTCAATGACCCTAGTAAGCTTTAGTGAATTATGATCTTATCATTAGAAAATATTTTTGTGCGCAATAGATACGCTCGAGCAGTTTGTAACTATATAGTATTTCGTCAGAGTTTTTGTTACATTTTCTTCGTTTAATGTTTATAGTACGAGATATACGAGATGATTCAAAGTTTCTTGCAATTGTCCAATTATTATACAAAAGACATTGTATTTCCTTTTCAAAGTTAAAAGTCATATCAATGAGATTATTAAATAAAGTACCTACATAGTAAAATTGTAATTTCCCTTCTCACCTTAATGTATTCTGCCCTTTTACCACAGATAATTTGCATCGCCGTTTTAGAATTTTTATAAGACGGTGAACCTGAGCCAAATAAACTAGTAATTTTATCAAACAATAAGTTGTTATAAATATTATTAGGACTGACAGCTACCCAATCTAGCAAGTCTTTTAAGCCTGGCTTCTTTAACACATTATTATAATGTATTTAATACTTTTTTTTAAATTTTAACTTTGAAGAATTTTGCAATGTTTTACTGGCAAAATTCACAAACGCTATGAAATATGACAGGCTTCTTTTCTGAGACAGAAGATGAAGCCCGCTGGTGAAAGAAAGAGACTGATATAAACCAGAGATAATTCGGTAAGTTTTATCATATATACTTAATATAAGTCAGATTTACAGAACACCTTTCTTTATCGTAACGCTGTGCGTTTTAGAAAACCGTATAATAAATTATTATCAATGACTAGATCAGAACAAAGAATTTTTTTTTGAAGAAAATTAATCACATTCATGTAATATAATATGTCACTAACAATTTTTTTGTCCTACAATTTTATTTTTGAAATAATTATTTTTGTTAAGTACATTTTCGTCGGAATTATACTTCAATTCCACTCAGAAGTTTGATACTTGTGACAAATCTGGCATTTGCGTCCTGATAGTTTATTGGCTTCGCGCTTATTACGGTTGTTTTAAGGCGTGCGTCATTCTAAAAATAAATATTCAACTATTAAAAAAAAAAACAATATATCGTCAGCTTAGGCAGTTTGAGCAAGTTATTTTATCGAAGAGAATATAAATATAATATTTAAAAAATTTAAAATTAATACTTACACTTGAAGTATCTGTTTCGGTTCTTAACCTAAACAAGAAAGTTTTAAACTTGATTTCATCAAACAACTGCGCATATCGGTTTTTATCACAATCCAACATGCGAGCCACTTTCTCAGCGGAATGTCCCAGCATGACTTCAGCAACTTCATTGAAGGCTGTAATTTTCTGATCACCAGTAGGGTCGGACAAATTTGCCTGCGAAATGTTTGATTTTAAAAAGATAAGAGCGAGAATTGTCAAATATTGATTTTCTTATTTTTTATTATACCAAATATTAACTTACACTCAAAATTAGTCTATATTTGTAATTTGTATATTCTTTGTTACATTTTTCACATCGGAACAGGCCATTCTCTTGATCCAACAGTTTTTTGTTGCATTGCTGTTGCGGGCAAGCTTTGTAAACGACATTGTCTGAGAATGTACAGGTGAGTACACCCAACAAATTGTAGTAGTCGCCCTTTACCCCGCTACCAAATCTTCGCGCATTCGTTTCTGAGAACGTTAACCATTCGCCAATACCGCTAGATGAAACGCTCTTTCTAGAATAATTAATTATTTGAAATAAAAACTAAATGAAACATAGAAATAAAATAAGATCAACTAAAATTTAAGTGAAGTAATATCATCCTTAATGTGCAGGATACTGACGAAACATTTGTAAAACAGCAAAGTCGTAAAACAAGTCATGACGAGATCTGCGAAATCTTCTTCATTGTCGTACTATATCGAGGCGGTGATACCTGGCTGAGATGTTTAAGATCTCTGCGGAAGCTCTTCCGTGGTCGTGTAACAGCGAGGGGTGATACCTGGCAGAGATGTTGACGAGCTCTGCGGAAGCTCCTCCGTGGTCGTACCAGCCGCGCAGGCGGTGCGCGTCGGGCAGGTCAGGGTTGGTCCGCAGCATGGTGCTCCCGAGGCACGACAACGACTTGCTGCCGTTGAACTCCGCCAGACGAGCACCCTAACAATCATTACGTGGTTAACTTAATAATCATATTTAATTTAAATTCAGACGTTGATTACTCAAAATGTGGAGGGTGGTCTGGGGATATAAGAAAAAAAGTAATGTCAACCTTTGAAAAACATGAATTTTCATGTGTATATAAAAAAAACTAACATGGCGGAAATCCCGACCGAGTGTCACTAAATGGCAAGACATACAAATTACAAGAAATAATACATCATATACAGTTCCATTTATAGGCTGTGGGAGTTTCATTTGGATTTTTCGCGTATACGTTTTCATACGGCCCCAAGGAGGACAACAGCCAAAGAAGATGGCCTTGAACTGCCTTTTAAAACAAATAAAAGAACTGGCGAGGTGTATGACTGGAATGGCACTATTGGCAAGACTAACTCGAGTTTTGTTGGTTTATTTAATTAAACTAAAAAGTATGTAATAGACTGTAAATGTCCTACTACTGGTCAAAACCCTACTCTCCTATAAAGTAAAAGTTTCATTTACTATGTGCTCCACTGCGGATTGGCAAAAATACATGTGTCAGAATTTCTCATCATACTTGCAGGTTTTCTCACGATGTTTTCATTCACCGCCGAGTACGAAAGTTTTTTTTTTCAAATAGGGCTTTTTTTCATTTAAAACAGTTACCTTTACAGCTATAACTGGATTTGTACTGCCATCAAAACTTTCTGCTGTACTACCCCACAGTGACAATGTGATCTGCACACAGACAGGTATTTCTATAAACATACAGTCAAATACTTATTAGCCTGAATAATGCAGTAAATTGAGCACTAATATAAAAAATTAAGTGTAGTGATAAATCAGTTTAAATTCTAGAAGAATTATATTATTGTAACAATATTTTTTTTTAATTTGAACCTGTGTAATTTAAAATTCTGGATCCAAAGGCTGCTCACCTACACTATTTCTGTAAGTTATTGGATCCAGATTTGAAATAAGATATTAATAAACTTCATAAATTATAGAGCTGAAGATACTTATAATATTATAATAGCATACCGCAGCACCTGTTTGGTCAACAAGAGTAATTTCTCTTTTTTTAAGTATTTTGCCACTATTTTTAGCAGTAAACTCATGTAAATCAGAACCTATGCAGATTCCAATAGCATCTGAAAAAAAAATTATTTTTTTTTAATAAAAAGAAACAACATCTAATGCTACTTGCATATATAAAAATGAATACAGTACCAAGAATAGATTCACAACTTTTGTTGGCTATTTCGCTAATTGGCACAAAGTTATACTTAATAGTAGGCATCATAGAGATGTCATCCATACATTCTAGTACTTCAGTGTCTGATTTGAATGTCATTTCATAATCATTTTCTATTTTGTTATACTGCTTATTTGCAGCCTTGATTTGGCATTGACTGAAATAATAAACTTTGTCTACCTAGAAAAATAAACACATGCACTTATTATGATATTATCTTAATAATTGGTTGGCAGAGTAGTTCCTACAAATAGCTGCAGCATCGTCAATTGCAGGTTTAATAGCAAATATTTGTAAGTTCAGAATTATTGACATCTGTCAGTCTGGTTCGTATTTTAGTAGAATAGGAGGATGATAATTACTCATTCATTGAGTGTGAATGGTTTCTTTATTATCTCTGAATAAATATTTTTTAACTATTGATATGGATTCTCTCATTTATAAATAATATAGAATATATGACTGTAATAATATATGCAAAAAACATAAGAGAAATTAATTTGCAAGTAGCACCTGTATCATGTTGTAGAACTTATCACACTCATTGTTGAAAGCAGTAGCTCCTATTTCTCCACTGTCATCACAGAGCTTTATTTTAAAATATATGCCATTACCTCTTGTACCACTCCATCTTTGTATCACAGATTTGTTGATGACTCGTGCTTTAACAACCCATCTACAAAGACATTACATTTTGTTATAAGTTATGAATATGGGATTTATTTTTTCTATCATGACTGATATTTTAACATCGTTAAATAATTAATTATAGAAATAACAATAATAATAATAGAAATGTATTAATTGTAATAAGATTAGCTTTAGCCACCAATGTACACTTGCATGTCAACTCACACAATGGTAAAAAAAAATATTTTAATATTAATATAATAAAATAAAAATCCTGAAATTACATACCTTTAGATAAATTATATCTCAAATAATTTAATTTGTGACAAATATACCTTTTTTTTACCATAAAGATAGTAGTACATTTTTAGTTGTATCTTTTGTTGAATAGACTAATAACCATAGTTTTACTTACTTGTATTGGTAGGGCGTTAGATTAGCAATAGGCGTTATAGAACCAATAAGAGTTGAATATAAACTAGGGGCAGCAGCAGTAGTGGACAATGGGCTAGTAGGACTTTGGTGAGCCGTTAGAGCTAGTGCACTAGAACTTGAGACTGAAGCAGATGTAGTTGCTGGCATTAGTAATTGAGGGTTTCCTAACTTCCTCCCAACTTCTGTGCCAGGTGCTAAGATAGTTATAGCTTTAATAACCATTTGGCTGAAAATAATAAATTTGTTTAGATTCTTATTGGTTTATTGTAATTTCATAGGTAGATCCAATTATAAAACTCACTTGTGCCCTTTGTTATTATTTTTCGAAAACGAAGTAAAAAATTCAATTTGAATTACTGAATAGTCTGAGAGCTCTCCATCAATAAGCTTATTATTTAAATGTGTCGCCAGAACTGCAAAGCTATGGAAGTGCTTACCATCGGACACCTCTAACCCAAATCTCTCATTAATACCACTTCTCTGAAACTTATGATTTCCCAGGACTTGCACCACAGGTTTCTCATAATATCCACCATTCATTATAATCTATAATTAGTATTTAATATGTGTGAAAATAATAAAATAGAAAGCATTTTTAATGTTATGAAATAAGAAATATTTCGATAATAATAAATTATTCTACATATAAAAGAATAAATGTTGAATCCGTAATCTTTATATTTTTAAAAACAAGTTTTTTACATGTTTTTACTTACTTCAAGAGACCCGTTTGATAGTTTATAAGCCATTGCAAATCTCAAAAACTTAATTAAATTAAGTCAGTAGAAAAATTTACAGTTAAATTTTATTACAAAATTAATTCCATAGAAAGGATAAAACCATTTATAATATAAAATGAAAGAAATAAAATTGCTAAAGCAAAATACAACTTTGTGTAGTCAAACTATCATAATAAGTAGGGTTGTAACTTCGGATGATTGGTCGGTCTACCGATATCGATATTACAGGTAAATACATCGATTTTACAACAACCGAATATAATGTCGATATCTATACTAATGTAATAAAGCCGAAGAGTTTGTTGGTTTGTTTGTTTGAACGCGCTAATCTTAGGTGCAATATTTCAAAGTTAATTTAAATTGTTTATTAGAACGTAGTTTCACTGGTTTCAAAAAGAGTATGTACAAGTACGAATGAAAAAATTTACGATATGTAGTGATTTTTTTAGGATCAATGAACAGAATAAACCATGATTACACAATATCTTTTTAATAATCCCTTGCTTTCACAGGGTAAAGGTATCCCTATACAAAATATCTTTAAATTCGATATAACGAATATTTTCTGTCTTAAATAAATAAAAAAATTAAATCTAAATCATTAATTCTATATATGAACGTATTGTATTTTTGGTCCAAGATCCAAAAGATCTTGCTAAATAAATATGTTAAACTAATAAACTACACTACATTTTTTATCAATGACTTGTGCAGAGCTCAAATTAACGACAATGAAATTCATATATCACTAAAAACTATTTTTTTAAGCCTGTCGACCGTTTTGAAGTCACGCCAAATATTTTTTTTTTTTTTGGGTGGGTTTTCTTGGGATACCTCCTAATGGCGCAATTTGGAACTCAGATTCAAAAACAAGAGATTTGGCGCTACAATTTGCTTTTTTAGGCTGTCTCCATTAGGGGAACAGAGGGCGGCTATTTGTTTTCAGTTCGATTACTATAAATTTTTAAATGGAGTTTCAATCAGTTTGTTCGTTTTGTTCGCCAATTCTTTCGGTGAGCGGCTGGTTTGCAGCGCTTGGCGTTATGCTTACTTGCATGCTCGCCAATACTCTTTTTACCTCTTAAATTCAATTCAAATCGCTAGATCATTACGCCACTTAGATTTAGCCAGCGGACTGTCAGCCGCTCTTAATTCATATAATGGGGAGACGGCCTGAATCTTTTGGTGAGACCGTTTTCCTTGAAGTTACGCTTGTTGTATATCACCTATAAATTTAGGGTATTTTTTATATCCCATAATTTTTGTGACTAGTGTATAAGGGTAATATGTATTAGGGGATATTTTTTAAACAGTTTAAGGTACAACAATAAAGGAACACTTTACAAAAATATTTTAATATTACAAAAAAATTTAGAACATGTTTCATAATTTGGCATACACAAGACTTATCTACAAATTCTTCATAATTTCTAAAACTGTTTACCTACTATTATCATTCTATTATTACTTTTTTTATTAATTTATTACATACATACAGAGCACTTTCAAATTAGGTATCGGACTGATAAGGCAGTCGACGGCCGTCTGACCAGTGTGGGTGTCGGACTAAATGCGGGTGTAATATTTTTCAAATAGTTTTAGGGTACATTTAAACAGCGGTCCGTTTAACAAGTTCGTTTTATCATAATTACGTTGTTTTCGGTGATGGTGTTTGCAGTTTTACGAGCGATTTACGAGATACACACACGAGAGTATTTCGGATCCAGTAAATAACACCGTTCCAACAAAATAAAGAGAGATAGGTTATATCGTTTAAGTTTATATTCAACGATAGCATTAAATATGCTATCGCAGGAAAAACCTTCCAGTAGCGACGGATCTGTTAAAGACGACCCTGTATTCACAGAACTTCTGTGAATATGCATTTTAAGAGTTGAGAGAAAAGTAAGTAGACTATCCTTGAGAAAAATATATTCGCCCATTCGCCGTACCATTTCAGCAGGTTTAGCGAGGCTGCAGTCAGACATACTTTTAATTTGAAAGTACTCACAAACTACCACGGTGTTCATGTTATACTGAGTTTTCTAAACTCTCTTTAATGTTTGCAAAATAAAAATCATTGGAATTAACAATCTAATTGGAACTTTAAATTACACTTCAATTCCACTGAGAGCTTTAATACTTTTGATAAGTCTGGCATTTGCATCCTTGTAGTCTACAGGCTGGGCATTCATAACAGTTGTTTTCAAGCGGGCCTCATCCTGTTAACAAAGAAATTGTAATAAATAAAGGTTCATGTTTTTAGATTTACTTGTCCTGTTAGAGAGAACTGCTGACAATTACTTTGTTTTTTAACCTCAATTCTTTATTGTTATTGTTAAATAGTCATTTAATTGCAAACTGGTAGTATATTTAGTTTTACACATTTTTATTGGGTCTCAATCAATAAAAATATGTAAACTAAATATAGATTCTGATGGAGTGGTCACAACATTTTTCATATATATACATGAGTAATATATTTATATAATTTATAACTTACGCTGTAAGTTTCCATTTTTGTTCTGAACTTGAACACAAATGTTTTGAACTTTACTTCATCGAACAATTGTGTATATGCATTCTTGTCATATTCTGACATGCGGCCAACTTCCTCTGCAGATTTTCCTAGCATAGCTTCAGCAGCTTCATTAAAAGCAGTTATTCTTTGATCTCCTGTAGGGTCTGAGACATTTGCCTGCAAAATGGGATGGTTCAATTTTATATTATCTTCGTCTTTTTTGTATCATATTGCAATGATAGATACTAATATCATGAAAGAATGTTGCAAAGGAAAAACAGAATTATGTTCTTCCTGTGTGATATTATTGCATTTGCAAACAGTTCATTATAGGTATAGATTTAAACACTAATATGAAATCGGATATAAACATTGTAACTTACACCCAGAAGTAGTCTATATTTGTAGTTTGGATATTCCCTGTTACATTTTTCACATCGGAAAAGGCCATTCTCTTGGTCCACCAGTTTTTTATTGCATTGCTCTTGTGGGCAAGCTTTATAAACGGCGTTGTCTGAAAAAGTAAAGGTTAGAACGCCTAACAAATTGTAGTAGTCGCCTTTTTCACCACTGCCAAGTCTTCGCGCTTCTGCTTCCGAGAACGTTAACCATTCGCCACTACCGCCCGATGAACCACCCGCTCTGGAACAGATGACCAATAAAAATGAAACTAAATTGAATTATGCAAATTGTATTAAAAGAAAACTTATTGCATAACACCCTGGCATAAACCTAGCTACCTGGCCGATGTTGACGAGTTCTGTGAGAGCTTTTCTGTTGCCTTACAACAGCAAGAGGATAGTACCTGCCAAAGATGTTGCCAAGCTCTGTGGAAGTTTTTCTGCAGTTGTACAACAGAGGAGGTGTTACCTGGCAGTGATGCTGATGAGCTATGCGGAAGCTCCTCCATGGTCGTACAACAGAGAGGAGGTGGTACCTGGCAAAGATGTTGACGAGCTATGCGGAAGCTCCTCCATGATCGTACAACAGAGAAGAGGTGGTACCTGGCAGAAATGTTGACGAGCTCTGCGGAAGCTCCTCCGTGGTCGTACCAGCCGCGCAGGCGGTGCGCGTCGGGCAGGTCAGGGTTGGTCCGCAGCATGGTGCTCCCGAGGCACGACAATGACTTGCTGCCGTTGAACTCCGCCAGGCGTGCACCCTAACATTTATAACATGGATATAAATAATCATTTTATTTTTGTACTAAATATTCTAGAAGTTGTTAATCACAAATTTTTGACAACTAATAACAAGTTTAACAAATAATAAATATTACTTCTATTTAAAATTTATTAATGTAATGTTCAATTTATAATACTTTATAAATGATATAACTATAGATGTGTAAAATCTTATGGATTTTTGCAGATGGTTGCACCATTATGTTATATGCTTTGGACGACGTTGCCAGCTAGCGACTGAGTATGACCGGAGAGAGTACTTTTGGGCCAACAAGTCAATTGAAAATTGTGTCAATGTTGGAAAAGTACCTATTTCTAACTTTTTAACATCAAATTGTATGAACATTACATGTCTATAGTTATGAATTACCATGGAGTTCATAAATAATAAATAAAACATATTTTATACCTTAACAGCAATAATTGGATTTGTACTGACATCAAAATTTTCTGCTTCATTACCCCAGAGTGTCAATGTTATCTGAAAAAAAGCAAGCAAGCATTATTTTACATTTTATATTTTTTCCCTTGTTATTTAATGCAATATATGTAAGTTGAAAACACTTTTATTGGAACTACAAAGCAGCACATTTTTCAAGCTTCACTGTGTCTAATAATAATAAAATTATCTCAGGTTTCTAATCAATCCTTTTTGTAAATACGAAAGTTTAGTAAATTTAAAAATACATACTCCAGCACCCGATTGGTCGACAAGTGTGACTTCTCTTTTCTTAAGTAATTTGCCAGTACTTCTAGCAGTGAGCTCTTGCAAATCAGAAGCTCCTTTGCAAACTCCAATGGTGTCTGAGGAAAAAAAAAGGTTTTGTTAATATTACAAAAAATAATGCACACTTAATATTTTACGTATTGTATAAAAATGGCAATTCTTTATTTAAGAGAAAGGTAAGAGGCTTGATATATAATTTTCTATTATATGTATATATTATCTAATATCATAAAATTTTCGACATGTTTCCTTACTTTCTCTTAAAGCTGAGCAAGAATTGAATGCACTGAATACGGATTTGTTCTGATATTAGCCTCGATGGCTTTTTGTGTTCTTCCATATCTGTCCTTAAGTCTAAATCTTAATAACTTACCAAGAATTGTATCAGGGCTTTTGTTCGCAATGTCACTGATAGGCACGAAGTCGTACTTAACAGTGGGCAAAGAGGATGCATCTTCCATACATTCAGCAACAACTGTGTCTGATGTGAAAGTCATTTCATAATCGTTTTTCAAAGTACTAAACTGTTTATTTGCTGTCTTCAGTTGACAACGACTAATATAGTAAACTTTGTCTATCTGGAAAAAGAGTGTCAGTTTGTGTATTTTACAGATAAAATTAGTACTGCTTCGGTCTTGGAGTGATTAAAGGATTTTTATTCATGTTTTATTACGTATCATTCAAAATTACTATTAATATTCAAAACTTACGAAATCTATAGTTCTTTAAAAATTTTAATATTTGAAAAATATAATTATTAAAATATTGTAAGAATAAGAACCTGTATCATATCATAGAATTTATCACACTCATTTTTGAATGCTGTAGCTCTAATTTCACCACTGTCATCACAAAGGTCCATGCTGAACAATTTTCCTTCACCTTTTGCATTACTCCAAGTGCGTATTGCAGACTTGTTCATAACACGAGCCTTAATTACCCATCTAAATACAAATAAAATGGTAATCAAAAATGTTATATAGTAGAGCAAAAGTTTTTGCAGTTTTTTCTAATATATGAAAAATAAACAATAAAAACTACTAAATTCTACAGATTTGTTAGTATCATAAGTAATTATTTTCCTTACTTGTTTTGATAGGGACTTAGGCTAGCTATGGGATGAGTCATTTGGGAACCCAAAAGACTTGTATTTAAATTAGGAGAAGCAGAAGGTTTAGGCAATGTGCTGGTGGGAGCTAAGCTAGGTTTTGTGGCTGGTTTCATGGGACTTGGTGCTGGAGCTGCAGATGCAGATTCTTCTGTCCATGACTGTGGATTTCCAAGCTTTTTACCAACTTCTGTGCCTGGTGCTAAGATAGTGATGTCTAGAATAATCATAACTCGTCTGAAATAAAAATAATTAATTATAAATATATTAATAATATAAATATTATTCATTTACAATTTAGTAAGAAAGTCTTTAATTTGAGATTATCTTTATCTGCATTAAGATTGACTCAGAATAGATAAAAAAAGACAGTGTAGAGGTGTTCTTAAAATTAATATTTGAATTTAAAGAAGTATTAATGAATTATTACTTTTAATAAGTTTGTTTTTATCAGATACCATTATTTTATGAATATTTTATATTGTGTAAAGTATAGACTAGAAAAAATAATAAGAGATTTTTAAAATTATAATACTTACTTTTCTCCTTTGCCAGTTAACTTCAATACAGAAGTTACAAATCGATCAATTTGTACTACAGAGTAGTCAGAGAGTTCTCCTGTAATAAGTTTATCGTTCAATTGGGTTGCCAGCATTGCAAAGCTATGTGAATGTTTACCATCTGACACCAGGAGCCTGAATCTCTCATTAGCACCACTTCCTTGAATCTTTTTACTGCCAAGCACTTGCATCACAGGTTTCTCATAAACCCCACCATTCATTATGATCTATTAGGAAAATTACATAAGGTTCAAAGTAACAGATTGTTTATGTTAATGAATGACATATAGTGGCAAATCATTATTTATTATAACTGTGTAGTCGAAGTAAGAAATAAATGCATGCAATATGTAGTATGATTTATATAAATGTGTTGGTCTGAACTATGCGCATTACGCTGTGCAGAACACTAAATTAAGCACCAGGACAGTCACTTAGCTATTTTTATAATTTTAATTATTAAAAACTTCATATATAAATATATATGTCAAATAAATGTATTAAAAAGATTATTTATTTTTTAACAATTATTTCAATTCACACCAAATGTGTTTCTCAAATAGTTTAAAACATTAATACTGAATCAATGTAATTGTTAGAAAAATACATACAAATACAATATAAATGTCATATAATGGTTGAAAACATTCAATAGGATTTTAGAATTATATCGTTATATTATATACATTCAATGTTTTAACTCTTGTTTAATCGACTATATAATGCATGACTTTGGACTTGCCTCATGTTCAGACAGACACACTTATGTGAAACAAGGTATACAACAAAATGTTTTTTATTTTCAAATTGTGTAGTAGACAGAAATATTAGTGGATATCGTCAGTCATCAGTCTAAAGGATTATAATGACAATAGCATCAGAATATTTTAAATAAATAAGGTCATCAAAGACTACATACAAAACTGAAGGTTTAATGTAGTTTTTTATATAAATGGTAAAAATAACATGATTTGAAAAACAAATTAATAATAATAAAAAAAGATACATTATTATACAAGGGAACAAAATAGGACATTTTTGTACAGGTATATATGTGTCACCCAACTCGTAAACCCTATGCATATTCAGATATAAAATATTTAAAATTAAAAATTGAAGAAAAAAAAAGATAAAAATGTTTTTTAATTAAAACATTGTTGGATCCGTTTTTTGCAATAATAATAAATTTGATATATGTATATGGGAGTTGTGAGGATTATTTAAAAAATTCTTAAATTTACTGTTAAAAATTCTTGAAGTTTAGATTCTACACCATAAAATTAATGTATAGTCTATTTTTTTTATTTGCCTTATTTGGGAACAATTCTTAGAACGATAATCACGATTTTTCAAACATTGTTATAATTTTTCATTATAAAAAACGATTCAGTTCAATCATTCGATCGATAATTAATTAACTGTAACTCTTATATGTGGGTAGAAATACGCCATATTTATTTGAAAAATAAGACATGTAAAGAAAAATAGACTATAGTAGGTGTTGTCAATCAAATCATAGTGCTTAATACTTATATTCATTGGAGAAGATATCAAATTTACTTGTTATCGTGTATACATCCGAATTTTTATTAAATTTGTCTAAATTGATCGACTACTAAGTGCTTTCAAACAAATTTCTTTTAAAAGCGAATATAACACCTATTTTATTAAAATAGCCGGTACATGAAGACAGCGCTAACATGTTTCAACACGCATTTTCTTACCTCAAGTGAACCATGTGATAATTTATACGCCATTGTTATTAAATTGTATTTCGAGAGACTTGCCAAACATTAAGGAGTAAAAGAATAAAACTTTTCGCTATTATTTGTCAATCCAAGCAAATTTTCGTTTTGCCTGAAACTTTAAAAGTTTAACCATGATATCTGTCAATGTATATGTATTAATTTATTTAACGGTCTGGATACTAGTCCTTTGCAGTTTGTTAATATTCATAGTTTAGGGTTGCAAGTTCGTCCTAAATTACTTTCAATAGTGGGACTATTGAAAGTCATTTAGCACTTACTATGATATTATATTAAATGATAAATAAATATTAAAACACTGGCCGAGACTAGTACTACAACTTTCCAATAATTATAAAATATCGTTGGAAATAAATTAGTATAATATGGCAAGGCTCAAAAAGTCTTGAACTCAGGGCCGTAACATAAATTATTAAAAAAATAATATGGGAAAGTAACTGTCAAATACTGGCGGGAAAAGCCAAGAGGAAAAAAAACAATGTTATCGCAACCGGTAGAAGCAGAGATGAACTTCATTGATTAAAAGTATCGATGTTTTCCAAAGTAAAATTAGTAAAATCGATTTCGAAAATATCGATGTTTTTTAAGGATATATTAATTAAAATAATGTAAGAATAATGAAAAAAAATGTTAAAAAAAGGAAATATTGTGTAAAGTAAAATGCTTAAAAAATGATTCAAACATTTATTGAAAAAATATGAAGTCAGAAAAAATAAGTATTTTATTTAATGTTTGTTTATCGATTTTTCCGCCGTATGTAGACCGATCTTTTGTTGATTGATTGATCGTAACTCGTGTATTTGTTCACGAAAAGCTACATTTGACGAGGTGGAACTGATAATAAAGACCACTAGTGGGCACCGGAACCACGCGATAACGAGTATTTTACGGGTTGTGATTCGATTGCTTCAATATGATTGCTAAGCAATTTATGCTCGGCACAATGTATACGGTGAAGTGGAGCTGATGATGCGATACCAGGAGAACTCCTCAATAATTAACTCTAAATTAATCGGGAAAAGCAGCACTTTGTAAATGGTGATAAGCAGTTAACATTAGGCTATTGTAAATTACTTAAATCACAAACGGTCCCTTACTACACCTTACTATACATCACTTAAAAGTGTAAAATAAAAACTTTTTGAAAAAAAAAACAAACCGACTTCGACACCGAAACAAATAAAGTAATAAGTAGAAAATAAATATTTTCTACTACATTTTGAAGTCTTACCCGTATTTAAGTAATGCTTATTTTATATGTATTGTAAAAATTAGTCAAAACTTACGTTTCCGAGGTTGATTCCTTTTTTATCTTAAATGATTACTGTACTTTAACAACTACTCTACTGTACCATGCATCGTTATTTGTGTGTCGAAGTCAAAGTTATAGTCATTGTACTATAATCGTTGATTAGATTCTTTAGAGTTTCTTAATAATATATGTATTTGCTTAATTGTCTAAGTATATTTGCGCTGAATTGGCGTAAGTTTTATGGGCTGTCAAGTGACTGTATAGTCTGTGATATTCGTGCTATTGTGACTCTGTTTGATATATATCATCAAAGATAAGTATTACGTTTCCCTACTCGACTAACTACAAAAAGTCGTGCCTAAAACGTAGTGATTATATACTCTTTGGTCGTGCCAGATCGGTAGGACATCCTCCGATTTATCTTGTAGACCAAAGAGTAATAATATAATCTAATACCAATGATATTTTATAAGTATGGATACATCTCGTTTCACGTAAGTGTGTCAGTCTGAACTATGCGCATGACTCTGCGCAGAAGACTAGATTATGCACGAGGACAGTCGCATAGACATTTCTTTTATTTTAATTATTAAATACTTCTTATATATACATATGTCAAAGTAATGTGTTTAAATTATTATTTAATTGTATTTTTAGCAGTTTTTGGTTTAATTAAATCCGAATGTGTAAACTCAAAATAATTGAAAACATTAATACTGAACCAATGTCATTATTCGCTGAGTCGTGATTTTTGTTTCGAGATGTGTTTATTTACCAATGAGTCGTGTAAAGATAAAAAGATTATTAAAACTAAAAATTATAACAATATACATTCATGTGATAGACATTCAACGTTATAAGTCTTGTTTACTCGACCGTATGCGAGTTCGGACTCACCTCGTTCTCAGATCAATACACTTACGTGAAACTATAAGTTACGTTCATACTATATTACGATAAAAATCTGTACTGATTTCTGACTTTAACAAGCACGTCAATAGCTATTGGCCCCAAGAAAGCCTCGTCTGTTATGGTTAGTGGTTAGCTGGTTGCTAGGAAACGTCGTCGAACAAAGTAAAAGTGATGGGTAATCTGGGTGACAAAATCTACGAGCATGTGACATATTATCTATAGTTATGTAATTTTGTTGTCTTATACAAAATTATAGTTCGAGAGCGAGGTGAAAATTTGGTTAATTATTTCTTCTCGATAGATAATTGGCCATACGCATCAGACAACAGTATCATCGAAAAAATCGAAAACTTGTGACCTGATTTTAAATATAATACTGCGATAAATAAAAAAAATCAGCTAGCAGTTAGTCGAGGGAAACCTGGTCAGCTGATGCCTTTAAATAGTCAGTAAATGCTTCTAGCTAACTTCTACGTAACGACCTTCAGTATCAGCTGACGATTTTTTCACCGAGGTACAGCCAGCTGACGTATATATTTATCAATAGTTACGTATAAGCTATCATCTGATAAATTTTTAGCCGAGAGGATATCACTGAAAGTGAAGATTTTATCCCATGATCTAGCCATCAGCTGACGTACAGTGCACTATGTTATAGCTAGCTGATTTTTTTTTGTTGAGGTATTGAGTTAGTTATAACTTGATAAACTTTTAGCCGATAGGAAATAAGTTAACGTCTTTTTTTTTCTTCAAGCGTGGGAGGTTACAACTTCTCATCCCCCCCACCGAACCTCAGCTGACATTCACGAGGCTTTATATTTCGATTTTTTGTTGCGTTTTACTAATTATCACTTGAGAGGATTTTGGTCATATGTTACTGGCTCTCGGACTTAAGATAGCTCCTGACTACTGTAACTTGTTATCAAACTTAGTTATTGACATTCTGTTGGTTAAAAAAAAGACACGCCCGGATCGAGATTCCATACAAATATCCTCTTCTATGTACTTATCTAGTTATTGTTTGTGTGCTATACTCTTTGCTCATTGTAAATTCATATAATCAAAGGCTTAATTATATTATCGGATACTTAATAGCTTTTACTGGATGCACGTGTCTGATTGTAAGGTAATAAATAATATCTATCATCATCGGCGAGGTTTAGTAGCGATATAATAAAACAAAGTTTTTTACGTTTTAATTCATTTCTAATTTATTTTAACATCACAGTTCGTAAAATATACAATACATATACAATTCATCTGATAACAAGAAAAAAAAACAAGTTATATAAGGACAAAAATATTGTACTAAATTATCACACGGTCATTTTGATTCGCTAATTAAATCCTAAAAAGTTATAGGATTATGAAACCGTAAAAATTATAAAATGTTTAATAAGTACCAGGTGCAATAAAATGCATAAAATTAGTGAATGTTCAAAGGAACCTTTGACCTTAACAAAAATGAATAATGTGAAATCTACAAGGAATCGTTTATTATTATATTTTTGTAAGTAATGGAGTATACGGTTCTGACTTTTGTCTCATCATATTATTGATATATCGTTAATTAATTTTTAATATCATCATATCCTGTTTTATTTGTACCATTTTTGATTAATTAATCAGATTGGAATATAATTATTTTAATAAAAAAAAAAAGATTTTGATACGAGAAGTATCTAAGAAACTATGCGTGACCTTGGAAATTGGATAAAACAAAACTAATGCATAAAAACATATTACATTACTCGTATACTCGTAAACATAATCCTGTACTGATAATTCTTCTATTTATCGAGATTGCCAGCCGTGGGATATTTACGGCGTGTTTATCGATGACAGCTAGACCCGTCCATTACATACGTTGTATTAGTTCTTCGACATATCAGAAGCCGTCGACGCTGCCGACTCTCCTGCGGTCGGTCTGCGCCACGAGCAGGCCGTAGGAGTCTCGCGCGGCGCCGATCATCGCGGCGAATCCCGCCGTCGGCCCGAGCGCTGTAGTTGCGTGACCTCTCGCGCGCAGAGATGCTAAGATATCCTGAAAAATATAATAGACGATAAATAGTAAATATATTCTGTATTCTGACTAATTTACCTCGTTGATTAGGTAGCTGCTATTATTATATATCGTCAGTACGCACCCTCCCTGTCTCTAGGATACATTACTCGTCCTCGCTCTTATAAAATATACGAGAGACTAAGACTATTGAAATTGACTACTTAAGGTTCAATTAGTGTATCAATTCAATAGCATTTTATAAAAAATAAGCTAACTATATAAATAGGCTTATTATAAGAAAATAGTTCCCAGAAATTGATCCTTATAAGTACACTATCAGATGGTGCAATAATATAGGGGTGTATTTTTTAAAAATCAGCGAGTTTGATTCGTGGCTAGGAAAATTATTTAAAAAAACTTATGCAATTTTAGTTTTTAACAAAATATGTAAAACAAAGTTTTGTTAATTAAACCATTTATACTTCAAGAAGGGCTGCACCGATTTTTATAATAGATGAATATAGATTAGATGGTAACAAGTTGAAGTAAATTACCGGGTTAAAATCTGACTCATGTTGAACTTCCATCGGCACCAGTTGATGGTGGAGACGCGGTCGTTGTATGACAACTGGTAGCTCATCGCCTTCCAGAATCGTGTGCATTGTAACCTGAGTTTGCAATAATCATGTAAATTTAATAATAATCTCGAATCAAAATGAAATATAAAGAATAGATATATTATATCTGTGGTATATGTTATAATACACGACTAACGGTAGTGGAAAGTTTACTTAAGGTTAAGTTGGTTACGTCCGTTCTTTGATAAATACAGATTGTTTAAAAATATACATTACTTTGACAAATGTAATTTTTTTTTATACAAATATACGATACCGTACCAAGGCCACTTGTGTAGTTATCTTCGTGCCGCCAGCCGCACCAATTACTAAGTCTGCAGACCCATTTCTTGACAATACGATACTTGGGACCATAGAGCTTAATGGTTGCAGTCCTGGAGCTAACATATTAGCTGGAGACGGAGGCATTCCGTAAGCAGATTCGCGATGTGGTATCGCAAAGTCATCCATTTCATTGTTTAACATTATTCCAAGACTTGTTGATCGCCGTTGTGAGCCCCAACTGTTAAATTATTAAATTTAATAAATTTAAAAAAAAATATCTGTACGTAAATAAATACATATAATTAGGTACATTATACACTTAAATATTTTATGTTTTATCACATCCTGTTTTTGTATGAATTCTGATTACACTTTTATATATTTTTAGGCGTCAGTAGAACATATTATTTTTGTAGTAAATTCCTGTGCAGATCTCAATGTCACTTAATCAAAATTTACAATAAATTAGAATCAATCATGTCAATCAGCATTTATATATACGTATAATCATGAATGTGTTGTTTGTGTATAAATACTCATTGAAAAAAATAAAGCTATAAACGACTTTTTAAATAAATCCATTAACCTTATAATGTTAAAGTGAACAATGAAAACGTGTCTACGTTTACGAAAATAGCAAAAATATAAAGTATAATAGAAAGATCATTTTACAGACATTTGATTCGATACGGCAATTATTTTGTTTGATTCTTTACGCTTAACAATGGTTGACGTTAAAGCGATAAACGAGTGTATATTTTATACTATGTTACAAACGGTTTATAAAAACGTGGTAAACACAGTGGTATTTTATTTGTTCATAATAAAAATTTATTCAGGTTGACTTCGAGTCTTTTAAATTGTATCTATCTATGTTTTTAAATAAGTACCTGTTTCAAAATGTTTATCCACAATACTTAGCTCTCTCTCATGGTGTCAGATACGTTCATGGTTACAATTCCGCTTCTAAAGGTCGTATCTTTTTATATAGCCTTTAACTCCGATAAACGGCCTATCGAATGATGACGGTTCTCAGGATCGGTTACCGATATAAGGTAATTTTAAAACGGACAGGTAGAATCTGCGATTACTGCGTTCAAACTAACAAACTTTTCAGTATAAGGTAATATTTCCTCACTCAAACTCAAACTCAAACTCAAGATATACTTTATTCAAATGGGCTTTAACAGCACTTTCGAATCGTCAAGTTACATGTCATATTTTCATTTTTAATTTTTATAAAGCTACCACCGGTTCGGAATGTAGTCTCTACCGAGAAGAACCGGCAAGAAACTCGATAGTAACTCTTTTAAAATCATTTATACATAATGTATTTTTATTACATTTTCATTATGTTATCTGGATAGAAAATCAACGCTTATCAAATCCACGCCTCTTTGTCGGCAAAATATTCTTGTATGGTATAATATGCTTTATTTATTAAAGATTTTTTAACGTAGGCTTTAAACTTATTGAGTGGCAAATGTAAAACTGTTTGCGGGATTTTATTATAGATGCGAATACCAAACCCCAGAAACGATGAACTGACTTTATGAAGACGAAAGTTTGGTATGAAAAGTTTATTTTTTCTTCTAGTGTTTACACAATGCCTGTCACTGTTCTTAGGAAAACTATCACTATTTTGAAAGATATATAAAATATTAGCGTAAATGTATTGTGACGCAACCGTGAGAATATCTATCTTCTTAAATACATCCCTAAGGGAGTCTCGAGCTCCGAGACTATATATTGCTCGAATAGCTCTTTTTTGTAAGACAAATACAGTCTCAATGTCTGTGGCATTACCCCAAAGTAATATACCATAAGACATAACACTGTGAAAGTAACTAAAGTATACTAAACGAGCAGTATCAATATCAGTTAAATTTTTAATTTTTCTAACAGCATAAGCTGCGGAGCTGAGCCTTCCTGCAAGGGATGACAAATGGGGCTTCCACTGAAGTTTTGAATCTAAAGTAATGCCCAAGAATACTGTACTATCAATTATATTAAGTATTTCATTATTCAAAACAAGATTAAAATTTTGTTTATTAACGTTAGGTAGTGCAAATTCGACACATTTCGTCTTTTTGGCATTTAAAACTAAATTGTTTAGAGTAAACCATTTCTGTACATGAGATAGTGCATTGTTTACGTCGTCATACTTATCTTTCTTTCTGTCGACTTTAAATATTAATGAAGTATCATCAGCAAACAACACAATATCACAAATATTGTTAACATAAAAAGGCAAATCATTAATGTAAATTAAAAATATAAAAGGACCCAAAATTGATCCTTGTGGAACACCCATTTGGAGAACAGATCCAGAAGACTTTGTTCCGTTAATAGTAACTTGTTGAATTCTACCGCTTACATGTAGTTAATGGTACTTGTGACAGAAACGGCGCTGCCATCTGGTGCGACGACCACCACTTGAGCGGTTCCGTGGTCATCAGCCCCTTCGAAGAGAGCGCCGTAGTGCTTCCAATCCGAAAACGTCCGTGAATCGTCTACCAGTTTTCGGAATTCTCTCGCCCAGGCAGGATCAGATAGATTTCGTTCTTGCTGTGTTTATTTATAAATAATATATTAAATTCCTTATCTATTTATATAAAAGCGGAGTCACTCACTCACTCATTACGAAAATACAGAAAATACAAGTGCTAGGAGTTTAAAATTTTGAATGAGATTCTTTTTAAGACGTAG
Organism: Hypolimnas misippus; assembly: GCA_037950945.1. Classification (NCBI taxonomy): domain Eukaryota; kingdom Metazoa; phylum Arthropoda; class Insecta; order Lepidoptera; family Nymphalidae; genus Hypolimnas; species Hypolimnas misippus. The sequence continues at coordinate 8,308,565 of JBBEEQ010000006.1, read as the reverse complement.
GTGATTACTTCGACGGGATTTTGATAATTTGAATAAGGGGGAAAAACGGGGGTTGGAAGTTTGCATGAAAGTTCTATGTAAAGTGCGAGTGAAACCGCCAGGGGTTTCACTAGTTACATATAAACTCATACGTCAGGTTAAAAAAATTATAAATATTAATAGATATTTATTATATCTGCAAATAAAAAAATATATTAATGTTAATTGAACATAACTTACGGCTCTGATATCATAGGGTAAGTTAGAGTGTGAAGGGTCGCCGAGGCCTGTTCGTTTGGCGTATCCGTACTTGAAAGTTTCGACCACGCGGTGCCAGTACAGGTTGCTGGCGGTCGTCACGTTGGTGCCGGCGCCGACCCAGCCGCGCAGCATGTTGAGCATGAAGGCCAGCACCGACCCGCTCCCGGGGAGCGGCACCGAGTACAGCGTGTGCTCTTCTGATAGCGGCACTTCGATTGGCTCTTGCCATTCTACCCTACACATTTTATAAATTTTAGAAGTTTTATTTCACCTATAAAAAGTATGTAATGATCGTTTTGATAATTCTACTTTTTATATAAATGCAAAAGTTTGTGATGATGGTTGGATGTTTGGATGGAGGGATGTTTGTTCCTCTCTTCTTTCACAAAAAAAAAAAAAAACACTCAACCGATTTCGATGACACTTTACAGTTATATAGCTTATACACCAGAGTAACACATGAGACATCTATTTACCAACATACTACGCTAGAAAAGCCGAAATTATATATTATTTAACTTGTAAAATTGTAATAGCATCGCTTTTGTTTCATATGATTTTTAATATTGGATGTATTTGTTGGCTTTGAAATCTTCTGTGTAAAATGTAAATAATGCAGGTACTTACTTACTGGAAAGTTGTTGATAATATTAAAACAATCTTGTTTAACTGACGTACTGGTAGTTCCTGAGGTCGTCTTCTGTAATTATGCCGCCGAAATTCTCTATATCGCGGACCAGCGCTGCCGTTAGGGAGCCGTTGTGTATCGCCTCCGGGCCCTCCTCCGCGATCACGTCGAGTGTTCGCGCGAGTGTAGGCTCGCGGATGAGGTCGCCCTCGTTCCACACCTCCCCCGTATCCGGGTTGACGTAGAGTTCGCTATAAAAAAATAATATCAAAATATGCCTAAATATAATATATCAGGACTCTTAACCGGTCAATAGTACTTTTAACTGACAATATCAGTGACCGATTAGGATTTAAAAATTAATTTAAAAAAAATTCCTTTTAATTATTTGATATTAAATTTTTTTTCACCTCATACTGGGCTGCGCTTTGATTCTGCTGCTGTACGTCTTCAACACGCGACCCATATACTCGCTGACGCGGTGCCCCTGGCGGCAGAGTTCGGCCGTCGGCCGTATTAGCTCTGCCCACGGCAAGTGTCCATACTCCTGATAGAGTGCCCCGTAACCTCGTAGCTCGCCAGGCACGGCTATAGCCAGTCCGCCTACGGTTGATGAAGCGTTGGCGTACATGTCTTCGCGTGTTGCCGCTGGAGCTCGTTCCCTCGCGTTGAGAACTCGTACTCGACCCGTGCGAGCGTCGTATACTGTTGCTAGAAATCCACCGCCGAGACCCATACATTGCGCGCAACCTATTCCTTCACAGAACAAAGTCGCTATTGCCGCGTCAACTGCTGACCCCTGCCGTTCTAATATAGCACTACGAAAATAAATAGAATAATATTATTGTCTTCGTATGGACATTTACAGTTCCTTTTTCTTATTTACGTACGAAATATTGTAAGTACCGTCCATTTTTCTCTACTTGTCTTATTTAGCAGACAAGTATCGCGTAAATCTAAATAAACATAAGAGTTGGAGATATGAAAATTATCAATCAAATTATTGAACTGAAACATATTTTATACTAAAAAATAATTTTCGGAAATTCCTAAAGATAAATACTCTAAATTAATATTAATTTAATAGTTGTTTCTTTATTTTGCGAAAGATATTTATAAATTTAAGAAATATTCTGTCTATATAAGCCTTACCGTCCGATGGAAGCACACTCGTATCCGTTGGCAGCAACCGCGGCGCGACGGTAGCGCGGCTGGTCGCGGTCGGCCCAGGGTTGCAGCACCAGCACCGCGACCAGCGCGCCCAGCACCAGCGCCGCCAACACGCTGCTCACTAGCAGACACCGCCGCGACTTGCAGCTATATGAAAATAAATATAATCTTACATAGGTACATATAAAACACGAAATATCAGTCAGTAGCTTACTCGATCGATTAATCACGAAATTTTTACTTTTTAAACTACTTATGGTATGTTTAGGACATTACAAAATGTTCTATTCTGTTTGTTAGATAAATATGTTTGGTTACGGATCAAAGATGAACAAATCTTTACTTTGTCCTTGTGTTCTCTAATTTCGAAATAGGTTTACCCTTTATCTTGTCGATTGAAATATAGAATATTTTAACCTTTTAGCGAACTAAAAATTTTCCCCTTTAAGAAAATGGAAATTATTATATCCTAAGTATTTATAATATATAACTTTTGAAACATTAAGTATTTTTCATGTACGATAATTTATAAGAAATCTCATCTACTTATCATGTAAATTACCTCAACTGGTCACGCGAGAATTGTTATATGTAAATCTGAGAGCATAATACAAACATACAAAATTCTCATAATAAATTTTCATAGAAGATATAGAATAGTCAATGTATTAAAAAACATTAGAAGAGTATCATTTTGTAAGATAAGCGTTACTGTAATAAAATTGACGTGTGTCAAATTTGTCAATGAGAAAGAATGTAGATAAATTACGTAATCACGAGGTGATTGCTGGAATAAAACATTGCCAAGAAAACTTTACTAGTAAAGAGGATGTTAAAAATGGCATGATTATTCGTTTAGTTACATGAATTTATTGTTGAAAAAAACAAAACTTTATGTTTAGATGCAGTTATTATGTTTAAAATACTATAAAAAATTATTTAAAATTACTTATTCCTTTATCGCTATGAAATTCGTCTGTTAAGCTTAAGGTTATAAGTAGAGCAATTTTTTTTCTACATACCCGGTTTTACCTGTTTTAATTTCTTAACCAAATAATTTCGAAGATACAGCGCTTGAAATAAGTCTTTGTCGATTTGTGAGAAAGAGGTGTTTATTCCTTTTCTAACATTTTCTGAGATTCGTGGATACAAGAATGTATACGTCTCTCATATTAGATTTTATTACTAGCGCCTTGTCCCGGCCAACCCGGTACACGACCTCGTTTGTTCATCTGTCCTAATTTTTTATGTGACTTATTTGGTTATCTATTTTAGTATGTGACCTATAGTGAGTTAAATTTAAAATAATGTTTTACACTGGCGTATATCTTAAGAAACAGTAAAAGACAAAAAGTACAAATTGGCAGTATAGTGAGGTCTTTTATAGAATAGATAAGATGCATATACATATATGTACATATGTGTATGCTTTTAAAATATATTAATTTTTTTGAAATAAAAATACAACAGGTCTAACGAAAATAAGATTAAATATTTAACATTAGATTTCATTATATAATAATGTAGACAAACGTTTAACTGTATTAAGGTTTATAGAATAGGTACAAGGATAGAAATGAAACACGCATTAAGTGCATGTGTACCTATGATATAATTAATACTGAAATAGGAATTAATTTAATAGTATTTTCTTTTGTTTTAAATTAGATTGAATTTTCAAAATAGGGAAAGATCCTTAATTCATCGTTCATAGGTATGTTATACGTAGGTGGCAATTTCAGATAAGAATATTATATCGTTTTATACTTTAAGAGCATGACTTTCCAGTAGTCGCATTTTAGTTTTTAAAATTATTTTTTATGTGTTTGTATTAATGTTGTAAGTGTGTAATCTCCCATCAGTTACAATTTTCATAAAAAATGGTTTAGCACTAATTTTAAAATCATAATAACTGAAATAGGTGTGTCATCTAAGTAAACGAATTTAAGTACCTATTGTGCTCTAGAAGTCGGTTCCCCTATTTTTACATTTGTTATATACTAAATCGGACCAGTGGTGTTATTAGTAATTATTAATATTAAAATGCTTACCTACATATGTATAACTTTATAATAATTTTTGGTATATTCATTAATTTATAGCGTATAATTTTTATATTTAATGAATTGGCACATAATGATTGATTTAATAAAATTAAATCTAATGTCGTGGCTATTTAATTGTTGCAAAATGTTGACCTAGAGATTTTAATACTAATCATATAAAGCATTGTTATTTTAGTGACTTTTTGATCGTGACATCCTGACCTCATTCAAATAATTATTTTAACTAATGTACTAAAATTGAGCGTTTTAAATAGGTATTTTTCACTAAATTCATTGAAATAGGAAATTAACAAAAAAAGAACTTAAAACAAATAAAAATGAAAAAAAAATACTTTAACTTGTATTACAATATGCAATATGGACATTGTACATATGTGCACTATGGTGTTCGACTGAGGCGTGAAATTCTAAATGTTTTCTATATTTAGAAAACAACTTACCTACTTGTTAAAAATAAATTCACTCTAGATATTTTTAAGCCTGTAAAAAATATACAGCTGAACGAACATACAAAACTTTTTTGGTATTATTTGAAGATACGATATAAAAGTGTAGTATCATCTCATGTGTCTATTATCAGCATGATTATATAGTTAATAAGATCGAGGCATTGATAACAGTCTAGTTTGAAATGGAATATCTCATCTGCGATAGATTCACAAGTTACATTCATGTAATTAACTGAGATGGGCCCCAATGGACAGAACACGTGAATTTTGTACCAATGGCCTAATTCACCAGCACCACTAAGTTTCAAGTGTTAAATGTTATTTTTACTATTAATACCTGCTCGGCGGTTAAAATAAACATAATTTATCCATTATGTTTTGAAGTCATTTTGAGAAAATATCTATTATTCTGCAGTAGAACAGCAATAACAAATATTATGGTGGGGAGCCCAAAAGGGAATTTGCGGATTTACTAATTTTTTTGTGTTTGTTAGAATTAATTTATAATTTGTCTTATATTTTTATTCGATTATAAATTATAAATCGAAAAAGAAGAAAAGGGATTAATAAATAAATCGTTTAAAAATATATTCTTTTATATATTTTTATTAATATATGTATCCCATTAAAAAAATACACTTTTTCTTTGCATGGTATTTACTGTAATTTTTAATACCTAGTCCAAGTTCAATTATTAAAAAAACTTATGATTTTTAATTGTGAGATTAAGGAAATTCCGGAAATTGTCGGATTATTGGTCAACACGTCTAGGACATAAAGATGAACCATATATAACTTAATATGACGTGCTCAGCAGTAGGACAAAAGCTGTTCCTTTAAATAATGATATTATTAAAAAATTAAAAAGCGTTGCATTCAAAATTAGTAGTATAACACTGGATGGAGCTTAAACCGAAATTTTTAAAGTAGTTACTAGATTTTATTTGTTAAAGCACATTGTAAATATACACTTGAAACAATATAAGGACGCTAATTATACATTTTTTAAGAGTAAATAAATTTACAATATTTGATTACATATTATTTTAGGCGAGAATTACACTTATCTTACTTTTGCTGTCAGAAATTTTTGAAAACAAGGCACTGGCCCATTAACTAAATTCTCTTAATCAACTGATCACAGATTTCGTAAGGCAACCTAGGTAGCTGTATCCAGGTTGTTTCACTTATGAGAGTAAAAGTTACAAAAGTAATTCTCGCCTTACTTATTTGTCTCTGCAGTCAATAAAATGACGTATATGACTTTATCATTATTTTATTGCAACATTGATAATCATTGTTACACTCCATTTATTTTGCTATACGCGTTTTAACATTTACAGATTTGATTATATTTATGTACTGTCATGGACATTGATTGAAATATAAAAGCCCTATATACCACAGCCGCGAACCGGCAAGGTATTACTTTCATACTATTTGACTTTAAAAATCTGTACATATTTCCAGCTTTCATGAGCTCTTTAAATGACTTCGTCGTCAGCCAATCGCAGTCCACTGCTGGACATAGGCCTCCCCAAGTTTGCGCCAAACATCCCGATCCTCCGCAACCCTCATCCAGCCCGCTCCGGCAACCTTGCGTATGTCGTCAGTCCAGCGGGCTGGAGGGCGTCCTACACTACGTTTGCCAAGACGCGGTCTCCACTCCAGGACTCGTCTGCTCCAACGGCCATCGGTTCTGCGGCAGACGTGGCCGGCCCATTGCCACTTCAGCTTGCTAATTTTGCGAGCAATGTCGGTTACTTTCTTTCTCTCACGGATAACCTCATTCCTGATTTTATCTTTGAGAGAGACCCCGAGCATAGCTCGCTCCATAGCACGCTGAGCGACTTTAAATCTGTGGACCAGCCCCATTGTCAGTGTCCACGTCTCGGCAGCGTATGTCATCACCGGTAGGACGCATTGCTCGAAGACCTTGGTCTTCAGACTTTGCGGAATTGTCGACGTAAGGACTCGACGGAGCTTGCCAAATGCCGCCCAACCCAACTGAATCTTCATATCCGCTTCCCTCTCAAAGTTGTGTCGGCCAAGTTGTATTGTCTGGCCTAGGTAAATGTACTCCTGTACAACTTCGAGAAGAACGCCGTCGACCCGTACTGGTCTCGGCATGACATTTCTGTTGAACATAACTTTTGTTTTGTTCAAGTTCATACCAAGACCCACACGTCGGGAGGACTCATTTAGGTCGTTCAGCATTTGGTTCAGCTCTTCCAGCGTCTCTGCAAAGATGACTATATCGTCGGCAAAACGAAGATGAGAGATATACTCTCCATTGACGTTGACGCCTCGTCCAATCCAGTCCAGGGTTTTAAAGACATCCTCAATCGCGTTGGTGAACAGTTTCGGGGATTTCACGTCCCCCTGTCTCACTCCACGATGGAGCCGAATAGGTCTTGTCTGCTGATCTTGGATTTGGACGGTCATCGTCGCAGCGTTGTAGAGACATCTCATCACTTCGATATATCGCCAGTCGATTTGACATCTCTGCAGAGACTCCAAAACAGCCCAGGTCTCGATAGAGTCGAAGGCTTTCTCATAATCCACAAATGCCATACATAGCGGCTGATTATATTCCTCGGTCTTCTGTATAATTTGCCGAACAGTATGTATGTGGTCTATGGTGCTATAGCCTTTTCGAAACCCGGCTTGTTCCGGAGGTTGGTATTCGTCGAGTTTAATGGCGAAACGGTTCGTGACGACCCTTGAGAACAGTTTGTAAACATGGCTCAGAAGCGTAATCGGTCTGTAGTTCTTTAGGAGGGTTTTGTCACCCTTCTTGAAGAACAAGACGACCACACCCCTGGACCACGCTTCTGGCGTTATGCCCCGGTGGATGACGGCATTAAAGAGCTCCGCTAAGGCTTTTTGAACCGGTAGTCCACCAGCCTTTAGGAGCTCAGTTGTAATGCCGTCATCACCCGGTGCCCTCCCATTTCTGAGCTGTTTAAGAGCCGCACTAATTTCGCTTACGTCAACGTACGGGATGTCTCCCGAGTAGTGGCGCGTCGGTGGTGCAAGCGGATCTTCAGTGTCCTGAGCTTATGTGTGCGCGATGAGTAGAGCAGCCCATAGAACTTCTCAACCTCATTCTGGATCTGGGGTCTTGACGTGACTATTGTGCCATCCGCTGTTTTTAGCTTTGCAAGGTGGCTCCTCCCTAGCGGTCTTTGGAAAACTTTGGACCCTCTATTTTGCTCAATGAGGGTTGTAATAGCCCTCGTGTTTGAGCAACGGAGGTCCCTGCGCGTGAGTTTCCGTATCCGCTTAGAGAGGTCCCGTTGTTTCGGCGAAGCTGCTTGAGCAGATGGCATTTCGCGTCTCTGCCTCATCAGTTCCAGGGTTTCGGGAGAAAGTTTGGACTGCTTAGTGGTACTCGTCGACGGAAAATGCCTACGGCCCAGTTTACACACCGTCTTCACCACGTTTTCCGTTATCTTGTCCACATCGCCAGTGGTTTCCAGCGAGTCGAATCGATTTTGCAGTTCCAATTGAAACTGCTTGGCCACACGGTCTACTTGGGGCTGCGTAGGTCGGAGAGTAGATCTCAGCAGGCGCAACCGCTCGGCCCGGAAGGATATATTCAGAGTGCCTCGTACGAGCCGGTGATCACTGCCGGTGTTAAACCTGTTGATCACAGAGACATCTCTTAATATATACTTTTTGTCCGCCATGATGAAATCTATCTCGTTCCTTGTCACAGTATCTGGGCTTTGCCAGGTCCACCTCCTTTGGGGCTTCTTCTCGAAGAAAGAATTCATCAAGTAAAGCCCCTGCATCTCGAGGAAGTTGACCAGCATTTGCCCCCTGTGATTTCTGCGCCCCAACCCATGTGGTCCAATCTTCGATTCGTCGCATTCCTGTACTCCCACTTTGGCGTTGAAGTCTCCCATGACTACGTTGTAGAAGCATGAGGTCGTACCATGTATGGCTTTAGAGATGTCCTCATACATGGCTTCAACTTCTTCATCGGAGTGTGTCGAGGTTGGCGCATATACCTGCACAACCTTGAGCTTGACTACGAGGTACGCTACCCGGGTCGACACACTACTAACTTCCACTACGTTGCCAGCGAGAGCCCTGTGGACCAGAAAACCGACACTACCTTGGGAGGCCCTATCACCTTCCCGGAAGTAGAGCAAGTGGCCTGAGTCCAGGGTTATGGTATCCTCCCCCTCTCTTCGGACTTCCGATAACCCCAAAATACTCCACCTGATAACTCCCTGACCTGACTTAACTCTACTTCCAGTTCTGTGAGGTGGTGGTCCAGCCGAATCGTTTGTCCATTATACGTCGCCAGATGTAATTTTTGGGTCTTGCAGCCTTCACTCCGGTGATTCTTAGCACCCTCTGCCCCGCCGTGACCACGACCGCTGCCTTGGCCGGGAATAGCGGGGCTGCCGGGCACTGAGGGCCGTATCCTTGGCGCTATTACCATGGGGGGTATTTTTGCCATAGTCACCACGCTTGGCAGGCGGGTTGGTGACCGCAGTAGATGTTATTGATAGACAGAGTCACGCTGCTGACCATGCCCTGATTTATTTCCCTTAGTCGCCTCTTACGACACCCGCGGGAGGATATGGGGTGATGCTATTCTAAGCCGGCATCACACAGCAATTAATTATTATATTATATATATTAAATGATATATATATTAAATGACTTGTTGGCCCAAAACTACTCTTGCCAGTCGTACTCAGTCGCTAGTTGTTTGCTGCGAATTATAGAATACTCTCTATAGTCTTAATTTTTTTTTAATAAATATAAGTAAGTAATATTATTTAATTGATTTAACAATAAAAACATATATTTTAGTACTAAGAATTTTGTGAATGCATAGTTCAAATTTAAAATATTTTTCAGAAACATACTAACAAAAAGCAGTGTTAAAGATAATTAATTATTAATAACCATAATTTAATCTTAATCTTTATCATCGGTAATTTGATCTTTGCCCATTAGCGAAATTAGGCAAATTAAATATAGCTAACAAGCCAAATTATTAATTAATCATTTCGTAAAGCTATTACCACGAGTTCGGATTGTGTTAAATAAAAGTTACAAATTTGTACTCGTGTATATTATTAGACAAGCAACGCCTCGCGGTTTCATTTACATTATGTATTACTAGCGCTCTCCTGGTGTGACGTTTATGCTCATTGCTCGGTTATAGCGCGATGTTAATAATAAATAATATTATTTAATAAACAAGTTATAAAACAGAAAAGTTATTTTTTTTTCTCAAAAAGTAATTCCTAAAAGTATCGCGTTTCAATGAACATACTGTTTAATTTTATAATATCTTTGCTCCTGCTCGCGGCTTCGCTCACGTGAATGTGGATTTTGTTTTCAAATAATATGAAGCAAGCATATCATTAGTAGTATAATATCATAAGTCATTGATCAATTAGAACAATGTTGCTACTTTTTAAATGGTACCATAATTTTTAAAGTAGCTTAAGTGGTTCTGGCGTTTATTTCGCCCATACAAAATTCGCTCTCTTTCAAAGCATAGACAGGAATTAATGGTTGAAAGTGTTAATTGTACTGTTGCTTTGTTATCGCTCATATAATAATAAAGTGTTAAATAAACATTAGAACCTAAACAATAACATAAAACATTCTTAGTATTATTAAACGTTTTGGTAGAGTTTCATTCATTGTTATCGCGAAATGACGAGCGTTAAGCGTAAAATAATAATAGTTGATTATTTATGCTAATTGTACTTCCCATATCTGAGATTTCATATAATATGCCTATTAACAACGTTTTAATAAAATTTACAAAACTTTATAAAATAAAATAATAAAAAATATCCACAGCTTAATTTCTTTAATTCTGAGACAAATATTGTATAGATATTTACTATCTCATAAATAATAATCTTTATTTGCGCTATACGAGTATCTTATTCTAATAAAACAAGTTTTTATGAAGTTTAGATTAGATATGCTGTATAGATAGGTAACGTCAGTGAAATAATAAATAGTGGCAGATAAATGATTGCTAAAAGAAGAATTAAATTGAACCTAATTCTATTTAAATGGACGGATAGCATTTATTAAGTTGACAAGAAGTGTCCTTGCGTACAAACAAATCTTTGAAATGTGTACGCACTTTGTCACGTGTGTTGTCACGCATGTTTGTCTTTACATCTGTCAATATACAGGGTGCCAGGCGGGTCGATGCAAACTTTTGGAGATGTGATGGAAGAGGTAATTTAGAGTCTATTTTACGTCATTTACCTTAGTAACAAGTTTTACGGTTTTCGAGAAAATAGCGATTTTGTACTTATTTAGAAAACTCCACTTTTCCGTCTTTAAACGCTAGTATTACAAAAATGATTACTGATTTTTTTTCTTTTTCTTATGATTTGTTACTCTGATAAGTAAGTGTTCCGTACCACCTATAAATTAATATTAAATTAAGTTAAAAACATTAATAAAATTGCTTAGAATGTAGCCAAAGAGATTAATGTAAAAGTTGATGAGAATTTCAAAGGCGTTTTTTTATTAAAAATAAAACAGTGCAAGGTGTTCAGATACTTTTAAAAACTTTCCTGATTTATGTTCTTTAAAATGGTATAAGTACCATATTAAACATATTTTGTCGTTTATTGGTCTCTCACTTTGGAAAATTGGTACATCTTGTAATAAATTAGGCAAATCACACTGTAAAAATTCCAAATAGTTACTACTATTAAGATTAGCTGGCAGAAAATGTGGTCCAACTAAAGCTTTACCAATAACACCAGCTTACACATTTACTGAAAATTTTGTTTCAAATGAAACTTGTTTCTTCATATGTGGATTGGCACCTTTATCAGCCCAATGATGTAAATTATGAAAATTTGTAATACCCTCTCGTAAATCTTGATTCATCAGTCCATAAAATTCTTTTAAGGAACCAGGACTCTGCAATGTCAGCAGACAGCGACAGAATTCTATCCTTCTATCAGGGTCGCGGTCCTCCAAGCCATGTACCGTTCTGTAATGGAAAGGGTACTTTTTTTCTTTGTGCATTACAGACCACGTTTTGCATTTTGATAAATTGAGGTATCTTGCTACCTTTCTGGTACTGGTCCCTGGATCTTCTTTAAATGCTTGCAAGATTTGTTCGTCGACACCTGGATCGTAACCGGAACTAGTTCCAGGTTCATTGCGATGCATACAGCTGTTTCAGACATACGACGATATGTGTTTATAAACACTCGGATGTTGGGAAGTCTTCTAGTTGGAAAGCGTTCCTGGTATAATCTACGAGCTTCAGATGCATTGTCGTCCGCTCTCCCATACATATACAGTATATCAGCATATTCGGTATTGCTAAAGGAACTCATACGAAATACTAAATATTGTTTTTTTCACAACAAGAAAATAATGACAATTTTCGCAAATAGCACATGAAAACAATTATCGATTGCAATTATTGTCATAATTTGAAGCGAGAAGCGCGAGGCAGCGCCAACCATGTTGTTTTTTTATGATTTTGTTAATCGAACTTTTTTGATTTAAATGGTATTTGTAGTATTATTCTATGAATTATTGCGCTATTTTCGTGTATGATATACCATTAGAAAGGGTATAAAACGAAGAAGTATCTGAATAACATAGATTGCTTTATTTATTATAAAAAATGACTTTGAAATTGCAATTAATTCTGACCCTAATCATTTTGGCTACATTCAAATTTTATTAATGTTTATTACGTAATTTATTATCAGTGAAGAGGTGGTACGGAACACTTACATCAGAGTAACCAATTATAAAAAAAGGAAAAAGAAATAATCATTTATAATTGTTTTATTAGCATTTACAGACGGAAAAGTGGAGTTTTCCCAAAAAAGTACAAAATCGTTATTTTCTCGAAAACTGTAAAGCTTGGTACTAAGGTAAATGACGTTAAATAGACTCTAAATTACCTCTTCCATCACGTCTCCAAAAGTTTGCTTCGACCCGCCTGGCACCCTGTATTATAATAGTGAACAGAGAACAAATTTAAAAGCACGACATGTAATTTCGTTTAATTGAATGACATCCTTATTCCAATTATTTTGATTTTAAAACCAAACTATTTAACCAATTTTAAGAAAATTCAATGAATGATGTTTACATAGTTTGTAAGCTTATAAATTAACACGTGTGTTTAGTGATAGTTTTTCATTTTTGATTCATCTTTATGTATTATATTAGGGTCAGTCTTTATGACTTCGTGAAGTTACTGCGAATTGCAATAATTTCAAAAATATCAATTTAAGATTTAGCTCGGGCCCGTGCGCTGGATTATATTTCGAAAATTATCCTGCAATCAGTTTTGGCCAATATTTTCGAAGTGCAGATGGAACGGTTCTATGAATGGCTTCTTCGTTAAACATATTTATTTAAGTTAGAGTTTAAATCCAGATTCCATCGTAGGTGTTATAATGTTACAAAATCAAAAACAAATGTTACATTTTAATCAGATTTTGTCACCCAGATTGCAAGCAACTTTGGACGAGTTGACTCTGTTGCCTAGCAACTGAATACGACAGGCAAGAGTGCATCATATTATAATTTCATTAAAATGTCATTATGTATTTACAAAAAATATTATAAAAGGTAAATAAAATACAAGGAAAATCATACCCTATGTCAGTATACAGAATTATTTAGATGATTTATATATTTCAGTCATATTTGAATTACATCTTTCGTTTATAGATTATAACCACAAGTGCGAACATAGTAGGCATTAAAGTTATAATGTCGTGAGGATAATAAAGATATAGGCAGCTTTAGAAAAATAATAGTTGCTATTTTGATCGTTTTTTTTACTTAATTTTATAAACGTTACTTTTATTAACTGTTGTTTTTTTCTTTCTACAGATAAGCCCATTCGTATATAAAATATATTCATTATATTTCCAACAGATGACATACAACGACAAGAATTAACCTTATTCAGAAAAATGTAGTCATTATTCAAAATAACTGATAAATTAAATTAAAAAAAAATTTCAACTAGATAAAAAAAGAATGCTATTCCTGTTATAAAGATAACTGAAACTTTCTAAAACTATTAAATGTAACATATTATTGTTTCATCAGTTATACTTTAATACTATTTAACATTTAATTTTTGTTGTTGGGTTTATTTAATGTAGATCTTTTAGTAAAAATGTGTCTCTAGAAGTGGTTGATATAATAAATTTATACTATAAATGGATAAAAGAATATTTTTCTTTTGTTTTATGTTTTAACATTTTATATAATTATTATGCTAATTTTTTAATCACCTGTAACTTAATACAAATGAAATTTTTAGTTAATACGCAATTAATATATTTTTCTACCCTTTCGCTTTTTTTTCTTAACTTTAATAATTTTTGTTCACCAAATTCATCGTAAATTATAGACAGAAGTTAATTTTATTTTTGTTTGAAAGAGTATACCTACTTCCAAGTTGATCCCATTGTCATTAGCTCAGGATCTAGCCCTGAGATCTTAAAGGAATAGAAGGAACTTTTCAAATATTGTAGACACAACTATACCGATTTAGGTATTTTTATAGTAACATGTGCATTTGCTCTCGTAAAACAACGTTTGGTGAAGTGGTACTGATGATGAAGACCACAGCTGACCAACGGAACTATTAATAACAAGTATTTTACAGTTTGCGAATCGATGACATTAATATGATTGCTACGCAATTTATGTCCATCACAATGCAAATGATAAGGTCCAGGAGATCTCCAATAATTAACAGCTCTGTATCGGAAAAAGCAATATTATGTAAATAGTGATAAGCAGTTGACATTAGGCTGTTGTAACTTGGGTAAATCATAAACTCTCCCTAATTACTGCCTTACTATATTCATAAGTTAAAAGTGTAAAATTAAAGCTATAAAAATAAACTTATTTAAAAACGTTTTATTTAAATATGTATTTATTTGTAATTTTGTATAAAATTTGATTTTCATTACTTCAATCAATGTTTATTGTGCATCATGAACCGTAAAATTAAATAGTTGTTTGCTAAATTATTTAATTTTATAGATGTGAATATTTACATAATAAACGAATTTTTACATATTTATATTTTATTTTTATTTTACCATATGTGTAATCGAGGAAATAAGAAAGAAAGTGAATTAAGTGTAACCTAATAATGCAACGTGTGTTGCCCTGATAACAATATGTACATAGGTTTGAAGTGATTCCATACGGCCTTTTAAACGATGTTTTTTTTCTTTTTGGAAAACTGTATCCACCTTTATTTATTTCGTTTTTTTTTCATTTTAAGATTTTACTACAAATAAAAAAATAGTCAGAAAATTGCTACTACTACAAAGACAAGGTCAGCTTAATGCACACTTTATTATTTTTTCCGCTTTACTGATTCGCATTATGATGTAATGAAGTTTTGAGATCAGAAATTATAACAAAAACAAGCATTTAAACATAAATAACTATTAATTTAGTTTTTCAAAAGTAAAAAATATTAAAAAAAAACAACGAATAAAAAAATCACGTTAAAAATAAATGTTTTAAACATTTAACAAATTTATTCAATATAGCAAACAGTACATTTTAATTGATTCTCAATCTTTTTTGTAACATTCTACCTGTTATAAACAATTTAAATGCGGTTTATAAATTACTCTACATGGGCGCGTCTGGCTTGCAAACTTGTTGGATATAATTTTATATACTTAAATATTAAGCTACAGAATGTTAAAATGATTTATAATGTAAAAATATAATTTTATAAGTGATATAAAATTAAATATCGATTAAATGAAATATATATTGCAATCGTTTCAACGCTTAAATGTGTGTTCACAAATTACTAAAAACATAATTTAGCCACCAGTTTCGTTATTATGTGTATTTATTGTCACATTTTTACACGTTGTTTTATATAAAATTAGAAAGTAGTATGAAAGTTTTAAAGTAGAAAGTAGTTTATGACTGCAGTTAAAGATCCTTAGTTAGAGCACAAAAAATAACCAAGTAAAGGCTCGAAATTTGTTTTTATATTTAAATATTTATCATCAAAACCGATTAAAAACACAAACAGTTAAAACCAATTAAGTTTTTATTTATAATTTTTATAGAAATTTGTTTCTAAATAATTAAAAAAATTTGTCACCACTAATACTACGACAATTATCTCGTGGATTGAGTTTTTAGAATACGTGTATTATTATTCACCGTGTATGATATACAAATGTGTTACAAATTAGTATATCATGTTCGATACGTGTTCTTCACGTTACGAAACGAATTTCTCTAACTTATCTTTATATGCTGACAAGAAAATTCTTACCTCAACATTTTGCAATACGTCACGCTGTGCTCACTGTTATAAACAAACTGCGCGCGCGCAGATTCTCTGCAAGAAGGTCGTTACGTATTGTGCTGTAGGCAACTATTACCTTGGTCTCCGATAGATGACGTAACCATTTTAGGGTCACACTCCGAAAAAAGTATACCTATAGTTTAAATTTGTAACTAAGCTGATGATAGATAAGAAATGTAATTGACCGCCGGTATAACCAAATAATATTATAATATAATTCATAATTTTAGTCTATTTTTCTTTACTTGCCTTATTTGATAACATTATCCGAAACAAAAATCATAAATTTTTGAATATTAATTTTCATTACAATTTTTCATTATAAAAATGATTCAGTTCAATCATTCGGTCGATAATTTCTCATCTATAACTCTTATGTGTATTTACAAAAAATGCCATATCTGTCTACTAAATAGGATAAGTAAAGAAAAATAAACGAAAATGGAAGTGTCTGTTTGTAATTTAAATTTAACAGCTTTTAACTAAATACAAATGAATGTATACGGTACTAACATCAAAAACACAATTTTTAAAATTTTTATTTGTCTGTCTTATCTATGATACAGCTGGACCGATTTTGACCAGACTGTCACCCACAGATAGCTAATGTTATAAGAACTAACTTAGGCTGGTTTTAGTTAGAAACACTATTTATTTTAATTATTAAAAAAAAAAATACGCGAAAACATAATTGAAACCAATGAATTAGTGAAAAATGTTCAATTCAAGTAGAGAAGGTAAACATCATACCTATATAATATAATTTTCCTCAAATTAACGCAGGTAAAACTACGGAGCACAGCCAGTATATAAATAATTTTATTTCTATTCTAAACGATTAAAAGTAAATGCTTAAATATTATAAATGTAATGTTTCTAGTGTTGCCCAAATGCAAGAACAAGACGAGACTTAGCCAGTCTTGGTCTTGGTCTTGCGCCCATACACCTGGTCTTGGTCTTGGTCTTGGTCTTGCGCTCCCGGTCTTGGTCTTGGTCTTGGTCTTGCAGCAAGAGTCTTGCAAGTCTTGCAATTACCTATTAGTCTATTACTATTTATTAAAGTTTACTTTAAATGTTAGAAAAACGTATTAGAATTGGAACTTGGAACATTGTGAGCTTGAATTAACATAGCCATAGTAAAGATCAAGCAGATTAATAAATAACTGAAGATTTGATAAGAAATTCGAAAAATCAACTGACCTATATGTCGTTTTCATGGAAGTAACTGTTTCTTAATAAACATTTATGATTTATAAGCTTACATTTGCTACAACATGAAAAAAAAAAAAATTAATTACAATAACTTGACTGTATTTTAAAGAACAATA
Organism: Hypolimnas misippus; assembly: GCA_037950945.1. NCBI lineage: Eukaryota > Metazoa > Arthropoda > Insecta > Lepidoptera > Nymphalidae > Hypolimnas > Hypolimnas misippus. The sequence goes on along the minus strand of JBBEEQ010000006.1, from coordinate 8,291,325 downwards.
CTTATCTGTCTAGAAAGAGATTGAACCCTCAACTTATAAGAAATTTAATAAAAGAGTTTTACGATTTATCATTTATTTGAATAAAAAATAAAATACAACACAAATCAACAGCTTTATCATTAGGTTATGATACTTTATATCAATTTTTTTGACCAAGAATTAATACAAAGTAACCATCTGGCTGACTCATCACTTAACCTATTTCTATGTTTTCTAATTACTAATGATGCGTTAGAAAATAATCTCTCAGCAGGTACTGAAGTTGCCGGTATTGAGAGAAAATCACGAGCCATTTTCGATAAAATCGGATACTCTGTCTCATGCGTCCTCCACCAATCTAAAATGTCTTCCGAGCTGGCAGTTCTTGGTTTTCTCAGGTACTCCTCCAACTCGTCTATCACTAAGCCTTGAAGACAAGATCCAGATGACGTCGAGGGACATTCATAGAGTTTATCAAAGTCTATTACGTCTTCATCTTCATCACATACTTTATTTTCTTTTTCTGGTAATTCCAGAGATTTGTTCAGTGAGTGTAGACTTTTATATTCTTCATAAAGTTCATTGAACTTGCGCAGACTTTCTGTTTTAAGTTGCTTCCCCCACATTGTCAGGTCAAAAGTCTGAGCCTTATGCCTTGGGTCTAAAATTAAAGAAGTACAATAAATCCAGTTGCTCTTCTTGCAATGTTTAAGCATTTTGTCTCGAGCTGCTTGGAAAGCTAGAATGAGCCTTTCATCCACTTCAGATCGATTAGGTTTCTCATCTAACTGTTTTACCATGGATTCAATTTTATCTAGCAAGAGATTGAATGATACAATGACTAGCGGTAATGTAACATATTTGTCTCCACCAAGTTTTGTACTTAAAAGTTTAAAATTTATTAGAAATTTATGTAATTTTTCGAGTACCTGCCATTCATTAGCTGTGATTTGAAAATCATTTAATTCGGTGACAGAACTGCACAATATGTCAATGCCCGCTCTCACTTTTAAACCAAATCCAATCATATCATGTGTGGAATTCCATCTCGTTGGACAGTCAAGAATGGCATTTAGATTTGATGGCACGCCAGCTGCTTCACAAGCAGACTGAAACTTCTTCTTCACTATCTCACTTCTTTTTATTTTACTGGAAATGCTGCGTAACTTTGTTACAGATGTACGCGAGTCAGCAATATTTGGTGCAGATTCTTCATCTTCCTCATCCTCAGTTTCGTCTGCATAGTCTTCGTACTGCTGATCTTGCGCGTTAGTGTCAGACTCACAGTGTAATGCTAAGGTCTTTAATAAATCTTGTACACCAAGGTTTAAAATGTGAGCAAAGCACCGGAAATGTTGATTGTCTGAATCAAAGTGTTGCGGCAGCAGTTTGCTCAGTTCATACATAAATTTGGTATTTGCAGTTGCGTTGTCGACCGTGATTGTATTTGTATTTTATCAATTATGCCATATTCCAATAAACATTCATGGAAAATCGTTGCAATATCTTCCCCAGTATGTCGACCGCGTGATGGTATAAAATCAAGAACTACAGATTGATACTTCCATTCGTTGTCTATATAATGAATAGTAACCCCGTAGTAACTCCTACCAGCAATTGACGTCCACCCATCAATGGTAAAAGACATTTTAGATGATAATTGTTGAAGTCGTTCCTTGAGATTCAATTGGAGCTCTTCAAATCGCTCTTTGACTTTCCTTCTAAGTGTAGACCTTTTAGGAAACACCATATTAGGGCAAATACGTCGAAAATATACTTGTGTAGCTTCGTCATCGAAAAATGAGAAGGGAAGATATTTTTTCACCACCCAATCAACTGTAGCTGTCGTGATGTTGTCACTGCTGTTTTCCGACTGAAACAAAACAAGAAATCTTGTGTTATTATTTAAAACATACTAGGTTTGAGCGTATAAGAGGAGGAGGTTTGTTGTTGTTAAATCGAGAAAATCGTTAAATTGATATTTGTTATATTAAGGTTGCACTGTACTGTAATTTACCAAAATAAAGTACTTAGTTGTTACTGGCCGATTCAATGAAAATATGGGTGTTAGTGGTGTTTTCATCTAGAAACTTCATCTTTCATCGTTGCGACATATTAAGTATGTAATTATCGTCTAAAAAATATTTTAGACGATAATTACATACTTAATATGTCGCACCCCTAGATGAAAACACCACTAACTCAAAAATACTTACGTAAGTTAATGGCGTTTTTGAAAGTATCGCATGAATAGCTACGCGGAGTTAAAATTCTTTTAACTGTTAAAAAAATATTCTTACCTGTCCACTTCTTCCAGCGGTTACTAAAAAGCTTGTGATATCTCCACTTAATTTTGGTTTAACAGGAAGAAATATTTCTGATTCCTTTTTGTGGAAAGATATTAGATGTTTCCTTAAGCCTGAAGTGTTTCTGTTTTTCATTTTTATTTCAATCTTTTTATGTTGGCACAATTTACAGAAGGCAGTTTGGGATGCATGAATTATTTCGAAAAACTCTTCAAATTTGCTTTTGGGTCTTTTAGATCTGTGACTCAAACTCTCGTTACTCGGACTAGAATAATTTGAATCTTCGTCACTCATATTAAATTGTACACGTGATACGTTTTTAGAAAACAACGAGAATTAGTAAAAACAATTATTAAGTTAGACTCGAAGCACAGCTCAATTGGAAATGACTGGAATTAAAATAATTCCTTTATTTATAGTACGTTTCCTTGCTTTCTACCGCGCCGCCTCGCCACGTGCCGGCTCTATGAAAAGGATGCCGCCGCAAATGAAACAATGCCGCGTGCGGCGTACAAACACACACTAAATATTACCTACTTGTACAGACGCGACGCGTGAATAAAATATATGTAAAGAATTAGTGCCAATCACTATTCTTTACATATAAGTGAATGTTTTGGCGTACATCTATACTAATATTATAAAGCTAAAGAGTTCGTTTGTATGTTTGATGACAGAAGTTTTAAAATAAATAAATAAGTTCTGAACGTCACTATACCTCCAAAGTTACTATTCCTCGTGGACGAAGTCGCGGGCACAGCTAGTAAATACTTACTCTCATCATCTCTCTCAGAGATATTCGGGCTGATAAGTAATACAAAACTCTTATCGCAGGCTTTTTATTTTATTAGTAGATAAGTACCTACGCTTTTTATATTATTTTATTAGTTTTGTAGAATTTTTTTACACGTTTCAAGTATATTTAAAAGCGGCTACAATATTTATTAAACGGGTGATATTTGAACACTTTTTTGCTATTTTTTCTTTTAAAAACTTAAGAAATATAATGACTAAATGTACAATAATAGTACCTAAGTAATTAGTTTAAAACCATATAAGTAATCAATATTATAATATATACTTACTAGAATGAATTAATATGACATCTACTACCTATCCTTACCATTTTATCCTAATCATAATACTACTTGCGTGATCAGTATAATGTATTCATTTTCATTCTAAGCACTCTGAAACTTATTTATTCTTTGGAACACCTGTAGGTACTCTTAAAATTCGAAATTATTTTGCATGAGTATACCTACGCCCTATGGCGGCAATCAAATAGTGTCAAATGTTATGATTTCGGCGTGGCGGCAACGATTGTTTTAGATTTCAAAAGAAGCCGCCGGCGCGTGTATCATAACCATGTACTTCCGAAAAGCGGCAAATTTCTTTGAGAAGTAAGTACAAAACCTTTGATGCCGCATTATCAAAGTGCCGATGGTTAAAACATAACTATGCATGCACTCAGTTTGATTTTAATAGATATTTTAATAGATATGTTTATGGTATTAGTCGTAATGCGCATAGGTCCAGTTTTTCATATTTTTTGATACAGTTTTTTGCGTCTCATAGAATTCCTAAGCGTACCTACCTATACACCGAACTGTTACACCTAACTACTCAGTGAAATAGCGCTAAGTCCTAGCTGCAAGACGCAAGAGTCTTGCAGGCTATGTCTTGTTCTCGCTCAAGTCTTGCACGGTCAGTCTTGGTCTTGGTCTTGCTAAAAATACGCGGTCTTGTTCTTGGTCTTGGTCTTGCAAAAACGCAAGAACAAGACCAAGACTGCAAGACCAAGACTGAATTTGGGCAACACTAAATGTTTCCCTCCAAGGCGCGAGTTATGCCGCGAGGCAGAGCTAGTCTCTATTAATATTGTACCTATAACTAAGGAGTATGCTTGTTTGGTTGAACGTTATAATCTCAGGCACATCTGAGGGCTTCTATCGCGTACGCTGCAAAAACGGTTAAAGAAAAGAATAAGTTTTAGTGAATTTATCTCGAAACGGTCGCGGTCGAAACCGCAGGGCACAGTTATATAAAAATATTTGCTTCTTGTTCAGGTTAATCTGTATAAAACACTGATATGTTGGATACTTAGGATCTTTTAGGACGATTTGCTCTAGGTATACGGTATGTTAAGCAAAAATTGTTTGTGTCAAACGCGAAACCTTATCAGTTTTAGCACAAATATAAAATATGCACTAATTTATCACTCATTTCTCAGTTCTTAATGCTATCATTTAAAAATATATATCACTTCCTATTTGATGTATTTGCGAGAACTAAACTTTATAATTTCTCAATGTAAGAACGTTAGTTTTTAATCCGATTTCAAAATTAATTGTACGATATTAATTCCGACTAACGATACGATCTGGGTACAAATAAGTTTCAATAAAATTAAAGAATTATTATTGGTTTGGTATAGATAAAACTTATACCATTTAAATACCTACTGGTTTAGTTATAAGCATATAACTTTGTACTCATAGTTCTCTTTTTTGGATATTTTACAATGACATTTTTAACCCACGACCAAAAAGGGCGGTGTTAAAAATTTGACGTATGTATCTGTGTCAGTCTGTAACATCGTAGCTCCTTAACCAAAAGATTTTGATGCGTTTTTTTTTGTTTAAGAGCTGATGTAATCGAGATTGTTCTTAACTATAGTTTATGCAGATCTGTTTATACGTTTAAAAGTTATCAACACTTTTTTTTTGGTTGTTGAAAGGATCTGAGCAACTTCTATTGGTCTGAACAATTTCCAACTTTGACAAGTTCGTCAATTGTCTCGTTGGTTCCCAAAGATCATAATTTGTTGAACAAAACGGACAGGCGATTGAAATATAAGTACATGGTCTAAAATAAACCTCGCAAGGAGAATATATTTATTGCGTATCAAATAAAAATATTGTTTGTATTTTAATTCGGTTACAGATTTATTATAATAATTTTCAGGGCCGGCTCTAACCACCTCAGCGCTCTTAGCGAGTGATTTCTTCGGCGCCCTTTTAACCGACTTCTAAAAAGAAGGAAGTTGTCTATTCGTTGGGCACTTTTTTACGTACGTTCACCGATTACTCGAAAGCGGTTAGACCGATTTAGTTATTTATTTTTCAAAACCAAGAAACGTAAATGACCAATTTTACAAAAATTGTAAATATCATATTTAGGCATATATTGACTATTTTTCTTTAGTTGTCCTAATTCGTAACAATAACCGGATTGTTAATCACGAATTTTCGAACATTATTTTTCCTGATAATTTTTCATTATAAAAATTAGTTAGTTCAATCATTCGGTCGACGATTTCTTGTCTCTAACTCTTATGTGTTTAGAAATAAGCCATTTTTGTTTGCCAAATAAGACAAGTAAAGAAAAATACACTATAGAGGGTTGTGTTTGACCTCTTTATATATTGTTCATATGACATATCTATGTATGTATGACCTACTCCGCCTACCTCCGTTCAAAACTTCTCTCTTCTAAGAATATTACAATTTTTGTAAAATTTTAAACTTAGTGTTACCGATTTTGGAGAAGGTTGTGTCTTCTGTGACCCTCCCTCCTTCGGTTCGCGCCAGACTGGAGACCTAATACGAATTACTATTTCTCGGTTGTCGTGTGTGTCAAGTGAAAAACACTCTACATTTGCGTTTATGCGTAATATTTAAAAACCTTTGACATTCCTTGAAATTATCTTATTCCGGTATTTTAATAGACGAATTTTTACGATAAGGGCTATAGTTATACAAAACAAACCCGACATGGGAAATCTATACATATAATATAATCACTTGTCTAATTCATCAACGCCTAAATCGCTGGGGCTATAAACTTTAAATTTTGGTAGTAGGTGTTTTTTCGGTTGTAGGCATCTACTAAGAAACGGTTTTTTGATATTCTATGCCTAAAAGTGTGAAAAACGTTTGTATGCTGTTATCTCTGGGGTTCTAGTCACTAGTTTACTTGTAATTATGAATATATTTTTAAGAGTGAAGACGAGCGATCTATCCTAGAGAGAGGGAGGGTGCGTACTGCCGATATATAATAATAACTAATTAACGAGATACCATAGACAAAATACAGTATTATTAACTTTTACGATATATTCCTAACAAGTGCAAAGTCTTATTACACATACTTCTGGATGATAGTTATGAAATGTGAAATACAAAACGTGTTAATATTAACCCTCATGAGGGTGCTATGTGGTTTTAAAGTTTGTATGGAGAAAATGCATTTTTTTGGCCGATTATCCCTAAATTTATTATTAAAAATACTTAGAATTAATAACTAAATATACATATACCAGAATTTTTAAAATCATCCCTTATAGTGGATATTAAATACTGGAACACAAAATTTCGCTGGTAGATCAATTAGGCTGAATTATTATTATTTAATTGCATATTTTTATTCAGATTTGTCTTTATCTTTTAGGATAAATTAAAAATATATATTGAATCAACAAAAGTATAGAGAATTATGTTTTTTTCAAAAACAACACTTGCATTGTTTCTCCATGTGTCGCTCAGAAACTCTCTTACAGGCGTCGAATGTTTTGATAGCGTTTCTAAATAACTTTTTTTTTCGTTATTCTCTAGTTTTTGTTATTTCGTATCTGAAGTGGGGGAAAAGTTACTATAGTTAAAGTTTAAATACGCAATTTAAAGACTGTTTGTGAAATATAGAGTAAACCGGTATTTAAAATACTGCAGTGTGGTCAAGGGTGGATCCAGCTTCGCCGCCAGGGGGTCTCCTAGTTGTGGTCAAGTCACAAGAAGTAATAATTTAAGTTTGATAATAATCAATACAGGTGAAAAGTTATCACTTCTACTTTAATGGGTACGTTTTTATGGACGTGGAGAAGTGCCAGTCTGGTTAAACGTTCTTCAATCATACAAATTATATTTTATTAATTAAATATTTAAGGTACTTACATAAAATCTATATTGTGACAAATAAAAAAAATGTTAAAATCATGTTAATCATCATGTTTGACAATTATAATTAGTGCTAGGTGACCTAGGTTTTGAACCTAGCCCAGAGGGAGGGGGGGTCATGGCCCCCATGACCTCACCCCTGGATCCGCCCTTGAGTGTGGTTCGATGTGTGTGTACTTATGTGAATTTATATTTAAAGTAAAAAAGTGAAGTTACAGCCTGTAAACGTTCTACTGCTGGACAAATGCCTCCTCTTCCATTTAGGAGAAGGTCTAGAGCTTAATCCACCACGCTGCTCCATTGCGGGAGTGGTGGATATATATGTGTCAGAATTTCTCCATGCACATGCAGGTTACCTCACGAAGTTTTCCTTCTCAGCCGAGCACGAGATGAATTTAAATACAAATTTAGCACTTGAAAACTCAGCGGTGCTATCCGGTGTTTGAACTCGCGATCATCGTTTTGCTTCAACGTGTTCTAACTACTAGGCCATCTTAGGACATTATATTTATTATATGAAAATGAAATATTGATTGGTACTTCATTTTCATATAATAAATATATATATATATATGGTTTTGTATTAGACACAGGACATAAAAATACTGAGGTAGAGCATAGCTGTAACCCACAGACTACAGCTTGTATACAGGTTGGCTCGGTCGGCCCAGTACTTCATTCTCACATTAGATCGGAGTGACGTAGCTAATATAGCGGCGTTTCTTAAGGTTAATGAAAGAGCCGGAAACCTCGTTCTCTCCTCCATTCCTTTCTTTCCTAAACTGACAACGCATTTGTGACTCCTCTGGTGCTGTCAATTTTCCATTCCATTGGCGGAAGTGATCAATTAACTGTGGGAGTTCCTCCTGCTTCACGCAATTATTTGTTAAAAATTCTTATTTTGTTTTTAAAATAGATCTATTTTTTAACCAACGGAAGGTAAAATTATATGAAGATAAATGACTAAATTTATAATAAGATAACGTATTTAACGTTATCTTATTTAAACGCTGTGAAATTAAAATACAGATTCGAGTGGTACAAAAATATTTATTTACTTATATCAATAAATAACATGAAGTATTTATCTTTATAAAACAAATCATCACACGTTCGCGAATCAGTCACATAGACGTTACGCTCATCAACAATTACGTTGAATCTAATTTAAAAATAAAATTATTCTAATAATTACTTTACACGTACGTACTCTATAAAGGCATTTAGGCAGAGCTGGAGATCGTTACAAAACAATTTCTCCAACTATATATATGTAAGAGTCAAGTACCGCCCATTTTTAGGGTTTCGTAACGTAGTGTTACATTGGGACCCTATACGGGTCTAAGCCGCCGTTCGTCTGTTCATATGTATCTCATGAACCGTAATAGGTACACAGGTAATAACAACAAATAATAAAAACCGGCCTTATGAGAGTAGGACTACAATGTTTACATATTGTTATAGCGCCTCTCGTTGCTTTTACAAAAATATTTAAAAGTACATAGTACAATAGACCAGTTTTTTTAAATAATAGATTTTTATCTGTTGTAAGTGTTGTATGTATATAAATTAATTTGTCAGACAAAGCTTAAAACAATTTAAAATATTTCCATAAAATTTAAACAAAGTTTGGATGTTTTGAAAGTTCATAATCTACAATAAATAATATTTCTATTATTTTAAGCAAAATATTTTCAATTAATGAGAATTTTGTAAATAGACATTGTTATTAGTCTTGAATGAGGCCTCACGTGAATATGACTACATATTTCTAGAAGTTATTTTTAGCTATCAGCTAATTGAACACGTTTGAACGAGCGATATTGCTGTAATTACTTGTGCGTTCTTTTCATTTCAATTGGGTATATAACTTCACGTTTTTTAATATGAAAACAATGCGACGATATATTTTGAAAACATTATTGGTTAATGGACCTAAAATTTGACCTCTTAAGGCTGCATATATGCATATAACAGTCCTGAGAGTCACATTTTGGTAATAATTACATTACATATCCATAAATAAGCGAGCAAAATCGCAGACACAACAGCTGAAGTGAAAATTACATTAATCAAATTCCTATTTATAGTTCTTTCCAAAAGAACGTTATGTTCTTGCAAGCATACATTATTAACTACTATTATCATTATTATACTTTGAAATTGGTAACCATTACAAATAACATCTAAAATTAATTATAAAATATCAACGATTTGCTATCTACACTTAGTTATATGTTTTAACATTTTATTTAATTTCAATTCGAAAACAAATTATGTGTTTGCTTTCAATATGTATTGCGGACATTAAAAGATAGTTATTTGAGTATTTCACTTAATCAAAAATCGAAATAGTTAGATGTATAAATGCATTCTCTCGTCGGGAATGTAACAATCTAATGTAATAATCTAGGATTCGAATTTGAGTATTACGCTTCAATACTGACACTGGCACTGATTGCCGAGCATTCGCCTACAATGTAATATGATTCGAATTGATTCGAACTGATTCGATTTTTTTCTCGAATTCGATAACTGAACTACGGACGAATATATAAAATGAATAAATAAGACGGCTTTGTCAGGTATACCACACAAGGCCATCATACTGTGTTATTATCAATCATTATATATTGCGCACTGCTCGAATCTGAATGTTACTTTACAGGCGAGCTTTCCCGGTGAGAAAGTGTCTTAACAAGTAATAGGAAAACTGACTCAAAAGTTACATTACATACACTAATGATGTAATATCTTATAATTACGTTAGACCTTGCTTTTGAAAACGTTCTAAGATTAGCTTACCTTAGCAAATTTGTCACATAACTATCTCTCTTTTATCAGTAAATCCAGTATATATCTTTTCCGCCCATTAATTCGAAAAAGCGGTTTATTTTCAAATGATGATGAACATATTTATAAGATGTAAGATTATTAATGGACGCATAAAAAATAACCTTTAGAGTGGATGTACAATTATTTACTTCCTGCTGTCTGTCTCTATAGGCTGCCATATTCGGTATCTAGTGACAACTTAAAGCTTATGATACTTGTGACTTATTTTTTCATTATTATAACGACGCTGGAAAAGAAGAGGTTCTCAAGTATCCAATTTAAAAAGCTACCACAGGACTGGTAAATGTTTTTTTAATATGAATTTTACTCTCTGTTGTTTTGAAACTTTCCCTTTACTTTTTTTAAGGTAAGTAACTACAGTAAAAGTGCATTAGTTTTAATGTTTACCAAAAGCAAATAGGTGTTTTAAATGGAATTTTTGTAAAGTAGGCGGCGGCCCAAAAACTGTGAGAACTTGTGGTCTAGCACATTATATTTTATGTGATGTCTAATGAACACATCACTTAGACAGACGCGTTGGTGCAATGGTCACAGCAACTGACTAAAGCGCTAACGGTCGCGGGTTCGATCCCCGCTCACGGCAAACGTTGGTATTGGCCATACAGATGTTTGTCGTGGTCTGGGTGTTTGTGTTAGTGTTGTGAGTGTTTCCGGACCCCCGACACAAGGTCAGGAGATCTTAATGGGGGCCGTTGAGTGTGATGCGTTATTATTATTATTATTAATGTAATGTGGTTCGGTATACATTACATTTACTTACATATAATATTGTGTAACTTATACAGAGGTAATATTTTTACGTGATCTCGAAATTAGATTAACAGAAGCCTCGAAAGTTGAACGAAACCAATACATTTTTTAAATATGTATACCATACAAAAAATCAAAATTGAATGCGTTAAATACGCCGTGCGGCTGAAACTGTAGTTCAACCCTTTTCAAATTTCATTTTGACTTGAAATGTTAAGTACATAATATATTTTATGCTAAATTTTTTTTTTGTATCAATAAAAACATTACATATAGAATTTTAACACTTAAATTTGAAAATTTCTCTATTAGTTGTTAATATTTCTAACTGTATAATTTAAGTTATTTACGTTAAATAGCCTCATAATTTAGAATTTACCAACAAAAGTTAACGGCAATAAATTTGGATACTTAGGTGTAATATTACTTGTAATCGTTTTCAATGTGACCTCACTGTAGGCATTAAAGCACAGTTTGTAGTTTGTAAATACATTTAACACTTAAGTGTTCTTCAGAGTTTTTTGTATTATCCACAACAGTAACTGCTAATCAGGTGGTTTTGTTTCTAACACTGAATTTCCGAAACAGTACTTGTGTGCTGGATTCTTGTAGGAGTTTTCATGTAGAACACTATGTGAACTCGTGCGACACTTTGTCATACAGAGTTCATAATCATCACTTATTGAATGGAATAACACTTTCTCATCTGCCGAGAGTTTGGAAAGCACGATTTCAAGTATACTTCTCTGAAAAGGAAAATGATTACTTCATTATTCAATTTAGTTAAATTATATATAATTTTAATTTTTATTTGTATCTGTGTAATTTTGTTATTTTAAAAAGTGGGTTTATAGCTCTAAATAAAAAGTGTTATTATATAGAATATAACATGTAAAAAAATAAAGGCCTTACATCAAAAATGCATTAAAGTTGCCACGGCGTAACATGCTACGGCGAGACATTGAAACTTGGTTATATTTTGGCTGTTGTTTACTTAGCCTCTAGTGAATTTGTTTTTTTTTATTAATGAAAAATAAACATTAAAAATATTTTTTGCCACTGACTTCCTTACCAACTACATTTTATAAGGCGACAATTATTCTAGTAAGTTTTACTCTCATAATTAACATAAAACAACTCTGTAACCTGGTAACATTTACTTAGGTATACCTCGTTTCATGTAAGTTTGTTGGTTTAAACACGAGACGAGTCCGAACTCGCGCAAGATACAATTGGGTGAACAAGATTTAAAACATTGAATGTAATATACATTTATATTCAGTTATAATCTTATTTCATTTTTAAAAATTTGTAGTAAATTAAATATTTAAAAATTTGTAGTAATTATATGACATTTGTAATCTATTTGTCTTTTATTTATTTCGTAAATATCCCGGAACGAAAACCACGACTCTTCGAAATACCACACTGCTTTAATATTAATGTTTTCGTTTATTTAAGAACCATACTTGGTATGAATTTGCTAAAACTGTTCATAAATTTAAATAATGATTTAAACAAATTAATTTGAGATTTATTATTATTTAATAATTAAAATTAAATAAATGTCTAAATGATTGTCCTCGTGAACATTTAGTGTTCTTGACTTACGTGAATTGAGGTAGAACCTTACGAAAGTGTAAAAAAAAAGTCACTGACAGTAAATTTTTTCACATTAAACTTAAATAATCACATGTTTCAAATATTATTAAAATAGTTTTGTTTAAGCTTTCTCTTGGTGCTAAATGCACCCTAATTGAGTAGCATTGTTTTAGATGTATCAAGATTAGAGTAATATATATAGTAATAAATAACCCAGACATGCAAGCAATATTCTTTTTGAGAACTTCTATCGGACTTTGTCACTGTCATATTTCTTTTCTTGGCATCAAAGATTGCTAGAGAAATTTCCCATTGCTAGGGAATACTTAGCCACGTGTATATCCCTTTTATTGACAATAGGTAAATTAAATTTATTTTTAGTTATCATACCTTGGTAGGGTCTATGCAGCAAGATACACAGTATTCAAACATTATACAACAACTGCTTTCATTGCATGAATTACAGCTGTACCGTGTTGTGTGCTCACTTTCAATATTACAGCAACCATTCTTTGCAACATCTTCTCTTTGGCAAACATAGCCTGAAAAAAAAAATTAAAAACTAAATCAAAGAAATAAGAAGTACCTTATCAAATCTATAATAAAATAATAAGTTAAGTATGAATTTTGTATGTGTGAATATATTTCAGATCTACTGAATTTATGTTAAAATTCTGCTATCATTTGCGAGGTAAATTAGTCTAGATGGTCATAGATTATGTTTTATGTATATATGAATGCTATTTTGAAAAAGAATCTACATTAACATTGGTGAAACCAAGACCACAAGCGGTAAGAGATATGTTAATTTTTATCAACACACAAATCTTAGGAGCCATTTGTTTGTGAATTTTTTTTGTGTCAGATGTTTATTGAAGAGAAGAAACGTCACTACATAAAGGAAAGCAGCTATAAAAGTCTTCTGCTCTAACAATATTAATATTTAATGCGGGTGAAAATGCAAGGCAATAAGGTAGTTTTATTTATTAAAAAATATTGTATTGAAAAAATATATTAAAAAAAATAGAATTTTGATAATCATACAAGATAAAAAATGATATAAGATGAGAATTAGCGGCTCTCAAATAATGATTAAGTCAAAAGTTATTTCATTTACGACGAAGTTAATTTTATACGTAAATTTCTTCTACTAAATACTTTGAATATCATACTTTATTAGACATAAGGAATATGATCATTTAGAACACTAAAACATATGAGTAAATAAATAAATATAACCTCGATCATCCACTAAAACAGATTTGCCTTGCAATGAGTTTCTACAAGTGATTTCATTGGTTTCATTATGTTCCTGTAGTGTTCTCCATACAAACGGTTTCCGTTCCATAGATATATCCTGGTAAACCATGTGCCTGCCGTTTCCCTTAAACAAAGTATTATCTTTGAAGTTTTCAAGATTATAAAAAGGTAAAGAAAAATTTGTTTACTAATACATACTAACCTCCCTAAGAAAACTAACAATACAGTAAGTTAAGGAAGACGCAAATATTATACCCAATACTAATCGTCGTCGAATGAACCGCAATAAAGCGGCGTACCACATTTTACTATCTAAAGAGAAAATCAATTTGTTATCATTATCATAACAATATAATGATGGAATACATATTAGCATTTTTATTAGTCACACTACGGCGTAGTAATCGAAACTTTCTCTATAAATTTTACAAATATTTTCGCCATTATAATGATATAAGTTTTCCCACAAATGTCAATTGAAAATATTAATAAAAATATGTTTCGAAAGAAATAAATTATTAACAATGAAACTTATTTAAATATTAATAAAAATAAACACTTGAGCTCCTTGCCAGGAATTTTGACAGCTCTTTGACAATTGTTAGAAGTTGTCACATTGACATTAGTTTAAGGGTAGTGCTAAAGAGTATACAATACTACGTAAGAAGAGATGGGGTCCATAGATAAAACCTATATAATATGTGGGTGCGCTAAATTTTATTACTAATATTAATTTTAACAGATTATATTAAGGCACATAGTAGTAGTACACATGATATAATCGCACAAGAAAATAATTCAGTAAGATTTAAAAAACTATAATATTCATTTATTTTTACATACATTTATAAAAATATTTTTTATACCCGTAACTTTATACTTAATGAATTCTCATTCGAACAAATAACTTCAGTGGATATTATAAAAACATTTAATCTCTTAATATTAACAGAACTCTGGGGTAAATCTATGGGGTATTTCGGTTAAATTAAGTAATACTATTATCCAGGATATTGCTCCATATATAGCTTTAATTTTTAACAAAAGTCTTGAGATTGGATCATTTCCTAATTTATTGAAATGTAGTAAAATTTTACCTCTTTTCAAAAAAAGTGAGCAAAGAATATCCCAGTAATTATAGACCGATTTTTCTATCTTACCATCCTTAAGTAAAATATCTGAAAAAAATATCTTAAATCAACTCCTTGTCCATTTTGATGTAAATAATATTTTTCATAGTGAACAGTATGTACGGTTTCACTAAAGGTCACTCAGCAACGGATGTAGGAATAGCGCTTCTTAAATATATTTATGATGCGTGGGAGAAATCACAAAATGCTGTCGGTGTTTTCTGTGATTTGTCTAAGGCATTTGATTGCGTAAAGCACGAAACGCTTTTATGTAAGCTTCAATATTATGGAGTTCTCGATCTTATTGCTTCATACTTGACTGAGAGCATTTAACATGTTTTCATAAATGGAATAAAGTCTTCTGGATCAAAGCTAAAAATAGGTGTTCCGCAAGGATCAATTTTGGGTCCATTTCTATTTTTAATATACATCAATGATCCACCATTCTATGTAAAAAGCATTTGTGACATTGTATTGTTTGCTGATGATGCTTCACTTATTTTCAAAGTTGATAGAAATAAAGTTGATTATGACGATGTAAAAATGCATTATCACAGATATATGGTTGGTTTACATCTAATAATCTAGTTTTAAATACTAAAAAACTAAATGTCTGGTCTTTACATTACCTAATGTTAAACCTCAAACTTATAACTTAATATTGAATGGTGAGATCCTTGGTGTTAGCAATACAACAGTATTTTTGGGAACAACCTTGGATATGAAGTTTCAGTAGAATTCCCATTTGGCATTTCTCACTGGAAGACGTTGATACAGCTTGATTGGTATGTTTTAGTTATTTTATAGCCTCATGTCTTATGGATTGATGTTATGGGGTAACGCTACAGATATTAATACTGTATCCATTTTGCAAAAAAGAGCTGTTCGTGGTATTTATAAACCAGGAGCTCGAGAACAATCTCGAAAAAAAAGAGAATTTCGAGATGTTTTTAATAAATTTGATACACTTACGGTTGCATTGTAGCATGTTTACAACAATATTATGTATATCCACAAAAATATTGGTTCTTTTTATAAAAACTGTAACAAGCATTGTATTACCACGAGAAGAAAGGATAAACTTATAACGCCGAATTATCGATTCCGCAAAGTCAATGTTACCTTCTTGAGGCAAAGTATTCGTTTTTATAATAAAATCTCGCAGAAAGTGTTACAGTTTACAAATAATAAATTTAAAGTACATATTAAAAAGTCTTTAATAGCTAAAGCATATTATTCGATTCAAGATTACATAGATGATAAAGATGCTTGAATTTAGTAACTCATGAATGTATGTACCTTTTGTAAAACTTTTTAAAACAGTAACTATCGAGTTTCTTGGCGGTTCTTCTCGCTAGATTCTACATTCCGAACCGGTGGTAAATTCATTTAAGTAATTTTTTGCTTGATTCAAAAGTGCTTGTAAAACCTACTTGAATAAAGTATATTTTGATTTTGATTTTGGTTAATACGACACAGAATAAGATTTTGCTTAATGTTATTCTATGTTCTTCCTTTAATTAATGATTTTGAAATCCAATAGGGATATCTATTTTTTACTCTTATTTAAGGCATAAAGTTATGAATCAATTTATAAATTTCTGAGTAAAAAACATTTAACGTATTGTTAGAAATATATCATACAAGTAAAAAATACTGTAATATGTCTATGGTACCTCGTCGATTACTTAGTTTCGTTATTATATATCGGCAGTTTCCCTCTCTTTAGGAAAGATCGCTCGTCTACACTCTCATAAATATATTCATAATTAAAAGTGAACTAGTGACTTGAACCTCGGAGATCACATAACACTTTATACAGGCGTCTTTTTTCTGGCGTGGCGTAAAATATGTGAATGCGGTCTCCACTTCGTTCGTGGCTACGCGCAAGTCACAAAAATAGCGCCTCGTCATGTTGAAGGTGCGACTCAGGATCTTCTTAACGGCCATTATACTGTTAGTAATGTATACACCAAGCTCATCAATAAGACATGTCTACATTCTCGTCCATAGGGTTTCGAATCCAACGTACAAGAAGGCTGTTTTAGCTCTTGTGGCAGTAGGCGCCACGGGTGAGTTGAACTAACTTGCCCAAGGCATTTCCTTAAAAAAAAAATGGCAACGCTGGTTTTCGGGATTTTCTAGGGAACTAGCAGTACATTGTAGGGTAAAATTAAATATTAGCAGGACATTAAAATAATGAAAAGAAAAAGTTTAAATTTTATTTTTACACGTTCCAGTTGCAATTAATTGTTTTAATGTTTATCCATGTCAGACAGAAGAAAGATATAAAAACTGACTAGACTGAATTTTATATGAATATCTTTTATATTAATCATTTCACTATTATATTAATTTCGTAAATATGTATCTATTTGTATACTACATTCACTAAAAAAGCAGGTATAACACTATGCATATAAACTATATAGGTTAAAAGATATGTCGAGGTTTGATTATATGACAGTTGTATAACGAATACATTGAAGCATTTGATGTAAATTAATTATTAGGATGAATATTTGATTTCTTGTTGACGTTTCATGTTATTTTTAGTTAGGAAACTGTTTCTATGTTAAGAAATACAAACATTTAGGTTTGTAGTTTAAACATAAAAATGTAATTATAAAAATATTTAAAATAGGGTTGTAAAATCCCGTAATGATTTATAATAAAGCTATCTATTATCAAATGTAAGCAATTCATAACAAATAATCAGTGTAGTGACGGTAGGACACGCGGTAAGAAAAATAGATGGGAGGGACCGCCATTATGATGTTGGCTGAGTCGTTGTAAATTAAAAAGGTTTTTAAAAAGATCATTATCAAAGGAAATACAGTGAAGTAAAGTTGTAATTTTGGTGTGATAAATGAAAATCCTGTGAGTATTTACTTTGTATTTTAATTAATTTAGTTGTTTATCTTGTTTCATTTGGTGGTAAAAAATTAAATAAATCGTTTTTATAATCAGAATAATAGTTGTTTAATTATTTATCATTGGCGATGTGTGATCAAACAAATGAGAATCGTGACGTCAGTAATTGTGACGTCACTATTCAAAAAAATCTGATGGATCAAATGTTTCGTTAGATAAAATTGTAGATAAAATAATCAAATAATAATAATTATAAATTGTTTTTAGTTACATTTAAATCACAATAACTTTACTACTTCGTAATGACAGAAATAGTGTAACGATAATTAATAGAAATTATCTTCGTCACAGGAATTTGTGATTGAGCCAGTCTCTTTTCTGCAACAAAGTTTATACATGTTTTTAAACTAAAATAATAAAAACTGACTGCTTTACTACAAAAGACAAAATAAAACCATGTTCAACACGTGTTTAACTAAACAGTGTTTAAAAATTAAACATTCTTTAAAATGTTGTCAAAATTGCTACACTGCGTGTAAAATTAGAAAGAAAAAATATCACACGTCATATTTGACAGCTAAAATAGGTTTTAAGTACATGCTAAAAACGAAATTGTCTTTAGACACGGATTTGTAGTACAGGATTTTATAGACACGTGTGTTTAAATTTTTTGTAGTAAAGCGGTATATTTTTATATAATAATATATAGAACTGGATAAGTAGGCGGCACTATCAATTTAATTTCTTGTCTATTCGAAATGTCAACTGTTTACATAGTTTTTTATCGTATCATAATTTTTATAGTAATTTGAATCTAAATATAACAATTAAATTATTATTAAATTAAAGTTCTTACTTGGCATTCTAGACTACAGTAATGTTCTTGATAACATCCGTTACACATCTTATATGTTTCTAAGCAGCAAACTTTTCAGGGAAAAGATACGGTGTACCCACACGTATTCAAAGCGCCCGTATAACATGATGTTGGAGCCATGAAGTGGTTATTTACATTGTACTGCATGTTAGCCTGAAATACAGAGATGAAACTTAGTCACAACTGAAGGATTAGTTTTAATCATTTGCATATAATATGTAAATACTTTAATCTGTATAGAAGTACAATTATTCACCATTGGGTCTGCAGTACATGTGGTAGGGACAGGATTTACAAAGCCACTGTCTTTAGAAATTGATGATCTTGAAATTACAAATTGATTATGATCGCTTATATCATCTCTTTCTAAATAATTTATGTTTGGATTAATATAGGATAAATTAGTATAATATTCTGCTTGCGGTGTACATATTGTATTTGGTAAATGCTCAAATATAGCTTGTTTTCGGTTGCTATTTTCAATAAAATTAAATTGTTCGTTGAATGGAGCGTGGTAAGAATTATCTGTTGTTATACTTTTTCTTTTTTTAGTTGCACGAGTTTGTAAGTTTTGATTTAGCCGATGCTTACGATCATTTTTAAAATTTACATTATTTTTTAGGATTTCAGGTTGAATACAAATAGTTACTTGGTGATTTTTAGGACCACAGGAGAAGAGGCAAACATTATTACTGTCTCTTTGTGTAGCACAGTTATTTGCAATCATATTATTAGAATTTTTTATTAGTTTTTCGTTAAGTATATTGGCCGCAGAAGACTGAATTCCATTTCGATTACCAGTTGTGGCGTCTAAATTTTTTTTTTGTTTAGTCCATTTTATCATATCATTGATAAGACTTAACAAATAATCTTTTGAAATATTTAAACAATCTTTGTTTTTTGCAAGTGTAATTGTTCTTTTTATATACATTCGTATAAAATATTTATTTGTTTCCTGTGGTATTATTATAGATTTAACAGTATGGTAAGACAAATTAAAATAATAATGCTTGAAATTTAAATAACGTACCACATTGTTATCATATGTTCGAATAGAATTATACGTGAAAAATTTGAAATAATATTTTGAAATTTCTATTAAATTATATGACAATTTATCTAATAAACTTAATATTTCTTTTCGCTCTATTGGTGAAAACTTATCTGTAGAAGATTCTTTTTTACTATTATTACTATTTGTGTCGTATTGAAATCTGTTTTCATTAATAAATGTTTTATTATATTGTGGTTGTTTATAGTTATTTATTATTTGATTAACGTCTACACAACTGTTTTCTGGATTAATATTATTAGGTGAGTGTTGCCCAGGTTGAAAGTATGTTTCATGTCCGACGTTAAATAATGCATTTTCCAATGTATCACAAGAAACATTCGAGAAGCAAAAGTTATTTGTGGATTTTATTTGTTGCTCTGGATTTTGTTTAACATTTCTTTTACTAGCAGAATCAGAACAATTGCTTATTTTGTTCAATGATACATTAAAATCTTCACTGTCTTCAAATATTAAAATAGCCTTGATTGGTGCTTCAAAGTTAAATTTTGACATTTGTTGAAGAGTTATATCTGAAAAAAAAGACGCAATTTAATACTTGAATAATATATAGCCCGCTTCCTCCCCTCTCTATTTCAAATTCTGTCAACACATTTCAAAAGTCCATTTCTATCACTTTCATCTCTAGTAAATTTTTAAGTAGGTACACCTTATACGAGATAATAAGGGCATCCTTTCAAACACCATTTATTGATTGTTACGAATCAAATACCGCCGTAAAGTAAAAGGTTTTTATACAACAGAAAATTTAAAAAATCATTATTCTAACAAATACTAGTTACAAGTTCTTTGATTCTATTTTTAAAGACAATCGCTTAAAATAGTAAATCTGTGGCTGTTTCTACCATTGTTATTTATAACGCAGTAATTTATAACGCTTGAATATCAACATGAAGAAGAGGGTCATTACGTAGATTACTCAATAAAAACTAAACTAAAATAAACTAAAACTTAACTTCTTAAGCTATTATAAATAATATAGGTAAAAATTCAGATAGTTATGAATAACAAGTAAACAAAGAGGATCTCGAAGTTTCGGCAGTTAAAAGTTCAAACACAAAGCTATTCCTTATGTACAGATATTCTAATGTATAGCTAGAAAGTCAACATGGAGGTTAAAATACATTTTTATTAATGGATCAATAGGACACTTAAAGGCCAGTCATCAGTTTTCATTGAAATAGAACTTAATGACTAGTAATAAAGAATTCAGAGGTGGGGTTAACTTCTAAATGGATACATCCGTTGATATTTGAACTTCTTTGCGATTTTATTATGTGCTTTGTACAAAGAAGTTTTTTTTGTAATTATTTCTGGCATACTTTAAATTACGTACCATTATCTTGGGTTTCTTGTTCCATTGCGTATTCTTGCTGAAATTACTGTAAAAGAAATATAAACAATTTTAATTAATACTTATTTGTTTGAAAGGGACGACGAAAAGAATGGTAATGTGTTGATCAGCTTAGGTAAGTATGTATGTGGGTTTGTGATAGAGAAACGACGAACTGTATCAAGTGGTAGTATCGTTGAATTTAATTAAAATTTAACAATTTAAAAATTATTAATAGGTTCCTCATATCGTTTTTAATCAGAATTACCGTTTAGAATCTATATTTATTATATAAAGTTGCTTAGTAATGATTCACACTTATTCATTTATAGGCTGATATTGATTCCGTACTGCTGATTGCAGATGATGTTGTAACGCAGTCGGGTTTTTTAAATTATTTTTTGTTAGTTTACTTGTTTTGTTTTTGACGTCGGTTTTAAGTTTTTATTTTAAAATATAATTTTTTTGTATAATTATATATTTTTAATTAATAAATAAATAACTGGTCAAGTGCGAGTAGGACTCGCGCACCGAGGGTTCCGTACAAACTTATAGAAATCTATATAAGACTAACCCATCTACGTCATTTGTGGTCTTCATCATCAGTTCCAACATAAGTTACTATCAAAAATACCTAAATCGGTATACGCTTAAAAAAATTAAATACAAGGTCGAATTGAAAACACTCCTTTTTAGAAGTCACTTAAATATAATCAAATATTATGTAAATATGGATCACGTCCCAAAAAAAACTATTTTGAAACTACTTAGGAGCACTTTAATTTAAAACACAATCATGGATGCAATCCATGGAAACACAAAATTTTATTTTAAGTACTAATACACCTTATATTTTCAAAAAAGCAAAGTTATAGCGCGATTCAGGATACACTCAGCGCCATCTCTTGAAAATTTCAATGAACTAACTTGTTGACTTTGGCATTAACAACATAATTATATTATATTTTAGTCTCGTTTTATTTTTATTTATAGTCTACTACACTCCACTACCCTTGCACTACGTTCGTAAAATATTTAGATTTACATTATCAATCAAAATATCAAAATATATATTAGTGTTGCCAAGACGAAAATAATTAGTCCTTAATTCGAACAAAACTAATTGTTAATTTATAAATAACTAATTATATTACTAATAACCAGAAGACTTATATGTGTAGATAAATAAGTAAATTAAATAACTCGATCTGTTTGAATTTAATTTTAAAATTTTCGTACTAAGTCAATACGAGTACTTAAATCAAATCGCGTGAAGCTCTTATATTGAATGTTAATTACGTAATGACGTTATAAATCGACGATAAAACTTTTAAATGAAAAGTTTATTTTATTAATTTTAACGCGTTTAAATAATAATTAAAATAAAAATTTTTATTAATCGAGCAGAATTATATCACAGTTAATGTCATAATGTTGTAATAGATGGCATTAGCTGTACGCTGCATCGCGCTATCATTTTGTTAGCTGCGATATATAGATTGCATTGCGTTGTTTATAAAGATTTGCTGCTTTTTAATGTTTTTGTATCGATACAAATTTCTTCTCAGTGTTTGTAAAATTGTTTTTTTGACCATGGTCAACTTCTATGTTAATTTGTTACAAGTAAATATAATTTTAATTCTAAGATTAATATATTTTCCGCTTGATCAATTTACAACTTGATACATTTACGCGTTCCTGAGAAAAAGCTTGAAAGACAGACGTACAGACTGACAGACACACTAACAGAAATTTACAGTTTTCGGATTTTTTCCTTTATGTATACTAAAGGACCTTGCTCCTGGCCAAATTTCATAATGCTTGGTCAATGGGAAGTACCCTATAGGTTTTGATTCCCTTGCGAAAACGTTAAAAACGCTAAAATACCTAAAATATGTGATATAAATGACCGTATCTTTCGATTGCGTTAACTTAGAAGTTTGATTTTTTCACAGCTCTTAGTAATTACAACTCTGAGTACTTGACGTTGATAAAAATTTGTTACCTTCACGCGTTTCTGAGAAAAAGGTTAAAAGACAAACTTACAAACAGACAAACATACATACAAAAATTTACAGTTTTCAGATTTTTTCCTTTATTTGTACCATAAGATCTTACTTCTTGCCAAATTTCATCGTGCTAGGTCAATGGGAAGTACCCTATAGGTTTTGATTCCCTTGCGAAAACGCTAAAATGGTCAAAATATACGACATATTTTCCATTATCTTTTGATTGCGTTGACTTAGAACTTTAATATTTTCACGGCCGCATGTCATCGTAGACTTGAGTATATGATATTAATTTCAACATGATACGTCTATGCATTTCTGAGAAAAAAGGGTTGACATCCCGACAGACAGACAGACAGACAGACAGACAGACGGACAACAAAGTGATCCTATAAGGGTTCCGTTTTTCTTTTTAAGGGACGGAACCCTAAAAAGAGTGAATTACATTAACGACACCCGAAGAACTTAAAATTTAATTAAAATATAAAAATTACAATTAAACTTAGTTTACGAAACAATAGTGATCGATGTTAGATTAGCTGTTGGATGATGTTTATTAATAAAAATCCAATATTTAAACTATAGAAATGCTGATGAAAATTGCTAAGTGGGGACGAGTGACATGGTCTCGTCTCGTTGCGGCGCGCAGCTTCAGCAATCGCTTTATAAGCATCGTATGTAACAAATAAAGATCTAAGATTTAAATAAAGTAGATGCTGATGTAAAATACTAATTGGGCACGCGCAACACAACGCGCGTCAGCGATTGGATAATAGATGTCGTATGTAACATTACCACCCCCAGAGCAGCAACTATTTGAAGACCTTAAACGAAAATGTTGCTGGTACATATTCCCCGGTGTTGGATCCTCTTGGCTTGGCGTTGATGTTTCTTTTCTTCTCTTACGCGAAAAAAAAAACTAAAACCGATGAAATAGTGAACAATATCCAATTTAAGTAGGAAAAGTTAACGTAATTAAATATAATTTTTCATCAAATAACCGCAGGTGTAACCGCGGGGCACAGCTAGTATAATATAAATATCGTGCATGATTTACTATATAATCTAAACTGCTCTTGATAAACGCGTTATTGAATTGAAAAAAAAAAAACAATACAAACAACAACATGAAATAATAATAACAAACTGTTAAGCTTGATGTGTATGCGATCACCCTATGGAGGTACATTAGGACATCGCATTCGCCGAGACCACCGACGACGGCCCGGTACCAGCAACCCTTGCGCAATCACGGCGCCCAACAATTTCTGTGTCTCTTAGAATTAAGAAAAGTATTAGAGATAAATAATATAATAATTAGTTCTCAGAGCATCCTGTATTACAACCTCAACATATAAAGTAGTCTAATTAAATTAAGTTAGTACTAATAAATAAGTTTGTGAATTAAAATAAATTCACTTTTAAAGTACATTCGGTTTTTTTAAGTCCTTCGGCTGCGAACGACGTAATTGGCGCAGTCGGTAGGATGCTCAGTGCGTAATAGTTCCGCGATAAAGGTGATCTCACATTGATACCGCTACGCGTCGCGAGCTATCCAAGAGACTATCTAGTCCCACAACTGGGCATTTTGAATCTATGAGTGGCCACACGTGGACGTACTCGAAAATCACTACCAAAGAAAACCAAATGTAAGTACTTTGAAACTTTACTTAAACGTTGCTTCCTTTATAATCTAGTGTTATCCTATCCAAAATTTTCCACCCCAAAAAAACGGTGAAAAATCTGCCTCACATAGGCAGATCTCGCGAAATACTAGCTTAGATTTTAAAAGAAAAATAGATAATAGTGAATTAGAAATAATTAAAATGTCTGTAGATCCTGATGTTATTTATAAGGCGCTCCGCCCGGTCCCCGAATTCGACGGGAACCTCAATGTTCTTACCCGATTTATCAAAATATGTGACCAAATAGTAATACAGTATTTAAAAAATTAACCAGGTTACGAGTTTAGTAATTTATGTTTAACTAACGGGATTTTAAATAAAATTACTGGCCCTGCCGCCAGGACGATTAACTCGAATGGGATTCCTGATAGCTGGGCAGGAATTAGGAATGCGTTAATTAATAATTTTGCTGATCAAAGGGATGAGACAGCTCTATATAACGACCTTTTTTTACTCTCTTAGGAAAGCTAATAGTAATAATTTTTAAATTCCCGATTGTTTCTCCTAGACAATTCAAATTATTTAAACTCAATTATTCCTAACAAAGACCAGACCCTCTCATAGCAACTGATGGTAAAGCGTTTATGTACATGGAGGCTGAATGCCCGAAGTTTAATCAGCAATATCTCTGCGAGGAAAACATCCGACTTCAGGCTTGAGAAAAGTTAGAGTGCGTCCAGACCCTCATCACCAGTCAATCTATGGATAGATCCTGGCGGCCCGTTAAAATTACGCTAGTCCTTCGACTAGCGTAATTTTAAACAATGGAACAACTAGATGATCAGTACTATACTCTTATCTTCCCACGCCCAACGAAGGTTGAGTTAGAATGCAGCAGCCATGAATTTACTACCCTATTCGGATTCCGCAGACGTGTTCACTACACACTGACGAATTCACCATTGCTAATATTCAAAATAAACTCAAAGGACAGCCGCTGCAAAATAACTGAAATTCCTGAACATTATACAACTACAAAGAAAATTACAATCCCTGACCTGAAACTAAAAAATATAAATACACTGGGGCTACGCAGCATTGAAAACAGGGTCCTAAATGAGCAACCTACAAAACTAGATCATCTCCATGGAAGTATTTATCATACAACTATTCCATTCTACATACTTTGGTTCAGCGCACTGGTACTTAGTATTGCTATACTCACTGAGCGGTACATTCACCATGTAATAAGGAACGAATCGGTTAAAAAAGATAACGGGACCCATAACAACCCTGCTGAAGAACCTGTGCAAGCCAGGAACGAGACATCGGTGCCAGCGACATTTGCACTTTCAAATAGTCGCTGATCTACGGGGGGAGGTGTTATGTATGCGACCATCCTATGGAGGTACATTAGGACATCGCATTCGCCGAGACCACTGACGACGGCCCGGTACCAGCAACCCTTGCGCAATCACGCCGCCAAACAACGGACCTCACCGATCTTTCTTATAAATTCTGTGTCTCTTAGAATTAAGAAAAGTATTTACATAAATAATATTATAATATAAATAATATAATAATTAGTTCTCAGAGCATCCCTGTGTTACAACCTCGACGTATGAAGTAGTCTAATTAAATTAAGTTAGTATTAATAAATAAGTTTGTGAATTAAAATAAATTCACTTTTAAAGTACATTCGATTTTTTTTAAGTCCTTCGGCTGCGAACGACGTAATTAGCTTCCTCATTTATGTAAATATAGATAAAAGTGCAAAGCCATACCTTCGATGTTCAACAAATTCACGGTTAAATAAAGTAATACATCCATAAACACATCACAAATAATTATGTCACAGTAATTCACTGACCAACACAAACACAATAAAAACGAAAACGCTCATGTTTCTTCGTTCATGGAGTTTTAATGCATAAGATCACTCCTTCCTGTTTGCCGATCGCCTTACGACTGATTAAGTTAAAGGTAAATGTTATTGAATGAATGAATAACTTTTTTACAAAGTCGGGAACATGTAAACGGAATAAACGATCGTCTGTATAGTCTGTAATATATCTTTCTTGTTCTAACATATCTTTTTTTGTGCAATACGTAAATAATGAAATTTTAGATTTTATATCCTTATAACCCCTTACCGTACCTTGATTTTACTTTAAAAATGAAGAGGTTCTTAAGACGTAATGTATATACATTGTTTTTTATCTCAAATCTTCCTAATTTCTTAACCGATTTTGACATTATTTTTTTTAATTATTTTTGAAATTGAAAGGGTATAATTTCAGATCTGTCCCAAAGAAGCTTGGTTTTAAAATTAAAATAACTGAAATAAGTATGCCATTGAAGTAAATGAAATGACATATTTTGCTTCTGAAGTCGGTTACTTTATTTATTAAAATCTTAATTATTTCTAATGATTAAATTGACAAAATAAAAATAAATTTTAGTTACCATGGATCGTCAAGTTTTTATATAATGTAAATTGTGTAATCTGTCTACGCATATAAAATCACTTGTCCTGACAGATTCAACCGCCGGCGGGATGCGTAAATTTTTTCCCCAAAAAGGTAGCAATTGTTTGTTGTGTTCGCGTTGTTCCTCGCGGCGTCGCGTTCGTTCGTGTAGAACGCCGGAATTATGCAATATATAGAAGTAACTATAAGCAGTGATTTTATGTTGACCTATTCAACGACATTTCAAAGTATGGGATAGACGAGCAAAATAATTTACTTATGGTCCACGATATATAAAGTATACCTATTTATTTATACACAATTTTTTTTCCAAGATTTTATTTTACCAAGATTATACAGAAATATCTTAGACCATTAAGCATTTGGACGCGCTTTACACGACAGTTTCTGTTAGAAAATCATGTAATAAAAATGATCTAAGGCGTTTATAAAAAGTACCCAGGAATCGATTTTTAACAATATCAAAATCATTTTCAGTGTGCACAGAGCTGCGTAATAAATGTAATTTGGGCATTGTGCCATTGCAAGAAAAGGTCAAATACATCTAATTTTCAAAAAGAGGGAAGTTCATAGCATGTAAGTATTTTTGACATAATTAATTCATTATTTAAATTAAAATCACTATTAAATATCATAAAGTATGTTCGCGATCATGATTAATGGATTAGTCGAACACAAAATAATCGAATCGGAGATGTAACATTTTCAAACGATTTATTTCTTAGAAGAAAGCTATAATTGCAAGTTAATATTTAAAAAAGAAACAAGTTACAGATTAACCTTCGGCGTCGCGCAGCGTCAGCGATTCCCTCATGTAATAAACTAGTTAATTTTCGATATTTAGAATATTCGATTCAAATATTTAATGGGCGTCATTCGTCATAGCGGCGACCTCCGGCGGCGCGCAGCGTCAGCGTTTCCCTCATAGGCAGCGTATGTAATACGTAACTAAACACAATTAAAGTTACAGACGACATACAATGGGCTATGGACAATAAACAGCTCACAATTTTAGTGCTCCTAGAATTCAGTAACGCATTTAATTGCGTCGATCACGATATCTTGTTGAGTCTGTTAGGTTCTTTTAACATATCTCCATCAGTGAAAGATTGGTTTCAGAGTTACCTCAGAGATAGAAGACAACGAATTCGTATTGACGAAACTTTCTCTTCATGGTATGAAGTCAGTGCTGGGGTGCCTCAAGGTGGCGTGTTGTCTTCATTATTGTTCTCAGTCTTCATTAACTCGATTACTCGTATTATTTCTTCTCTCTATCACATGTATGCAGACGATATTCAAATTTATCGACACTCAATCCTTGAGAACCTGTCTAACGCTGTTGCTGCTATTAACAGTGACCTAGTGGCAATTTATAAATGGAGCAAACAATATAGTCTTAATATCAATCCTACCAAGTCACAGTCATTATTACTGGCAGCCCGGCCATGACTGCTAGTGTTGATTTGGCGAACATTTCCCAAGTTATATACAACGGTACTAATTTACCTTACTGCTCAACTGTTAGAGACCTTGGTATACATCTTGATCGAACACTTTCCTGGTCGGTTCATTTAACAGATATTAGTAAAAGAACGTACGCGTCATTAAACTCCTTGCGGCGTCTTCAAAATGTACTACCCATTCCTACCAAAACTATGCTAGCAAACTCCCTTCTTCTATCTATTTTCGATTACGCGGACGCAAGTTATCTTAATTTAACCGAGGACCAACTTACTAAACTTGAGCGATTACAAAATCTAGCGAATCGGTTTATTTTCGGTCTCCGAAAGTGTGACCATGTATCAGAATTTCGTTCAAAACTCAAGTGGCTTCCAATACGACGTCGCCGAAACTTACGTATTCTCTCTCTTCTATACTGTGTGTTGTTTAATCCGACTGCTCCTTGAGTAAGTTTTATAAGCAATCTTTTACAGTGCAGGCAATAACGCTTTGGAACAATTTACCGCTAAGCATAAGGCAATCTAAATCACTACAAATATTTATTTTGATAACTATATAAGATAGAAGTTTTATTTTGATAATAATAATGATGACATTTAAGATTAATATTTATTATATAATTTTTTTTGAATGTACTATGTTATCTAGGTATATTATATATATTTGGTATATAATTTATTTATTATTTTAATTTACGTATTTTGTTTATTTATTAGGATGTATTTAGTATTAGTATTTTTTTTATGTGATTTTATTATTGCACCACCATATTGCCGTTTTCCATACACACTATTCTTCCTACAAATAGATTGTCTGGAAGAAATGGCTTATAAGCCATAAGACCGCCATTCGCTTCACCGCTGTATTTAAAAGTTAAGAATATATTTTGTATTTTTATGTGTTAAGGTGTGCAATAAAGAGTTCAATAAATAAATAAATAAACAAAAAGAAATAGATAAATACTCTATTCGAGAACTTCGAAAGGAAAATACCTAATATCGTTTCCTTGAACGACATATTTATTCCAG
Source organism: Hypolimnas misippus (assembly GCA_037950945.1). Taxonomy (NCBI): domain Eukaryota; kingdom Metazoa; phylum Arthropoda; class Insecta; order Lepidoptera; family Nymphalidae; genus Hypolimnas; species Hypolimnas misippus. Next base: position 8,261,719 of record JBBEEQ010000006.1, on the reverse strand, counting down.
TTAATTTTATTTTTACACCAAACTACTAAATCGATTTCGAAAAAAAATCTATGAGACCAATCTGAAATTATATAATCTCGATTCAAAAAAAATTCAAAATCGGCTAAGAAATGACGGAGAACTGAGGAAAAAAACATACACTACAACATTAGACTCGAGAGCCATCTTCTATTTAAAGTCGGTTGAAAATAAATGATAGTATGAACGAAAGTAAAAAGAAACATGAACGTCAATACATTTCCAAATCATACTATTAATTAAATTCAAATTACAATGCATGGAATGGCAGTAATGTAATGTTTCGTTAGCGGCAGTTGTCATATTTTGCACTATTATTAGTCGAGAATTATACTTATACATAAGTTTTGCTCTCAGATTTTCATAAAGATTATTATTAGTTTTAAATAGTTCCGTAACTACTTACTACATATCTGTTACTGCTTAGTAACAGTAGTAAGTAGTTATCTGTATAACTCTTTACAGAGTTGTTATATATCAATTACGAGAGTGAAACTTACAAATGTGATTCTCGCTTTAGCCTAATTGAATCGGTAAATTTAAACGTTTAGTGCCGAAACATATAAAAGTATTTGCTTTTCCATTTCATCCTTTTCAGGTTTTCAGTCGAAGTTTGGACGCCGGGCGCGCTCTACGCCATCGTAGCACTCGTGAAAATTCACAATATATCGTGAACTTACGAAGATAATAAATAAACAAATTTGTGATATAATTATCTCGCGTGTAGTATAGTTAGTGTAACTTCCTTCTTTATTAAAACTGTTAAAATCTTTAAACTAAAAAAACAACCACATTCGTTGGAGTAAAGTGTTAATTTTTTATGAATATTAAAAGGATTTTTTCATCTTATAATACGCATATTTATGTCGCGTCGATGAACTATATGGCAATGTCACTGACGGGTAAGGGTAGCTTTTATGTTTTTGAACTTAAATAAAAGCTTTTAAATATTTTAGGAATTTACATGTACAAATTATGACTAACAATATAATGACCAAAAACTCACCCCAATCACCAAAAACTTTCATTTTATGTATAAGATCAATGCTTTCGCTAAATTAATTTGTCGATTTTCAATAATAAGTGTTTTCGTAGAAAGATATAACCGATTTTAAATAGGATTGTTTTTGTATAGATAGACTAACAGTCGCAGCAGACGCGGATCTATTGCAGTTACTTATTACAATTCCTTTGTTTGTCTCCGAAGATCTTTATGAAATCCTAATACTTTTTGTAGGTACTAAAACCCTCCTCAAATAAAATATGATTTTTCGTAGCGAAAATCCCATTTAAATCCGATCAGTAGTTTTTGATAAAATCACGGTCATACAAACTTACATACCGCATACATTCATACTTAAATACCTACATACATAATTTGATGTAAACATATAAACATATATGCATACATGCATACATACATAAGGTTCGTTCGGGTAAGTTCGGGTAAGATCATTAACCAACTTTGAAAGAGGAAGAGGTTTTAACTTCGGCTGTAGATATTTTTTTTATTATTTAATCCATTTTCCATGATCATAAGGTTTCATACAACCCCTCTCCTTCTATCGCACGTGTCGCTTAAAAAAACAACACGTTTTACGGATTTCTCGTCAATCCCAAGAGACTTAATTTTGATATTTGGATGCCTCTTTCAATTTGAATACTAATTTGTGTCACATGATTGCTATATTACAATTAATTTAATAAACCTCAGACGATTTCAGGCTAAAATCCGATCCGTTAATGTAAACGTCGAATTCATCCGTCCGATCTTTAAGCTGAAGCCTTAAAAAAATTATAAAACATTACGCTTTTGGTGAAAATAGATGTCAAAGATTTTACTGTATGTTTATAATTTTATTTCATTAAGCCTATTTTTGTTAATTTCATGTAACATACAAAACTTTGAGAAACACAATTTTTCTTGAATTTTTCATGTGAGATAAAATATTAATAAAAAAAAAGTAATGAGTCGTTAATAACTTATTATTCAGTAATGTATTTATTTTTAATCACAGACGTGTTTTTTTATTTCGGTTATTTGGCGATATTAGGTGATATACTAAGAGCGTTGGAAAAATAAAATAAACAGCAGTCTGATCTTTCTTCGCGAAGCTTCTTAAACTGTTTTGATAATCTTTGAGTACGTGCAGAACCACGACTGCAACGAAGATCATACCGACTATGATTCAGTACAATGGTCAGGACCGGATTTTCCCCAAGTGCCGCCCAGGGGCATAATGGAAAATTCCGCTCATTACCTAAATCATTACCTATGTTTTAAAAGTATAAAAATCACTAAAAATAAAGAAAAAAGTTTGGTAGAGTATAATAAATTTTAATTGAAAATCTTAAAAAAAACCTCTCACACTCCAAACTTTACCGCCCTGGTCATTACCCCCTAGTGCTCCTATAGCAAATTCAATGCTGACATGGTATGGTTTTCCATTAACAGTGTAGCCAACATTTCATTGCGAATCTATTAATACGAATTAAGAAAAAAAAATGCAACATCTTTCTAACTTACTGTAAATTCATCCGAACTTACCTTTATGCACCTTATATTAATACATACATATTTGTTAGTTCGTCCTAATTTGTTATTTATAACTTATAAATAACTAATTAGTATATAATAGTAAGTAATATAATATTACTTTAGCATGTTAAGATAATTCATACGATGTTATCATGATACATAAGTAAATAAAAAGTTGTTCGAGAAAGAAAACATTTGTACGCGGTGTTGTAAAGCAGTAAATAAGTTTTTCGTGATGAAAGTTAACTTTTTAGAGTTTTTGGAATTTTTTTGTTTAAATTAACGGTTAATTTTAATTAAACCGACGAGTTTGATTTACCACGAAGTGAAAACATTTCTTTTTAAATAGAGCTGTCACTGTTATTGCTTAAAATAGAATTTCTTGTATATTTATCATATTCACATACTTGTAAAAGTTAGCATTGTTCACGCTCAGGTTGTACTTGTGTATATTCAGGTTGTGGTTGTATCAATACGACAAGGTCATTGCGATAATTTCTTGTGAATTGCTCTGTCACGATGCATCATCTTTGAAAGCCGTCTTGTTTTATGTGACACTTTGTTGTTAACAATTACTGCCATACGAATATTGGATGTTATAATTATTCTCTTTATTTTTATATCAGTTTTGATATAATATATATGATTCAAGGCTTGGAAATTTATTCTTATTATTTGATATGTCTTGAGTACCTACATAAACTCTCTACAAGAAAAACCCTAATAATTACTCATAGCGTGCTTGAGCTTGGGTTACGTAAAAGATATTATTATGATATTAAGATGCAATTACTTAATTTTTTCATTATAGCGTGGTCCCCACGAATGAATTCGATAATTTAAAGCTATATTCAATGATAACGTGCCCACCAAAATATAGGATATACTTAGTTTATTGGCACATAAATGAAAACGCATTCATTAGCCTGTAGGAAATAAATTAAAAGTCTTTAATTTTATTATATTTCCTACAGACTAATAATTTATTATTTTTTAGCCATTTATTAACCATACATTTTGACAGCTGATTTCTTTCGTTTTAGTACAAAAATCAACATATGTAAAAATGTGGAGGTAGAGGGGCTCGTTGTAACTAGCTCGAAAAAGGACTATAATGTAAAAAATATTTCAAAATTTAACATTTACTTGCCTATATTTTCTTAATAATTAATAACAAATTGTCACCTCTCTGAAATGTTATAACTTACTATATTTTTTGTAAATAATTATTGTTAAGATTTGGGTATTATAAAAAAAAATCTATTTATAAAACAAGAAACGTTATAGAGGCTTTAAAATAATTGAACGATAAACAAATAAGTAAATACGAGTAAGCCTTTTATTTGTGCAATCGTCGCTATAATCCACATTATCCGCGCGATGTTTCATAAGAAGGCTGATTTCGAGCAGACGCCGCACCCATAGCCTATACTCGTTGTAACAATCTAACCTAATGTGTCTGTCTTTTAATGGATTGTTTACTTCGCGATAACACGAAGTAAACTGATTTTTGAATATTTATTTTCTACTAGTTGGTCATGTCGATTCTTTTGCATTGAATAACTATTTTAGATAGCTTTCTCTTTGATAAATCATAGAAGCCCCAAAGTTTCGTCCTCTTTTTCTCATGTTACGGTAATGGTAAATAAAACGATCAAATAATCAGATAAGTAGGTACAATTTATTGCAACTTGAAATTTTAGAGATAATTAATAATAACAGTTTAAATTATTAAAAATTTCAATGTTGTCCATATTTACTAACATGTCAGTGTTGTCCGGTGAACAAGTATGTATGTAGTATGTACCCCTATTTATCCCTTAACGTCCTCATCTTCCGGCGACTATGGATTTGAATGAATTATACATTTTTTTACTATTGTTTAATGTATAAACAATAGTAACACGAACAAGGTCACACGCAGTGCAAGTGTTCATTTACGTTTCAAAACCTACAAAAAAAGGAACGTAAAACGATTTTATTTCCACGTAGATGGATTCTTTTATGAGTTAAAATTCACTCGATGAGCTTTTATCTTTTCAGTCTGTTGTTCATTTGTTTTACAGCTCGTTTGTCCGGCGCCAGGTTACAATTTTATTAGGTAATACACATTTAATTACTTGGATATATGCATGCATACTGGAAAGCGTTAAAAAGAAATGATTCAACGATAAATCTCTATGAAACTTCGGGCAATTTATAATTAGTTAAAAGACGGTTAAGACACCTAGTTTTAATTTGATTTTAAACTTCGAAAAGGAGGAATTCAAAATGGTTCTTATTTATTTTACCTCAGGATTCATTACTATCCGTCATCAATGAACCGATTTTTAGAAGATTTTATCAGAATCGGTTAAGCAGTTCGGTTTTAATATTTAAAGTAGTAAAATAGTAATGTTAATAATGGAATTTCTGTAAATTAATGACATTTCTTTCATTTTACTTGGAATATATTTCAAATATGGCAATTCGACAAAGTTACAGTAACACATCAAGAACTATTAAAACATTGTAAAAGATGCTTTATGTGGTCTATTTATATCCGTCATACCTGTTTATGACTGGTTTTGGAGGTAATTATAACTCATATTACAGCACTTAAGATTATTTTTATGGCAAAAAACGTTGAAAAATAGATTTTTTTTTTCGTATTGCACTAAAAACTTCTTATATCAATCTTGTATCAATATTCCTTGTATTGCACTATAATAGTAGTAGGTATAGTTTAAGAATATGACAGTAGTGCGTTGTTAATTCTATGTATGGCCAAGTTATTTTTTTTTTACAAATACATCGATAAATACGAAAATATTAAATGCGTTTATATAAGAAAACCTATGCGAGGTCAGCCGTTAGGTTATTAAATACTCTTTAAGAAAGAAATGAGAAACCGAGCGCGCGAAACTGTGTGCATTTATTATAGTCAAACCTTAAAACAACGATATTTCTAGGACTGACTGACTGTATTTAAAGCCTAAATAAATGGCGTTTAACAAAAGAATTTACGTCAAACCTAGAAGCAACTAATTTTTTCAGAAAACCGGATAAGGTAAACTTCGGACTCAACGTCCTCGTAACGTTAAAAAATTTCACTTTCAAACGTTATAGGAGCGAAATTTGTTGTTAGGTGAAATGTTGTTGTTATATATTATTTGCTTAGACAACATTTCCGACACACATTTAGTAAATGTTACTATAAATTAATATTATATTTGGAGGTATGTTAATGACCGGTTTGTTAATAATAACGTAAAGAGATGAAAAGGATCTCGTTAACGACAAAGTTGTTAAGTAGAAAGTGTCGAGTGTTTCAGTTTTGATAAAGGTGCCATATATTGCGGGCCTATGTCAAATTTGGTTATATGTTTACCTAAGTTTTATGACGTATTTATTTACACAAAACATCTTAAAATTACGTATTATTGCTTCATTTGAATAAACGTTTAGCGATAATCTTTAATCTTTCGCTGTGTTTATAATTGATTGTCTACTACGACTCATTCGGTATAGTTACTGGTAGTTTTGTAGCTTAAAATAATAAAGCAACTAATCTTCTACACAAAAATAGCAAAAATAATAGAAAATGGGGACACAAAACAAAAGTACAAAACAAAGTTAGGTTTAGGATATAGGGTTCCTAGTCAAATCGGTTAGGAATGATGGAACCTATCCTCTCTAAAAGGATTTCGGTCGACTTAATCTGTAACCCTGTATATCTAATAATAATTCATATTCATAATATTGTTTTAAAACTATTTAGGTAGGTACACTACGAAAATATATAGTTTTAAAACAATATTATGAAGTGTTTTTGGATTTGTTTGGTTTCAAAACAGCAAGAACGATTTGTAAGCATGAGAGATCAATTTAATTAATAAATTAATATTAGAGATTTAATATCCCATAATAAACCAACATTGTCGAAATGTTATTGTAGGATGTTTGTATTTGAAATGTATATTTGTTTGTGGCAAGGTTTATTTGTTTATTCATTTCTAATTATTGTGATTATATTATAATAACGACCCGCCCCGACTTCGCAGAGGCGTAATTTAGAACGACTTGGTTGTAAAATATTGCTTTTCTTCTACGACAATAAAACATTATGATTTATAATATAAATTATATTTCGTTGTTTCATTCTTCAGATATAATTAACCAGGTAGTCCTCTTATCCTACAAGGTAACGTCGCATATTTAAGAGTATTAGTTTTTATATAAAAGAATAAGTTTATTTTTATTTTAATTCTACCTACATTATTTCTTTCTTCGGTCGTGCGCTCTGTTTAAGCCTCATTCTTTTCTCTTGCGAGGTAACGATCGCACGCGCTCATCAAATTCAAAGTATTTCTACAGGGATATTTTTATAAAAGCTATTATGCCGAAACGTAAAAGTGCTGAAAAAATTAATTATTATAAAGAAAAAATAAAAAAGATCGAAGAAAAAAGTAATAGACGCCGTGAGCGTCGAAATATTATCCAATCTGATTCTTCGTCTTCATCTAACGATGACACAGGTAAGCGATATACAACATTTTTATTTTCTGCAATATTAAGTCAAAGTACGGCCGTGAGTCGTAACCATGACTTATTATTCCCAAGTTTAGCCGAGAGTTAAACAAGGGAATACGCCCCTGAATGTTGGCCGAGAGTCAAAATCAAGGCGTTAATACATGTTTAATCATGTACTTGCATTGCAGATGTCATGGTGCCAGTCGAAGTGGAAGATATTTTACCACGTTCTGAGGCTGAGGCAATGGTTGAAGCAGACTGTTTTCAAGGTGCCAGCCTCGAAATACCCCCTAACTCAGTAGAACAACCGGAAGCTGTATCGCAACCCGAACTTACACAGGAATATTTACAGGCACTCGGAGATGCAATCGAAGAAGAACCGCAATACGGAGAGGATATTCATCAAGATTTGGCTCAAAGATGGCTCCCTATATTAAAAAAGGGTTTGTCGAAAGATTCCCGCGAAAACCTGATCAAATTGTATTTGATACCTAATAATTGTAAATTATTAAAAGCGCCATCGTTAAACGGTGAAATTTCGGCTGCAATCACTGAGACACTAAGGTTACGGGACAAAAAATTAGAAAATTGTCAGCAGCAATTAGGCGTGGGTATAACTGCTATTAATAAAGCAATGACATTACTTCTCACGGATGAGGATAAAATAAAATCGATAAAGATTCTGTCAGATGCCACTCGGATTTTATCGGATTTACACTACCAAGATAGTGAAACTAGGATGAAATTACTGACACCTAGTTTAGACAAATCAATTTTAAATATTATTGATAAAAACAGGGATGAAACCCTTTTTGGTAATAATCTTTCCGAAAAAATTAAAACGGCTAAGATCATAGAAAAACAGGGTCTTTCAATAAAGAAGAACGTTTCTTTACCGAAATCCGCACCTTCTACTTCAGTTACACGACCCCGTCAGGGAAACTGGACGGGCCCTCCTCGGTTCCCATCGAACAGGGGGGGGCGCACTGCTCCTCCAACGCGGTTGACGGCGACGACCCGTCGAACGACTGCAGCGAGCGCTCCGACGACCCTGCGCTCCAGCTACTCGAGCAAGCAACGTGCCCCTCAGTCACGCCGATATTAACAGAGGTACATGCTGGCCGTTTACAATTATTTTATAATTGTTGGTTAAAAATCACAAGTAATAATGTAATTTTAAAATGGATTCGTGAAGGCATTTCAATACCGCTTTCTAATCCTGTAATTCAAAGTTCACCTCCTTGTTGCAATTTTAGTTCATCCGATCAACAAAACATGCAAGTTGCAATCAACAACTTGTTAAAGTTGGGAGCTATTTCTTTATGCTCCCCGGCTCCAGATCAATATATCTCTAAAATATTCTTGGCACCCAAACCAAATGGACAAAAAAGATTTATTTTAAATTTAAAATCTTTTAATAAATTCATTCCTAAAATACATTTTAAAATGGAAGATTACAGAACAGCAGCAAAATTAATAACAAAAGGAGGATTTCTAGCATCAATCGATTTAAAAGAATCCTATCTTTTAGTTCCCGTAGCAAAAACTTATCGCAAATATTTAAGATTTAATTTTAAAAATAATAAATCACAAATTCTTACTTATGAATTTAAAGGTATGCCCTATGGTTTGTCCGTGGCGCCTAGAATATTTACTAAGATTATGAAAGAGGTAATGCGTTATCTACGAAGTCGGGGATATACGTCTGTAATTTACTTGGACGATATATTGTGTATTGGAGTAGACTATAAAAATTGTTTAGAGAACATCAAAGTTACTATTAATATTCTTGAATGCCTTGGGTTTGTCATTAATTACCAAAAAAGTAGTATCGAACCACAACAGAGTTGTAATTTCTTAGGATTCGTATTTAATACTTTAAATATGACTATTTCATTGCCTATAGATAAATGTTATAATATATCACGATTAGTTGACAAATATTTAAAATTACCCACTTGCACTATTCGCGAATTTGCACAATTCATTGGCGTTTTGACCGCAGCCTGCCCAGCTGTTAAATATGGGTGGCTATATACAAAATTATTTGAAAGACAAAAATATATTGCTCTTAAAAATTTTAAAAATTATGACACTAAAATTAAACTTTCTAAAGTAATTTTACCGGACTTGTTATGGTGGAAACAAAAAGTTTTCCAAACATGCTATCCTTTAAAAATAAATAATTATGATTTAGAAATATTTACCGACGCTTCGAGGTCAGGCTGGGGCGTTTTTTGTAATAATGAAAGAGCGAGTGGACAATGGAAGGATAGTGAAAAAGTATTTCATATTAATTATTTAGAATTATTGGCTGTGTTTTTCGGTTTAAAATGTTTTGCCAAAAATAAAACTAACTGTTCTATATTATTACGTGTAGATAATACTACAGCGATAAGCTACATAAATCGCTTAGGGGGAATACAATTTCCACATTTAAATAATTTAACTAGATTAATTTGGCAATGGTGTGAGAAGCGTAATTTGTGGGTGACAGCTTCTTATATAAATACAAATGACAATAAGGAAGCTGATAAAGAATCTAGAAGAAAAAATAGTGATATCGAATTTGAACTGTCGGATATTAGCTTTATTAACATAGTTAAGAACTTCGGACAGCCCCAAATAGACCTCTTCGCTTCTCGCACCAATGCTAAATGTAAACAATATATATCTTGGAAACCTGATCCAGATGCTGTTAATGTTGACGCTTTTACAATAAATTGGAAACCTTTTTATTTTTATGCGTTTCCACCTTTTCCTTTAATTTTAAAATGTTTACAAAAGATTATTCTTGATAAATCTACAGGAATATTAGTATTTCCATACTGGCCTTCTCAGCCTTGGTTTCCTTTATTAAATAAATTACTGATATCCAAAATTTTATTTATTAACAACGGTCTTCTGTATGATGGCAGGACACAGAAGCAAGGACAGCGCCTACAGCCTACCCTGGGAGCAGCGATACTCTGCGGCGCGCATTCTCCAATCGAGGGGTACCCAACGAGGCCCTAGATCTTGTTTGCGCATCACTATCCACCAACACGCTGCGTCAATACAACGTGACATACAAACTGTGGTGGGATTTTTGTAATAAAAATAAATGTGACCCTTTGGAACCATCAGTGCAGGTTATAATGCTATTTATAACGGGTCAGTATCACAAAGGTGATTCTTATGGATCTCTTAATTGTCATCGTTCAGCGTTGTCCTTACTTCTGGGTAATGAAGTGGGTACAGATGACCGTATTTCACGATTATTAAAAGGTGTTTACAAATTAAGACCAAGCCAGCCTAAATATATAAATACTTGGAATCCGCAAATTGTACTAAACAAATTAGATAAATGGTTTCCTAATCAAAAACTAACCTTAGAACAAATAACGAAAAAACTTGCTATGCTTTTAGCTTTATGTACCGCATATAGATTACAAACTTTTTCCTTAATAAAAATTAATAATATAACATATTTTGAGACTGAAATAAGAATATGCATATTGGACGCAATTAAAACTTCAGGACCAGGAAAAGTGCAACCACTTCTTACATTACCTTACTTTTTAGAAAAACCTAGTTTATGTCCGGCTAAGACTTTAATTGATTATATGGCTATGACTTTAGATTTAAGACCTAGCGGAGTGGATAATTTGTTTATTTCTTACAGACGACCTTACAAAGCTATCACGTCTCAGACTATCGGCCGCTGGATAAAACAGACGATGGAAGAATGTGGAGTGGATGTATCAGCGTTTAGTGCACATAGTACGCGCCACGCTGCCACATCCACCGCTCACGCTGCTGGCCTTTCCGTAGATGTTATTCGAAAAACGGCGGGTTGGACTGCGGACTCACAAACTTTCGCTAAGTTTTATCAACGACCGATAAATAATAATGATAGTTTTGCAAGGTCCGTATTTTTTGCAAATGATATTTAGAATAAAGATTTCTATATTTTTCGATAATATAATAAAGAAAATATAAAACTGTTCATTAATTGGAGTTTTAATTTTCAAGTAGCAAAACTGTATATATATCTCTAAACATCTACCTGGTTAATTATATCTGAAGAATGAAACAACGAAATATAATATACGATCAAACGAACTTCTCAAGTGAAGTTCGATCATTATTATATGAGTTGTTTCATTCGAAGATATAAGTACCCTCCCTCCCAAAAGCCCTGCAGTTTTGCTAAATCCTATAAAGAAATGAGGCTTAAACAGAGCGCACGACCGAAGAAAGAAATAATGTAGGTAGAATTAAAATAAAAATAAACTTTTTCTTTTATATAAAAACTAATACTCTTAAATATGCGACGTTACCTTGTAGGATAAGAGGACTACCTGGTTAATTATATCTTCGAATGAAACAACTCATATAATAATGATCGAACTTCACTTGAGAAGTTCGTTTGATCGTATATAAACCTTTCATTATAAATTATCTTAATGATGGTGAAATTCGCATTAAAATCCGCTCTGTGGTTTACCTGATGTGGCAAGCGACTTTATTTTATTAACTGACTTTAAAACGAGAGAAGGTGCTCAATTTGTAATGTTTCTTGTTACAGAACTTCGTAATTTTAGCCGATTTTAAATTCTGTTTTATTTTAAAGGACAAACATTCAGGTTGATCCCACAGAATTTTTATTAAAATCACTTTGTTGTTTGGTTTCAAATAAAAATATCTAGAATTAATGTGTGATCCGAGCAAACGATATTAAACGACGTGTCTATTTTACTTCTAATCTTTACTTTAATTAATCTTTACTTTATTTAATCTCTACTTTAATCTATTTTACTTTTGAAGTCAGTTCATTGTTTTTAAGTCTACTATGAAACAATTATTTTATTATAATTTGTTTAATTTAAATGCTTTATTGTATAATATTATATATTAACAAAAGGCGGGCTTAACACTACTGGATTTTTTACCAGCCAACCTTAAGATGTACAAGAGAGATCGATGTACGTGTACAATAAAACATATAATACGATATAATATAATATAATATAATATAATATAATATAATATAATATAATATAATATAATATAATATAATATAATATAATATAATATAATATAATATAATATAATATAATATAATATAATATAATATAATATAATATATTATAATATAATATAATATAGTAGCACATAATAAAAAATAATGCAATATAATTAACCAGCATGTAATGACAAAAGCGGACGAAAGCACGATGGACAACTGGTATTTTGATACAAATCGATTCCATATATTAAACTTTTACTAAAGATTGAAATTAACAGAAACAATACCGTTTAATCGTAGTCGAATGTGTATTTGTTAAAATATTTGTAACGGTAAAAGCTAAAAGTAAAAATAAAGTAATAGGAAAGTAAATAACTGGTCAAGTGCGAGTAGGACTCGCGCACCGAGGGTTCCGTACAAACTTATAGAAATCTATATAAGACTAACCCATCTACGCCATTTGTGGTCTTCATCATCAGTTCCAACATAAGTTACTATCAAAAATACCTGCATCGGTATACGCTTGCCTATAATATTTGAGGAGTTCCCTCAATTTCTCCAGGATCCCATCATCTGATCCTGACCTGAAGACAATGGGACCACCTTGGAAGTATACCTTTTCAAACAATAAAAAAATTTTGAAAATCGGTACCCAAATAGCGGCGTTATCGACGAACAAACAAAAAAAATTAAATACAAGGTCGAATTGAAAACACTCCTTTTTAGAAGTCGCTTAAATATAATCAAATATTATGTAAATATGGATCACGTCCCAAAAACTATTTTGAAACTACTTAGGAGCACTTTAATTTAAAACTCGATCATAGATGAAATTCATGGAAACACAAAATTTTATTTTAAGTACTAATACACCTTATACTTTCAAAAAAAAAAAAGTTATAGCGCGATTCAGGATACACCTAGCGCCATCTCTTGACAACTTCAATGAACAAACTTGTTGACTTTGACATTAACAACATAATTATATTATATTTTATTCTCGTTTTATTTTTATTTATATTTATATTCTACTACACTCCACTACCCCTGCACTACGTTCGTAAAATATTTAGATTTACATTATCAATCAAAATATCGAAATATATATTAGTGTTGCCAAGACGAAAATAATTAGTCCTTAATTCGAACAAAACTAATTGTTTATTTATAAATAACTAATTATATTACTAATAACCAGAAGACTTATATGTATAGATAAATAAGTAAATTAAATAACTCGATCTGTTTGAATTTAATTTTAAAATTTTCGTACTAAGTCAATACGAGTACTTAAATCAAATCGCGTGAAGCTCTTATATTGAATGTTAATTACGTAACGACGTTATAAATCGACGATAAAACTTTTAAATGAAAAGTTTATTTTATAATTTTTAGCGCGTTTAAATAATAATTAAAATAAAAAAAATTATTAATCGAGCAGAATTATATCACAGTTAATGTCATAATGTTGTAAAAGATGGCTGATATCATTTTGTTAGCTGCGATATATAGATTGCATTGCGTTGTTTATAAAGGTTTGCTGCTTTTTAATGTTTTCGTATTGATACAAATTTCTTCTCAGTGTTTGTAAAATTGATTTTTTGACCATGGTCAACTTCTATGTTAATTTGTTACAAGTACATATATTTTTAATTCTAAAATTAATATATTTTCCGCTTGATCAATTTACAACTTGATACATTTACGCGTTCCTGAGAAAAAGGTTGAAAGACAGACGTACAGACTGACAGACACACGAACAGAAATTTACAGTTTTCGGATTTTTTCCTTTATGTATACTAAAGGACCTTGCTCCTGGCCAAATTTCATAATGCTTGGTCAATGGGAAGTACCCTATAGGTTTTGATTCCCTTGCGAAAACGTTAAAAACGCTATCATACTTAAAATATGTGATAGAAATGACTGTATCTTTTGATTGCGTTAACTTAGAAGTTTGATTTTTTCACAGCTCTTAGTAATTACAACTCTGAGTACTTGACGTTGATAAAAAATTGTTACCTTCACGCGTTTCTGAGAAAAAGGTTGAAAGACAAACTTACAAATAGACAAACATACATACAAAAATTTACAGTTTTCAGATTTTTTCCTTTATTTGTACCATAAGATCTTACTTCTTGCCAAATTTCATCGTGCTAGGTCAATGGGAAGTACCCTATAGGTTTTGATTCCCTTGCGAAAACGCTAAAATGGTCAAAATATACGACATATTTTCCATTATCTTTTGATTGCGTTGACTTAGAACTTTAATATTTTCACGGCCGCATGTCATCGTAGACTTAAGTATATGATATTAATTTCAACATGATACGTCTATGCATTTCTGAGAAAAAAGGGTTGACATCCCGACAGACAGACAGACAGACAGACAGACAGACAGACAGACAGACGGACAACAAAGTGATCCTATAAGGGTTCCGTTTTTCCTTTTAAGGTACGGAACCCTAAAAACTATTTATTATTAAGGCATTAAAGTGTAAAGAATTCATTATAATTGTTTGTTTCAGTATTCAAATCTTTTCTGCTACTGAGTCTCGTTCAGGCTTCAACTTCTGGTGATAAGGGACGTCATAATACAACAGTCCAATTAGAAAAGCCATGTACAATATCGGACTACAAGAGTAAGGCACATTGTGAGAGATCTAGAGAAAACCTGACCTGCAGTAGTGGAATCACTAATAGTTGGTTGAATAGTGTTAGGTAAGAATGGCTTTATATTCCTTACTAAGGGTCTTAAGATCGAATTTGATTTTGAATATAGGTTGACCATTGTGATGGTTCGTATTCGAACCACAGATATAGTTTGTTCTTGTATTAAACATATTATGATCAATCGAAATGCTTAAAGAGTGGAAGCGTATGTGAAAAGTTTTTTCAACATTAAAGTTAAAAAAAAAAAATCTGTATTTTGAATTTTTAAAAAACAAGTTACGTTCAAACACAATTTTCTTTCAATTACTTTACTAAAGTTTTTATTGGACCATTACATTTTGCGAATCTCCAAAAACAAAAATTTAGTTCTTTAGTTAATTGCTTTTACAGAGTTGTTTAATAGGTGATAATTGTTTCATTAAAAATCTTTTACGGCTAGCTTTAATAAATTTATTTTTTAATTCAGACAAATATTTTTTTATTTTATTTTATACAAGTATTTATGATAGGTAGATGCAATCCCTATGTACCAGTAATGTTTAAAAACATGGCTATATAATATTAGATATTGTGAATATGTATAACGATATGTTAAATGTTTTTGAAATACGTTAAAAGTGTTACGTAATTCTAAATGTTTATTTATCAGACATTGGGTACAAGAATACATCGATTTCATAAATATACATATGTAGTCACGGTAGTAAATATTAACATACATATCAACCCTTAGAAAGAGATAATCGGCTAGCTTTGATATTCTTGTCTCAAGGAAAAATTAATAATTCAATGACAAGTGTTAAAACTCTGAATTAATATAATAAAAAATTGAAGAATTTGTTTGATTGAACGCGCTAATCCCAGGAACTATTGGTTTGAATTGAAAAATTCTTACTGTGTTGGATAGTCTATTCACTGCGGAAGGATTGTATACCTACTATAGGATATTTAGGCTGTATGATATCACGCTACGATCAATAGTAGCAGAGCATCAATTAAAAAGTCACTAAACTGGGAAAAAATATCCCTTTAAAGAGCTTAAGTTGCGTGCGCTACGTAAACGGTTTAAGTATGGAATATATTTTAGTAGGTATTTCGTTACTATAATTTTCGACCATTCCCATCGATTTCTTATTCCTATTTTCAACATACGTATATAAAAAATTACATACAACAATGTAGACCCTTTACCTTTTTTTAAAAATTTGATTAATAAAACGTATCAAATTCACGTGGGTAAAGTTGCGGGCAGAAATTATTATAACTAAATACACCTGAAAAACATTGTTTTTTTCTAAAGTATACGTAGGTACATTGAAAACGTGACCGCCTTATGAAAACTTTGAAACAATTGTGCAAGTTAAAATACTCTTACAGGCTTCAATCTCGAGTACCATTGCTACCGTCCAGGCTTCGTAGGGTTAAAATCTCAATTTTATAACAAATGTTATAATTTAGTATGTTGAAACGACTATTGAGTTGTTTTGTGAAATAAGGTATTGTGGAAAGTATAATGGACAAACGAACATTCATTTTTAGTATTAAAATATTAATATATAGAAATGGCCTATTGATAAAATTTCGATAAAATCAGTAGTACGCAAAATTAACTTCTTTTATAATCTACATAAATAAAATAGTATGTTTGCATTTTAGTTGTATATGCGTTTCGAAACGATTTATCCGATTGTGATTACTATTTTTAATAAGCTAGTTTATTCTCGCAACAGGCAACATATTTACTTGAAAGTTTAATTTTTTCTTTTTAGAATATTAAAAAAAAAAGTTAAAGTTTAAAGTTTTGAAAAATCATATTTAATTGCTTAATAATTTATTTAAATATATCACCGCTTACTTATTTTGGTTTGTAAAAAAAATCTAGTCAATTTTCTATTAGTACCTACTATAATGCCTGTTTAAACATGTCCCGACCCCGAACTTTTTCTTATTTCGTAAGATAAAGATTGGATCCGTACCAGGTGTATACAAATACAAACCCAACTTTCTTTTATAGATACGATATATCTTACTTGACATTATTGGAATGGCCGGGCGAGTGTATTAACGTGGGACGTCTTCAGAAACATTTCCCCCAACTGCGTGCTTTGAATATAAGCAATAGCACTAATCTCAGACATTTTAAAGGCCAATTCGATGCTCTGAGCAAAATTCAGGTAAGCTAACTTTTGTTATTTAGTTTTTAATATTTTTGATTTAAGTAATTTTTAAGTAGTTATTAAGTGTAATCCCTTAAGAAATGAACGTGTGGGACGTGTGGATCTAAGACAAATTATAACGGAAACTTAAAATTGAATAGCGTTTAAACATTTAACCGTAACATAATTGTTTATATATGTTATTTTGTTAATAACATAGTGATAGCGAAAATTCATTAGTCCATTAGGAGCAGTAATGTTATCGAGTGCATGTCATATTGGATGATAGTGAGATAACTCTTGATAAGATTATAACAGCTGATACTATAATTTAATCGATATGTATTCCCACAATATGAGTATCAAATGAAAGAACAATTCGAAAAATAAAGTAACGCCACTCTAAGTCCAAAATGGCTGAACACCCAAGATAGCGGACTAGTTATTTTTAATGCATTCCCACAATATGGGTATTAAATGAAAGGGCTAAGAATAACTAAAAATATATAGTGACGACGATCTAAATTCAACACGGCGAATTCTAAAAATAGCGGACTAAGTTTTTTATGCTTTGCTACAATAGGAGTATCAAATGAAAGGGCTTGCTAAGAATAACTTGAAAAGTAAATTAACGGCAACATAAATTTAATATGGCGATCTACTAAAAATAGCGGACTAAGTTTTTAATGCTAAATTTCTACGATATGGGTACCAAATGAAATAACTTGGTGAGAATATGAATGCGAGCTTAAGATCGTAAAATCCCTTGGTCCAATCCATCTAAAATTTTGGTGTACTGGGGTTTTGAAGTCCTCGACGAGTAAAAGCATTGAGGTGGGTCATAAATTACAATACTCTATATGATGACGCAATAGATAACGTTATACAATTATTATAAGTGATAAATAAAATATAAATTTAAAGTTTTTACTTTAAATTAAATAAAACAAGCTTTTATATAAAAGCACTAAGAAGAATAAAATAAATCATTTTCCTTTAAAAGCTTTACTATTAACTTATTACGTCACTACACAATTTTTTGACATAAAGCTTGACTTGAGATTTACCGGCATCAACAATCGAATAAATCTAATAACTCTTCTCCATTCCACGTGACATTGGCGAAATAACATGTGTCTAATTGGCACAACTAAAAGCCATTAACCAAAGAATTGAATTGAAATCTAATAACTTAATCTGATTGATTTTAATTTGTACAATTGTCAAACTAAGGAAATACGAATTGAGTATTCATATTTACTTAAATTGGAAAATCTCGCGTCAAGCGTTTACATATATCATGCAAATATTATTATTAGTCTTTTTAGCACGTTTAAATAAAAGGTTGTTTTTAAGACTTTTTATGTTAAAAAATTATTTAAAATATGCATGGAATATGCATATTCTCCTTTTGATATTATAAATATAAAATTTATTTTAAATTTGTGAAGAAAGATAAAACAACAAAAGTTACTTTTTCAGCTGACCGGTATACCTTTGAAAGAATGGTCTTTACATACTTTTTACTTGTACTTTTGTTTACTTTTGTACAAATTCTAAGATAACGTCTCTTTATTCCCTCATCTTCTTTTTAAGCTGGCAACGCATTTGTAGTTCCTCTGCAAATGTTCATGGTGGCGGTGATCACTTGACATTAGGTGACCCCGTCTACTCGCCCGCTATTTTTATAAAAAAAATAATAACGAAAAATAGTTTAGTATTGTGTATATTGTATACACGTGCAGCATTGTTCAGCAGTTTGTTCGGTGCTGAAAAAGTAACTAAAGTATTCTTAGAAACGACAACTTTTAATTATTATTTTTATACTTGTTAACGGTATGAATAAATATTAGTTGAACTACAATCAAAAGTGTTATTTTTTTTAATTCTTGCGATTATTTCTATTATATTTAAGGAAAGGAAACTCTCATTAGTGATTTCAGTTCATAAATATACTCGTAAACAATATATAGTATATTGTTAACATTTATTAACTAAAATTTTTCTTCTAATTGTGTTTTTATATATAAATATTATGAGCAACTGTTTAAATTGATGAAATATCAATCGTTGCTTTTATGGATTTTTTACCTATCGGTGATGAATTTCGTCATTTTATATCAAGCGCGAATAAAATGTCTAGCAACGCATCGGATAAATTTTATGTTCCGTTGATATGAAACAAGAATCAGTATTATACCTACGGCCAATTCAATTTTAGTCGTCCATGAATCAATCGGATATTGGTTTTCCCTTTTAATACACGAAGAGTCTGCTACTGATTCGTTACCCTGCCTGGTTTGAATTATTTGGGACTCATTCTTTGTAGAGAGCCTTAGGCTAAAAGTTCAAACACAACGTGTTGAACAAGTTCAAATGATATATTTGTGATTAAAAATTCTTCATTGCGACATGTAAATTTTTTCATTATAAATTTTGTTATTTCTGTTCGTTTGTTTTTGTAGCTTGTTAGAATTAAATTTTATGAATGTTACGGAGCTTGACCACGTTGTTCCCTTGTAGATTTAAAAATATATTTTATCACAAAATTTTCTAAGCAAGCAATATATTTGAGCGCTACATTTATTCGAGTTTGCTATGAATCGAATTTCATAATCGTAATCCCTTGAACCCAGATTACTGAGCTTGTTTCAATCATCTATATTAAATTAGCAAGATATTGTGGAATTGTTATTATAAGAATTAAACTAAAATTATATCAAAAATACTTATTTTCACTATTTGTGTAAAATGTGGTCAAAACTTAATACAAAATTTTTATTTACATTCAATGCAACATACTTCTTTATTTCTGAAACAGAATCGATTTGTATTCCAAAATAGTAGACTAAAGATATCGTATTTCATACTACAGCTGTGGAACAGACAAAATTCTGAACGCACTTTTAAATAATTGTCACCCAAGTGACAATATATTTCCAAGAAGACAAAAGACAATCAAATGTTTTACATCTAAAACGGTTTATATTAAAAAAAATAAAATGTCGTTTTTAGTATTTTTCATTACTTATATTTCTCACCGTTTAAACCTTTCCTGAACTTCCACAAATATTTTATTTTTGCTTTTTAGTTTACTTGTATTAAATGCGTGTTTTAAAGCCGGTTGATGTTTAAATAACATAAGCAATTGCTCTACGTAGTTTTGTATACTCATTGTATAATTGTGTTGAAATTAAATTGACTAAACGCTCAACTTATACAAAGAGTAGAGTTCCAAATTTAGTACAAAAATTAAGGTTTAACATATTAAAGTACACGTTACTTCAATGTATTACTTTAATTTTATTTATTTGTATGGATGTTGAATGATTCTTTCAGTGGTCACGCCGCTTGTCGCAAGCATTCAACCATAACCTTGTATAAAATAATAAATTCAAAGTACAATTTATTATACCGCGATTATTGTGTTGTTTAACTAAGTTAAAGTAAGCGCCAGTTGTAACTCAATTAATAAAATGAATATAAATTTTTAAACTATTCATTATACTAGAATATACGAAGTTTTTCTTTTAAGCAGTGAAAAAAAACCAAACAACTGTGTATATGAGTGTGTCATTATAAAAGGAACATTTTTTTGAACTAGATAAATAAACTTTATCTGTTCAAAACTGTTTTACAGAAAATATCCATACACAACTTAACGTCGCTATGGGAAGTTCCCGGAGATGTCGTCGAAAAGATGACACAGTTAAAAGAGTTAGACCTTCGGAACAACATGCTGAGGCACATGAAAGCGAATCTTGTACGCGGACCACCTCGTTTACAGACAGTTTATCTTAGTGGTAAGTTTCATGTATTATAACTAGATGATACCCGCGACATTACCTGTGTACTGGTGTACAGAAATTTGTGTTTAATTCATCACGTGTTCGGGTGTGAAGGAAAATATGCCGGGAAAAATTCTATGACACCTGTATCCTCCTACCCACAGTGGAGCAACGTGGCGGTTTATGCTCTAAACCATATTCTTCCAGCATTGGGATATACATATACATGTTGATGTATATTATTTATGATATACGGTTCACAATGAGTACTTCCTGTTGTCACGTTATTATTAAATAAAAATTAAAGAAGTTTAAAAAAGTATAAAGTAAGTAAACTATGTTAAGACGTTTTAACGAATACTCACCAAAATAAATTAAAATAAATTAAGCCGAAAATGACACTTTTATATTTTGCTCTTAGACTTTTTTTCAGAAAGAGTTACGTTTTTGATACGCACAGTTTTTAACCGACTTCCAAAACGGCGGAGGTTCAAATCGCCGGGGATTTTTTTTCATAGATGTTTAGTTTCCCTTTGAATTGTTCTTTCTCTTTTGGCTAAAACTTAACTTATTTTTGTCAGTATTGCTTTATCAATAAATATTTCTTCCTAATATGAAAAAAAAAAACTTTATTATCTTTTGCTCCTGTGTTGTTATTAGAGCTATTCGTCCAGTTACTAAGTAACAAGTTCAGTACCTTCATGTATTTGTATTTATAATTTATTTTGGAAACAGTTATGAAACAATCTCATATAACTTATGTATTTATTTAAAATAATACATTAATACCGTCTTATGTTTATAAAAAAGGACCCACAGTATATATCGTACTTATATATTAATTAGCTTTTCATTATAATTTTAATATTGTATTTAAATAACGTTTTTTGTTACAATCGATCTGACATTGTGAATAAAACATAATATAAATAGAAAATCTTTTGGATGTCTGGCGACCATGAACCAAGGGCTAGATATAAATGTGAGCGTCGCAAATACATATTCACGTTCCCTAGAGAAATAGAAATAAATTTGTACATGGCATATCACACTTGAATGGATTTATAGCTACTCTCTGGGGCCTATATTTTAATATGTGACTAATATTGACACTTAATAAGATAAAATGAAACATGTAGGTACATATATATAAATAAATTTAAAATAAAAATCATTTAGCGCACAAAAAGGCAAAGAAATAAATCCGGTTATTTTGAATAATGCCCGGATTGATTACTTTCTCCATAACATATAGCAGTATATTTTAGTTCCTGTGCATTTAGTTGGAGTTGAGCTAAGTGTGAGCATTCAACCTGACTTTCAATATGACTTTCAAATTAGCAGATAGTTTGTCAAATATAAAAACGTTATTTTTTAATTATCCTTCTCTTGACCTTGTTTTTATAATATTTATAAAAATTTATAAAATTTGCGTTCCGCGTGAAAAAGACACATTTTATTATATAAGATTATATTGTAACTAACCCTTTTTGCGCATTTCACCCACAATTGGACGCTGATATGCAATACCGTGTCAAGTCACACGAACTTTATTTTGAGAAAATCGCGTCTAAAGATGTCAAACCTATTCTTAATCAATTTGTTTGAAGACGTATGTATCCATCTTTTCTTTTCTATTTTGATAAAAGGTGTAATTAATTAAAAGCAATAAGTTTTTCAAATATTTGAGATTATTGTATAAATTGCTAAATATAAAACGCACTTAAAACTCGAAACATTAAATTAAGACACTTTTTCCGTCCCTATTTAGTTCGTATAACTTATAAAAAATTATATTTAATGTTGTTAAATATATTTAATGCTGCAAAAAAACTTGGGGTTCTTAACAGGGCGAGGCGGTACTTCACATCAGGACATCGACTTCTGCTTTACAAAGCTCAGGTCCGTCCTCATGTGGAGTACTGTTCCCACTTTTGAGCAGGTGCCCCCCAATACCAGCTCCAACCACTTAACTCCATCCAACGCCGGGCAGTTCGCATTGTCGACGATCCCAATCTCACAGACGGTTTAGAACCTTTAAATGTACGGAGAGACGTTGGCTTTCTGAGTGTTTTCTACCGTCTGTACAACGGGGAGTGTTCTGACGAACTCTTTGACATGGTGCCACCGTCTCGCTTTTACCATCGCACCCTTCGTCTCAGGACTCGATATCATCCACACCATCTGGATGCATGGTCATCTTCCACAGTGCGGGCTTCACGGTCCTTTTTCCCGCGTACTTGCAAGCTGTGGAATGATTTTCCTCCTGAGATTTTCCCTGAGCGCTATAATTTGGGGGTTTTCAAGCGTCGAGTGTATAGACACCTTTACACTAAAGGCCGGCAACGCACCCGCAACGCACCCGCAACATCCCTGGTGTTGCAGATGTCCATGGGCGATAGTGACCACTTAACATCAGGTGGTACTATCTGCTCGTTTGCCCCCCTATTATATATATATAAAAAAGGTAAAGCACTATAAAAATACATCAATATCTCCGAATTTGACTTTTTGTGGTTTGACACATTATTGCTTATCAGCATCCAATTATGGTTGTTGCCTCGATTCAATAAGCCGTGATGATCTATAACGCTCTAAGACAAATAAAATATGATCAGGCTTGTTAATACTAAGATTAACGTGTTCAACAAACAAACTCTTTAGATTAATCGATATTTTATTTAATATATATTTTAGTCAAAAGGAATGTTCTTATTTGGCTAAGCATATTGTTTAATAAAACTCGCTTTTAGATACAATAATGGAAATAAAAAGAACCTTTTTACAAGCAATATAAGAATTTAAGCAATATTACTCTTTTCGTACAAGACCTCTTTGGTAGTTGGATACCTACTTATTTTTTTTTGTTCTCAAGTTTCATTTGTTCCGGACATGTACATTTTTTTTTTCCCACGCCTCGGACTTTTTTGGTTATTAATCTTTGTTATCTCGTTATAAACTCGATGTGAATACAAAACAAGTATCGCGGATTATTTGATATTACACAATAATTGTAAAGCTGTATTTTGATAGCTTAGTATTTTGAAAAAATAAATCAAAGTTATGTTTTACCCGACTTAAAAAAGAATGAGGATCTTAATTCGATTGTTTACGTGTGTGCATGTGTATGTTAGGCCACACACTATATATTAGGCGATACATTCGTTAATTGTGAATTTTCCTATAAATATTTTTTTTTTATTTCAAAGATACTCTTATCTGTCATACTAGCGACGAGTAAAAACTAATTTTGCAAATCTAACCAATCTTCACAGAAATTACATATTTTGAATATTTAAAAAAAAAATCATAACTTTATATGCTTGGAAATATATTTAATTTGAGGCCATTTATTGAAAATACAATAACAAGGTACAATTATAACGAGCATTTGGGAAACAGAAAACTTCAAGTAAAATATTTTTTTCGTAGATAACAAGTGGGATTGCAGCGATGGTGGACTAGATTGGCTTGCGATGGAGAATGAAAACGGAACAGTAAGGAGAATGCTGGTAGACTATTACGACCTGGTGTGCCACCAGCAGCTGTACAGAGGAAAACCGCTGCACATAGTTATGGATATCATTCGAGTAAGTTTATCATATTACTAATCCAATCACTTTTGTGGTAGAGACTAACTGTAGCTCACTGGTTAGAGCTCATATACGGGATGACACAGTGACTCGACCGGTAACCCACTTACATAAAAATCGGCTTTAAAAAAATAAAATGGCAGCGTTTCGTACGATAATTAAAAGAGCCAGCACCTCCTCACATTTTTTGTAGGTATACAAAGGTACCTATGAATTATTATAGATGAAACTGGAGAAATGGGATATAAATTCTTGCACTATGAATGCGAATTGCTCACATTCGAAACGACGTTATTGACTTGAAATAAAATCATTTTATTCGAATGGTAAAAATTATTTCTAATTATCGTATTCAATGGTTGTATAATATTGCTCATTAATGGTGAAGTCCAACTGATATCTGTTAAGATGACATTCTACAGGCGTTCGCTTAGACGACAGTTTTCTTAATGTATATTACAATAAAAAATGAATAGTAAATACATACGTTCAATTTATCATATACATATAATAATTTATTTTTATTCGAAAAGATCAACGTTTAAAGTTACGGTTCCCATTGTTTTAAAGTCATATCGGATACGAGATGTCCTGTATTGTTAATAGACTGTTGAACCGAATTATGTTCTCTCATACCACTCTCTCCGGCTTATTTATAGGTATGTTATATGCAGGCTGTAAATATCAGTGCAAGCATAGACGTTGACTTATATATTAAGTTCGTCGGTCGTCACTATGTTATATATGTATATGCTACGTATTAGGTCGTCGCATATAATTATGAAATAGGTAAAAATAGATAAAAAAATATTTTAAAATTCCTCCCTACTTCTGGAAATCCTTGCGAAACACTTCACGGCCGAGACAGAATCGGCGAATCTAAAAAGATCGGATTTAATATAAAACAAATAATATGTTATTGTATTATCTATTCATTTTATTTAATTCTATTTCAATTTTTAGAGAGTGTTTCCATTTGTTTGCCTTAAAAAAATGGATCATATACGTCTTCGTAAGCCAAGCTGTGGGCTGGTGCTAGTTTATAATGAAATTCGGCTAGTGTGTTGTTTACACCGCACGGTTCTGGTTCTCGCTAATGCATAAATCAAAATTGGCAATTAAATTTATTTTAGTTTAATGATTTCGATCTAAATATTTTATGACTTTGATTTTTGGTAAAATAAAACTAATATAATATTCAAATACAAATTTATTTCGATACGACAGTGTACAAAAGTTGATTCAATTACTTTATTCAATATATTCGAAAGAAGGCGTAATAAATCTAAGAATGTCTGAATCTACATATCTAATTTAAGAAAATCTAATAATATAAAAATCTATATTCCGCCTGTCTTGATTGACAATATAAGGAACCCTAATATCTTTTCATTATTAGGGTTCCTTATCTTATTAAAGATCTTTCGTTTCGTATACCTTTCAAATCCAGCGGTCTCAAAATAATGAAGGGCTCCGTTGGATTGATACCGAGGTTATGGGCCATTTCCATTGTTTCGTACATTGAACACTTTAAGATTTTTCTCCGGTTTTATCTTCCTGTTTTAAGGAGGCCAAATAGATACGATGAATGTGTAATGTCATAGTATAGAATATGCACACCAAATATTTCAACAAGATTTAATATATAAATCTATGACAAAAATAAAATAAAAGGGAGCAAAACAATAATTAAAGGAAGCACTTTTAACAAAATTATTTGTTCTTACATTCAATTTACTGACCGATACATATATTGAGATGGGTCAGGAGGGGAAATTGTTGAGCTCTTATCAAAGTGAAAGGTTAAGTTGTAAAGAACAATTTCAGCGAAGGTGACGATAAGAAAAACGTTACCGAAAGGTTAATTATAATTATTTCAATAAGAAAATCTCTACATAACTCAGGAGTAGACCGATTATGTAATGTTATTAGAGTATCGGTGTTAATGTTTATTATTGTTTAATTCGTCTTGTTAAAAGTCCACGTAATTATTTCAAAGTAAAAAAAATACTATTATTGTTCGTTTAAACTTAATTTAAAACTATTTTTATTTAAATTATTTTCTTTTGAATAAAAACAATTTTAAATGCTCAAAAATATTGTGAACGATATATCTTTAAAAATTTGGGTTCCTTATACAAATTTTTATAGTCAGTCTCACTCTCTTCAAGTTTCATTTTTGGAATGTAAAATAGTTTGGCTTTCTCCAAGTTTCAATCTATATATCAAAATTTATCAAAATTAGTTTTGTGGTATAGGCACGCATAGCTTACAGACAATAAGACTGATAGGCAGAGTATTAATATTTTCACATTTGCACAATAATATTAGTATAGATAAAAAACTCGAAGAACTATTTTATATATTTTTTTAAATACATAAATAAATAATAATAATATTAATAAAATGATATAAAATTCGATGAAAACAGATGGTTCGAGAGACTTGTCCGGAGCCTTGCGCGTGCGCAATGACCCACGTAGTCTCTGATCGCAAAGGGACAGTGATACCGTTGATCACAGCAGACTGTTCAAAACGAAACTTGGAAAATCCTCCAGCATCTCTACCACCTAGTACAACAACACTTCGCCTAGAAGGAAATAAGGTAATGCTAACTTTTAAAAATTCTCATCATCATCATAATTTCTTTGACCTGATCCCGCTGTACGCGAGTTTGGTATAACACGTTCTTTCCTGTTACATTCAAATTGTCATCTCAATGGTCACTTTTTATATCGTTATCACTTTTAAAATGTTACCAATAAGTCTTAATAAACTAGAAGAGTTAATTGGTTTATTTGAAGGTGCTAATCTCAAAACTAATATTATAAAAGGAAGGTTATATGCTATATTACTTCTCACTACAAATTAAAGTAGCGAAACAGTAAGTAGTGAAACCGTGAGTACTAGCTGCCCAGTAGGTTATAAAACATTACGTTACGATTCATCAATCCGAAGCAGTAACCTCTATGTTTAATAATTTGACAAATACCTACTGAATTTAATATGGATAAAATCTTGAAGAAAACCCACTTTGATAATAAAAGTTTAGTATTAAATTCAAAGAAAATCTTTAGCTTCTTGTGAAAAAAAGTTTACAAAATTTCCAGGACTATCTGTGTTCTTGATTGTGGAAAATTTATTAATTCAAATTTTTCAGTTCGTTAATACTTTAAGGAATCAAAATGAATTATTTTCTTTTTAGACTTATATAAGATAAAAATATATTTCTGTGATTATAAATTCTGTTTCGCGCTCAGATTTATGTATGATTAAATAATAATTATATAAAAATGTATATAATATTTTTATTAAGTACTTTTTATAACATAGTAATTTATTGTTTTTTTAATTACTAGGTAAATTCAATTTGATTAGGTTTATATAATTTATATTTTTATTTAAAATTTGTTTCAATTTATTGTATTATAATTTATGGAGGAAATAAATAATTTTAATAGTATATCATTTATCTATCTATACTTATAATAAATCTGTAGAGAGGTCAATTCTGTACATAAAATATATTTTCAAAATAACTATCAGGGGGTGATTAGTGATCGATACTGATGCCAAAAATGCAATCAGTAAAATTTTTGTCTGTCTGTCTGTCTGTATGTATGTTCCTTATAGAAACAAAAACTACTTGACGGATTTTAACGAAACTTAGTACAATTATTCTTCATACTCCTGGGCATGTTATAGTATACTTTTCATCACGTTACAATCAATAAAAGCAGAGTAATAAAGGGAAATTTCGGGAAAACGGGAGACGTTACCCCAATTTTTAAGCTTCCGTCGCGTATGCAGCCTTAATGGTTAAAGTTACATAGAAATCATGTATGAAGGAAATATTCTACATAAAATTCTCTAAAAAATATCCTGCAACAGCATATGTCTATCTTTTATGGTTGACTCACAATAATACGTTTAACTCCTGATAGGTTAGCAGTTCGGAGAATTCTGATTATATTTGTTTACTCTTACGTTTATAATACTCTCACTCATCCCTAATTTAAAAAAGTTAACATTATTACCTATTTAATAAAAAAATCGTAGATATCAAGTATTGTGGATTGACATATTATATTTCCCTATTAAATTACTATAGTTAATCTGTCTGTCACATCAAAACCACTGAACCCTAAGGAAGGAAATACGCTACTTTATTTCGAAAAACGACGAAAACGCGGACGAAGTCGCAGGCTAAAGCTAGTTTTGAATAAAAACCTAAAAATTTGTATTACGGACAGAAAGAGAAATGTTGATAACATAATTTTCCTTGTAGGTCTATCATAATACAAGTGCTTAATTTATAAACGTATTTTGTTTTTAGGGTGGCGCGCCTAAAGTGTGCAAACGCGAATCATTTATTTACTAAGTTTAGATTGTTTAACTTTGAAAGAGTTTCCTAAAGATTTATATCATGTCACTATACCTTTCATGTGAGAATTGAACTCGATGTGCGCGACCCTGTTTCGGATTTTAGCCATTTATTATTTAAATTATGCAAAGTACACAGATGGGCAGTCATACGTATTTCTATATATGTACATATGTTACAAAGTAACACAAACATTTTCAAAATGAATTTAAAAATTGATGAAACACCATACTCCCATCGAGAAATAAAAAAATCGACAATACAATATAATTTTGCTTTAAGGAGGCCAAATATTTTTTAAAGATTTTTTTTAAGTCTAGGAGACTGACTACTCATGTTTTATTAAAATAAGAGAATTATAAGTTTATGATTATCTGAGATATCTTTTGTTTTTCAATTGTGTGGCAGTAAAATACAACCAAAATTCAAATATACATTGCTGTTATCGTAAAAATTTAATCAGTATTATATATTTTTTAGATAAATTTCTTAATACACATATCAAAAAATCTAAGCAACACATACTATTTCAAACTATTAATCATATAATATATAATTTCTTACCAAGTAATAATACATAGGTATTACTAAATTTTTTGATCTAGAGGACATACTGGCCTGGTTTTGAAAAAAAATCGAGTTTTTTCACAAATTCAAAAGCGAATACAATTGATCAAATTTTATAGCGTTTTCTTTCTTTAGAATTTTGTATTAATTTTATGATTTAAACAATAAATTGAAAAAAGTTTTGAACAAATTTGAATTTTGAGACATTTTTACGTCATGGAGCGACATCATTCGCACGCAGATGAAATTCAAAGAGTTATAGGGATGTTGCAAACTCAATTGTCAATCTCAGTTATCTCGGTATTTCGGTGTTAACAGCCGTGCCGTAAGCGTTAATTGCCGTGTTCATCAGCGATACACTAACATGGATCCTGTTGAGCAGCACCCAGGTCGAGGTGTACACCACACGGCAAGATAGATACATACAACTGACTGCAAGATACCCGCCGATTCAAATGGTGTTGTTGTTAGTTGCCAAACTGTGCGAAATCGACTGCATGAGCACGGCCTACGAGAAACGACGGCCAATTAGGTGCCCACCGATACATCACGGCAATCGCACTTGTTGAAATAAAAGGTGTAGGGAACACATTACATGGACCCGAGAACAATGGGATAAAATTCTATTTTGCGATGAGTCTCGATTTGGGTTCAAGACAGATACTACAAGGGTAAGAGTGTAATGTCGTCCTGGAAATACTGAAAGACTGAGGTGCGTTCAGGAAGTGGATCCATACAACGGCTCCACAGTTATAAAAAAAAAACAATTGTTGTTTAATATCGAAACACCATTTAAAATAATATAAATAAAAAATACTAAGGATTTCATGCGAGAACATATTGTAAAATTGAAATTTATATGTGTTGCTTATACTTTTTTGATGTGTGTAGTTATTTTTAAACAAATTGTTACTTCGATATAGTCATATTATTCTATTTTGATTTTTTTTGGCATGATCTTATTTTAACATTGATTTTTATTTTTTATTTGCTTAATAAAATGAAACAACTAAATAAGTCAACAATAACTATTGGGAATATTTAGTTTTATTAAAGAAATTAACGCAGATTTTAAATATTGTAAGATAACAAATGAAAAACAAACCATAAAGAACTTTTATTCTGTCATAGCATTATATATAGCTCGTCTATGTACAGCAATGTTTGAACTGTAGTATCGCTACGATGTAATGAAATGAAGGATTTATTTGTGTGCGTGCTTTTATTCGTTTATCACAAACAATTCCTGCTAATCATGTCACTTGGGTTCACACGTGTGAAACAAACGTGTAACAAGATCTAATTGCTTCCTCCGCGAAATTGGAGATCGACATGTTTAGTCGAGCTATTTTATATACCTGCGTTTCTAACTGAATTACTTATGTTTATTTTATTCGATTTTGCAAATAGTCTATATAAATGATTTATTAGTCAAACATGCATATTTCGTTGTTTAAATTAAAAGAAAATTGATTAAGACTTAAATATCATAAAGAAATAATAAAAAAAACCGACTGCCCAAAAAAAGTGTTTCGAATATCAGGTATACATGTATCATGTAACTTTGCATTGGTGAAAAGTGATTTTTGAAATCGGATAAATAGTGTAGTAGTAATATTTCCCGCCTCATAATTCTCGTGTCATGAAAATTTCGGGAAGTAATATTTGTGACTTCCAAATTCATGACACCTTATATATTGAAATTAGACAAACGGTATTATAGACTATAGAGCGTGCCAAAGAAATACTTAAACATACATAGCGCTGAATTTGCTATAGGGACTCTACGTGTTAGTGGTCAGGGCGACAAAATTTAGGATGTAAGAGATTTTTCCTTAAGATTTTCAATTAAAACTTATTAAACTGTATTAAACTGTTTTTTTATTTTTATTTTAAAGAGTGCACTTTCTACTACTAAATTTACCTCGGTAATGACCTAGGTAAAGGGGTGGTATTTTTCACTATGCTCCAGGGCAGCATTTCTCACTGTGCCCCAGGGCAGGGCACTTAGGGTAAATCCGACTCTGAAAATAAATAAACAAGGTCGAAAAACAGAACTCTCCTTCGGCAGTAGCATAAAAATACACGTCACATATATTTTTTTATTATAGGAAAGCAGATTTTTTTGTAATAGGAAAATTTTATATTAATAAAATTAATGCCTCTTATTGCTGTCATATATTAGGTTGGTTCTTTACTTTTTTTATAATCTATCGAGTACAATTAATGCGAAAACATATTACATATCGAACATCGTTGAAAAAAATGGTAGTTTAGAGTATCTAATAGTAATCTGGGGGCACGGCAGTGCCCCCGCCAAGTCGAGCAAAAAAAGCGGCACGGCCGTAACACTCTTTTCTCGAAGCAATTCGGGCCGTTTTCGACCCCCTATAACTTCTTTTTGGATAAAGCTAGAAGCCTGAATTTTTAGTAACCACGCAGGCTTTGTGAAGACACGGTATATTCAACATTTCATTTAATTTGAACCAGTAGTTTGTGAATTATAACTACTCAAAGTTTCTACATTTTGTCACTCCCTGACTGACCGAAAGAAGACCTTGAGCCAATATTACTTTTTTTTTTACAAATTTTTATTCAACTGGCAACGTATGAAAGTATGTAACTCTGTTTGATCGGGTAAAATACAGCAACTTAATTTTGAAGCAGGTATCTTCAACCGATTGAGCTGAAATTTACAGACCTAATGCGTGAACTTGACTGACCTAAGTCACTGTGAAAAAACTAAGCTAAAAATCTAATTTAATATAATATATATTACTTGTAAGATATATCGTGTTTCATGCGATGGCCCAGTCAATCTATTAATTTAAATATAAAAGTTTTTTGATATTGATTTGGTCAGAAGGTCCCTTAAGTAAGGACTGAATAAATTAACCGACTTGGTATGACATAGATCTCATAACTTTTTACGGTAGAATAAGTTAGTTGCGAGACTTGGGCATTTTTTTACAAGTTTTGTTTTTTATAGCATTAAATAGTCAATTAGTTAAATCGAGTGTATGTATATGTAACGGCCAACTAGATTAACTAACTGTTCACTTAACATATTTTTTTGTTTTTGTCAACCAGCTAGTGCATTATATATTGTAATAGACGCTATGCTTAATAACATTCAAGCCAGTAGTTAAACGGTGTCGTATAAACGGTTAATTAACCTAATTGGCTGTGACATATATTTAAGATAGGTGAACATACAGCTTCGCTTCTTGGTTTTCTTGGCTTCTTGGTTTCATCCGTGAAACCCAGAAAGTAGCCAATCACATAAGTTATCTCTATTCTTAATTTAACTTTAATCCTTTGAGCTGTTACATTATGTAAAAATAATAACACTTGAACACTAATTCACGACTCACTTTCTTTTTCGTGAGTTTCATTTTCAGTGAGTTCAACTATTTCACTAAAATCAGTAACTAAGTAAGTCAATAAGTTATTTTAATCGTTTTTTGTTCGTCATTTCCAGTTAAGCAGTATAAGGCAGTTGGTTCAGAATCCTCAGTACAAAAAACTGGTGGATTTATATCTAGACAATAACAGTATCCAAACCGTTAAAGAATTGGAGGGATCGGAATGGTTTACCACTTTTAGAGTATTAAGCCTTCGAGGAAATATGTTGAAACAGGTGAAATGATGATGATTTTATATATCATTAGTGTCCTCAACAAACCAATTTGTGGTATAATCAAGTACAATTTACTTAATAACAACTATAAAATTAGAGCTTCCCTTAAAACTTAATCGTTAAAAGTGAATTTATTTAAGAAAAGCAAATCAAATAAAATTATTATTATTTTGAAGATTCTGAATTATTGCTAAGATTTTATAGTTTTTGGTTTATAGGTGATTTTTATACTATTGATTGATTAATCTTATTCGTTGACTAGAGTCGATTGATTGGCGTAATTACGGTGCTACTGTTATCACAACGCGATACATTTTTGTATTAAAACGAAAAAAAAACAGCTTTCAAAACGTATCACGTTGCAATAACAATAACCCTATATAATAACCTTTCTTGTTCCGTGTAATAATGATGACGTATAAAAGTGTGCATAATATTACTATCGCCGAAAAAAAAATTTGATGTACTATGCCTTCAAACGAAAGTTTAATAATTGGCCAGCCATTAAGTACGGCGATAATTCAAGCGCGCACACCCACTGTTGAATTATTTGGTCAATTACACTGATAGCCGATTAAGCCATCGGCGGAAAGAAAATTTATAGTCTGTTAATTTTTTTTAGGGTTACGTATCCGAACGGTTTTAGCAGGTTCCTTTTGATAAATTTTGAAAAGTGGAGATACTTTTTTTAGAGTAAAGAGTTAAAACTTTCACATAGTGTTTAATCTATTATTGGGGATTTTACTTATTGTAAGAGCGCCTTAACTTCCTTTTATGCTAACAGCCGTTCATGTGCAAAGCCCAATCGCATTTAACTGTTTTTTCTTTATTAACATATATTTTGAAATATTTTTACAGATACCAGTGTACGCTTTCGACAAGGCCTTTCAAGGGAACAACAACATAATGCACGTGTTCTTAGGACATAACCCCTGGCGGTGCGACTGCCACTTCATACCGCGGTTCCAAGGATTGCTCCTGAAATATAAAAGAGTAATACGAGACCTAACAGATATAAGATGTGCAAAATCTGACGACAAAACTATATCCCTTGTACAGGTCAGTTAAAAAATTGGAAAAATTGTATGATGCATGTTACTTTACTTGCTACTTGTAGGCATTGTTAGTTGAATAAACTAGCTATCTTTTCGGCTAGAATTATACTTTTAACTTAAGACTACAGATTACATAAAGATTTACATAACTTATTTGTCATTGCTGGTAATGAAATAATCTATTCTGAGTGACTGGTTTTTAACGGCAATAGCTTTCGTAAGGTTACCTAAGTTTCTGTTACCAAGTTGCAGGTTGTTTAAAATCAAACACGAGAATAAAACTTACAAATTCTCGCTTTAAAGTATGAATAATTTTGACAATGATATCATAAAAACTTTTTTTTTATTATATAAAGCGATAAGACAGCCTTTGCGCGTTTAATCTTCTCCAAACGGTCTCTGTAATAGAAAATTATTTAAAATAATTAGAGAAAGGGTAGTGCAAATTGTGTTAAAATATAATTTACATAAGCTTATATACTAAACAATTCAGATGTACTTTATAGTACACACAAACACAAAGAACAACAGAAGAGTAGAAAAAGCGATCTTATCGCTAAAAGAGCGATCTTATATTTCATTTCAGACTATATAATATACATATAAAACAAGCGTAATTAAAAAAAAAATTCTGTTCGCCAAAATCTTGCAACTTTGAGAGACAGTCGTTAATTTACAAATAAAATCATACGTAGCTAAGAATCCAATTAGTGAAATTGCTTGTAACATAACACGTATGTACCTTTTCAATTTGTTTGTATATATCTTTGTAACTGGGTATAATGTTTCTATAGTGTGTTTGCGATGTAAGTATTCTAGGAATTGATACTTGATTCGTCCGCTGTTAATTAGTTTAGGTGACACTTTATATAACAGTACTCATATTACTTTATTATTTGTAATAACGTTAGCTACTACTACTTAGATACTTGAGGAGTTCTTCTGAAATATATGTATGTACCTACAATATACATCTATTGGTGCACGTGTTTTTACATACGTCGTCATTTTGGGAGTGATATAGAATATTTATTTAAGTCGTAAATACAGTTTTAAAAGTAATTTAATAGCAAGTATACCTAAAAACTGTTAACTTATAACAGTTAATATAAAGGCTAATTATGAAATATATAATAATGGGGATTTTTTTTATAACTTAAGCCCTTTTAGTAAAATCAAATAAGTAAAATCAAATAAAATTTCTTATTCGTCTGTCATGTCAACTAAATCACAGCAATCAAGATTTTATAGTATTCGATTCTCAATGACGTGATCCAGCTTCGACTATTTCCATTTAATCAGATTTATTCTACAAATAGATTTTTATTTAACAAGCAAAATGATTGTATTTAACTTAAAACGTGTTTTTCATTAATGAATGAAACTCGTCAACATAAGTGTGAGTTGATGGCACCACACATCAATATATAATTATGGCACTGTTGCACAGCCAGTAAATGCCCACAGTACTGGGCAAAGTTCTGTTCTTGTATTAAGGATATGTTACATTATACAAACATTGTCTTCCAATAGTGTTCGGTGTCCTACAGTGCCGCAAATATTCCTGTCGTATCGGATAATGTGGGAAAGCTCTCAAACATAATAAAATGTTCCTGGAAACTTTGCTTACAGGCCATGTATCGCAAAACAATACAGTAACATTTAATTAAATAGCTTCACTATATCAATATCATAGACCCAAAAGTTTTTCGAATTTGTTTATTTTGTTATTACTCTACTCGTAGCTATGACCGTATTGAGAACAATTTACTTATAGTTTAGAACAGGGATCGCTTATTAATTATATATTTATTTTATTCGGGGTCCCTTTCCCGACATATCATTATGATACGACGTCGCAGCCCTTAGCAATTTTTTTATAGTACAGAAAGGTTTTAAGCCACCCCGGCCTTTATATAATAACGTAGTTAACATCAAATAATAAACTTAAATATGCAAATACTCTCTAAAGTTGGAACCTTTAAAGTTTGACACAGGGTATTGTCATTAAAATTTTAAGTAATCCATGATTAAATATTTTTAATGATTTCATTGCTCTACCCCTCACTTTATCGAGTTTATCTTCGTCTTATATATACTATTTTATAATATTATTATAATTTATTAAGAAATTTAGGTATAATTTAAGTGTTAGATATTATTGCATCGTTGTTGATCTTGGAAAACAATATTTATCTTCATTAAACATGATTACGTCCAGCGATTCGGAGAACCTTATGTTATTTGATCGAGGTCATATTAGATAAGCAATGACAATAAAAGTTAAAAGTCACTTTATTACTAAGTAAATGTTGGAATATGCTTTTATTGATAGCCTATTTTAAAGTCTGGCAACACATATATACATTTTTACAGCCGCGAAGGCAAGCATATATTCATACTATGCTTTAAAATCTAAATGCTAGAGTCAAATTGCTAGAGGTATCCCCATTGTAAAACTACAGTATAGTTATTTTATAAATAATATAATAAGCAATCGTCCGTGTAGCATGGAACCATGTAATTACATTTAAGAGGTTGAGGAACATGTCCAGCCAAAATAAAAAAAAGTTAATAGAGATAAAACCTTCAAAATATTTTTTTACTAATTTACCACACCCAGTAAGAAATTTGTATATCAACCTCCGAAAACCAAACAGGACATCTCTGTTACATTATCATCATCTTTTGTTATATCATACAATTTGATATGATGCAAAAGCTTGTCACAAGAATATATTTTAACATAAGTAATTCTAAGTCGATTGATGTTTGTTGAATAAAATAAGTTTCCCAGAAAAACTTAAGATAACTTGATATTATAAAACTAAGTACTTGAGTAAAGTCAATGAATAAAAAATCGGCCCAAAATTCTAAATAACGGCGCATATATTTTTAACCAATTGCTAAAAAGGAATAACTTTCCAACTCGGCTGATTCTTTTGTGTCTCTAACGAGAATTACTTACCGATTTTTTTATTATTATACTTAAAAATAAATTCGAAATAAATTCGTTCTCAAAAGTGGTCCCATTTAAATTTGATCAAGATCCCGAGGGAGATCAATTGAACTGAAGAATAGCTCTCCTCAACGTTCTTGTTTATTTCATTATTGTTTAATTGAATTGAAGTTTGTAGTCTTGTTTATAAAAAAAAACCCTTTTGAATTAACTTTAAAAAGGACTCCAGGCTCTGGGGTCGTCACCGACTTTTTTTTTAAATCGGATCATTATTTTGATTTAAAAACCGAAATATCTGGAATAAGTATGTCATCTAAGTAAACACAATTACGTATTTCGCTTGTAAAGTCGATTCGCTGTTTAAATAAGTCTTGTACTCGTATTTAATATAATATGTACTGATTTCAAAAATGAAAATATTATTAGTTTTTATTTCATTGCAGATCAGTACGATGTCTCTGGGTAACGTGTGCAGAAGCAGCGAAGTGAAAATGCCGATAAGTACGACTAATATAGTTAATTTGATACTTTTAGCGCTTATTATATCGGTTATTGGTAAATTTCTATACGACTGGCACAGCTTCAGAACCACGGGGAAATTGCCTTGGATATCATCGATTTTACCTTAATTATAGCTATGTATTATTTGAGGGATCAGCTTATTAGAATTTGAATTCGTGATATATCTAATTAATTATTTTTAATTATGAGATTTCATCGCCTTCTATTTGACTTGTAAAATTTGTGTGCGAGTGAACACAATTTACCACACGAACGTACGAAAACACTTGCACTCAACACTTGCACTCTGTGTATGTACACCCTTAAGGCGGCGACTGATTGATGCTTTGGTTTCCTAGGATTACGGCTCGTAGTATTATGCCCGTTTTTGCGTCGGTTATGTGAAACTTGTATTTTCTACATTTGACCATTATAAACTAAGAGCGTTATATTATGATTAGTGTAATCAAAATACTTAATTTTAAAACTAGAGTATTTGTAAAATAAGTCGCTTTATATATCATCATAAATCTCAACGAAGTTGAGATGGCTATTTAAAACAAGTAGAAGTAAAGGCGATAAAATTATCATAAAATGTTTTATTTTCTCACTAGGCGTGCAAATAAATATTTCTGTTAAACGATAATTAAGAATTTTAAATTTAATATGTAACGTACGGTAATATATTACAACACTCGCGACGAGTTTCATACGTTACGACATTCGCTTACTGACCGACACGGCTCGCAGCAGTGACCGTACGAATGTTCACATCGTAACGTGTTCCGCTAATTTAATACAGATTGATCAGTCACCGCCTTTATTTTATTTATACATATATTTATGTCACAGTAAAACTCTTAGTTGGTCAAAAGTACTTTTAACTGATATAATCAGCCAAAACCGCAGCCACACGACAATAAAAGGCATTTTTGACCGATACAACAGTCAAAAATACTGTTTCAAAACCAGCAACCTCACTTATTTTTTTTGCAGGCGTTTTATCTGTCCTATTCGCGCTTTTTATTGTAAAAGTATTTTTAATATAAATAGCGAATAGCCTGCGGCAAAAAATTTGGTTGCCCGGGTAAGGTTTTTGACTCTGACATATCTATTTTATTTTACATCATAGCCTAATAAAAACCCCTAAAAGGTTGGTTGCTGTATATTATTAACTTATATTAGGTAAGAAGAAAATAGAACAGTTTATTTTTGTTTCTTAATTAGATTTGTGATATTGTATATATAATTATATTTGTAGATTAATTAAGTATTATAGTAGAAAAGGAGAAATCTCATTATTGGTTTTGTAAATGTAGTTATTTATTATAATATTACACTTATTTAATTGAAAAATATATCTAAAATTTGGATTCTAAATGCTGTTTACAGCAATTAAGTGCAATAAAAGTAGCTACAATTAGCACTAGAACATTATAAAATATATTATAATTTATTTTTATTTAAGGTAACTGTGCTAGTCTTGTTAATATAATATATTAAACTTATTAGTGTATTCAAAATGTTATTTCAAAGAATTTACAATCCTCATTTTTGGAAAGGGAAAAGAAATTTTTCATTTTTCTGTATAAACGATTGGTCGGATTGTGATGAAACTTTAGTGGAGTGACTTGGGACCTGAGAGCTCCTAGCTCAAAAAATCTAAACACAATTTAGGTGGTTTAGCAACGCCTGTCAGGTACTGTTAATAGCTAAGAAAATTCACCCGCAATTTTATTAAGGCTTGCTATATGGAAAAAAATCTTAGTATCTTTTTGTCCGTTGGAATAGAATGGAATGTAACAAGAATAGAACTGTTAAAAAATAACGCACACGGACGCAACTTAGTCCAAACGTCGGGCAATAAAAAAGGTTTTACTACCATTAGTTATCGCGATAAGACCCGTTATATTAAATGAATGCTGATATGAAATAATGTGTCAACTCATAAAAAGGAAATTCGGAGATATTGGTGTATTTTGATACGGCATAACCTATTAAACATTATTCAATAAAAAATTAAGTCATATAAGCTAAATAAGTACGGAAAAAAGTTTCTTAATTGTTTTGAAATTCCAGATCGTTCTGTATTTTGTAATTTATACAATATTCTTATATTTTTAAAAACTTTTTATTTTTTATTTAATATATAAAATATATCAACCTGCTTTTAATTCATTATAGCTTTAATAAAAAAATAAAAGAAAATATGGATATATACTTATTCAAACAAACTTATTAAGAATAGGTTTGACATCTTTAGACGCCATTTTCTCAAAATGAAGTTCATGGCTTGACACAGTATTGCATATCAGCGTCTCAATATGAATAGTATAAACCGTGAAAGTTTAAAAATATATAATTACATTTATATTATGTGTAATAACTGGGCTATTTTGCATAGGACTATAATATTTTTGTGAACGAAACGAAGTCATTGTTTAATGTTTAATGCATGATATTTTGTAAACTTGTAAACAACTAAATAACATTATTAGAATAATTAAAACAATAAAATTATGTAGAAGATTAAAAGAATGTTATTCATATCGTTACGTTGCAATTGAGATTATATGATGTGATAAAATAAAATTTTGCTAACATATATTTTTGTTTTTTATTTATTAGCTTTTAAGATGTATGAAATAGTATATACGCCTATTATTGCACATTATCTTATAATGAGTTATAAAGTAATAATGCAGAGTATTTTCTGTAACAGAATGATTCAGTATTAAATATTCAATTATAAATAAAGCTTTAATTAATTTCGAGACTATAAATTAACAATATAAAACTATGAAATAAGACTTAATTTTCCTCACGGTCTGAAATGTAATAGCTAGTGGGCAATATTACTTACCCGAGTGATTAGTTATTGTATACTTTGCGAGTAATCTGAGGTAATGTTGGCAACTTGGTCAAACGAAATTTTCATATCACAGGTGATTGTCAGACTGCTAATAAAATTAATAATACTGAAGTTACGTAATGTTTTCCGAAAGAGGGCAAAAATTGTTAAAAGTTACAGTAAATTGGCCATTCATTTAATTCCATTTCTTAAATGGGAAATGAATACTTTTTTCCTGGATACCTCCCACGTAAGTTGTTGTAACCTCAAAATTACAATTTTACAGTAGAGCACTTTTAATCCGTTTTAGTTTGAAAGTTACGACAAAATACGCCTTTTTTGAGGCGTATTTTGTTGTCACTTTCCTTGAAAAAAAAAAAGATTTTTGGTATTTTTTCACTTTGAATGCATTAAGCAATGAAAATTCGTGTAGTATTCAGTAAAAACGTTAACGGCAATTTTGTGGCTTACAATAACTTACGTGGGAGGTATCGATATGTTGAACAACATTTGTATAGCATTTAGGACAAACCACTGTGGCTTTTTGTAAGCTATTATTTTTTAAAGTTTAATGTAACAATTTTGTCTAACGTTTAAATAAAGAAAAAAAGAGCATATTCTCTGGCATATTGTAGTGTGAATACAATTCAAAATATGTTCGTATTTTTGGAGATATTTTAATTAACGCAAGAAAGCGGGCAAAGTTGACAGGTTTGACGGTATGTCCTTGAGATGTTGGAGAATTTGTAATTGACGGTAAAGTTATTGATATAGTCACCTTCACGGTGGCTATTTGAAAGAAATGCAAAGATTGCGCCATCTTTGTTGGTCTAGTATAAAATTGTAAATTTCTTTGGCAAGTATTTAAGAACATAGCTATTTAAATGGTTCAGTTTTATGATAATAGACGGCGTTCATTTGGTTACATGAGTTACGCCATCTATGGATTATGCTAGGAACTTAAATGTTAAAGTTTTCTTTTAAGTTAATGACAAAATTCAAAGATGGCAGTTCATTTTTCTTACTGTGAGCCAAAAATGAAGGTTCTTTAGATATGATATTACTATTTCGTAAGATATACAAAAACGTTGACTGATGTAAATAGGATTAAGAGTATCTCAGTTTATATGAACTACTATTTTCACATTCCGACTTTGTACGGATTAAATTTAGAAATTTATCTTAAAAGAGAAATACCTTTTAAACGTTATAAAAATTATATAAAAGACTTTGTTTCTTTTTTCATATATGTATACTTTAAAATATAACAATCTTTGTATACCAATAGGAACGTGAACATAGGTTTAATATAAACGGAAGAATAAAAAAATATGTATTAAACATTGCTTTGTCGATAAAATTTTAAAACTGGTATCTTTTATAAGCGAAATAATGTATATTATAACAAAATACGAGCAAGAACTTTGGCCCTACAATGCAGTGAAGTCGTGAGGGATATAACCAAACAATCACTAAGAACGAAAATTGAAGTTATGCGAGCTGAATACGAACGAACCAACGATAAGGGAAATTTAAAATTTTCTCGTCTACTGAAGGCCGAGAAGGAAGTTAATGCGGAAGAAAATCGTGCTACAGAAAAATTCTTAGACAATGTAGAATCAATAATGAGATGTTTCACAACGAACATAAATTTTTCATTCCAATCAATTACAATTTCATAAAAAGAAAAAAAAAAAGAAAAATTCATTAAAAAGAATTCGAGACATAAAAATTTTAACCAATATTATTTGCATGGATAGGTAGTCTAGTGATCATCGCCAATAATACATGCATTTTTTACGAATTATGTTTTTTGCTTTAATAACTTTGAAAAGTCGGAAAATATATTAACATTTAGATATTTTTAGTACTCTATAGTGCACAGTCTGATTTGTAAATACTTAATAATACCAGAAGTTATACATTTAAATATTAATATTTTATGCTATGTTCCCACATGTAGCTTTATAGGATGTTTTTCTTAACTTGTCGTATTTAGGAGACAATAAGAGTTAGATGTGAGAAATTATCGATCAAATCATTGACAATTTTTTTTATAAAGAAAAAATATAATGAAAAATAATTTTCGAAAAATCTTGATTTTCGGTCCCGATAGTGTTACCAAATAAGACAAGGAAAGAAAAATAGACTACAGTTCACAAACATAATAACAACTTAGATGGTAAGATTACCTTCGTAGTAGGTATATTAGTTTTTTTTTTAAATTTTAGACCATCTAAGTTGATAACGAATCTACTAGACTACATTTTTAGTTATTTCTAACAGAAATAAAATAATGTGCGATCCCATTCGGAATTTTGATCTTGATAGTAAAGAGAAGCGTTGTTACGAAATTTCTAGTATAGCAACGGAAATCTCTTAGAGTGTATCCGGGATGAGTACAAATAAGCTGAACTTGTTTCCGTCATTTGGGTCGAGTCATTTCCTACTTCCGAACATCCTATTCTGGTTCGAATTTATTGTCTTGCGAATTTCTTTTGATCAAAATTTAGGTGTTTTATTTTTTCTTAAAATATATCAATTTATCTCAATCCGGTAATAAGATGGAATATATTATTCGATATATGTCAATTAAGTGAATGCTCCATTGAAGCTAATAAATCTCGCACAATGATATAAATCGTAGCAAATGGCAGGCACTTTGATCTCTGTCGACGAGTGCTGACTTGGCGATTAGTTGGGAAACGTCAGCTTGATAACTATGATCGTGGCGTGTATGTATGTTATGTTAACATTCACTGTATTATGTAATTATGTCTTGGGCGAGAATTATGCTTGTAATTGTTACTCTCATCTATACTTATAATAAATCTGTAGAGTGGTCAATTCTGTACATGAAATATATTTTCAAAATAACTATCAGGGGGTGATTAGTGATCGATACTGATGCCAAAAATGCAATCAGTAAAATTTTTGTCTGTCTATCTGTCTGTCTGTCTGTATGTATGTTCCTTATAGAAACAAAAACTACTCGATGGATTTAAACGAAACTTAGTACAATTATTCTTCATACTCCTGGGCAGGTTATAGTATACTTTTTATGACGTTACAATCAATAGGAGCAGAGTAGTGAAGGGAAACTTTGGGAAAACGGGAGACGTTACTCCAATTTTTAAGCTTCCGTCACGTATGCAGCCTTAATGGTTAAAGTTACATTGAAATCATGTATGACAGAAATATTCTAGATATTTTTTTCTAAAAAATATCCCGCAACAGTATAAGTCTATCATTTATGGTTGACTCACAATAACACGTGTAATTCCTGATAGCTTAGCAGTTCGGAGCATTCTGATTATATTTGTTTATTCTTACGTTTGTAATAATGTCACTCATCCCTAATTAAAGAAAGTTAACATTATTACCTATTCAATAAAAAAAATCACAGAAATCAAGTATTGTGGACTGACATATTATATTTCCCTATCAAAATACGATCTGTCTGTCACATCAAAACCACTGAACTTTGAGGAAGGATATACGCTACTTTTTTACGAAAAACGACGAAAATGCGGACGAAGTCGCAGGCAAAAGGTAGTATTTAATATAAAACAACTCTGCAACCTGGAAATAGTCTAGGCAACCTTACAAGATATGTTGTTGTAAAAAATTCAATGACTGACGGTGAATTATTCAGATGTATAGTAATGACAAATGGACGCTAATAAGCAATACTGCGTCAAGCCATACGGACTTTATTTTGAGAATGGCGCTTAAAGATGTCAAACCTATTCTGAATAAATTAGTTTTAAGAATTATATATCCGTCTTTTTTTACTATTTTGATAAAAAGTATAATGAGTGAAAATCAAATTGGCTAGTAAAGAGTTTTAAACTTATAATAAGTTTTTCAAATGTATGAGATTATTGCATAATCCAAAATATGGAACACACTTCAATATTCTAATCATTAGATTAAGAAACTTTTTTCCGTACTTATTTAGCTCAGATGACTTGAAAAACTTTTGAACAATGTTAAATACGTGAGACATTATCAGAATAGGTCAATATCTATAAATTTGACTTTTTGTGGGTTGACACATTATTGCTTATCAGCATCCAAATAACTTATGTAAATCTTTATAAAAATCTGACAGGAAATCTTATAAGTGTAATTCTCGCCTTAGGTGAGATATATAAAGGTGAGAGGTAAGAATATTATATAATAAAGATTTACGTAAGTTGTTCGTCGTTACACCTGAAAAATTCATTGTCAGTGTCTTTTTTTTGACATGTACACTTTTGTAAGTTAGCTTATCTAAATAACCTTACGAACGCTGTGGTTGAAATGACAACTTATGTAAATCTTTATGAAAGTCTGAGAGCAAAACTATATAGTGTTATAATCTCGCCTTACAGTAGTAATT
This sequence comes from Hypolimnas misippus, assembly GCA_037950945.1. NCBI lineage: Eukaryota > Metazoa > Arthropoda > Insecta > Lepidoptera > Nymphalidae > Hypolimnas > Hypolimnas misippus. The sequence continues at coordinate 8,217,091 of JBBEEQ010000006.1, read as the reverse complement.
ATAGAAAGTAATATGATTAACTTTTGTCTTAAAAATGCAATACTATTAAATTTGTGTATATTATATTATAGTTTTTGGTTTATATAACAATATACTTATTTAGCTATATTCAACATAATTAACAAATAAGGCATAACTTAATGAGTAATCATTATTGTAAACGTAACAAAACATTTCATCATTCCCTATACTAACAATCGTTCTATCCAATAGTATTAGAGCATCTATTAAATTTAGCTTTGTAATTGAATCTGTTCCTCTGCCAATAAATTGTTCTATAAGTGATTTATCTTGCAGTCTGACAGGCACTTCGCTGCGTATTCGAAACGCCCAGGGCTAGACATGGCGAAAGTATTAAAGCTTATTAAACAGACTTGTGTACGCTGAATAACTTCGGAAAATGTTGGCATGTAAAAATATAAAAAAGTAGCTTTGGGTTTAAATTTTGCTTGGTTACAAATAATATGTTTAATGTAAAATTTATGTACAGTATAAGTACTAATAAGAAATAAACATACAAAGACTTTAAACAATTACAGCAGGACGTACTTAGTATATTTTTTCGTTTTACAAGTGTCCTGGTTTTCCACTCTTTCTATAATATAAAAACCAAAATCGAACCTTAAATTTCATAGTGTCCATAACTGATAATTATTCCCGATGATATCTAAGTATTAACTATTTTGACACGTCATAATGTACCGTCCGAAGTCTAATCCTATTTCTTCATTAATATCTCGACAATTGAAATAAAAAAAAGACATATATTGTACGTGGCTTGTGTGTCATTTTAATTAATTGTTTAATTATTATAATATGTTTGTCTTCTGGTCTCAAGCTTCCTCATCCACTTTCTCTACAATCAAGATAATCGATTGAGGCATATGTACTTCGAAAGTTTCAATATTACCTAAGAAGTAAATATATCGGACGATTTGAGTTTATTAAAACATGTTGAAATGAATACAATGTATACCTCTCTTAATGTAATATACCCATACTGTATCCCTCCTTTTTTGTAAGAATGCAAAGTCAAATGTTAATTGGATGCTGATAAGCAATAATGTGTCAACCCACAAGAAGTCAAATTCGGAGATATTCATGTATTTTGATACTGCATCAACTATTCAACATTATTCAAAAAAAAATCAAGTAACATAAACTAAATAAGTACGGAAAAAAAGTGTCTTAATAATTGTTTCGTATTTCAAGTGCGTTCCATATTTTGCAATTTATAGAATAATCTGAAATATTTGAAGAACTTTTTATTAGATAATATATTAAATATATCAATCTACTTTTAATTCATTATACTTAAAAAAAAAAAGAAAAGCAAAGATGGATAAACGTCTTTAAACAAAGTAAGTAAGAATAGGTTTGACATCTTTAGACGCCATTTTCTCAAAATGAAGTCCGTGTGGGTTGACACATTATTGCTTATCGGCGTCCAATTGTGGGCTTACTAACAAAGTGCATTACTTCAGTGGCAAAACGCCAATAAATCATGGGTTAGTAGTGACGTATTATATCAGCAGGGTAAAGCTGGGAGTTGCACATAATGACGTCACTCACCGAGGCTTACAATGCCTTCATTATACCCTCAGCGTGCTTAGCATTGTGAGATCTGCTGGCAAGTTCAAATAGAATGCTGAAGTTTCAAATATGAGTATTTAGTTTGAATTATTTATTTTTAAGTGATGCTTACATGAGATCATATTCATGGTAGATATTAACTAGTTAAAAAAAGGACTGAAAGAAATATTAGGAATTAAATGAAAGATTTTATAAACATAGAAATATGTTTTGAACACCTATAAATGAAAAAGCTATGAAAGTAACAATAGTGGTACATTAATAATAATACGTACTGAAATAATTATCAATCTTTTAATTTATTCTTCTTTCTAGAAATATATATTTTTTATTTTTATACAGAACTAGCTGGTATTCGCGACTTCGTCTGCGAAAAATTAAAAACACTAGACTAAGTTACTCCTTATAACATTAGCTATCTGCGAGTAAAAGTTTCGTATAAATAGGTCCAGCCGTTTCAGAGATTAGCCGGATCAAACAGATGACCACAGGTTGACAGTCAACATTTTTAAAAATTTAATTTTGATGTAAGTATCGATAACGATATATTATTTTCTAAATCCATTTCGCCGAAAGCTGTTAATTTGAAGTTACAAACAGACACTTTATTTATTTGTGTAGATGATATAGTTGTTTACTTGAGCTGACCTATGTTTAGCTGTAGGTGTTTATCAGCTTAGACAGCGAGGATCAATACAGTTTATTACATACGTCGACTCATATGGTCTGAAAATAGTACCTAGTCGTATTAATTCTTAAAGTTATTTATAGCGATATTTTTTTCAGCCATTATTAAAGTTGTGCCAGGTAGAAAGAGTAAATTACGGCATCAATTTATTTAATATACCATGAAAACATTTTTCATAAATTGCAATATCCGAAGACCAAAACTGACAATGTTAAAGTTCTCACTTAAGTTTCCAGGTGGAAGTTATAATGCACTTTTAGTTAACTTCGAAGATAAGTTCAAAGAGTGCGGTATTCATGAGTTAACGTCAAAGGGTTAAGTATTATTACATTGGTTCCAAGTGAATGCCATAATAAATATATTAAGAAGACAAAATATGATGTATACGTCGCAAAGATTTTGTATGATTCTGCCCTATACATATGACGTCGTTTTTTAATATGCCAAAGGCATAATGTTTACCGTGTCTAAGTACTTGATTGACGATTCAAATTTCAAACGCAATCAACATAAAAAGGTAGAGGCAGTGCCATATTATAATTGGATTTCATATTAAAATTTAAGTCAAAATCTGACTTGAATCGAATCAGTTAACCCCGACTCTTCCTGGTATTAGTCTGTCGTACCCCTAGAGTCCGGAGTTCGGCGGCGCGGAGGAGGAGCCGCCTCCACCTGCCGTACCTACCACCACCACCATGCGAGCCGTAGCGGCCGAGGCTGCGGCGACCAGCAACACAAAAAATATTATTCAAATCAAACAGATAGATTCTGATACTAATATAGCGCAGCCAAACAAATAGATATGTGATAAAATCGAATACATATTTTAAAAAGGAATCGTAGCGGATAAATTTTGTACGAGTATTATCTACACCAAAATACTGCACTGTGTTTTAAGGAACTATGTCGTTTGCTCCTCAGCATACGCTTAACGTTAATATTTTACCAACGTCCGCCATAATCCACACGTGTGGAAATAATATTAAAATCTTATACAGTAAATATGGAGGATATTTTTTTAATTTAGAACATTAAAAAAATCGGTCACTAGTTAAACAAGACTTCTTAAAAAAAGTGAACTTACTTCAAAGTACGTAATGCTTATTCCAGTTATTTTGATTTAACACCCAAACTATTATCGATTTCTTAACTTCTCACCACGAAGTAAAGAGTGACAATCGTAAACACTTAAGGTTTTTAAAAACGGCACGTAGAGTTTACTTTCCTAAATTCATTAAAATAAGGATTATATTTGGAGTCGCTGTCTCTAATAAATCAACACTTCTAACCCTTTAATGAGCTATTTATTTTTCTTTTTTATAGTAGTCATTTGACGCGTCAATACAGTAGGGGTCACTTAGAAAATTATCCAGGAGTTTAAATATTGATATATTTACAGAGTGCGACGTGCCCTTTGCAAATTTCTACTTTGCCATTTCGTATCATTGCCGGTCGCTCTGTGGATAATATCAAAACGTTATAAAGTAAATAATTATGTGTTTTCATTTTATCATGTCACCACATCTACATTTTTTTATTGTTGTTATAAAAAAAACACGTGCGTATTAAGGGTTAAATTATTTATTCACTATAAATCTAATATAAAATTTAATAAGTAATGTCCGTTTCTTCTTAGAAGCGCAATCAGATACTGTCGGTGTCATATAGTTGAATGCCTTTGTAACAAGCGTGTCGTTTGTACATGTTATCTCGCATATCTCAAAACTGATTCAGTCGGACTCAGTAATACTAGTATTCCATACATGACCTACTGACTATAGCTAGTGTACGAGCTCGACTAGGGCTGTACCTCACTCTCACAGAAGATCGACGTGAAGTAACTAACTTAGTTGCGTTTTATACGGTGAGTAAGAGAGTTGTAAGCCTAACGTCTCTCATTTCTTTATTTTGAAAGATGTGTAAGGTACACCTATTATACAGTTTTAATGATTTTTTCTACCATTTTGTCGTGATTAATATATAACTATGACAAATAACAGATATTTAATTCTAATCACCTAAATGCTTAGCTGTGAACAGACAGATGATCAGACATGGGGAAACTATACGTGTTCCCTAGACAACATAACCTAAAAAGCGGCCATTATATAAGCAGTAAACTTTATATTTTTATAGTTTAAATTCTTAAATAAAACAAAAAAAAAAATTAAATTGTTGCTACATGTACAATTGTACAATCTTATATGTATAAAAACTATTTATGTTTAAAAACTATTTTAATGTTTAAAAACTATTTTTGGGATTTTTTTTTATGCGGAATGTGATGAGTTACACTTACCGAACCTCCCATTTGAAGGACCGCAGTAAAGAGTCGAACTCCTTATATATCACTTTAACACGTGTGTTTGGAATGAGTACTGTATAAATGCCTGATCCAAGATATCCTAAGGGTGAGAACACGTCGATCTGAACCGGTGATCACGGGTTCAAACCGCGGCTACCATCGCCGACTTTTCAGAAGCTAAAGTTTCGTTTATATTCATATCGTGCGGTGAAGGAAACGTTGTGAGGAAACCTACTTGTGCCAGGAGAAAATCTGACACTTGTACGAGTATATCCGCCGACACGCAGTGAAGCAGTGTGGTGGATTAAGCTATAAATCTTCTTCTTAATAGGAGGCCTTTACTCAGCAATAGGACATTTAGAGGCTGTTACTTTACTACTGTAAAAATATATGATTTTAGGCGTAAACAGTGCTTAAAATATTGCAGAAAATTACAACGAAATAAGCTGCTCGAGCTGGATCGATAAACAAATGCATCTCCTGGGAGAAAAAACAAGTTTATATACCCGTAGCAACACTGGCGTGCGTTGAGATAAAACTTTTCAGCCACTTTTTCTGCAGATGATAAAAGTTCAACGTTCTATACATCTATTTTTAACAAACAAAAATATTTATTATGGTATTTTTTTTAAACATTCGAAATAAAAATATATGTTCAAAATTATATTGCAAATAAAAAAGATATTAAAATTATTTGTTGCTTTCTAATATGTAATTAGAAACGAAACAGAGATATAAGAACGATTTTATCTCATTTATTTCATACCACACCTATCTTACTGGAAAAGCTATGTGAAATATGTGTCATTAATTTAATAATTGTCATTTGTTACATAAATATCGAAATCCTTACTTTAGTTTTAGTTATATTAAAATAATGATTTACATTAAAGCAGTTACTAATCGAATTCCGTTCTAACTATTCTTTTTTGAACTAGTATTTTCAATGCATTGCAAATTACCGTGAAAGTGTATTCGAATTTTTTACTCCTTTCGATTTAAACCTGAATAATAAACGGCGCCCGTAAGAAAACTAATCAAACTAAACGAATTAGAATTTTCGCTGTGCTTATAAGTAATATTGGATACGTGTGAGTCGCGTAGTTTCGGAACATTAATTAAAGGAAGCTGTCAGCACAAGAAGGCGCGGCTAGATCACTACATAACCAAAATAAAATGGTCTCGTTCTCGTATAACGGAACATCTAGCTAGTAAGTTTCATCATACGATTATATCTATGTACAGACCAACTTATAGTGGATATTCCATCATACACGTGCCTAATACATTACTTTCATTATAATATGCTCTTCATAAAGGCAATAGATTAAGTAATTTTTCAAACATACAGCACGCATCTTTAATTTATTATTATCGCGTTAAGTTAATAGGACTTGATTTATTTTGTTTTAATAGAAGTTACCGCAATAAATGTTTTCTTGGAAAAAGTAATGATACTTGTGTTTTATTATTTTTTTAACATTTATTTAAACAAAGTTTAAAAAGTTCGTATTTTATAATCCAATGTTATGTTGTCAAAACGTATTTGACGATAGTCATCGATCAATTCTCGCGTAAGTAACATGACGGATATGGATGAATTTATAAAGCATTTTGTCTGATTTATACGTATTCTATGTGACAAAGAAATAATAATATATAATAAAAAAGTATACAGAAAGACTCTTTCTATATTTTTAAAGATAAGGTGTAAATGCAATTAAACGCATTAAAAAGCATGTTTACTGAGGTATGATCGATTAAAACCGCACGACTGCGTTTCAAAGGAGCATAGTAGTGACCATAACTTTTAACCAATCTCAAAAATATTTAAAATTTGTAAAAAAAGATAAGTCCCGCCAAGTTTCTTTCACGGTTTCATCTGAGGTTTAACTTTTCCGAGACCGCGGTAGATTCATTTGTTTGACGTTAAAAATTGAATGTATATTCCTAATTTTTAATAAAAATATTTTGAATTGATTGAAATTAATAAAACCGCCATGTAACATCATAACAGAATATCGTTTATATTATCTGTATTCTATTATATCTATATATTTAGGCCTATTTGTTAATTCTCATTTTATTAGAGCTACAGAATTCAAAAACTTAATTAAGATTAATGGGAAACATTTTTGACAGAGATTTCAACCATCGACGATATGATTCTGTGCTTATTCAACTTTTTAAATTCTAAATAAAAAAAGTTGTGTAAAAGCTCTTTGTATAGATATAGCGACCTATTGAAAGGAAAGCTCTGGCCAAAGCTAGTAGCATATAAATAGAGATTTTATTCATACTTTAAAAACGTCGTTTCTCCAAAGTGCCTATACATTTAACACAAAGTCTGTGGTCAGCGTATGAGCGATCTTATACAAATAGAGATCTTTTTTTGTTCTTTTAATGAAAATATAGGGATTTATTCGACATGTAAATATTAAAATAAAGTTTGCGTTTTTTACATTTAATCTTACTTGTTTCTCAAATAAAAGTTAAATAAAAACGGTCTTAAAATTATCGACAAGTGTGAACGATAGAAAGTTATTGTTGAATAAAATATTAAGGTTATTTTTTTTTGTTTGTAAACTTATAAAGAGTACTTAAATGATACTAGGTATTTTAATGCTAGCGGTTAAATTGCAATAGTAATGCCTAAAGCTTTCTGCGTGCAACCGGAACGTTATTCAAGATACCATCTAAGAAACCGTTGGCAATAGTTGTAAATAATATTTTCTAAAAACCTCAAATAGACGAATGTCAATGAATAATAATGGCGAAAATCTAAGACAACGATATGAACTAGCTCTATTTCGGTGTAGCGAGTTTGTAGCACTTTTACTATTTTTTATGTTCTTGCGTGTAACAGAACATATAACTAGCTATATTATTTATTAAATATTATTCCGTTCATATAAATGTTTTGTTTATTCTTTTATTTTATTATTTATTAATATTTTGTTTTTATTAATTTATTTTCACGCTGAAAGTAGGGACTACGGTTTATCGTCAGTGAGCCCAGTTCACCTCAAGCCGGCGGTCCATAACGGATGCATTACCAGCTTGCTTCGGCTTACACAAATGCGGTCGGTGTTATAGTGGCACTTGAGTTTAATATGAGATTAAAGCTGTGCTATATCCACAGAGCTAATTTAATTTCAAAGGACTGTGTACTGAGATCACTTAAGGGATTATGCAATTTTTATTATTAATTAATAATGCCAAAAAATTTAATAGCTGTTTCTTGCGGATACTTGTTTGTTTTTAGAATAAGGTTTTGTATCAGTAATCACAATATTATGTAGCATTTTACTAGGAAATATAAATAAAATTGCTAATTCTTTTAGGACCAGCGCTACGATATAAACTGACTTGTTTAATTATTGGCATATTAGTAATAAATAACAAAAACTCTAAATTTTCTCATAATATTGACTATAAAGTACAATTTAGTATAAGATATACTTTGTGCCAATAGCTTTTACAGTACAAAATAGAGCATATATCGTGGCTCAAAATATGGAATATTGACGTCTATCAATAAAACCGAACAAGTTAAATCACATAAAACGGTTGCATTGAAATGTCCGGAGTAAAAGCTATAAAGAGCACCATTCCTCTATTTATAAAAGCAAATATTTGTATTTTTTTTTACTGAAAGTGGTCGGGAATTTTGTGCAAGAAGTGGTTATCGGTGGTCTAAAAGCGCCAGTTAGACGTACTTAATCCCTATACCAATGCCGGCGGCCTGCACCTATCCAACGGGGTTTAGGGCTATCATGTTGAGGATATTTCTATTAAAAAAGCAATTTAAACGTTGAAAATGATAGAACCGTAAATTACGGCGTACTCGTAATACTCAGTCAAGTGAAATATCACACTGAAGTGTAATGTAAAACAATTTCTATTTTAGAAAATTCAAAAGTAAATTACGCGGAAATTTATTTTGATAACTGTGTTTTGGAATCAATTAAAAATAATCAGAATAAAACCCTTATTAATTTAACGATTTTGTGAAATATGGCATTAAATGTATTATAATATCATTGAATATATTATTCACTGTAATATAACCTCATATATCTTATGACAGATCACTGCATCACAGACCCTGATTCTTACATAAAATAAACGTTTAGTCGGAGCCCTGTATGAGAGCTTAGGTGTATGATGCCGATCCTACTGGTCCCTAATGCCGAAGTGTATGAGGATCGAAGATAACAAAGCTGTATGGAAATGGCCGTCTGAAGGTCTAGATAAATGGAGTACTCCTAAATACGGTGCGGACGTAAAAACATAAGCCGATTTTGTGCTGCGTACGTTTACGGGTGTATCTTCGAACACAGACTCTGAATTTCGTTACTGGCATTTACCTAACACGTCGAAGAAAAAAATGTGATACGAATACATAAATGAATTAAGAAATTAAAACAGAAATGTCATCTATTATACAAATTCACATTTCGTCTTTCTCGTTTTATTTAAGAAATATAGAATAAAATTCAAACGAATGTTTAATTTACAAGACGTACATAAATCTTTATACCTGGATGACCGAGCTTTGCTCGATATTTTTCTTTTTGTAAAATTGTTTCTTTGGAAATTATATTTAGACACGAATTACGTCCTAAGGAAATATGAATAATATTTTTTTCATTTTGCAAACACGGATAAATCGACGTTTTATAAAAATAAAATCTAGTTGAATCGATTTGTCGACTCCAAACTCTAAACCCCCGCACACTAAACTTCAAGAAAAAAAAAGAAAAAAAAACAAAACGGTTTTTCAAGTAGGTATATTTCAATTATTTCATTAAACCAACAAAAAGAGGGCATCTCGGTAAAAACTCCATTAAAAAGAAGTTTCTTAAGTATAAAAGTTGCGACAGTAAAACAGAAAAGTTTGGTATTTTATCATTTAGAGAAATATACAAAAAAATGTTCTACTTTCAATTTTATCTCTTAGTATACATAAAAGACAGATTTTACTATGCATTTTATTGGTATTTACTTACTTTTTTTAAATATTTTCTGTATTTTAAAACAGAATAAACGTGGAATTCAGAAATTCGAGAAAACAAAAACATACGATTTTTTAGTACACGATAAAAAATTAGCATATTAGATCGTAACAAATCTCTACAGGTTTAAGCTTTCATCTAATTAATATGGAGCTATATAATGTTAAAGTTTCATATCAAACAAAATTTTAATGTCAATCCAGAAAACTTTTTTTATTCATAAGTTGACTACATACATAAAATACGTAAAATACAGCCTTTTTCACTTCGCTTTATATTTATCACGATTAGTCACACTTTCTATTATTCAAGTTAAATTGTTACATCTATATAAATAAAAATAATTACCGAATGTATCTAAGAGTATCAATTCACAACAACTGTATCTATTTGTACTAATTCCTTTTATTTTGCGGAACTAGGTGTGTATGAAAAAAAAATGTTTAAAAATTGTATTCACAAGTGAAAAAAATTGTACCCTTAACTATCTTAATTTTATAATTTGTTATATAGCTCGTGTGACGCCGCGGCGGCCAGGTAGTTAATTCAAATGAATATTCATAAATCAATAAAAAGATAATGATTAATAATATTTATAATAGAGCCAAATAAGAGATAGGATTTATACATTTTGTTGATTTATATAGGTAAGTTGATTATTAAAAAATGCTTACATTTACTAAAATTTAATCTAGAAATTTATCTTGATATTTTAACAGTAACATACGCAACATATAATATAAAATAGCATATACATATGTTTGAACAATAAGAGTAAAATACAAACTTACAACATTTATATCGTTTATATTGATATATTTAACTTTTTTAGACAGAGGTATCTTTTAACTTTAATATCAATATGAACAACACAAAATATCAATATGTATAAATAATAGATAATTTTGAAAGGTTTTTACCCATGGGCATAAAGCTATTTTAACCGGGTTTAAATCGCATATTTTAATTATTTTTATCACCCCTACGTTTCTAACACTATACCCCGTGACCGCGATCCCCGTAAAATGTTCAAAACGTCAGGACGATAAAAAAATATTTGAACTTAAGGCGTCTTGAATTAAAAAATTAAAATAAATCCCTTACAATTTCAATTCATTAAGACCAATTTAACGACCCTCAATACAATACCCTCTGCTATAAGGTGGCGAGGAGTTACGTATCCTTCTGATTCTAGATGATACTGCAGTATCAAGGTCAAGCCAAGGTTATGTAATTATGTTATTGTAGTATCTGACGTCACAGTATAATAAATTTCGATCAGATCAGACCAGTTCAAGTTGCTTAGATAATCTTTTGAACAGATATTCACAAGTTATAGGTAAAAACCATCCCGATTACATCAGCTTTCAAAAAAAAAATTGCATTAAAATCGGTCTAATCGTTAGAGAGTTAAGTTGCCACAGATAGACACATAGATACATCTGATACATGTCAATTTATAACACCCCTCCTTTTTCGGTTAAAAAAAACATGATCAAACACGGCAATTAAAATGATCGCAACGGCCACTCATACGTGAAAGGGATCTGTAGGCGAGTCTCATCCGGCAAGGACTCAACAAAAGCAGTTTATTTATATTTGCACGGCTAAGTCTTTCCGTAAAGCTCATTAAGAGGACAAAGCCGGCTGTTTATTAGCTCTCACCTGCTCCTTTGTTATTATTATTAAAAACCAGAGTAAGATTTTAAAACGGTGTATTTTAATGTACTTTTAATGATTCTACTTTTTCTTTAATGTTTTTGTTTGAGTGGTCTGTAATGTTTCAAGGTATTATCGTAAAGTTTTTATTTAAACAAATTCGTCGTTATGTTCAAATTATCTATAAAGATTCTTAAAACATTTTTTTCTTAAATGATTATATTTTCTGAATAGCTAGCTTTTGCTCGCGGCTTCGCTCATGTTATATATTTAGATTTTGTTGAGCCAGACGGCCGGTAAAAAACTTATTTTTTTTGTCAGGGGAGACAACAACTACAATTAGAAACCTACTGTCATAATTTATCGCGTTGCGATAGTGCTAGCTCGTCCGTAATTACCCTGCTGATGGACATGATATGCGCACTACTTACTGAAAGCTATTTGTACTATGGCTATCGTCAAGCTCGTCGATTGTCTTGTTGGCCCAAAGATAGCTGGTTGCTAAGCAACGTCGTCTAAAGTGACGACACTCTGGGTGCCATAATTTAAATTTAAAATGAGCTTAAATATATATAGAGTTATATATTATTTATAGTAATATTATCATTGTATTGGGTAATCTACTATTATTGCTAGCTAATATATCACGTGGATTTACCCGCGTTAATTTTTGACTTAGGTTTTCTAGTTACTATTCTACTTTTGTAAACATCAACGTCAACTTAAAACATGATGTTTTATAGCCTTCCTTTTTCATTAAATCTAAATCCTTAATATGTTTTTCAATCGGATTCAAAATCACGAGGTTACCGCTTTTAAATAAACAAATTATTCAACTCAGTAGCTTTATGTATCAGTTGGTACATAATAATTAAATGTTGTCGACGTTTTCTATGTACACTGATGTTTGATATAAATTTTTGGTTAATTACTGTTTTATGTTAATATTGCTACATTAATATACATTAATGTATGCTCTGCGGCTGCGATTGTTATTTGAAATGAGAATTCTTGCATTATCCTTGTTTTCATTCAAAGTAAAGCGGAGGTAGACACCGCTAAACGCCCTACGAACCCCGCGTTTGACGGAGTGACGTTTCATTACGGCTAAGTCAATTATACGGAGCAGAGGCAACGGGAAAACGTATGGTATTCCATATTTCATTTAAAATTACACTCATTTTGTTTTTGTTTCATAAATGAGAAAAAATTGCGTTATTATGTCTCGAAATAGAAAAGTGAAAAATAATATGACGTTAATATTAATTTGTTTAATTTTATTTTTTTGTGCTTTAAAAGGTTGTGGTCAATTAAGTTAACCTTTATTAAGCGACGAGGAAAACTTATTTTATGAATGTTATTAATTAGGAACATTTGTTTTCTTAAAATATGAAAAAAATATATATTAAGGTTATTGGTAAAATGAAAAGTGAAAAAATAATAACATTTTCCTCGATCTTTTATTAATTAAAAAAAAAAAATAAAACCTTCGTCCAATTAGTATAATGATACAACAGGGGGGTAATGAGTCGAAATATAATTTGCAAAAAGGTATTTTTAATCAGATTTAAGTAAAGTTTATTAAGGGAAAAAAAAAAACAAATATATATATCTGAGTTTGCAAATGATTAAGCATTAAGAATAACAACTGAATTATTGACTATTTTATTATCATTTTTTTTTAAATATCGTTAACAGAAGCTAACGCAAAAATATATTTTTAAGAAAAACACTTTAAAAACTAGAGTCGCCCGTTTCCATTAGAAGTATAATTAATTACTATGCAAATTAGGAGTAAAGCGCTGAAGCTGAATTTTCCTCGACATTTACCGTGATTTATATTTATAAAATCAATTAATATTTTAACATCAAAGCGATCCGCATCCATCATTTGACTTGTAAAGCGAAGTAGCTAAGAAATTAAATAAACGGGCCAAACTTTTAAATGTACCATAACAAAAATGTTCAGCCGCTGTGGAAAGGGACCGGTGTTTTTGGCAATCAATTACACTGGCTTAAAGTTTAATTACAGCATTGGATTATATTATATTTGGTTAAATCATTTTACGAATTATTACATTCAAATATTTTCCAATTATATTTCTTACGAGTAACAAATGATTCTAAAAAGTTTAATACTAAACGACTCCATTAACTTTTTGATAAAATATAAAGTGGTTTTCTCGTAACAGCTTTATGTGTAATTAATGAGTATGTTCATAAAAAAAATTTCAAACAACAGCAGAGCCTTCTTTCGCGAGAATTGCACGCCATTCTTCTATTTAGACATTATCGAAATAAAGTGCAGAGCACAATTGATATATCTTCCATGGCGGAGCGCGTTGGCGCGAGGCGCGTCACATCCTACGGAAGCGAGCGCGCCACCGGACGCGGCAGACGTGCGCCTGCCCTTATGTTGCAGAGGTAAGAACTCCCAGACCTAACATTATTCGTTCCTTATTTCGACGCTACACGACTCGTAATAAACCTGGCCGCCTGCCAACAATTTTCTACCACGTTCGCATGAAAGTAAATTTTGTGTCCGCATAATTTTTGGCGCATTGATTCTGGTCGGTGCCAGTGTCAACGCTGTATTTAACAATCGAGATCGTTTTGTGTGGTTTTGTTCGGTTTGGAATTTAAATACGAATGTGCCAAATTACTTTTTTTTTTTGAAATTGAATCGCGTAGTTTCATGAATGTTTTTTAAAAGTTTCTTTGCGAACAGCTTTTAAGCAAAATTTGCTTAAATTGACTGCTTTTAAAAATAATAACTGTATGATTTATAAGGAGTATAGAATAATTTTATACACTATATCTGCCTTTAACTCAAACGCTCAAATGAGCCTAATTAATAAATATGTACATATATATTATTTTAAAATAGAAGTAAAACTATTAAAACTAGTAAAACATTAGAAAGAATAGCCTTAACATTGTACTAACTTACGGACTTTCCAAGAAGGAAGTAGAGTTTTAATTTTATTTTAATTATTTCAAGCGTTTATAATTAGAATAAAAAAGAATCTATATGGATTCTTATCCTTAGAAATGAAATATACTACAAATCAGTTAAGCCTTGCTGTTAAACATAACGTACCAGACATGTTCAATTACTTTCATATATATAGTGTTAGCATGAACATTAATCATTTAAGTAGTTTTTATTTATAATATCGTAAATTCTATCGTTTCAGTACTCTTCGCCGCTCAGTCCGTCTAATTCCAGAGCAAGTTAGCGATTTATTATCGACTTACTTGAGAGCTGATATGCTCCGCGCCCGGATACTATAGTTTATAGTGTTCGCAGCTGTTTATCGCTCCACTAGTTATTGCACTTGCAACAGCAGCTTCCGAGGTCGTTGAACATGTTTTAACCTGATTTATTTATCATAATTTTATATATAAAATTTCGTAATACACTAAGTGAATAATTACATTTAGGAGCCTCTTCTAACCGATGTCAGCTGGTGATATAACATTTGTATTTGAAAAATAGTCAGGCTCGTATAACATATACGTATTTGATTTATAAAAATACTAGCTGTGCCCGCGACTTCGTTCGCGTGGATTACAGATGGCTTGGCATGTCTCCTGCAAAGCAAGGTTATAATAGTCCGCGGTGCTGCTCAAGAAAGGAGCTTCTTACTTTGGGAATTTTCTGGTTGTATTTATAAGCAGACTCTAATTCAGATATTCCTCCACGGTTTTCACTATAAATGTTGAAGAAAAGTGTTTTGTGCTAGTCTTTAAAATTTCGACTGTATACCAGTATATTCTCGCCGAGGTTTTCCTTGTATTATATATCGGGTGACTTTTTTTAACTGGGCTTGATAGGCCATATCCGGAACTTTAAGGAATCGCGAAAAATACTTAAAGGAGTCTCGTGTCCGATTTAAAGAAATCTAAAACTGCATCATAAGTTTTTTTAATTTCATGATTCTCCTGACCTGGAATTGAACTCACTAATTAAAAAAAATACATTCTGTATTATTGCACCACCTACCTAATAGTGTCACTTGTAAGAATCAACTTTTGGAGAGTTTTAGGAAAAGATTTATTTTTTAACAAAATAACATTAAATTTATACATGAATTAGAAGTTAAGTAATCGATTCTATATATATATTAAATATACATATCAAATATGTGGGTTAAATCACGGCTCCCAGTAAGTTTAGAAAAAAAGTCTGCATTACTTCGAACGATTCGTTTATTTGCATCAAAATGCTAGTCACCTACTAAAGTAAGAAAGAGTGTAAAGAATATCAAAAATATATAAAATGAATAACTCACAGTAACTTCTTTTATGTTTGTCTATTTTTTCTATGTGAGCTATACAAAGTAGATACAATGTGACGTTTGTTTTGGTCCCCGTCACCTACTCCGTTACCTAAGTAGGTTTAGATAATTCCTAAAAAGATGAATCAATTTATTGAAAATCTACATTTCACTGGACACGGCTATTGTACTCACCCGCTATTAGTGTTACAACATCCCGTTATAATTTAAAAATTTCACTTTTAGGTATGATCGTTTTTTTGAAGAATTACAAAAGATTTAATTAATGTATGAATTTGATAGAATTCTGTAAAAAATTTGCCCTTTCTTTTTGTTGCACTTAACTATATAATAATACCTCTCTGAAGTTGATTCTTATAATATGGGACAGTATTAGATGATGCAATCATACAGAATGTTAATTTTTTCCAAAATCAACGTGTTCGTTTCTGGCTAGGAGAATTTATTTTTCAAAAAACTAATGAAATAGTTTTAGTTTTTATAAAAATCGGCTCTGTTACTTCTTTAATTATTTTTCGCTATTGTTTATAGTTTCGGATTTGGTCTATCATATCCAGTAAAAAAATTACCCAGTAAATATATTATTTTCCAAATTATTATATTTATATAATATACATATATCTTCCATATTCGAATTAGATGTTGTTCACTTTTTCATTGGTTTCAATTTTGTTCCTTATTACATTAGCTTTCAGCAGTAAAAGTTTCGTCAAAATCGGTCCAGCTGTTTCAGACATTAGCCGAAAAAAATTGAGTGACAGAAAGACAGACAAAAATTTTAAGATTGGTAATTTTGTTGTAAGTACCGTGTATACTTTAATATGCATTTATTTAAAATTAAAAACAGACATCAATTTTATTTATTTTTATACCTTCCCTTCTTAAATCGAAAATTGTTCACTATTTTATTGGTTTCTACAATATTTTGTTATCGCGTAATTCTCTTTTTTTCTTATTCATTAAAATAAACATATTAAAAAAAGTAGCTAAAGTTAATCCTTATAATATTAGCCATTAAATACGTCATGTTTTGAAGAACTTTTTAGACTTTGTAATATTTCGTGAATTTCTTCTTCCATCTCCTCTCCCTTTCTGGACCTCACGTGATTAATGGACATTCCCTAATTGCTTGTGAAAGTCCCATCAAATTTGATTCAGCTGTTTCAGAGATTAGTCGTAACGAACAGACTGACAGACAAAAAATTAAAAAATTGATTTTTTGATGTAAGTAATGTATATACTTTTATGCATTTAGTGTAAAGCATAAAATACTGTTCGACGTGAACCCTTAAATTGACATAACTTTTTTTTATGAATCGATTGAATTAAATAAACACCAAATGTTAAGTGAACCTTACTGCAATATAATCATGAAAACCGCATCTAAATCGGATAAGCCGTTTCTGAGATTAGCGGGCGCAAACGCACTGATAAACAGACAAACAGACAAAAATTCTAACAATTATTGTTTTGGGTTCTATTGCGTATGTAAAGGCCCAAATAATTTGTTTTTTTCATATATCTTCTACGTACAGACAGCGACCCGTTAGAATTTTTTTCATATGTATAGATTAAAAATATCTAAAATAGAAGTAAGCCTAAGTCACTCCTTATAACATTTGCTAACTGCAAGTAAAAGTACCATCAAAATTGGTTCAGCCGTTTTAAAGATTAGTCGGAACAAACAGATAGGCAGACCGACTGACAGACAAAAATTTAAAAATGTATTTTTTGATATAAGTACTGTATATATGTATGTACTTTCATGCATTTAGTGAAAAGTACAAAATAATGTTCGACGTGAACCCTTAAATTGACATAACTTTTTTTTATGAATCGATTGAAATGAAATAAATACAAAATGTTAAGTGAACCTTACTGCAATATAATCATGAAAACCACATCTAAACCGGATAAGCCGTTTCTGAGATTAGCGGGTGCAAATGCACTGATAAACAGACAAACAGACAAAAATTCTAACAATTATTGTTTTTGGGTTCTATTGCGTATGTAAAGGCCGAAATAATTTGTTTTTTTCATATATCTTCTATGTACAGACGGCGACCCGTTAGAATTTTTTTATATATGTATAGATTAAAAATATCTAAAATAGCAGTAAGCCTAAGTCACTCCTTATAACATTTGCTAACTGCAAGTAAAAGTACCATCAAAATCGGTTCAGCCGTTTCGGAGATTAATCGGAACAAACAGATAGACACACAGACCGACAGACAAAAATATAAAAAATGTATTTTTTGATGTAAGTACTGTATATACTTTCATGTATTTAGTGATAGGCACAAAAAATGTTCAACGTAATTATTTAAATTGACATAACTTTTTTATTTATGGACCGATTGACATGAAACAAACCCTAAATGTTAAGTGAAGCTTACTTCAATATATTAGTGAAAACGCATCTAAATCGGATAAGCCGTTTTTGAGATTAGCGTGCACAAACGCACTGATAAATAGACAAATAGACAAACAGATAATTAATCCGCGGGTCGGTACCGCCGCGGCGCCGCAATAACTACGTCCCTGTATTTTAAATTTGTAATATCTTCGGAAATATTCACTTAAATTACATGCTGTAAAAAGCATATTGATCTATAATAAATGCACAATTTATTTAAGGTACTTAATTGGATAAGGATTAATGCTGTATTGTTTAAAATCACTTCGTAAATAACCATTTTTTAGTAAAGGATAAAAAATGGTTATGGTGGGTTATCCCTAAGAGATAGACATATACCATCGCGGACTTTTTTGTTGAACTTTTTAAGGTGGACAATATTGTAGTACATTATTTTGGTCTATCTCGTAGGGTTCAGCCAGCGTTTGCAATATAAGCGTAAAAAAGCGTGCTTATTTACGACATCACATTAGAAACCTCTAAATTTATCAGCGTTTCTCTACTATATTATGAATGTATTATACATATAAACCTTCCTTAAGAATCACTCTATCTATTAAAAAAAATCGCATCAAAATTCGTTGCGTAGTTTTAAAGATCTAAGCATACATAGGGACAGACAGACGGCGGATAGCGACTTTGTTTTATACTATGTAGTGATGTAGTGATGATTCATGACGAGTGAGATCGACCTCATGACTATTAACGAAACGCCCAGTTGTATAGTTCTTTATACCTACAAGAAATTAAAAAAAATCAATTTAAGTAATTATTGCAATGTAACATACATTTTGATTGACATTTTGTCATCTGGTTATACAATTTTAATATCCGATAATTGGTTATTAAGTAAAAACTTTATGCAGGGATGAAAGAAAATAATGATAGTACCGCGGATGATCGATTGTCGATTAATATTTATGCACTCATACTTCCCGTACTTGAGGGAGGTTATTAAGAGTTTTCATATTATAACGTATTTTGCGTCGCTACATATGAACAAGTCTCTCAACTTAATAATACGGTTATTATTGTCATATGAAAATATAAAAGGGTTGAGCCGAGATTGGCCATTGACTAGAATAACTCGTTATAAACCAATGATCAAATACGGGCACCTCTTTTGTGTTTTAATTCACCTCGTGTTGTACCCCATAAGGAATGATTTTGTATTACGTAAAATAGAGACAGGTAATTGTTCGCTTTATAGTATATATAAAATATTCTTCTTAGATCAACCAGCTAAATTTTTTTTTTCAATTTAGTTATTCACACTAAGTAATATTCTCGTATGTACTAACGTTTTAGGTCAATTGGCTAACGTTTTTACTCCATATAAATTTCACCACCTCACTGCATCTGCATCAGGACTATATTGGTATATTTTCATTTCATTATTATCATTAAGAAGTAAGTTTTAAGTAAATATTACACCGGAATAAAATTTTGCATACAGTTTACTTCACTCCTTCAGAGCTGGAATACTAAAAAACTTTCTAAAATGACTCCTATGTAAGGCGAGACTTACACTTGTAAGTTTTACTCTCGTAATTAATATAAAAAAAAACTCTGTAACCTGGTGACGGTTACCAAGGTAAGCTTACGATGGCTGTTAAAAATAAGACACAGTAAATTCTTTCAGGTAAAAAGCAATGACAAACACCTTATGATAATATTAATGAAATACTGAGGGTAAAACTTACAAGTGTAATTCTCCTCTTATAAGAATACGCCGTCAAAGTTTCAGCTTTGTAGATCGAGCAGTTTGAGCTGGGCTGTGATGAATCAGCCAGGACATGCAATTTTACATGTATAGATAAGTTCCATTAAAATTGAAGGTTTATCCGTTACGAAGAGCCGTACCCTCGTCTTCATTTACGTGGACGTTAGATGTGGAGTTTGTAGGCTATTCCCTTGATACTTCATTTACCTGGGAAACAAAAATAACATATATTTAAACTATTTTACGCCGAACTATATTTAAAATTATTATTTATATGTAGGTTTTATTTTCTGCATAGAAAGACACTGTTTTAAAGATATAAGTTTATTAACTTAAAAGAGCTTTTTCTTATACGCTCTACAATGCAATACAATATCTTATATGTTAAATATACTTTATAAATGAAAGGTGAGTTTTATTACATACTAATTTTTGATCGCTGCGTTGTCCAGGATATTTATTTGTAAGTTCAGTTCCAAGTGTAATTCATACAAGAATATTACGAGGTAGGTACTGAAGTTTTTGAGCTAATTAACTGCGTCTCCCTCTATAGGAATTGATTTTTCAAGTGCCTAGTCTTTTATTTTACTCCTCAAGGTTGTCACAAAATTTTATCAAAATCGATTAAGACTTCTTTATTAAGGGTGCGAATTTCAAAAGCAAAATTCGTTTATATGAATATTTACTAATAAAAATTTTATGGGACCAATTAGAAAGTATATCTTTTCAAATAAAAATAAAATTAAGCAATACGAGTAAGTGTCAGGTTTGGTAGTTAATAAACGAACTGCGAATTTATATGCTTCTCCATTTTTGAAGTCAGTTGAAAAAAAAAAATTACAAGTTACATTTATAATATTAAAAAAAATGTATAATGGATTATTATAGATAATAAAATACACATTTATTTAAAACGTTAAAGTTATAACGTAAGAAAGTACGAGTATATGTAGCAATATATTACATTGCCTGACATTTTAGTTTAATTGAACCTGAGGGATTATCCATT
Source organism: Hypolimnas misippus (assembly GCA_037950945.1). Taxonomy (NCBI): domain Eukaryota; kingdom Metazoa; phylum Arthropoda; class Insecta; order Lepidoptera; family Nymphalidae; genus Hypolimnas; species Hypolimnas misippus. The sequence continues at coordinate 8,196,379 of JBBEEQ010000006.1, read as the reverse complement.
GTCTGTGTATCTGTTATTATTTCAGTGATGCTATCATTGTTAACACGTTGATCTGCACTAATGCATCGACAATGACCCTTTTAATCAAGGGAGATTAGATTGACGTATCATTTATATCTGATTGTGAAATCTGTAGACAGTGTTTGTCAATATTTGCATCTTTTTAATTTTGCTTGTGACTTGTCTAAATTTTGTTGCAGGATGATCGTCTAAAATGTATTTTTCTGGCTGGCTAGTTCGACACGCGCGTCACCTGCTAGAAGTTAATTATTATATATGCAAGTTCAAATAATAAGTTCACAAAATGTAATAGTAATCGTATGAACGGTATAATAACGTATTATTATTCAAAATAATAAAGGATAAAGAGGAACAGTGCCTAAAAAGGAAAGTCTTTCGGCACCTTCAGTCTCCGTGCAAAAAGCAGTTATGTTAGCTATTTTAATCTGATTGTCTGTGAGAGTGTGGTACTTCTCTCAACGAACCAGCCCGTACACAAACTGCAATTGGTGAGCTACAGCTCTACCACAGTAAAGTTCATATATTCGTATAGACAGGGTACGAGCCTCTAATCAATCATAGCCCAAAAATATTTTACATCTATCAGCAAAAATATGAAGTATTAACCTTCATAATCAGACCTCACGAATATATAATTTTTAGCTACAGCGTTTCACATATATTTATTGGCTGGCTGGGGCAAGTTTTCTACACTCAGCGAAAAGAAAATGCCGCCTCACGCTCCATTATGGAAAATAAATAAAGCGTAAAGCTGAAATTATTTCAACTCTTAAATGGAGGTAGCCTTCATGAATCGGCTATTTTTTGGTATAAGCGTATTTCAACAATAGTTACAGACAGATTGCTATCGATATATTAATATTGAATTATTGAATATTGTTTGTATATTGAAGAATTGAATCATTTATTGACTATGAATTGGTGGAAAGTGTGAATTTCAATGGCCTATTAATGCATATATAATTACTTGTCCTGACTGACTGGCTGATTCATCAATGCAGAGCCTAAACCTATGAGGCTGAAAATTTAAAATTTTGGCAGTTGATAGCTTTTATGTTCTAAGCATCCACTAAGAAAGGATCTTTGGTAATTGAAATTTGAACCCCAACGGGGGTAATATAATAGATAAACGGTTATATGGAAATCCGTCATTTTTAAAATAAGAAACGCGTAATTTAATACACCTATTTCTGGTTAGAATTTTTAAAAATTTTACTCCTTAGAGGGTGAAACAGGGATTGTAAATATATGTAAACCAGGCGAAGTTGGAGCTGGCCGCTAATGTTTTATAATCGTGTCATCAAAACATCTTCAGATCATGCAAATGTTTTTCTATTTCAGCTTACGTGACGTCGCTTATGAGACGACAGATGGAATAGACACGAGAGTTATTATATCTCATAATATTTCGAAAGACATTTTAGGTTATATTTTAATTAATGTTTTTGTCAAAACTAACTACATTTTTTATTAAATAGATAGGTTTCAATTGTTATAAAGTGCTCAAAATTAGAAATAGTTTTGGTTTTTTATTTTAAAAATTATAATTACATTTATATATTATAACGTCTATATTTGTTATACCTGAAAATTATAATAATAATTAATATTAAAAAATTAAGGTATTATAATTTGAAGGTTTCAATGTTTAAATGAAAAATGTTTTTTTTTAAATGTTTTTTTATATTAAATTTCAAAACACATATTTACTTTTTTGTCATCAGAATCAATAACGCTTCTCCGAAGCACGTTTTAATGTGATGTACTTAACTACTGCACATGTACATTCATTTCATGTCTTCCTTTATTTGTTGTATAAGATATTATTCTTTGCCAAATTTCATGATACTATGTCAATAGAAAAAAATATGCGGCTTTAATATTCGTGAACCATTATTAATTATAAACTACTACTTAATACATTTACGCCTTTCTGAGAAAAATGTTTTGACAATCAGACCGACGCACAAAGTGATTCTATAAGGGTATATATACATTTCAAATTATTTATTTATACAAAATGTGGAAAAGAACAAAGCAAATATTACACGTTCGTTAATACCAATATAAATGTTTACCTGAACAGGAACCTTTGTCAGGCTTCAGAACTACAGCCAAAGCTCTTCCCAAACGTCTTAAGCCTTTAAGCCTAAAAGTTAGTCTGCGCTTTGTTAGTGTAATGAGATATTGCGTTGTGACGAACGCGAGCCTTACTTAACAGATTTATTAGTAATCTTTTTATCTTGTGTCTTTCGTTTGCAATATTCTCTTGTCGCATTCTCAAAAAAGGTTTTGTTTCTCACTGCTAACATTACCTACTCCTACCTAATACACATAACATATGGCAGAATTGTTCAATAATTCCTTGTTGAATATCTAATATATAAAAATTGATGTTCATTTGTTAATTTGTTTGCTTGTGTGTGTGTGTGTTGTTATGTTAACTTTGTGAACCTAGTGTTTGTTTTTTAACGTATAACGCGAAGGTTATGATCATAGTACAATTAACTTCCAGTAAAATATATATTAACAGGAGTGCAGACGTGAGTAAAAGCCAGTATTGCCAAATAATATATTTAGATTATCTGTATCATATACTTAAGTAAATCCAGCTAATAGTGAAATACTTCGTCGATAAACGTTAAAAGCCCATTAGATCGAGCGTAAGAACTCCAATCCTTTAAGGATGAAAGAATCTCATTTAATTTTCCACATACGAAAAGCGACCATCGAATTTACAAAGCAAAAAACGGTCCACAATTTATTCCGGGCCGGCGCGGGCATCACTAATCGGCGTCATCAATCAGCGAGCCGCGATCGGATCAACTGATGGACACCCCCTTCCACCCCATGGCCGTACCTACACGCATGGAAGTTTCAAATTAATTAGACTGAACAGAGACAGTGAGTTTAAAGTTTCTTTGACGGCTTTATTTTTAACCCCGACCAAAAAGAGTGGTTCTATAAATTTGACGTGTTTATTTATGTAGGTATACATATGTGTGTTTGTGTGCATCGTAGCTCCATAACGAATGTACCGATTTCGATTCGTTGTATTTGCTTGAAAGGTAATGTAATCGAGATAGTCCTTAGCTTCAATTTATGAAGATCTGTCCTGTCGTTTCATGGCTATCAAAATCAAAATATACTTTATTTCCAGTAGGCACGAGCACTTTTGAATCATAAGCATCATCTAAAATCGGTAGGATAAACAAACAACTCCTAACTAACTTACAGTAGAAATATCGTATCGGGGATCGTTAAATTGGTTTCAAAGAGTAGCTTGTCGTTTTTTTGAAATAATACTGTTTTAAACGAATTTAAATCGCGTATATTAACTATTTTTATCATTCCGACGTTTTGAGCATTTTACGGTGTTCGTTGTCATGGATAAATGGTAAATTGTTGTTTTTTTTATTTTTCAATTTTAGAACATATTACGAATATTTAAATCAGGATTCGTAGAGTCAGCGAAACTGTTGTTAACATGGTTGATTTTCTCTGTGAGTATAAGAAACTTTGTTTGGTTATGGCCTTAGGGCAAAATAATTTAATTAAAATCAACATTGTCGTTAGATTATTTCTTTTCTAGCAGATGGTAAAAGCAAATTAATATATTAAAAATAATTGCTTTTATAAAGAATAATATTATTTAATACCTTTATCATAGAAAATGTGTATTTTATAGTTAATTTGCCAAAAAAGCATCATACGATCGAACCAAAAAATTCTTGAAATATCATCGGCATAATATTGTCAAAGCATATTTACTCTGGCCGCCGGGCCGGCCCTGATGTTTTCTGTGACAACAGCGCGCTCCCGACGGGTGTCCCCGTGAATGTGTTGAAATATTGTCTGTGTTCCAAAATTTATGTCGTTTAGATAGGGTTCAAATCAATTTTATGTGAAACAATCCTATGTTCCGCGTCCGAGCTCGCGGCGCTGACGTGGGTAATGTTTGCGCGTTCTGAATTGATTTACCCTAATCCGTAAATGTCACACTTTTACGAATCTCGGTATAGGCTGATAAAGGTACCGACAACTAGGTGTATAATAAATTAAGGTCACGTATGTAGTTATAGATATTTTTCGGCTCATCCTTGATACTTTGTAACAAAGAGCATCATATTTTAGATGTTCCTTAATATTCCACTGTTGTAGTTTCTCTACAGGATACTTCATGTTTCTTAAACGTCTATTTATATATAATCTTAAATAATGTATCTTCCAATCTCTTAAATAATTAGTGATTTGATTAAAATAAGTTGTGAATTATGAATACTCATAAGATTATTTTAAGTACACGAAGGAATTTACGTCAATTTGAGTTACAATCCTTTTTTATTCTATAATTTCACTTCATTTTAATAGTTTTTATAGCTTTCGAAACCAACACAATAGAAAAGAACGATTTTGTTGCACAAAAAAAAAACCGAAAATAAAAATTTATGTTGCAAATTCTTTTTCCTTTCCCTTAAAAAGAAAATTCAACACTAGTAGAAAGAATAAATAATTCCACGCTCGCGAGTTCTGTTTTACGATTGTTCTTCATGAAAATGCCTTTGTCAAGGAAAGATAGAAAGCAAATCGGCCGAATATAACGCAGCTTAAGTTTATGTCGGCGAGTCGGCCAAATGAGGAGAATGTCGGGGAAATGACATGGCCGAAATAACGGAAGCGCCTGCGAAATGTTGCTAGTTGGTATTTTTGTTGGGAAAACGTTGACAGTTAGTACCGAAGTAATCATTGTTGTCGCACTCAATTATTGAATCTTACTTTATATTATATCAGATAATGTTTTAATGCATTAAAAATAGAATACGTAATTAAATAAAAAAGAAAGTACGTACGTTGTTTTAATATAGTACCTATATATAACTTATTTTTATAAGAAATGTAGACTTATTAAATCGTTAATCATTTTGTATGCCCTTCAATATGGCTATTGTTGTCTGTAAAGTAATGGTAAAGGAAAGCAGAGTTTGTTATCTGTATTACATATATATTTCTTAATTGTATTTTTAGAAGTGTGATGGGAAACATTATTGTGCAGACTGCAGACAAGGAATAATGTCCCGGGTAATTTTTTGTTCGTTTAAACAGAGTTTAACGCAAAGAAGTGCATTGCAAACGAGTGACGAAAATGACTGTGGAAAGTCTCCTAAATAACGATTTTATTTTGTGACAGACGAAACTTCCTATGAGCAAGCCCTAAACCTGAAGCAAAGAATAACATGATATTCCATTGTTTTGATGTAAAACACTGATAACATATATTTGCTTATGGTCATTGTTTTTAATTATATTTGCGTTTTGAAAATACATTGTGCACAACAAATATTTAATCCAGTAATCAAAGTAAATAACACCCTAAATTAGAAGTTAATTACCGTTTAAACTACAGTATAGTACGTCTACGGTTCCGTAAACAAGGCTTTATTAACTTAATAAACTCGGAATAATAAATGAAACTTCTAATTTTACTATCGTATAACATTTAATTTGTTTTGTGTGAATTTGTATTTGTATGTGTAAAATGCTGGCCATCGGCGTTAACTAAGTTCACTGCGAGCCTGTATTATTCTACGCGAACATGTTAATTATTTCTTTTAAATAGAAGTGCCTTATTATAGTGTTTAATGTTATATGTTTATTTACTTCTAAACTGACTTTGAAAATGAGGAGGATTTTTTTTATAATGTTTATTACCCCATAACTGTGTTATTTCTTATCCGATTTTTTGCGACCGAATTGCGACCCATGAAACACTTGTTATTGAATGGATCCAGTGGCCATCTGTGGTCTTCGTCACGGCTCCACTTCACCAAATGTTAATTTTTGAGAGGAACTATAAAAATATCTAAATCAATATAGGTGTACCTATAATATTTGAAGAATTCCCTCGATTTCTCCAGGATCCCATCATCAGATTTTGACCTGGTGACAATTATATTAGTAGTTTGCCCTGTAAAACAAAAAAAAGAATTTAAAAATCGGTCCATAATCGGCGGAGTAATCGGAGAACATACCTAACAAAAGTCCCGAATTGAGAACCTCCTCTCCTCCTTTTTTGGAAGTCGGTTAAAAATAAAAATAATAGGTAGCCGATTGTTATTCCATAACCAATAAATATTTCATATTCCAAATCTTATAGATTCGTATCGTGTACACAAGTACATATATTATATTCACAAGAGGTATTCGAGAGCACGACATACTACACACAAAGGTATTAACGCGACCGCTGTGTTTATTGAATACCGAATTTGAATTTTATATGGTTTTAAAAAGGATCTATAAGCTACATATTTGCTAGTCCATACCTTTACAGTACATTAAGCTTAGTTTTGAACGTTCATAAATTATATTAAATCTACATATAGCACAGGTACACAAAATGTATAATTATTTTCCTCCAAGTTATTACGAGTACACGTGTCTCACAAAGCCGTTGTGAATGACACGACGACAAAGTATTTCAAAGAAAGTATCTGTAATTGCCATCATCCTCGAGGTCAGGTGGCTATTTGTTGGATTTGAAAAGGTCCCGCCCTTTATTCGCCTGCTCCTTGATTTTCCGCCTTAGAACAAAGACTTGGATACTAAATGAGGCTTCGAAGATTCCTCTTTTGTCCTAACTGAGATTGGGTATACAGAATTATGCGTAGCAACCGAGATCAAAGCTACGCGGAGGCTTTATACGGAATATATATTATTCATTCTTGATAAATATTATATAATTGAAAAATATTATAAATATTATATTTTTTGTAAGATCTAGTTCCAAGTGAAGTGAAGATTTTTATTTTTATTATTATATTGTCAAGTATTATTTGATTAGTATTTTCGGTTAGTTTATATATACATATTTTTTTTCGTTCGAATTAATCTATCAGATCAGATAGGTATACATAAAGTACAAAGCCTTTATAAATTGTATTTTGTATAAAGATCGCTTCTATGCTTATATGAGCACCCCATGATTACGATGAAAATTGATTTTGTACCGCCTCTCCGCGGCTTTGCATTTTATTCTGTCCATCATGTTTAAGTCCTGTCTTTCAAGAAGGGGAAAACGGTTTTGTTTGGATTTATTCTTTATTCTCTTTTATTGAAATATGAATGATAAAAACGAATTTCCGAAATTAAACTTTGAATATTCGTTTTTATTTGACATGTTGATGTTTACGATGATATTTTTTTATATTATATTTTTACCACATCATGTTCGAAAGTTTAATTTTGCGCTCTATGTTGAGAGCATAACAGCACAATTCTTCCCCAAGAAATGACAGGGAGAAAATTAGTAGGCGGGAAAAAATGTGTTATTATTTCCCAAATTATAAAGTCATAGTATTTAAAATTACCTTCATTTTTCGTATATTTTAGAACAAGTTTTAAAAGTCAACTAGCGTCGATTATGTGATTATTGTTTATCTGAATGAAATACATAATGTGTTAAAATACAACTAAATAAGGTGAAATATAGTAGTAAAATATTCATAGGATATGTTCCAAAATACAAAAGTGTATTTTATATCATGTAAAAATTATAACCGTGTCCTAGGTTTTGTTTGTTATTTTCAAATAAATAAATGCACTCAAGTGGCCTTAGTGATAATTATAAAATAACACAAAAATATATAAATAATATATTGCGTGTAAAAAGTGTTGTGCCGCGTGTAAAAAAAATATTGGAACTCTAGTTCCACGACTTATTACGACTATATATTACTATATTTGTTTTTAAAATATCACGTAAGTTTTAATCACCATTTTTCGTTTATTTTAATTGAAAAATTCATCGTTTTCATCGTTAATGTATTTATCGTTAAATTCTTTTATGTAAACATGATCATGCTTAAACACCAATTTTTTATGTAATTTAAATCATCGAGTAGAATATAATACATAATTTTATGATTCAATATATTATTATCTTTATCTATATATATAAAATCACTTGGGGTGACTGATTCATCAACGCAGAGCCTAAACCGCTGGGGCTACGAACTCGAAATTTTGGCAGTAGGTGGCTTTTTGGTTGTAGGCATCCACTAAGAAAGGGTTTTTTGATTATTCACCCCTAAGAGGGTGGAAAGGGGTAAAAACGTTTGTATGCAAAATCTTATTCCGTGGTCGTATTAACTTAAAACTTAATACACATACTTTTGGATGATAGTAATGAAATGTTAAATAGAAAAAAAGGGTACTATTTTTCCACACTGGGGCGCTAGGGGGTTGTAAAGTTTGTATGGAGAAAATTTATTTTTCTTTATACCGATTATCCTTAAATTCAGCATAAACATTACTTAGGGGGAATAACTAAATACATGTATCCTAGAATTTTAAAATCATCCCTTATAGTGACGCTAGGGTGTATTAAATCCTGGAACGGTAACAATTTCGCTGGTAGATTTATTTAGCTGAAACTTTTACAGCGTATTTCTATCAAGACAAAGGTATGAATTAAAAATCAGCCAAGTGCGTGTCGGGCCACGCACAATGTAGGGTTCCGTAGTTGTCAGAATTGTCAAGATCGGTCAAGCAATCTTCGAGTACCTATTTTCGTAAAAAAGTTTACGACGAACTGGGAATTTCCCTTTTTAAGTCAGTTTAAACAATATACGTACTTACAATTTTAAACCTTTTATCATTATAAAATTATTTTTAATTTCTCTTTAAGAAGAGAATAAGAATTTTGAACTTTATATGTTCGTCGATTATTTATTATTCTAACATTTGTAAAATATACTTAGCGCCGATAATTTCCTTCGTGATTAGCGCCTATGAAGTCTATGGAGATTTGGTTGAAAACTTCATAAGCGCGATTCAGAATCACTCGCGACATGTTTTATTGAGACATTGTTTTATACCCTATTTTATATTTTATTTTAATTTAAACTTATTAAATATGTATTAATTTATTCATTTAAATTCATATATTAATTTAAAATTATTAATATTTACATAATGTGATGCTTTAAAAAGTGAAATATTTATTTTTACTTAGATCATCTATAACTCGATAACCATAAGAATCCACATAGCCGTGATAATTTTCCTTTTAAATTCATTATATGTACCGCTATCGTGAATTTTTTCATATTTTTAGACGCAGCAGTTTAGTGGGTAGAGTGGGGGGACACTTGACTCTAAGAAAAATTGACACTTCAAAGCTTAATATTTCGGAAACAGTTCGTCGTTCGGAAAAATGGTCTTCCCACACCTATAACATTTTTAAAAGACCTATCTAACGATACCCCACAATATAGGATAAATGAGAAAAAAAATTTTTGGTCTCTCTTAACACATAGGGAAGACACCCTGAAAAAAAAATATTTTTAAGATTTTATTGTACGACTTTCTCGGCGTAATTCATATGTATACTCATACCGAATTACAGCTTTCTGGTATTAAGGGTTTCGGAGCAAAGCCGCGGACAGACAGACAGACAGACAGACAGACAGACGGACATGGCGAAACTATAAGGGTTCCGTTTTTTACTACGGAACCCTAAAAAAGAGCTTTTCGATGTTTCACCCCAAAACGGGTGCAAAGGGGTAAAAACGTTTGTATGCAAAATGTTATCCTGTGGTCATATTAACCTAAAACTGAATACTCATTCTTCTTTATGCTAATAATGAAATATAAAACAAAATCATCGTATCAATGTCACCCCCAACCCACAAAGGTGCAAAAGGGGTAGTTTAGTTTAATATTTCAAGAAAAAAAAAATCATATAAAGATCAAAGGTGAAAATAATTCAGCAGAAATTTAATATTTATTATATATACGCGTTTAGTAGTTATATACCTTGAAGGATGGTGTTTTACCAGTTTTTTTTTTAATGCTTCTATCAAATTCCAAAATATACGCGGGCGAAGCCGCGAGCAACTGCTAGTATTATATATAAGTAGGCATATACGTGTATCATAAAAAAATCATAAATGTTGCGAAACTTTCGAAATAGGTGTGGTAAAAATATTTATATTAATTTTCTGCCCGGGTGTATAGTTGACAAACGCCTAGTTAATAATATTATAATATAGGCCTTTATTCAGACATTAGTCTTACACTTTTTTTTGTAATCTTATCCTAATTATTCTGAATTAGCGACACCGACAACTGGGTTTGTTTGTCCAACTTTGTCAAAGGCCTCCTCTATTTCTTTCCACTCTAATCTGTTTCGAGCTTTCCTTGTCCAGTTTATCCCTGCAATGGTTTTTATTTCATCTGGGTCCTTCGAAATTGTCTACCTCGTTAGTTAATAATATACTATTTTTAATTAAACAGTTAAAACAAAAATAAAGTTTTAGTTAATCTGAAAAAATACATAAACAACAGCCATATTTATTTATTTGTTGTAAATTTCATTGACACGGTCACTCAGTATTTTTTATTTACACTTTCACGTCAGATCAGCGTCCTCCGCCATTAATTTAAGTAGCACCTGACGACTGGCTTATAAGTGTTGGCGTGCTAGTATAACTGATGCCTAAGGATTTCATATGAAACAGCTTTTATGTTCCACGAATATCTTTTCTGAACAATACTGTTAAATATTTTATCATATTAAATAGAATGTATGTAATATGTTGCAAAATGCTACATTTTTATAACGTCAATTTTTTGCATGTTTAACTTTACATTGTCGCGTTGAAGGTAAGGACGGTAACTGCGATAAAGTTTAAAACGAGCAATTACTTTTGTTTATTGTTACGAAATCTTTTCTGAAATAGTATTTCGTGAAAAACCATATTATTATAAATATTTTTAAGAAATAACTGACTAAATAAGATTTTTTTAATTTATTTATTTCGAATTTAGTAAAGTACATAATTTAAACTCAGTACGTTGAAGGCTTATTAATTGCTTATCAATTATTAATATATGTGCTATACATATATCTTATATTAAAAAAAGAACCATTAGTAAAACGGATAAGAGTTCAAAAGTTTAAAGAATTCCTGCCGCAAAGTGCGGGAGAGCTCACCCAGTATTTCTTTATTATGGATCTTGAGAATTTTTGAATTATCGACCTTTTTACTTATTCAACAAGTTTTAAGCTTCACACTTTAAAATTATTTCTAGTGGAATTTTATGTTCACCCAACTTTAAAGAAGGATTTTAGGGCGTGTCTAGAAAATGGATAATTTTTACTTTATCAAATTCAAATCTCTTATTCGATGTTCCATATATAAAAATTGTGTTGTGTGATAAATTCAAGTAGGCCTTATTTTTTATATCAAGTATTACATGCGAATATAAAATATAAAAAACGAATTTTTAAAAGAACACACTTTTTATTTATTGGGAAAGGAATTATAACTTAAGATAAAAATATGTAGTATAATGTTAATTATGAATTGTGATGTTTTAATTAATCAAGATATTTTAAGAAATTAATTATTTTGAAGCTAAGTTTATTTACTACAAGGGATTTAGTTTGCATACTATTGAAGTATTGTTACAAAGGTTGATTTTAATATGAGTATATAGAAAAAAATATAGGTATCTTTTCAAATTTTATTATTTATTCTGTACAAAATAATTAGGTTCTTTGGGTCATATAAACAACAAACGGCCCACCACTATTTTCATCGATACTAGCTGTTCTTCATACGGCCGAAACACACACACACACACACACACACACATTTTGACGTCACGTCGGCGTCGTTTCGAGGTCGCGTCAACGTGCATTGTAAAACATTACGACGCCACGTCGCTTCATGTAAATGTGTTTAAGTTCTTACTTCCGTTATGTTTTGGCACTTATCACATTGGTTGACGTTAATTGTTGCTCAAACGTTCCTACGATTTAAGTACATTATAAACAAGCTTCTTAATGAAAACGGACAAATGGTTCTTGAGATTAGTCTGTCGAAACAGAAAAATAAACTATCAAGCAATTTAAGTTTATATTATATTAGTATAAAAAAATTTAAACACCGATCGATATAAGCGATATCATGACGTTTCATATTTTAATCAATTCAAATCGTTTATTAAAAATGACGTGACTTAAACGATGTAAGATTTCATATTTAATAGAACTTATTCAAATCAATAAGAAAATTCAAGCTTTTACAAACTCAGTAGTTTTCAACTCCAATACAATATCTTACGTATCAGGGCAGCGTTCAGTATACTTTATGTCTATGTATTGGGGATAAGGTCTCGTGGGTAGGGGCTTTCAAAGGATTCGCCATGGTTAGCCGTGAACAAATATTTGTCACTCTTTGTCCGACTCATAACCCCTATGTTACTCAGTTCGTGAATCCCTAAGTTATTGAAGCGTTATATATTTGACTTTAAAACAAATACGCAACAATATAATTAATAATTCAAACTATGCGGTCAATATTTGGATATAAAAATGAATTGTTCAAAGCTAAATAATCTATTATAGTCCATTAAAATGTTACATTTAGCAGATTTTTTTTTAATTTGGTTTTGAAGATACGACTATTGTATCCACCGCATCGAGCGCTACAGCATTATGTACAAATTTCAAATTTTTCATTTTCAAGTATGAATTAATTACTAGCTATCCCGCCGTTTTAATTAATTACTAGTTACCCTATAGCCTTCCTCAAAAAATAAAGTATCTAACACAAAAATAATTTTTCAATTCGAACCAGCACTTCTTGAGATTAGCGCGTTCAAACAAACAATCAAACTCTTTAGCTTTATAATTTTATTATAGATTTCTTTGAAGTATTGAATACTTAAGGTTTAATTAATAAATTTATGAATTTAATAACATTTTGTGGAATATAATTATTTTCCTTTAATTTTTCGTATGACGCAGTTTAAATTTTCATTAAAACTGCATCAAAATTGATTCGCGTTTTCGAATTTCGTAATCGCGATGGTCATTATCTATATTTCATGAAAGTCTGTTCAGACCATTTAATTTTATCTCTTTTAGTTGTTGACTCTTAACTTTTACTGGTACTAATTGACTCGACATTTAATACAATAGAAAAAAAATAACATAGTTGGGTAACCTTGACACGATGCTGCAGCATCATCTGAAATCAGCAGGACACACAACTCCTCACCATATTACAGCAGAAGTATCGTTTTGGGGCTCGTTGAAATGGTCTTAATGAATATTGGGGTGATATATAAATGACGGGGTATTTTTTATTTAATTTTAAATGTTATCAATTACTAGCTATCCCTTGCGGTTTCACTCGCGTTTACAGCGTGATGTAATACAGCCTATAGCCTTACTCAATAAATACACTATGTGACAAAAAATAATTTTTCATATCGAACCAGTAGTACCTGAGATTAGCGCGATCAAACAAACAAACTCTTTACAGTATTACATAGTATAAATTACTGAAAAGGTCAGAATGAACAACGCAGAATATTTACAATATAGGCGCTACTGGCATACACCGGTATCTCATCAACAACAAATAAAATAACCCATTTATTATATTGTATTTGATAGACGTACTTCAAAACGGTTGAACTACACTAACCGATACTAAAATTTCGAGTGCTATCGATACATAGCCGCATGGCGTAAGCTATGAAGCCTCGATTTTAGGTCAGGTTTTCCTGTTTTTGCGTGTTATCGGCAGCTACGCTGGCACGACTAACGACTATGTCGCTGTCGCTCGCTGAAATGTCACAATGATTTATCGTCCGAACGGAATAGTCATCGCCGATATTTAGATACAGTTTTTTTTTTCGACGATGGAGTATATTTTATCCCATTGATTTTACTCCAGACGGGCGCGCGGTGTATGTGGAAAATTGGGTGAGCATAATGTTTATCATGCTTGAAATATGAGTATATAAATGGAATATGAATATTGGTGAGGCACAATATTCTACATATTTAATACTTATTCCAAAGGATGAAGCATAAACAACATGTGGTACGAAAACCGTGTGTATATTTTATTTCTGTTTGTATTTTCAGTACAATATATGTTCTGTAAAAATATTATAAGCGAGGTTGAAAGGCTGTGAAGGAAATTTTTAAAAATATTTTATTCAATACAAATTCCTTTCTGTCTGTCTGATCAGGATTTACGTCGAAAACTACTATAAAATTTTGATAGATAATACTTTGTAGGATACTTTAATGGCTTTAGATTTCAACAAAAATTTTATTTGTGTTAACTGAAATAAATAGAATGAGTATAATAAAAATTACTAAGCATGACAAAGTAAAGATTGAACAATCAAAGTTCGTTTATCGAGAAAAGTATTATTGAATATGTTATATTGTCAGTGATAAAGGAAAGGATAATAAACGATAATTAAATGATGGTTCAATAGATTAAAACAGGTTGATCAGTTAAAATTTTAGTTATTAAAAGTCAAAATAATTTAATTTTTGTATAACACAAATAACAGGCTAATAAAACCTCTTTATAACAACATAGACCTTATATAAATTTTTATCTTACAAAATATTTCGTTTTATGTACAACTTATGTAAATTGAGTGTACTTTCATTACCTCCCATTTCTCGCAGGCCATTTATTTTAGGAACGAATTTGTAAAGCGACGCCTATGAGATTGAATCGAAAAATTATTTCCGTAACATGATTAGATGTGATGTCGATATTTTTGTAGATAACTCCGAACACTAGTTGTGACTCTTATTTATTTTCATTTTTTGCTAGCGAGACTATAAAAATACGTTCAAATGTAGTACTAACAAGTTCTTAAAAAAAGAGTGCCTTTTAAAAATACGTGTATTGATTGGGTAATTTATGTACTTCTGAAGTTATAATTGCATGCAGTTGATTCTTTATAACACTTAAAACTTGTTTGATAAAAGTCTTATCACTGCTTACTTTACAATTTGAAACAATCCTGAGGAGACACACTCGTTTATCATTACTATTAGTTGTTTCGTTTGGCTATGAAAAAAAAAACACAAATATGAAAATTCTCCAAACAATATTTTCAATGTATTAACAAAAGCACACTCGTAAGCTACACGATTTGTCCACAGCGTTCCGCAATAATATATGTATAATAACAATAAATAAGGATTATTCATGCACTAAATACGCCTGGTTGACACATAACAGCGATATAAGTCCCACAGCGAATAACCTAATGTAAGTTTAAACATTGTTGTACTCATTATTGCGACATAATTTTCGCTGTTAAATATTAATTATATTCGCGTTTAGTTAACTTATTTTCACTATTATGTTTATGGCGATTTTTAAGGCTTTTAGCTGATCCGGAAAACGATGTTTTGCCATATTTGATAGTTCAATTTTTGGCAAATATTCATACATAAACACTAAAATCGCGATTAAAAATTAGTGGTGGGGTTTGGAGGGTGAAAAATACTTTACGGCCTATTCTCAGAATATACACAAAAAAAATTCATAATAATCGGTCAAGCTGTTTCAGAGGTGTTTGGTTTAACATTATGACATAAGAATTTTATAATATACTACCTCCTGCTCGCGACTTCGTCTGTTCGAGATTAGTTTTGACGATAATGGCTTACACATAAAAGATAGATTTATGCTGTCACGGATTTTTTGTAGGAATATTTAAGATAAACATTTTCATTGCACATTATATAGGTGTAACTCTAACGGTTTTTGCAGCGCACGCTGAAGATTTTTTCTATTTATTCGAGACTTTATAATCTTCTATTAACTCGCTGGAATTTATCAAAATCCTTTCTTAGGTGATGCTTACGTCATAGTAGATTTATACATGCAAAGTCTCAGCCCGATCGCTTTAAAATTGACAAAGCTTCATACAAACCTTCATCCTCTATTTTGTCTCATTGGAGGTAGAATTAATCAAAATCCTCTCTTAGCGGATGCCTATCTTATAACATCTACCTGCATGCTAAATTTTAGCCCTATTCGTCCAGTGGTTTGGGCTGTGCGTTGATATCACTATGTCAATCAGTCAGTCAGTCATCTTTTAATTTCGGGATTCGTAGATACTTTGTTTTGTTGTAGTTTTTAAACTTTTTAATGTCATAGTCGATGTTGAATTTCAAGAACGTTATGTTTATTACCCGATTGCTTCAGGAGGGAAATATTTTTAAACAAATGTATGTACGTAGGTACTATCAACGGACGTACGTACGTCAACTAACCGATGTTGATACAGCTCGATTAGTATATTTTGGTTATTTTCATAGTATCATGTCTTATGGATTGATGCTATGGGGTAGTGCTACAGATATTAATAATGTATTTATCTTACAAAAAAGAGCTGTTCGTGGTATTTATAAGCTAGGAGCTCGAGACTCCCTTCGGGATATTTTTAGTAAAGTAGGTATACTTACTGTTATGTCACAGTACATTTATAACAATATAGTATACATTCACAAAAATATTCATTCTTTTGAAAGAAATAGAGATAAACATAATATTAACACGAGAAAGAAAGATAAATTTATAACACCTTGTTTTCGACTTCACAAAGTAAATGTTTCCTTTCTGG
Source organism: Hypolimnas misippus (assembly GCA_037950945.1). Lineage (NCBI taxonomy): Eukaryota > Metazoa > Arthropoda > Insecta > Lepidoptera > Nymphalidae > Hypolimnas > Hypolimnas misippus. The sequence goes on along the minus strand of JBBEEQ010000006.1, from coordinate 8,179,891 downwards.
GGCAAGGTATTCGTTTTTATAATAAAATCCCCCAGAAATATTTGCAGTTTTCCATGAATAGATTTAAATCATATGTTAAAAAGTCTCTAATAGCTAAAGCATATTACTCTATACAAGATTACGTTGACGATAAAGATGCGTGGGCTTAGTATATGCTGAATTTCGTACAGGATAAATAATCAATTTGTAATCATAAACTGTGTTGTGATGTATTGACAATATTTTAAAAGAGTAACTATCGAGTTTCTTGCCGGTTCTTCTCGGTAGAATCCACGTTCCGAACCGATGGTAGCTTCATTATTTAATGTAATTTTTTTTTTGTTTTTCATGTATTGACGATTCAAAAGTGCTCGTGAGAGCCTACTTGAATAAAGTATTTTTTGATTTTGATTGATTTTGATTATCTTTTCGTAATTACGATAATGATTTTTAACGTCATGTCATTGAATCCATCTTCACTACAAACCATCAGTCAATACATATCAATATATAGCCTGTTCTCATGAAAAACTTATTGAAAAACTAACTTTTATTTTTTATTTAGAAATCTTTTTTTTAGTAAAAGTAGCGGGTATACGAATATAAATACTACAACAATACAATATTGACATTAAAAAACTTTGATTCATAGAAAAATAAGTTATGAAATCGTCTACTACACATTTTTAAGCTGGAATAATTGCTCCTAGAACTCCCGGACTGCGACTAATATACTTGCCATATAATCCAAAAATCGACATTGCAATCTTTTTTATTTTATAGATTGCTCTCACATACGAATTTCTTATCAATGTAATAACTTATTCCGTTGTTTTTTATATTTAGTTGTAATATTAAGGGTAATACGAAACCCGAGCTATTTACTTCCTGAGTTTCATATCGTAAACCTGTCCCAAGCAGCATGGGCAGTAAAATCAAGAACTATGTTATAAGAGGCAACATAAAACGATTTTATGGCTTAATCATACCGACTTTTGTTTTACAATATTGTACGAGTTTGTAGTAAATTGGATTCATTGAAATATTCGATAAAGTATTTGTAAGTATCATTTGTATTGTGAGTCATGAATTGAAATATTGTCTGTGATAAAATTGAAACTATTACTTGATCGCCTTTGTTTACTGATTCTGATGAAATTTCAATTCATTTGGTTTAATTTTAATTGATAGCTAGTTCGACTAAATGATATAGTATGTTATTTAGTGCTCCCGCAGACTATAGACTTTCTAATAAGCGACAGTTTAGTCGGTTGTCAGTCGAATCTAAAAGTTAAATAATTGATAAATGTGCGTGGATTTAAGAATGTCGTTGTGAATGAACTGGTTGTTATTCGGCTCACATTCCAGTTTGAGGCCAATCGTGCATCCCATGAAATCCATCAAAGTTGTTATTTATTCACTGGCCAATTCTCAATGATTACATGAATAGGGTACCTCAATAGTGAATTATGTTCAAAAATGAATTAATCTATTGGAAACTAATGAGGAGAATAGTTATATTCATTACGTAAAAGATATATGTTGAACAACTTAAATTAGTTTAAAAAAGTGAGCATTTTAAGGTGTATTTAGTTATAAGACCATTGTTGATGTCAAATCACAATAATGTAATTATTTTTTACATTTGTATGATTAAAAATTTGATAGAAGTGTCGGCCAGCGACAAGTCTGTAGTCTGCGTAGGATGTAGTAGTACCTACTACGTTACTTACAGTTTAATTCCATAACTTGTAAATGTATTCCTGTCAATTGAACGTTTTATCACTAATGCATGAGGTATATCGTGCGTAGATTATAATTGTCATATACAGGGAATCTCAATTATCGCGTTAGTTGAGGGATTATACTCGACTCAAAGTGTATTAGACAAAGTTTGGTCTCTGTACACGGAATAGCTCGATACACGAGCGAACGTGGATGTAAAGTCTACTCTACTGGAAAGAGTAAATAATGTTCGAAAAGAACGATTGCGCTGTTGTTAAGTTTTTCCTGAAATTAAAGTATAAATAGATTTATCATTACAACGACATATTTACAAATAAAATGAAAAAGAAGGAAAGAGGCTTACGTGCAAGACGCTTTCTTGTCTTATTTACGTTTTAACATATAACAAAGTTTTAATAAAAAAAACAAATTAATACTCTTTGTACCTTTAATTACCCTGATTGTACTTAGACCGTAACATTACATAGCTAGACATTAAAGCAGTAAAAGAATTACTAATACTCAGAAAGATTGTTCTAATGCGCGACTAAAAGTATGTACACGTATTATTGTCCTAAAATAATTCCTGTGTTAGTAATCCTGTCTAGCACATTATATCTGGGGATAGGTGTTCCACCATCGACAGAGCCTTCTCTAGTCACGTTTCCTCCGTTTATCGCAGACACGTTCGGTGCCTGCAATAAAAACTTCTCTAAAATGAAATATTTAATGCCGCCCGTTTCTACGTTCGCTCAATGAACAACCCTACCATTATTTACAAACTAAGCATGCGATTTTTACACGAGGAACGAGGACTGTGAGGTAGACGACTTAACTTGATTTTATTGGTTGGATGGACGTTCGTTTTCTTTTTTTTTTTTAAGATCTTACAAGACTCACCGTGTTGAGTTTCAGGTCAGCTTAAAGTTAGCTTTGGTATAAAGTTTCCTTATACAAAACAAAATTTTAATGTAAAGACCAAAAATTTTCGTGAAAAATATTAAAGTAATTTAATGAAATATTTTACAAGCATAAAAATTATGTAAAATGAAAGAGGCTTAAATGTAGGACACATTAATTAAGGAATCCTGAATTGTTTAAAGCCGTCCGTTAGAAACTCGGGCACAAATAAACAGGGCTCTCTAGATAATCAATGATTTCACTCTACCGCAGATGAATAATATTAAATAATTTTAGAATATTCAATTGTAGTCTAAATTAAATATGCTGGAGTTGAGCCGGAATACTAATCTGCAAAAGTAGTCTATGGAATTACCATCTAAATAGTAACCGCAGAGTCAAATGAAGGCACAACTGGTATACTTCACGATGTTGAACTGTAAGATTATTTGCTTGAGATATAAATTCGAAACAGGATGGTAAATTCGATAATGTGATAGGAGAATTAATATACCTACCTATATACCGAGTTAAGCTAAATAAAACCGTTTAATACTTTAAATTTAATACAAATGCAACTTTTAGCATCAATATAGTATTATAAAGATACGTAAGTCTAATTTTGGTTTTTTCTGACCAAAAACCAATTTAGTTCATATAAATAGTTTTGCTCTTACAATGTTATGTATAAAAAATAAAGATATTTTTTGTCTTTTATCAATGTTTAATGTACTGACATATGGCATCCGATTCATCTAATTTTATGACATATTCCATAAAGATTAAGAAAAATATAATATAATTATCGTCATTTCACGTACTGACTGTTCCGCCAAGCGTATAGTCCAAACGGTCAAATATTAATTCAGGTCACATTTGCCGCTCCGAATGTCCATGTTTGCTGAGATACAACTTTCCGACCATCGAATTTAGAATGGTTTACTTTGGGCCTTGTGTATTCGACTATTTATGCAAATTAAATCTGACTTACAAACACGGCTCACATTGTTCCACTGTCCTAGTCATGAAACAACATACGATTTGCATTATCCATATGTATTTACGTAACATGTTTATATTCGCTGTTGTGTATGTATGATATGTTTATAGTATTATAGTCATTCGATTAAACAAATACATAAAATATACTCTTTTTTTAATATACTGATAGAAATTTAATAGGGAAATATGTGATTTTGTTTATTTGTATTTCACGAACTTGATGTTATATCTTGTTTCACCAATGAATATTTAAGTTGTAAAACATGGGTATTTTAATAATATTCTGAGAATGATTAGAATTCTAATTTAAAAGGTACTACTAATAAATAATGTTAAGAAAATGCTATCTTTTACGCTCGTCCAGCGTATTATGGAGTGGGGTATTCGATACCCCTTTTCCCTTGGAGTTTGAGCTAAGCGCGGCATTATCAAACGGCAATAAGCCTCCAATCCTCAATTTGATCGCTGTCTGCACGAAGCTTGACAGATGATAGCGGCGAGCCCGGCGAGCTGCGGACGTTGATGCCACGACCACTATAACTTGACATGTTGGAAACGAACGCTTATGTTTAATTAAATTTGGAATTAAATTTTAATTTTTTTATCTATTTTAATATATTAAATGTTATAGAAATTGAATATTAATGACAAATCTATTAGGCTAGTAGTTTATTTTGGTTTCGCTCGCTTTTAATTTAGCACGATGTTTAACAATCGATAATTTCCTATAATCTACTGAGATTTTCAGTATTATGTTTCTAGCGATTTTTATGGCATTAAAAACTACATGATGATAGAAGAGGCTTTTGCCTATTTGTCTTTACGAATCAATGTTATTCGAAATCACTTGTTGTGTAAAAAAAATGAAAACGCGTTTATTTATTTATCTCACGCTACAAAATTTATTTACATCAAAAGATCGAAGCACGAGTACTTGATTCTAAAACTTACATCGAATTTTCGACAAGTGATTTGAGCTTTGTTTAAAATAATATTGTAATAAATGTAGAATAAAGTTTGCTTCACTAAAATAAAAATAAACTTGTTTTAAGACAATTATTATAATCAAATTTATGAGACAAAGTGGCGCTATTTAATTGAGCATGTAATAATTGATTACAATTGATCCGAGCTCAGTGCCCGAGTAAGACACATGAGCGGTATGATCCGTTCAGACGAGGGATACAGGTACAAATGCGATCGACACTTTAGGCTATTATTACTCTGTGGGTATCCATATCACTATACATGTAATTTCTATGTATAACATTTCAAAAAATGTGCAAGTTATTAACTTTCATACGCTTAATTGCAAATATTCATTTACATTTTACCCCTTAACTACGCATGCATGCAAATAAAGGGTAACCATATGGTTAAAAAAGGCTTTAAAAAAAGACTTAAAATATAATGGAAATATTGAAATAACAAATCTATCTACTAATATAAACACACACACGCATGCACATACTCACACACAGACACACACACATCCTATGCAGCATATGATACAACCTTATAAAAACAAATATGTATATATATATATATATATATATATATATATATATATATATATATATATATATATATATATATATATATATATATATATATATATATATATATATATATATATATGTATATATAATAAAAGAATTAGTAATTAGATAAAAATTAAAAACTTGTAAAATAGCTATACTTCTGAACAGTGTATCCTAATTTGTGACGCGTAGGGCGTTTTAACTGCGACATAGTTTTTACTAATGTAATTACGTTTCTTCTAAACCTGTTATGGTTCCAAATAAATTTCATTTCATTTCATTTAGTAATCTGTACAAAAGTGGTGTCTGTTGTAATATAGTCAAATAAGTGATCATATTGAGTAAAGTAAACGCAAAGTAACAGCCTGTAAATATCCCACTGCTGGGCGAAGGCCTCCTCTCCTATTAAGGAGAAGGTTTAGAGCTTAATCCACCACGCTGCTCCACTGCGGGTTGGTGGATATACATGTGACAGAATGTCTCCCGGCATATGCAGGTTTCCTAACGATGTTTTCATTCACCGCTGAGCTCGAGATGAATTTAAACACAAATTTAGCACTTGAAAAATCAGCGGTGCTAGCCGGGGTTTGAACCCAGGATCATCGGTAAAGATCGACGTGTTCTAACCACTAGGCATTCTCGGCTCATATTTAGTAATGATTTTTAAATATCAAGCTTTGGTATTTTGAAAAACTGACATTTAATGATGGGGATGACGAAGGCTCAATAAAGTGACAAAATGTCGGAGAAGTTGTTAACAGTTAACCTTTTTAAGGATGTTAAAGACGCATAAAACTACTGTACGTATCTATCTATTATCTTGAAAGTAATTTTCCTGAATTTTGAAAAATTTGGTAGTCTAGGTATGATACGAATAACGACCTAATAATGTATAATTTAATTAAACTCAATTGTTAGAAAATAATAAATGAAATATAAAAAATGAAAATAAAAAATGAAAAGACAAAATATTATAATAACATCGTTTCAATAGTTTTATATTTCTTTTCGTTCTGTCGCAAAGTTTTAATGTAGGTACTTATTTCTTAGATGTGAGTTACAATTTTGAAGAAATCTAACTTTTATCATATCAACAATGTTTGAGGTTGCTCGTGTTTAATACGATACCTCCTAATGATTGAGTTAAACTACTATAAAGATCTTTTACAGCTGAGTTTACAGCGTAGTTTTGTTGCATTTTGGGTATTAAACCGAACAAAGCTAACATTTTACAGAGCGCAACATCTTGAACTTTAGTATGCATAAAATTTATGTTGCAAAATAAATTTTCAACTGTATATTACGTTTAGGAATATGCTCGGTATTGCTATTATTGCTTTACAACATATTGATTGCCATAAAAAGATTTCAAACGCGAAGTTACCTTGATATGAAAATAATTCGAGACACAATTTATGTATGTGGATTTATTTTTTACTTCGAATATAATCGATAATGATAAAATCATCAGCATTTATATGATGCCCTGCGAATTCTGTATTGGTTAAAACTTGTGTAAGTATTTATCTTGTTTGAATTTTATGAGATAGCAACTGTTTAAACTTTTTTTTATTTCATTTGAGACATCATAAGACGAGAATTAAATTGGTAAGTTATACTTACGAGAGCAATATAAAACAACTCAGTAACCTAGAAGCAGGTACGTCGTAAGTAGTTACAAAAACTGTAAACCTCAAAAATACTATGACTGATACTGATTCTTTTAGGTGTAAAGCAATGAGAAATAACTTATGTAATCTTTATGAAAGTTTACGAACGAAACTTAGAAGCGTAATTCTCGCCTAAGAGTAAGCAATGTTGTATTTTAAATGATATTGGAAAACAAAAAGTAAATATTTTAGTTTTTTTAACCCCCGATCAAAAAGAGGGGTGTAGAAGTGTCACGTTCTTATCTGTGCAGCAGCATCGTAGCATCCAAACGACTATTCTTCACTAATCTCTTCACACTTCTTCATAAATTCACTATACTGTGACTTCAATGATTCTAAAATAACATAGTTATGTAACCTTGATCTGACGCTGCAGCATCATCTGCAATCGGCAGGATACACAAATTCTCACCGACTTACAGCAAGAGGTTCGTTGTTAGGTCTCAATGAATCGATCGTCGGATGTTTTCTAAAATTTTCAATTTTAATTTTGTTACAATGTATTGTGACTTGCTGTCGAATTAAATATTTATCTTACACTTGATTTATTTATTTTTTGGGTCGAAACTGTAAATCTCAAGTCATACGTTGGTTTCTTGATTAATCCCAAACCGTCACATACAGATTTATAAAACGTGATAAATCACGTTGTGGTTTCCATACCCTACATATAACGGGGATGATTTTTCAATTTGAGCCCATTATCTAGCGATTACAAGGGTGGGTCCAGACAGATTTAGGATGTTTTTGCACGTTACGCCATTCTCGCCGACAGCGCCCGGGGGGCGTTACTCCCATGATTTATCGACGCCGTCGACGGCCTGGTCGAACGCCTTTATTTTTTAAATCTCGTTTTATTTTAAGCATTTTTCGATCATCGTTCCGTGAGATTAACGCTAATACGTTAGATTTAAAGTGTACCATAAATTTCTATCGTCAAAACGATAGCGTCTTTTTTAATTAGAACTTCCAAAGTCAAACATTAGTTCATTTTATTACCAACTACCTGGTAAGTATAAAAAATATGAAACTATATTTTGCTCAATGGAGCTTTTATTACGTATCACTTGAAAAATGTAATGAAACACTGCTGACTTTTCATTCTTTAGTGATCAGTATTATGAAGCTTAAAGAGCATTCAGCTGAAATAAATTGGCTCAATAATCTGCGTAGCTCTGGTTGCTTGCACAATGAAGCCAGTTATGCTGGCGCGACGCAAAAAAGGCAAAGCCGGTGCATGCAATCAACCGTCCCCACTGCGATTAGCTCGCCAAAGCCGGTGACACGAACCAGTTACAATATTATGTCTATATATGCATTCAGAGCGGCTTGTTATTTTAAATTGGGCGGCGGAATAGGGATTTCACTATATACGGCCTTTGCAATAATTTGCAACTCATTTCGCCGGTTATCGTTATTGCTTTTGGATTGTGGTTTTTATACGCGTTTCGTATTGAATATTTTAACTACGGATTTTTATGCTGCATAGATAAAAATAAAATCGCTAAAAAATACTGAGACTAAAATTTGAATGAATGTTTAAAAATGAAATACGTACAACTTCATCCAGTTATAATAATTTTCTTCGAAATACCGTCTGATATCAAAGTAATAGTAACATCGAGGCGCGAGTAAACTTCAATGCCGAATTCCAATTTCTTTTGTAAGCTCGAAGTCTAAGAAATATAATTTTTTGGGAGTGAGAATAACAAGGTGGAAAGTTCGAGGGGGTTATCATGAGATTCGCAAATATAATGTTGGAGAGCTGGCGTTCGCTTCAAAATTGGTAATACTTTAAGCAAACTTGTGATCCAAAGTTAGCAAGTTGTGTGAGCAGGTGCAGCACTGAATACATCGGGATATCGACGGGGACCGGTGTGCAGTAACACGCTTTTCGAGTGTCATTTATTCTAGGTTTTCTGTCCATTTACTAACATAAAATATAGATATAGGTATGCTGTGGAATATTATGAACGAAGATATCTATAAACATAATGTTAGACAAAATCAAAACGAATCAAAATCATCAAGTTGTATAAGAATGCACTCAAATAGATAAAAAAAAAACAAAGTATACTATAACTATAGTGACGCCATCTCAACTTCATAAATCCGAGAACAACTAGGAATTTAGATTTAAGGTGCTTTCTTACTAACTTTGTTTCGAGATGGTTTTTGCGTTCCTAAAGTATTTGTCATCAACTTGAAGCGTCGAGTTTCTCTTCTATTAATAAGTTTTTTTAAGATTATTTTTAAATTACATAACTTGAATAAATATCCAAGAACTATAATAATAAACACACAATTTGTATTAAATAATATAATTCAATAAAAACAATACAACATTTAATATATAGAAAGATGACATGAAAAAGTTTTGAATAATGTTAAATACGAAATGCATTATTAGAACACATCAACATCTCTAAATTTGATTCATTATTGCTTATCAACATTCAACTAAAATTCAAGCAAAAACTACTCAAACTTATAACACCTCTCGTATTAAAATTAATTAGGTAAAAACAATAAAATAAAACTTTATTACAATACTATTTAACATAAACATATAATTGTATTTAAAATAAAACGAAGAAAATATATACGACAAAATAGTAAAACATTGGCGGAATATAACGTTCAGGATACACGTACAAGACCGTCGGTATTAGAAATCTCGACACATATTCCAAAGTCCTAGTTTAAAGTTAGGTTAGAATGCTATGCTGTGCTACGGCAGTGAGGCCTGAACGAGATAACGAAGCAGCTACGTGCTCTCTGCTTTCATCTATCAAACTTTGCATTGATTATTTTGTCAAATAGTTCCCGTATTCATAGTAAAAGCCTTTGTATTCTGAAAATTTATAGTGAGGTAGCTTTTCTGTTATATGAGAAATGTATATGTTGTCTTATATAGATTTCGATAAACATATTTTAGTTGCTATTTATATTCAATTTAATTATAACTTTTGTAATTAAATTGAATATAAATAGCAACAATATTTAAACAATTATTTTCTTATTAACTGTTAATGCTATTTAATTTGTCATTTACCTAAATACAATTTTAAATATTATAAATGTATTATCATAGGTTATTTAATAGGTAAAAAATAAAATAATTATTATAATATAATATCAATATTTTACGTGTCAAAAGTAATAATTTAATTTTGTGCTCGGAGGTTAAGAAATCCTCATGAGAACTGACGCGGTGAGAAAAATTCTAAGAGATTATTGATGATATATGATTTAACGAAGCGTAGTGGATTAAGCCCTATATCTCTTTATCCCAGCAGTGGGATAATTTTGACAATTAATTTTGAAGTAATATTAGTTGCATTGTTCATCCAATTTTAATTGTATGTTGCTGGGGTTGGTTGTTTTAATTTCCACTTAAATTAAGATAACATTTTCTGATGCCAAGAAGTACGCAATACGTTCGATATTTTGTATGTGTTGCGCCGAACGTAACATGCGTCTATTGTGAAGCGATTTTTTTCTTTTCAATAAGTTATTGAGCGTGATTCTTATTAAATTGATCAAGATACGATATAATATGATAAACGATACGTAGGAAAGTTTTTTCCTTTCCTACTTTCCTACAGACGACGGTAAATTACTCGTAATTATAGACGAAAACACATACAAACGATATGAGTCGTGAAAATGTATACGTGCTCCGTAAAAAATTACTACGCGACGTCGCGACGTGGTACGATAATATAATTCTTCATTTAAAAATAAACAAAAAATATCACATGACGTTGCGTAGTGATCCTTTATAATGCAGGTCGCCGTTAGGCGATAATGTCATTTGTAAGTTTTGCTCCCTAGTTCAATATAAAACAAGCCTGTAACCTAGTAACAGACGCTTCGTAGGTAGTTACGCAAGCTGTGAATATCAAAAATAAGGCACTGACAATAAATTATTTCAGTGGTAAAGCTATGAGTAATAGCTTATGTAAATCTTTATAAAATTCTGAGAGGAAAACTTATAAGTGTAATTTTCACCTTATGCTTATCTTAATAAAGAGTACAAACTCTTTCAATGATTGGCCGTTGGGTTAAAATCGACTACATTTTTCCAAATAAGATTGTGTAGCCAATGATTAAAAATACGATTTTTAATTTTAAAACCATATTTGTATAAATGGAGCACTATATATTTAAATTTTTAATTTATTTTACTCATAAATATTAAAAAAAAAACGTTGATAGCAAGTAAGGACTATCATTCATCATTATTGTTACGGATATAGTTGAAAGTATGCTGTGACACCACAATGTAATATGTTACTAAATAAAATTATTTTTATGAAACCATTTCATTCTTTGTTATATTTTATATGTCAACTACACATGAGTAATTTTCTGCTTTTATTGTGAATATTCTATGTTATATTATTATTTTGATATAAATTTCATATGAACTTACAGTTTTTAAATAAACTTTTTAATTATGTGTGCTACAATGATTTTGGCTTCTAATTACTGTTTTTAATTTAACCAAAGTCACGTTTTATATAAATGTTTAGATTAACTGTTATTGATAATTCAAATTGAAATTTTTACGAAACATCAAACTCTGGCTAATTCACGGGAATATGTTATATATTCAGGCTTTTAAAATCGATGAAAATTTATAAGTGGATTTGTCGTGATTTTAAATTCAAACGTATTTACTATTTGCATTTTTTATTTTTGCATAATTTCGCGGTTAATCCTTTTTCATTGAAATATTTTGTACTAGCTTTTGCTCGCGGTTAAGCTCGCTTTCTGAGAACTACTTTTCATATAAAAAGTCATTCCTAACGATATCTTTAGGAATGAATTTTAGAAAATCCTTTCTTGCGGATGACTATGTCATAATAACTATTTGTGTATTCAATTTCATCGCAAACCGTTCAGTGGTTTGAGCTGTATGTTGATAGAACAGCCTGTAACATTTGAGTCTTATATAGTATGTACATATACAATATATCGTATGTATATAGAGATTTTTCTTTTTGTTTAATGTAAAATATATAAATAGAATAAATACCAGACAAACAGACACCCAGAAATCAATAGATTCGTATGGTCTATACGGATGTTTGTCGTAAGCAAGGATTGAATTCGCAACCGTTGATGCTGCAGCCAGTTATGACGATATAATAATAATTTAAGAAACAGTCATTTAAGAAACGATCATGGATTTAGCACACAGAATGCCAACCACTTTGGACCACGTTACATTGCAACTAGTTAACGAATGCGTATGACATGAGAGAGTGAGAGAGAGTATCTTTGACCAACAAAATAATTGATGCCAAAGTTGCAAAACGGATAAGGATTTTTATCTTGAAATAGTATGAACATTACATATCTGTACTCATAAAATATAATTGTTAAGATATCATAATATCGTGCAATTAAGCGACGTCATAACTTGCCATGGCTTGACGTCGTATCCTGTGTATTTATTTTGAGAGAATAAATCAAAACAACAAACACATAATGTCCATATAACACAATGGTACAGAGTCTTGGATATAAAAATATGCTTTTACGTTACACGTTGACAGCATAAAGTGTTTACAGATAAAATTAAATGCTTTGTTGCTTTGAAAATGATAATATTATAAAAATATTGTACGAGAGTTATTATTGTATGAAAAATTTAAGTTAAAAGGAAGGAAGAAAACATACCTCGCGTTAACCAACCTAGATATAGCGTCATTTAAAAATAACCTTAAACCAATATTACTACCTTTTTTTGGAATACATAACAACGTAATTTTAAATATCGTAAAGTTAGTGTAAGTTAGGTCTACCTTTACCTATAGGTATATAAATAGAATAAATACAAATATAACAAATATAATATAATAAATAAATACTTTTGTCAATAGTATTTTTTAAACTTTTCCACTGTTCATTTTATTTATTGTTCTTCAATATAAGGCTAATTGCACAATTTTATGAAACTTTTGCTATCAAAACGTCACATATTTAGTACTGCACAGGTAATTTTTTAGACTGGACCCAATAATGAAAAACTACGTAAGTTAAAAGCCAGTCGAGTCTTACATAATATTAGTGGCCTAGTAAACTTATTATACTGAATTTTTTTTGTACGATTCCATCCACCTGGGTAAAATTAATGTATGCTGAATATTGAACTCGGCTATTTGTCTCGAGCTAATCCTACGAAGTAGGTACGCAAGGACCCTGGCCACTAGACGAGACAATTTCAATAAATTGTAACGAAATAAGGCTAAGAAATTTATTTTTATTTACAGTAATAATAACGGATACGACATTGTTTTTATGTAATTGGTCTCGAGTCAATAAATGTTATAAAAAATATTCTATTAAATAATTATACGAATAAACTAAAATATCGAAGTAGATACAGCGAGGGAAATTTAACTGTCATTTGCAAAAGACTGTTTGAATTCTTAACGCGAACGCAGAACGCGAATTTTTTTTTATAATAGACAAACGAGGTCGATCTCAAAAACGAGAGACCAAAATCGACGTGACATTACATAATAAGTAATTTTACGTAAACACTAAAAAATGTAACGAGGTGAAAAAATATGGTAATGAAAGAGATTGGGGCTTCCCAAAGTCTTTTAAATCCGTAATCCTGAAAGGAACGTTGGGATAATATGCGCATGTGAAAAAAGTGAAGCTATTTTTAGACATAGTAAGCCGTTATAGATGCAGTTTTATCATTAGATAAGAAAATGTCTTATTAATAACTTAGACTTATTAAATTCGACGTGTGTATGTGTGCTCTATATAGATTCCAACACGGGCGATTTTGATGAATTTTTTAGGAAGGCTTCAGATTAGCCCAGTGAATGATGCTGTGCAATTTGGTAGCGATAGGATCAACAGAAAATCCTTTTGCAGAAGGGTGTGTGCTAGTTTTACAATTAAAACAACAATCATTGAAAAGTGTTAGGCACGTTGATATGTTAAAAATAATAATGCTTCATGCACAAGCTCTAAGTTCCTTTGAAATAGTAGTAAACAATTGACATCAATGCGATGTTATAACCAATTTATAATATATTTTATACGGCTACTTTTCAATATCTACATTTAAATAAATCTTTTTTCAACTTTACATATTATGATAGACATTTTAAATGGATATAGGCACATATATAGCTATAACTGCCGAAGAACCAAATGGACTAAACTTTATATAAAAGTAAAAATACGTGCCTATGAAAATATACCAACATACATATGTACCAACACGTGTACACGGTACATACATACTCGTAAAATATTAAAACATGTGAAAATACTACACCTAAAGTTTGTTTCGTACGTAGCAACATAAAGCTGGGAAAGTTATGTCCGTGCAGAAACTCAAACATGCAGGCCTTTGTTAATTATTCAGCGTTGGGACACTTGATAGCTTCGCTCGACAAAAGGCTCAAATTGATTTTCTTTATAAGCTGACAGCTTAATTGATCGACGGAATACGTCGAAAACCGTTTGGACTTTGTATCTTACATTTCAATGTTTTTTTGTTGAATAGTCAAAGAAATCGATATCGAAATTAATAAATCGAACACCGACTCTTAAACCAATTTACGATAACTTTGAATATAAATAGAATTTAAATAAGTAAGTTTATTTTTTCAGTCTTTACAATTTTTTTACAAGATTTTTAATATAATGAGAGAACAGACTCTTCAATACTAACTCGTTCATTATTATTAAATTCTCTATGAAAAGATTTTTATATTAACCTTTTACCAATTATGACTGCCAATTACGCGTTCCCTACAGGAGAAATTTTCTCCCTGATCGGAGGTCTTTAAATGAGTTTGATTACTAGTACTTTAGGGGAAGGTTAGGGAGAGTGTAATGAATTGGATTAAATGACTACTATCTCTTCGTAAAAGGAAGAAAATATAGTATAAAATAAATATATTTTTGGCCTGATTTTAATCCATAAGTAGTTGAAAAAATTTACTTGGTGGGTTTTTGCGGATATGATATAAAGAATATGTATTAATTCTGATATATTAAGGAGATAACAAATTTTGTATGTGCGAAGTAAGCTCTGGAACACTGAACCTATACAAAAAAAAGCTGAAAATATCACATTTATTGATTTAAGTGTATGAACTAAAACCTAAGGGTTTTATACAATTTACCACTGGAATTTGTGTTTACACTAAAAATAACCCAAAGTCCTATTTGTTAAATACTACTGTCCCCAAAATCAAACTTTCTACAAAATATTTATTATTGAAACAATTCCTTACGTTTTATTACACTTACAGGTATGTATTGAAAAACATTAATAACAAAAATATTTTACAAAAGCAAGTCAAACCACTGAATGGAAACAAAATATATTTTCAGGTACAAACTATACACTCTATTTGAAAAATTATTATCTGTCGGTAGTAATGTTTCCTTGGCATCGCTAAGGCGAAGCAAGCAAATGATGCGTTGCTTGGCGTAAAATAGAGGAAAATTGCTACAACTTATATAATTCCCTGACACTATTGGCTTAACGCCGCGCCACAAAGTGCTAAATTAGCATCTATTGATGACATAGTGTGTGACTTACGAGCACGCTTATATTATTTATATAAAACGTGAGACAAACCTTATGATTTTTTTTTGGTATGTAAACACATACTAAAAAAATTTATTCCAAACGCACCGATAGGACATTTGACGTTTAATGATGACCGCCGCCCATGGACAATATAGGCGGAGCCACAAATGCATTGTTATCTTCAATAGAAAAAAGGGTAAAAGGAAGTAAGGGAAGTAGTAGAAAGAGTAGAAGAGGAGATATGCTTCCGGCCCTCTCACTCACCGTACGAAACGCAGCTATATTAGTTTCTTTACGCCGATCTTTTGTGAAAGATTTTCTGGTATAGCTTTTATGGAGCCAGCCTAGGTACAGCTCGTATACGGGATACGAGCTGTACCTAGGCTGGCCTACCTAGTGGCTGCGACTAGGTTCTACTTTAGTAAAAATCACTAGTGTCTCAACATAGTAGACATTCACAGCCCGAATTCGAAGATACGTTTATTTTTTAAGATCCACGCGTTCCATTCAATGAACCATCTTGATTCGTTTATAATTACAGAGAAACTTTAATAAATTTAAGTGAGGATAAAAACGGACAAGATTCTGGAATGTACATTATTCTTATTATGAATTGTTAAGACGACGGAATTCCCAGTTAGTCTTGTAAACAATTTTAACTAAGAATGTTAAACAAATTCCTATCATGACAAAATAGTGTTATTAAGATTCAAAGAATATCTTTTATATAATATTTTAATTTAATCCGTTGGGAGTAAGATTTATCTCGAGATAGATATATATTTTTTAAGATAAAAAATATTTAAAAAGACAATAAATTCTTAATGGGACGATAAAATGGGGCAATTAATGATAAACATATTACGCAAATGCTGATTTCAACTGTTTTTTTTGTATTTGACTTTTTTACATTTTATGTCTTACCGTCCCCTGTCTAAAAAAAGAAAAAGACTGAACCTACGCCGCCATCTTAGAAATCATCTTTGAATCTTATAAAATGGTAAAGTTTCTAAGTTAATGTAATAAAAAGATATGGCCTTTCAAAGGTTAGTTTTATACTAACAGACTAGGTAACCGACACATCAAAATCTATAGGGTACTTCCCGTCGACCTAGAATCTCATTTAACACGAAGGAAGAAAGTTTTTATAGCACAAAGAGTAAAGAAAGAAAACTGAAAGTCTTTTATTTTTAATTCTGCACAATTAGTTAGGTACTTAGTATGAGCTAATCCTATTTTGCGTGAATTCATATTCACGGTTTAAACGGTTCTTATACCTACTGGTAGTATTTAGATTAATGATTCTTTTCTATGTTATGATATATTGTTTTGTGACATGTAATATGAAGTAACTATTACGGCGTCTAATAAAAAGAGGCGTATAATAGAATTCTCATATCTTTAAGCGGGTTTCCCCTTGAATTTCTAAAGTCATACGATATTGTTAAATTGTTAACTTTAGTGACAATGAAGGTTAACTTGGTTTGTTCAGAGAAATCGCAAGAAACAACTAGTAAATAAATAATGGGTGTCCTTAAACGAGTGTCGAACGATAAAGTGCGACAAGACATCGGCTTGTATTACGACGTCGTAAAAACGCGTAAGTGACGGACTAGTATTCTTGTAGTGACTTTTATTTGTAAATCCCTTGTCAAGTGACTCGGACTTTGTTTTTCACTATTTAAAAAATCATTCGACATTGCACATAGGATTCTCGTACGCCAGTTCTACTGAAATTAATTGCTTCAAGACACTTAACTGTTTTAAACTTCAAGTAATGTTATAATTGAGTGCAATTAGTGATGCCAGTCGATAAAGGACTATAAATAGCCCAGGGAGTGTAATTATTCATTTTATCGATAGCAGACATAATAATAACAAAAATAGTATGATACTTCAGTAATTATTGACGTCCGATTGGTGTTTTCAAAGAGTATACAATACTGAATGCGAGCATTACACTATTAAGTTTTGCTCTCAGATTTTCATAAAGATTTATATCATCTATTCTACATTGCTTGACATTCAAAATAATTTACTGGCTGTACTTTAGTTTTGATATTCACAAGTTTCGTAACTACTTAATACCTTTTTCTTTTTAGAGTTGTTTTATATCGCTTTCGAGAGTAAAATTTACAAATGTAATTTCGTCTCAGAAGAGGTAGAAGAGGTATGAGAGGTATAAATAAACCAGACAAATTTTATTACGTGTAGGTAACTTTATAACAAAAGATAAAATTGATGAATATGATGAAAAAATATATAAAATTCATACAACTACACTATTGCGACACGGTTAAAAATCAATTTGCTATGTCATTTTTCGAGGCTAACCACTTTTATGTCGTTGAAAAAAATAATAAAAATTTTGAGCAATACTCGCACACGTAGGTGCGTGCGTAAGGAGTTTGCAAATCATATTTTCTTTTCACATTCTGATCGGTACGGCGCAAGTTTCCGCCATTACATTATTTGCATTCTCCCCAGTCACGCTAATTCGCATCCGATTTTCTGCATCCGTGATCAGAAACTTTGACAAGGCTATTACGGGTCTTATAAATTTACTTCGAATGTCTAACATTTTGATGTTGGTGAGATTGGAATGTAATGTGCCTTTAAATTAGGTGATTTTAGTAGATTTAAAATGTATACAAATGTATTTTTAATTTTATTTGCATTGCTAGCTCTCTGTGATATTTTTTACTGCCTTTACCGGGTTTTTTAATGTATGTTCACCGATTAGAATACGGCTTAACCGATTTGGTTAATTCTAGGTAATCTCTTTCATAGATTTTTTATCAAAATCGATTTTTGTTTTGAGAGTTTGGTTTTATAATCAAAATAATTGGAATAAGCTTAATATTCAAATAAACTAAATTACGTAATTTGCTTTTGAAGTCGGTTCACCTTTTTTGAAAAGTTCTAGTATTCAGGATTATTTACGTTTACAGAATTGTAAAATTTATGTTTATCTTAGTTTATTATTATTAATCATATTTGTCTAGTTTGTAAGTTGGTCGCAGATAAAATATAATGTGATACAATAATAACAGTAGAAACATTATTACAACTTTCTAATTTTTGGCTTGGCACATGACCAATATAATATAAACCAAAGAATTAAATTGAATGACCAATATGATTCACTTTATAATGATAATATTATGTTTTTTATACTACGCTGCTGCAAGGATTTTAAATTGTAATACTACTCAATATAATAAATTACAATTACTATTGAAGGAAAAACTCAATTTATATTATATCTTATCTTATTTCGTCTGTCAACAAATAGGTACAAAGTAATTTTGTTTGTGATCAAATTTCACGGTCGAGAGTTTCTCTTAATAAAGTTTTTTGGTTACTTTGTAAAAAAGGCACTATATATTTCTTGCGAGATTTCATTAGCCTTTAATGAAAAATGTGTTTATTAAAACGTTGTAGGGCGTTATCTCGGTACTGAATATTGATGATGAGATATTAGAAAAATATTTTTTTTTAATCATTAATTTATAAACGTTTCTTCTTCTTCTTGACTGTCTAATGAGTTTATTAATCATTTAGGTTGACAACACAGATGTGACGTGTAATAACTTGTAGTCGTGTAGTTATTTTATATTAGGCAACATCTTCAGCTAATACTGGAAAACATAATCTACTTTTACATATTAAAATTACTTAATGATAAAAAATAACAATAAAAAGTGAGAAACATAAAGTAAGACTGGTGTTTTATTTAATTTGAACTTAAAAATGATTAGAGCTAAACATTGATATGAATATTTTGTCGATCTCTTATAGCGAACGTTCCAGTAAATATTAAAAAAAAAAAAAAGTATTGTGCTTTAAATAAAGATAATTACTTATCTCGGAAAAAAATTTAAAGAAAATATTTTTTGATTCGCGAAAATGCTATCGTTCGACCAAACGTGGATGCCGTGAGAAAATCTTTCTATAATATTTTTGTGTTGTAATTTCGAGAACACTCATTATTTGAGAACGCACAAGTTTATCAGAATCAAAAAAAAAATTGTAAATAATACGTACAAATATACATACGATGTTTAAATATTTATGTCCATAAATGAGGGCTTTAGTCACTGTTTATATCGTAGCCAACTAGCTGAATTAGTCAATTATCTAACAGCCTAGCCTCTTTACTATCCGGCGTCGTTCAACTAGCGTCCGGAATGATATGCAATATCTATTACAATATTTAATGAATTGGCTAGCTGATAGTTGTAATTGTTTGGTTTAGGCCATTCATACAATAGGACATGGCCATGACCATGTGACAAAAAGAAAAAGGATGAAATATCTGCCATTACAAATTGTTTATTTAGATAGTTTAAAATATAACATACTGTTATTAAGAAATTGGAGCCGAATGAACTAACCATGACTTCACTTAGTACTACTTTGTTCTATCGCTAGAGTGTTTCTGTTCGCAAAAACGAGCGGGGAAGCAGCCCTCGCCTGCAATAACGAAGCGCAGGCACCTTGTGAGCTGTAGCGGCCAAAGCTGCGGAGACGAGCATAGATGCCTGCATTTTATGTCAAGGCGCAAAGGCTGTTCATCCCGCAGCGCCGGGACGTTAAAAACTCTCCTTAGTATTAAAAAGAATTGTATACATTTTAACCGCCCTAACGTCAAGGAGCTAAATTTAAATAGGCAAGACAAGTAGTTAAACGAAACTGTTCCAACTAGTTTTCTTGGAGGAGTGATTAAATGCCTGAATATGTATCATTCGGCCCGCCAATTGAACGCCGCTATATACTGAACGGCTTATTGAGCTAGTTGCCTGCATCATTTATAAGTCATGTCCTTTTTGTTAGTCATTGTAATGTTTAAGACGCCTTTCAAAACAATCATATCAACGATATTATTGCTGTAAAGATAATGATATATATATTTTGTTAAGTTGCATACTTACGAATCCGCATTAAGCCTTATCATTAGTAAAATAAATAAAAATTAAAATATGGCGTCATAAGTATTTTATCTCGTTTTTTTTTTGTAAAGTAATCAAAACATCGTCTTCATATTCTTTTAATTTCAATCATCTTTTAGGCATGTATAAACGAAATAGTAAATATGTTTTTATATTTATATTGTACTAAGCTAAAAAGTGTACAAAATATTTTTTAAATTGACTTTATAAACTTTTTTGGATCGTTCCTATTATTATTTAAATTCAAACATAAAAGCACTATTCGTAATACCGCGTAAGAGAGAATTCTTTTTACCATTCTTCCACGTCTGATATTCAAAGTGGCTACTAAGCGTTCCTGCCGTTAAATTAATAGTCACATCGCTCCAGCGGCGTTTATACAAAAATCTTTTAAATAAAGCTGCTACGTGATCCCCTGCAACGAGGGGATTGCCAAATGGTGCTACAACAGATTTTTGTAATGTTCTGTATTGGTAAGCGAGGTCTGGACGAAAGCCAATTCGGCCATCGATTTACAAGTTCACTTTATGTTCGCTGATACTTTCCGAAGTACGCAAAAACTAGGCGTTTCCGTTTGTTTGCGTAGCATCGGATGCTGACTAGACGTCGGCGCGAGATTCTTCATAATAAAGGCTCCGTAGCCGACATACGATCCTTTTAGTTAGCGATTTCTATTCTATAGCTACGAATGCTTTAAATCATTTGATCCAAGAATAAGAAAAAGATACAACTTAACAAAACACGGATTGTTTATTTTAAAGTATGTTGACATAACTAATATAAATTGTACGTTTAATACTGAAACCAAGCGACTTCCTTGAATAATGTCAAGAGTTATTTTAAAATTTATATTTATTCAAATTATAATTGTAGGAATGACATAATTTGATTAAAATAAATAGAACATTTGCATTACATAGCTATATTTAGGTTTTTTTACGCGAAATATAAAATGTAACCTTAACACTTTGTCTTCGAACTCAAAACAAATAATATCCTTAATAAAACGAAATAGACTTCAAACTTTGTATCCAACGAGTTTAGAAACTCGAATTGCAAAATATAGAAATTGTAGTTTGCATTCGTACATATTTATTGTTATATAAAAGTTTGCTAAGGTTTTAAAATCTTGTTTTTTGTACAGTAATCTAAATATCGTCTATTTTTTATGCTTTCAAAAACAAAATAAAAAAATTAGTTTTAACTTACATTACATTTGTATTCAAATAGATATTTTGATGTTTTTCAAGTCGTTGGCGATGATTATAAGTAATGTAATAATAATTGGTAGTTAATCGGTATTAATTTAGGTCCGCAAAAACGATTTCTGAATTGCTATCTCATGATTTCAAAGCGAATTTAATTCGATATCATAATTGAAATCGCTTTGAATTTGAAAGCTTAAGAAAATATCAATAATGTAATGCTATTCATTCATTAGGCAAGTCAAACGATATTTTAATCTCTATTATACAGAGCCATTCACTGTAATGTCATATGATTTATCATGAAACGATAATTGTCAGTAAAATATCAGCGCCATTAATTGAATGAAAATATCAGCCAAGCAAAACAAAGGCCTCTGCCGATGACAAATTTGTTTTGTCCTTAAGGCATCAGTTACGAAATTTGATAGAATCAGCCTTCGGCATTGCTCGATGATAAATTAAGTCCTCGATTTCAATATTTGCATTTTTTTGGGATATTAAGAATTTTAAGAAATTTTTATAAATAAGTTATAATGCGGTGACTGTTAAGAGGACGGCTGATAAGCGAGAATGCAAGAGAAGAATATGATGGTAATGATATAGCCTTTAAATGAGATCTAGTCAATAAACCGATATCGATATGTGGTACTCATAAACAGTATACTACAGCTTTAAAGCGGTAGGTGTTTTCAACTTTGCTCATGCTTTGCAGTGAGATACTCGTATACTTTATGAAGAATGTCTCTAGTAATTGTTGAGTAGAGTAATTGTTACACATATTTAACTTACAACAGAACAGTCAAGATAGGTTTTCATTAATTTAAATATTTTGTTTTGATGATTCGAAAGTGTTTTTAAAGTGTAATTGAAAAAAGTATATTTTGATTATTGATTTTGATAAAGAAACTTTCTCTTCATCTTTTTCAGTTATGTCTGTACATTTACTTGACGGGAAGACTGAAATATTTAGGCAAAATTTAAAAATGTCGGGATTCTGGAAATATTGTCGGAACAAATAAATATATATTACAATTACCAAATCTAAATGTTACTTTTTATTAAAATTTAATTAATGCCAAAGTAAAACTTTTTGGTTAAAAACCGATAAAAGAGGGCATCATGTTTCAGGTTACGCGGTTTTACTCGCGTTTATGGTTTCACTGCTTCGCTAACCTTCCTCAATAAACGGACCATCTAACGAAAAATGATTATTCTAATCAGATTAGTAGTCTCAGAAACTATCCCCTACATACAAATCAATTTATCTCTTTATGATATTAGTATAGATATATATTCATTTTTACGTTCAGTTACGCTAAAAATTTTACTACAAGCTGTGTGTCGGGACAATCAGTCAGTCACTATAATTATATCAGTAAGAGAGAGAGAGAGAGAGAGAGAGAGAGAGAGAGAGAGAGAGAGAGAGAGAGTATATATTATTGTACACCACAATTAATACAGTTTACAAGGATAACTTAACACTAAACATTTAATGTACAAATAGGCGGTCTTATCGCTAAGTAGCGATTTCTACCAGACAACCTTTGATTTATGGAGAATGTGCAAAGAAAATAGGAGAGATAGTATTGTACATCTCGCATAAAAATTTTTGTTTAGTTTGGATTTGCTTTTAGCATATGCATTTTAAATAAAAGGGAGAATGATTGTTGAACACGATCAATTCAATAGTCGAAACCAATAGTAGATTTACTTATAAAACCTATGAAACTACACCTGACATGGTAGGACAATATATAACACTATGTATTTTTAAATACTTATTATATATAGAAAATGAAACAAAATAAGTGCTATAACAATATACAATATAGGTACATATAATCCATCGTGTGTGAGTCCAACTCGCACTTGACCAGTATTTATTCATCGTTGTTCTAGCGGTAATAGAAATACACATTGTCTGAAAATTTCAACTTTCTATCTATTACGGTTCACAAGGTAGGCACTATACAGTAAATTCCTTTTCGAGATTTCGACTTACACTTGAACAAAATTTTTATTCGTTGTTCGAGACGCAATAGAAGTACACATTCTGTGAAAAGTTCAACTATTTAGCTATTATAGTTCAAGAGATACATCCTGCTGACAGACGTACAGACAAACAGACGGACAGCGGATTAATAGCAGAGTCCCGTTGGCACTCTTCGGATACGGAACCCTAAAAACGATATTCGCACTCACTCAATAGAGTGTTTGATTTTGGTAGATACTCTTTATTTGTTTGGGCGATTGGGATTGCTTTCAATTTGCGTACTGTTGAAATTAGCGAGTGTATTTGGTAATTACACTACGATGAACTAACATTATCATGTCCTTACATTTGTGTTAAATAACATCATTACTACGTACATCACATAACTTCATATCTAAATACATACATATATTTAACTCAAACTGACTGACTGATTGACATAGTGATCTATCAACGAATGCCCAAACCACTGGATGGATCGGGCTGAAATTTGGCATGTAAGAAGATGTTATGACGTAGGCATTTGCTTAGTAAGGATTTGGATTAATTCTACACATAATGTGATAAAATAGGGGTTGAATGTTTGTATGAAACTTTGTCAATTTTAAGTCGATCGGGCCGAGACTTGCGTGCATATAGCTACTTCGACGTAGACATCACAGACATCGCGGACGAAGTCACGAGCACCAGATAGTTATTTATATATTAATACGTGAATTAAAACCTTTGTAGGTACTCTTTTTTACGATAAATGTGCGGACGGAGCAGTATGAAATTTCGGATAGGAAAGGATATGCTTTCAGATTGGTCCCATACAAATTTCTACTATTAGTAATTTGGTTTTAAATGTAAAAATGACTTTAATAAGCGCGTCGTCCAAATAAATGAAATAGCATATTTTTTTTTAAAATTCGGTTTTTTATCTTAATTACAAGTTTGTGTTTCATGAATAAAACCGCGGGAAGTAGCTAGTTAAAAATATATACTGGGGGTATTGCACTATTACTATTGTATCAAATTCTTTATGTACTTCGAAACCGGTTACAAGCTGTACCGAGTAGTTTACAACGGAAATACGAGTGTCCATTCTATATTTTAGCTTTGCGAATATTTTTCATTGTAAGAAATATAATTTTTGAGACTAAAACCCTAGTAGTTAGAATTTAGAATAGTTGCTTTTACGGCTTTATTATAAATAAATTATAATAAAAAAATAAAGATAAGCTTTTATTTAAACGCGCTAAAAAGAATAAAATAAACTTTATAAGTGCTAGTATCAATTAATAACGTCACTACTCAATTTATAGGACATATACAATAGCTTGACTTTTTCTTTTTGCGCATCGTTATCTATTAATATGTCATGATATAGGAGATTGTTGTTTATGGGCCACTACAATGCTTTTAATCGTCGAGGACTCCGAAAACTCACCAACAAAACACTAAAATTTTAGGTAGATTCAAGAAACGAAGTTTATAATCATCTTTATTGTTTAGCTCATTAGCATAATATACTATACTCAGTAAGTCTTTTCATTTGATTTTCGTATTATCGGATTACATCATAAATAACTATGCCCCCATCTTAAGTATTTCGCCATGTTTGATTTGGGAGGACGTCACAGACCTGATTTAACTAATCATGCATTGTCATTCAAACTAAACGTGTCTACAAAATTTCAGCTCAATCGGTTGAAGGTAACTGCTTCAAAATTGAGTTACAAGATTACAACCGAACAAACATAGTTATATACAAACATACATACATTGCAAGTAAAATAAAAGCTTTTAATAAATAAAGAAAGGATAAAAGTTTTCATTTTATGCTAAAATTAATATTAATACAAAATATATAGGCCGAAACGCCGCTCTTAGCATGCTTTTAATTTTATTTTACTTAAAAGCTTTCTTTGTAATTTTTCTGCGTATTAAAAAAAGTTGTTCATTATTTTTATTATTATATATTTAATCATTCATTATAGTATACCAGGTACCTATAATTTTTTTTTCAATGTTTAAACAATCTATGCGTAAAATCCTTTTTGCGTTAAGTATGTATTGTGTAAAGGCATAACACGAAGGTTTTAATGACGTAGATATCAAAGGATCCCTGAAATAAAAGGACGTGGAACATTTTAATATGTGACGAAATCCTAACAAGTTGTACTATACTTATAATTCTTTACTATTCTTTTGAATAACATGAAAAACAAATACGATGGCTTTATATTTTAGAAATTTGAAAAAGATATATAGTTTAAATTACAAAAAGTACAGATTAATTACTTTCTACTAATAAATATTAAGCGTTATATCGGCTTAGACATAACCTTACAAAACGCAATCAATTAATTAATAACATATTTTATTACCTGACATAGAGCCTAACTGTAGTTTACCGAATACAGCTCGTATAAAACTGGCTAAACCATGGCAGTACCTCACTGTTACAGAAGACCGGCGCGAAGTAATAAATAGCAGGCTTTCAGCTATTTCATACATCGCGTGTGAGATAGTTGAAAGCCTAACGTTTCTCCCATTCCTTTTCCTACTTTCCTTAATCCTTTATTTCTTTTTAAGCTCATAACGCATTTGTGGCTCCTCTGGTGGTGCAAATGTCCGCGAGCGGTGGTGATCACTTACAGGGCGTTGATCACATTAGGTGTCCCGCCTGGTCGTTTGCCACCTATACACATATATAAACTGTTTTCGGTGATATTTAATCAGTCATAATTAAAAAAAAATTGCATACATGTAAACATATTTTCTAAATGTGCCATCATTCAGCATAGATTGAATAATTATATCGTTGAATTTTTTGAATAATTTACATCGGCATTATCACAAAAATTTCAAATGTCACCACATCACATTTATTCATTTACAAAAAATCAAAAACAAAGCATTGTATCGCAACTAATGCGAATGTAATACCTCTATATGGTAAGAGGGTAAGATCTCGAGTAGGAATTTATGCAAATGAATTTTGCGCTACTTGATGTAATGCATCACGTTGCCTCCACACAAAGGCTTTGCACATACCGAATAAAATTATTGTCTTTGTGATGAAAACACGTTGCGGGAATACTGATGATATTTTAATTATCATTTTATTTTATATTATTTAGAGTCGCTTTTCAATTATTTTATACGAATTATGTTTAATTTGTTCGAGTTTATTTATTAGTTACTTGAACGTCCTTTTCTATTATATTTGATAGTCACGTATTCATTGTACAATTATTTCATCGTTTTGAGCACGATTTGTAACAGTCCGTGATCAACTAGGAATACTTACAAAAATATATGTTAGCTTACACGCTAGTTTCTCTAACAGTCATGTCCCCCACCTCTATCTAATAAACTATTGATTCTAGATCTGCGGAAATGTTCACAATAATAGTAGATATAAGGAATATAAAAGGAAAGATATCGTAGCTGAATAGGCTTTACAAGCTAAAGAGTAAATAAAGAGTAAGCTAATAGTCGACGAACTTATAAAATATATTTTAGGAAGTATCAATAGAAATTTCGTACATTGGAAATTACTTAAATACTGTTGTTACTTGAGTACAACGGGTGGTTGATATAAGTTGAGCCATTGATCATGGCGAAAAGTTGTTGCCATCATTACAAATAGGTATAAATTTTATAAATTCTTCATTTTTCTTTCAATTATATTATAAAATTATATTAGAAATCTATTCAAGTCTTAGAAAAAATGATTTATTATAACAAACTTACAGAGATTAATGAACGTAGATGTTTCTCAGTCCAATAATACGAGTATCTCTGTAGAATGTGAGTTACTATATAGTATCACATTTATTTTCAAGTTAAATACTAACTCTGACCTATATATTTATGTATATTATGTAAAAACTTAGATAATTAATATATTACAGTTTCTAAAGAAATTCGTTGGACTTCAAAATCTTGTAAATCTAAAGTTTTTATACTAAAAGTCAAACGGTACAAACATTAAAATCATTCAATAATCAAATTAAATAAATAGATTCCTTAATCATAAATCATGTAATGTAATAACATGAAGGTTTCCTTACGATGTCTTCTTTCACTGCAGAGCACGAGATGAATTTAAATACAAATTTATCACTTGAAACTCAGCGGTACTAGCCGGGTTTTGAACCCCCGATTACCGGTTGAGATCGACTTTTTCTAGGGCCGTCTCGAAATTCATTAAAATAAATTAATAAAATTAACCATAATATGTATACAGTACATACTTACTGTATGTACACGGACATAACTGTGGGTGTAGGACAGTATTTAATATAGTCAAGGGGGCTGCTTCCGTCTATAACAGGCGTTATAGTAAAGTTAAGCTTTGATATTAAATCAAAGCCGTAACTATGGTGTAAGGCCGGTTTTTGCGAATAGACGGTTTAACCCCATAGACGGTTTAATCCTTACTATAATTAAAATTATTTTAAAATATTATAAGGAAAACAATAAGATAATGCTGTTAAGTTAAACAAATCCTTTTTTTATTTCTATTACACAATAATAATATAATGGTCTCGTTTTAATATGTGACGTTGACGTTCAGTGTATATAGTGGAATAATAGTGATTATTTTATTAGTTGACATCGAATTATAACAAATAACTTCTTTATTAGAATTTTAATATCACCAGTTTAGTGTACAACTTTCATAAAATTAGGTAAATATAGTACACAAATACGTACTAAAATATATATTTCTAAAGTTATTTAAAATTATTCTTTATTTAATTTTTGAAAAGATTCCAATTAAGTTAAAAGTAGCTACGAGTATTTAATTCTAATAGGCGAGTATATAAAGCAGGCTATTTCTAAAAACCGCATGTACATAGGTGCAAAGTATTTTATACAAAAGTGAATTGCACTTTCCCCACTTACTCTTATTAGTCACCGAAATATCTTTTAAAATATTCTTTGACTGAATTTTCTGTTTTCATTTAATTTAAAAACATATATATTTTATTGATATTATATAAGCAAATTATAAGCAAAATCAAATAACTTTTATGTTTGATGCAATACTGTTAAAGAACTCGATATAGGTAGCTGTAAAAAGAGATCGGGAATAAGGACAAAATCACACCTCACAACTTTTAGGAGACTAGTTTAATAATAAGCTACTGGTCTGACGGTCTATAAGGTGACCATTTTTTTGTAAAAAAATTGACACTGTTTTTTTTTCTCAAAAATGAATGTATAAAAAATAAACACATTTTTTTTTCATTTCATAAGATTTTGATCAAGAAAGTTTAGGCTTTGTATCCCTATTCTTGACTCAATGAGGGTGATGAGAAAGTAAGTGACCTTTCAACATACAAAAATTTTGATCTACTTCTTTCTTAATCTATATATATAGATATTTAATTTTTGTCTTTTATTCCTCTTTTCACTTAAATCAGAAGGCCATGATAATACTTACATACATAAAATATAGAATACATACATAAATAATGTTTTTCATCAATATTCTATATAAATAGTCTAAAAGCCCAGTTTCACGCTCAGGTATCACTTCATTTCGCGGATATGTACAAAACAATTAGCTCAGTTAGGCGTGTGCGTGTAAAACGGTAGATCGCACATATCCAAAAGCTGGGCTTGTTTATCGATGGATTGGCAAGGATTTGGACATAACAGCTTAAAAAAATCAAATTACACATTATTCAAGCAGGCTTTTATATTTACTCAAGTAGCATCGTAACTGTAAAGAACGATAAAAGTATATGACTGTACATCAGAAAAGTGTGCTTAGTGTTTTTGACACATCGTTTGGTTAGTCATGACGGCGCAAAATCAAAATGGCCGATTTTGGAAGCCATAGCCTGAAAAGGAAAAAAAAATTAAAATCGACGGACTATGTCAACTGTGGTATCGTTAAATAGATATTTAAAATTATTTTTAGGTTTATTACATCGTTTTTCAATCTGAATTATTGTTTGATCATAAATATATATGTTAGCATAGATATAACCTTGTAAAGTTGGTTATTAACGATTCTCACTTTTAGGCTACAATAGTGCTGACTGCAGATGATCTTGTTAAGAAGTCGGATTTTTGATTTTTTAATTAATTTATCTTGTTATAATTATGTAGACACATTGGCGCAGTGGTCAAAGTGACTTAAGCGCTAACGGTCGCGGGTTCGATCCCCGCTCACGGCAAACGTCTGTATTGGCTATACGGATGTTTATCGTGGTCTGGGTGTTTGTGTTAGTGTTGTGTGTTTTCGGACCCCCGACACAAGACCACGAGATCTTAATGAGGGCCGTTGAGTATGATACGATAGTAAAAAAAATGTTACTTATTTTAGTCATGCAATATTGTTTTGATTTATTTTATATGAAATTATTTTGTTTTAAAATAATATGCACAACAATACACAAAATACATGTATTTTTTATTAATAAATGATGACCAACGACTTGGAAATTCTACGTGGTGTTAAGTGGTTACTGTCACCCATGGAAATCTACAGCATCAGGGAAGTTGCGGGTGCGTTGCTCAGGGAAAAGCTTTACCTACCATAATTTAAAAAATGTTTCAGCATATTCGGAGTTTACTCCAAACATTTAAAATTTACTTTCTATTATATTAGTATAGATTTTTACAATATGTAAACTGTATTAATAAGTTACTTGTTTAATAAGATACGATAAAGTGAAGAGATATTTTATTTACATGTGTTGTTGTAAAAAATTCCGTGTTTTATAGTTGTAAAGTGGAAATCAGCAGGTTCTGCGTAATTACGCAGATTTTATTTTACACAAGGATACAATCTATAATAATAATTATAAAGCTGGTGAGTTTGTTTGTTTCTTGAGGACGCGCTAATCTCAGGAACTACTGGTTCCAATTGAAAAATTCTTTCTGTGTTAGATAGTTTATTTATTGAGGAAGGCTATAGGCTATAATATATCACGCTACGACTTACTTACGGAGCGAAGCAGTAACCATAAACGCGAATGACAGCTGGTTTTTAAGATGGCACAATGCGATACATTTAGTACAAAAATCTGATATCAACTATCAGAATGTCGCATTTTGTGATTATAATAGCTCACTGTAAGTAGCCTACAGACTTGGCGGGCTTAATGTCAAGTCATTGCATGTGGTCGGGCAATAGCAGTGAACGCGTTCATATATAATTCGCTTTATTATTTTATATTACGTTTAATTATGTATCATATGCCTAGCCTGTTGCTTCACACATGTAAATTATAAATTAACTGTGCTATTCTCGCAATACTGTTATAGTATGTAGCTATGGCTGATAGCAACCTTTAGCTACAAGGGCGATAAAAAAACTATAAAATTACATTTATAAGGTTTACTCTGAGACTTTCATAGAAATTTACATAAGTTATTTCTAACTGCTTTACACCTAAAAATTTTACTGTCAGTGAGGATTTTTAACATTCACAGTTTTCGTAACTACTTCGTATTTACTCATATCTGTTACTAGGTTACACAGTTATATATCTCTCTCGAGAGTAAGACCTACAAATGTAATTCTCGCCTTAGTTTATGAAAGCTAGAATATTGTAAATTTCTATACACACATCACATAATGAAATTGACACGGCGTTATATAATTATAGTATTTAGTAATAAATAAACAAACATACATCCAGCTGTAGCCCACTGACTACCTTTTACACGGGCTGGCTCGACGTGGGAATCACATTCACATAAAAATCGACTTGGAGTAAGAGAAGAGAGCCGGAAGGTTGATCCTTTTCTCCATTCATTTTCTTACTTCCTTTCCTTCACATAATTTTACATAAAAAAGTATATGAATTTTGAATATTTATTAGAAAAAGAGTGTGGAGTTTGTATCCTTGTATATAAAACAAACGTAATTGTACATGAAATGAAATTCTTTAATTCTTAAGTAAAATCATCTTTTTAAATTCGTTTGAATAAATGCGCCCAAGATTTTTTAATATGTAGTATCTCTCCTCTATGGATCTAAATGCAAGAGTCGGTTTACATAATTTTTTTGCAATGATTAGAAATAATTTCATATATGCTTTATATTATAAAATACATGTCTTAGGATTCAAACCCCTCGTCCTTTTGATATGGGTCCACAGTCACCACTAAGCCGGGATGGTAACAAGCAATTAATCCGAGCATCAACTTCATCTGCAGGTGCGCCGTGATTAACAAATGAGTCTCTCTAACTGCTTAATTAAAACGTTAGGTAATATATAATGTTTAATCCTTTATAATATTAAACATTAATATCGTGCAAGGATAAATATTTGGATAAATTGTTGAAGTTATTTAAAATGTTGAAAAATAGTTAAAAATGTATGATATGATATTTAAACTTAAATTCCATCTATAAACTATGTAATTGTTATAAATGTTTTTATAGTAGTTGGTATAAGTTTTTGTTAAAATAAAATAAAATCAAACGCTTTGACATAAAAATATAAAGATTTTTTAAAGAAAAAGAAAAGCGGTAAATAAACAATATATACATAAACCATTTCAATATATACTAATATTATAAAGATGTTTGTATGTTTGTAAGTTTCTATGTCGGGAATTATCTCAGAAAATATTGATGCGATTAGAAAAAAAAATTTGCGCGTTAGAGTTCGTTTAGTGAGGTACGTTTTTACATCAATCTAAGTCTCATAGGAGCGAAGCACTAACCATAAATGAGAGTGAAACCGCGATGAGCAGCTAGTACGAATATAAACACGGAATTTTAAATAATAACATACAAACATGATATCGATATACACCTATAAAATTTTATGTAACATTACAAAAATGTATGCATTGACCTCTTAAAATGAAACGTTTTTGATACTACGAATGCTCCATGGGGACGGCTTGAATTTTCAGATAGTCCCATTTTATTACAATGGCATAAATTATGTGCCCGTTTGCTATTGTGTCCTGTGTCTATACAGCGGCGTTCGTGCAATAAATCCTGTGGTGCCATTCCGATGTTAATAGCCTACACCTCTTATTTGTTTTATAAGCCTGATGATATTGCCACAACCGAGATTTGTATTTCATAGTAGCTTTTGTCCGCTTCGTCCTTGTAAAATAAGCACCCTGTATGTGTACATAATTCGGCTTCGAGACGGCGTGTCTAGATGAATATAGACCTGGTTGTGAGCTAGATCTTCATACAATACAATATGAAAATAGATCTTCATACAATACAATATAAATATTCTATTTCGGCAAGTAATTTATGCGTGATGCGCCTACAAACATACAGACTGATCGATAAAAGTTCTGAAAATAATGGTTTTGACTTCTTTTATTGTTGTTATAATTCCTCATATTAGGTTTGTTTAAATATCTGTACAGACATCCGTTGGTTGTAATTTTATAATATACATATACTAAATTCGTAGAATTGTTTATTTTTACAAATTGACGTATTGTAGATAATTATGTATTATCAGTTCTGTTTTGGAGGTAACCGTGGTAGGCAAGGCTATGTTCATCAGTGGGTGAAGGAGGGTAAACATAGCTATCCTATTCACATGTTAATACTAACTCCCAGTCGAGAATTTTAATTTCGAGAGCGATATAAAACGACTTTGTAACATGAGAACAGATACGTCATAAGTAGTTACGGAAGATGTGAATGTTAAAATTAAGGACTGATAATTGACTCAGTTGAAATATAATTACGAACAACTTATGTAAATCTTTATGAATGTCTGAGAAAAAAGTCTTATTCCCGCCTAACACCAAATTCCTATATGTGGCTAATTCATTGACCAGTAAAACTCGGATAATAGCTGTTCCGGTAAAAAATGTTAATGTCATCGATATTCTTTTCGCCAAAGATTATATTTCAACACTTACTTCGAGAAAGTAACGTAAGTAAAGGTTTTTTACACGATATAAAATACAAGCAATTTTATTGAATACGTAGCGGAAATTCGGCGCGTGTCTTGTTCAGTTTCGATCTAACTGCTTATCATATTCTGATAGACAGATTCAGATATAGAAACCAACCTTTTATTCTATTATGTACTTCGTGGTATTAAATCATATCAAGCTTGGACTATATTTCATCAATTGTATGTACTTTGAATTTGGCATATTTTTCTTATAATAATATAATATTTTCCATTTATGACTTTTAACCAGAAGATCCATTATTGTTACCACGCAATTTCTTTTTATCTGTAAACATATTTTTTCCGTTCCTTTGTTAATATTTGATGAAGCTCCTGAGCTCGCAACTCGATTGCGTAGGCTTTGGAAATGGAGACATAGTTATTTTAATAATTTCAAGAAACCCTTTTATTTCCCGGGATAAAAGAACGTATTTTGTTACAGGATATTAGCTTTCATTATATCGTTTTTAATACATTACACTCAGCAGGTAAAGTCTGTTTTAATAATGATATCAGTTACGATTATTATGATCAAATATATTTTATTTACTCCTTTGTTACATCACAGACTTTAACAATAAACAAAAGAGTATAATTATATGTAATGTGTGTGTGTCAATTAAACGAGAGTGTTTTTAATATGTTCTTTATTGATTAAATGTATTTTAAATATATTTAAAAACAAATATTAGAATTTTGCACTCCCTTTCTATATAAACGCGATGTACAAACGTCGTATATAAGTGCGTAAAATTTCATATTTCTCCGCCGCGTAATTTTTGTAAAAAAAGTGTACAAAGTTATTGTTTTACGTATTAATATAAATATATATAAGGCTGATGTGTTCGTTTGTTTGAACGCGTTAATTTCAGAAATCACCTAGAGGGTCTAGAGGGTTATAATGGTGAGTTGCCTCTAACGCACTGCGTTATATTTTGACAGTAGATTTGTTTCGTTTTAGTAAAAAAATTTGAAATCAACTGCCAAAATGTATTGCGTTGCTATAACGCATGTATAAATAATTACCTTGCTGGTTTGAATTCTTTTTCTTTTGCCCGTTAATGAAGTTACAGGCATTATAAGATCACATCATTATTTAAAAGAGCTAATCTATTATTTTTTCCAATATAACCAGGAACGTTAATCAGTCTTGGAAATATCGAAACAAAAGTAAAATTGCGAGACATAGTTAGTATTAAATATTATTAAAATGAAGAAAAAATTATCTTTTAATATAACATTTTGATAATATACACTCCGGCTCCAATTATTTTTTGAGGCGGTTTGTGTATACTATCGAAAAACCTTTAATTACTTAAAGTATCAAATATTTTACATTATTCCTCGTACTCTAAAATATGAATATAAACGCTGAAAATATTAAGAGAGTAAAAATCGAGAAGGAATCGTATTGGTCGATACAAAACGTTCACGGAGGAAATGTACAAACGTGTTTGTATACCAAAAGCCGAACGTTATTACGGCACTTCTCTATATGGTAACACATGTATGGCACATAAATTTAGTCCTGCACGTTAAAATTAGAAATGTAAGCTCCGTACAGAGAAATATGTGCTTTTAAAATTTATACCGTGCCATTATATTTGTTCACGCCCATGGGAAAGCAATTGTTTTTATCCGTAAATAAAAATAGAGTACGTACATTTTTTGGGATATAAACCCGTTCATTGTTACACCTGCCCTACGTTTTCGGTTAAAGCGGATTTGGCGTGTTGCAATTCCAACTGACTGTTTTTACACGTACACGCTTCTGCGGGCCATTGTTCTGGGTCGGATTCTGGTAATTTAGTAGAAAATAGCATTAATGCGTTCAAACGAATGTAAATTTAACACTACGGTGTGTTATATGGTAGACAAGGCGGCGTTTTGTGTGATTTATGATTCTTGTTTGTGTTATTTTAATAATAAATAGTGGTTATTAAACATTCTAATAAGTCTAGCAAATGAGGCGAGAGACCTGATTTTAAGTGATTATTACTGCCCATAAACATTTACTGCACCAGAGGAGCCACATAAACGTTGTCAACTTAAAAAAGCTTTAGGGATAAAAGGTTTTTTTATCATAAAGAGATGGCAAATGAGAACATAGTTCCACCTGTTGTTCAAGGGTTGCCATCGCCCATAGACATCTATAACAACAGGGAAGTTGCGGGTGTGTTTTAGGGCCAAGGGTAAGGAAGGGTTTTTTTTTCTGTGAAAATTCCTGTGAGACTGAGATACTATACTGCTCAAGCAAGCCCGTTTACGAGCTGTAGTCTGTAGCCTACAACTAGGTTCTACCTCAGCAAAATGCACAGATAAAGATACATGTTAAAATAAACACATAAAAATATGCAGATTGCAAAATTTTTAACAATAACTCGCATATGTATGCATACTCCTTACGTATAAAATCATTTGATTGATTCTTAGTCAAATATGCAGAGATCTGATATGCTTGGGAACATAAATTAATTGTTAATTTACTAGGTAACAAAAAATTATTATTAATGCAAAAAAAAATGATTTTTTTTTTGCATTAATAATAATCAACAAAGCAACATTACGTAGAGGCAGCATAATATTGAGTAACAGTAAGTGATTTAGTTAAAGTTACCTTTTAGTTACAGAGCAGTTAAAATATTACATAAAGGTCAAGGTCAAAATTACATAAATGCTAGTTACACATAATAATGTTTTCGTAGAAAAATATAACTTTTAATAGAACTGTTTTTATTTGTCTTCCAAAGTCGTCATCAGATAAATTCTTTAACCAACTTCCCAAAAGGAGGAGGTTCTCAATTCGTCTAGGACTCTTTTATGTATATATGTTTACCAATAACTCTAAAACGGCTAAACCGATTTTGTATATTCTTTTTAGTTTAATAGTGTGTATACTGTCCGACTTATTACTATATACACTATGATACTTGGTCCCGTGGTATATTCACCAAAATCAATTTAGTAGTTTTTGTATTAACATCAAAATAACTGTAGTAAGTTTTTCATTCAAGTAAACAAAATTACGTTTTTTGTTTGCTTTTGAAGTCGGTTCCCCTTTTTTAAAAAAGTTTTGTATTATACCAGATAGTCACGTTGACAATTCTAAATTAAAGGAAATTAAAATATTTCGTTAACTTCTATTATACTAATATTCTAAGTCGGTAATTACTGAAACGATGTTGACTGTTGTCAAATAAATGTTTTATGTAGGACCAAGTTGAGGACTTATAGGTACTATTGAACTAATAAAAACTAAAAAAAAAATAAACCGACGAAACGAAACCAGTAACTACAAATTAAAAACTATTTTGAAGTCGGGGCTAGTAAATAACACTTAAACTGTTTTACTTGCTGGTTTCGAAATCGGTTTTTTTAAGTTTTATTTTACACTTTTAACTTACGAATAAAAATAGTAAGAGACAATTTCTGATTTACCTAAGATGCTATAGCCTAATGTAACTGTAATTTTACAAAATGTTGCTTAGCAATATTTATCATTGTTAATTATTGAAGAGTTCTCACGGTATCGCATCATCAGCATCACTTTACCAAAAGCATTGTGACGAATATAAATTGTTTAGCAATTATATTGAAATATTCGAATCGCAACTATTGAAATACTCATTATTGAGTAGTTCCGGTGGCCGTCTTTTGTCTTCAAAATGAGCTTCACTTCATTAAATGTGGCTTTCCGACAGCACATGCTCGAGTTACTATCAAAAATACCTAAATCAGTATAGGTGTGCCAATAACATTTGAATAGTTTAGTCAATTTCTCTAGGATCCCATCATCAGATACTAACCTTGGAAGTATATACATTCCAATAAAAAAAAAAGTGAAAATCGTTGGAGTAATCTGTGAATATTCATAAAAAACATCGAATTAAGATTTGCGAATTAAGAATCTCCGCCTTTTTAAGAAGATGGTTTAAAAGTAGTTTACAGCTGGCTTAGATATAAACAGAGATGGATACATATTAAAAAAAAACATAAATAATATAAATCTAATTAAACCTCCTCCGTTTCCAAATTGGATTGTTTTTGGAAGTCGATTTATGAATTACCATACCATGCCATTTATTTTTGATGTATGTCACATCTATTAAAGCTTATGAATAAAAATAAACTGAAATTGTATACTTTATTTTTCTAAGAAGCTAACAGTGATACAAAATATCACAGTCTTACTGAACATTATGCAACAATAGTTTAATCAATGAAAATGTCACCATATATCAGAAGTCTACACACATTTTTATATTGAATTGTGTCTTATATAATCCATTCATATGTCTCTATTTGTTCGCCATTCTTATTTTCTTTCTTATTTGTAAAGCTAGACACTTGACTGACGTTGTAATGGCGTCTAGCCCTTGTGATATGGGTTCCCCATTTTCGGAAAATGCATGTATTATCATTATTTTCCTGTTCGTTTTTAAACACGACATAGAAAATATTATATTTATTTTATATAGTTATAAATATATAAAAATACAATAGATATATACTAGTACCTATAGGCGTACTAATTATGACATTAATTTATAGTATAGAGATTTTATAATCCAAATTTTTATTTTTCTAAGAGTATCTATAGTAATAATATAAAGAGGTAAAATTTGTTTATATGTTTGTATGTAGGGAGTATTTTGAAACTACTAAACCGATTTTAAAAAATCTTATAATATATACTATAATATACATTTTATATTATATAATAGATAGCTTGTTTATTGAGAAAGGTAGGCTATATTTCATCACGCTACGACTCATAGAAGCG
Organism: Hypolimnas misippus; assembly: GCA_037950945.1. Classification (NCBI taxonomy): domain Eukaryota; kingdom Metazoa; phylum Arthropoda; class Insecta; order Lepidoptera; family Nymphalidae; genus Hypolimnas; species Hypolimnas misippus. The sequence continues at coordinate 8,141,652 of JBBEEQ010000006.1, read as the reverse complement.
CAGCCGTATCCATAAACGCGAGTAGTAGCTAGTCTCTCATAATCGCCTTGACGCTTACAAATACAACGAAAAAGAATTAGCTAAATATCTCTTCTGAAGACTTTCATACATCAAGTTAATCAGTAATTTAATTTAATTATTGTATAAATTTTAATGTATGAGAAAAACACGTTTTTTTAATTTCTTTCAATGACATAATCTATGTAGCATAATGTTTGCTTGTATTAAATGATTAGATAGACATAACAAAAATAAAACCTTAAGACTAATAAGTTAGGTCAATAAAATAATAAATTAGATGAAGAATATTATATCTAAGTTACTGCTCAACCGTCTTTAATTTAACTGCCAATACATTACAAAAATTGTATTTTAAGAGCACGTTTTAATCAGTTCCTTTCTATCATGTGCCCTGTGTATCTAAAGTTAAACGAAGCTCCCGTTAGACCGAAACTTTTAATCAAGATACCTCCTTTAAAAGAGCACGGCAAACGCAACTTCAACTAGAAACAATTTAACAAAGCCTTTTTGTAGCCTTGAGTTTTATTCCACAAATGTTTGATGTGAGTCTGACTTCAGCATTTATAACTTCTTCTGAAACTGTTCGTTTCGTTTGAAATTTTTTTGTTATCGTTTTTAGCTTTTACAATATTTAATTGTTGCATAATCGTGACTATCACCACGTAATCCTAAATGAAAAGGTTTTATTTTATTAAAAAATTATGGATTTTTTTGGCATTTATTTAATATAATCATATAGAAATTTAAAGATTTCTACTAACTATATTTTTTAATATAATAAGGAGAGAGCGAATTTTTTTTAATGTGAAGTAAAGTCCAGAACCACTGTACCCTTTTTTAAGATTATGTTATCATGTAAAAGTTATATTATTATGGACGTTCATTGTCTATATTTCATGTTTATAAGAATATTTTTCAAAAGAAAAATCTACATTACCTTGATAGTAACCGCGAGCAAAAGCTAGTCTGCTACAGATGAATATAAAGATCTGCTCCACTTCGGATCAGCTGACATACATATTTCAGGATTTCTGCCAACACCTGTATGTTTCCTTATGAAGTTTTCCTTTATGTATGAGATGAAATGTAAAACAGGAAAGCAACAAAGCTTGAAAAACTTTGTGCTATGAAACCTACAACCTTTTGTTGAAACCAATGTGCTCTATCTGTTAGGCTTTTTTTCGTTTTTACTTTTCTTCTTTTTTAAAAAGAAATATAACTAATATCACGTTAACTTTATTTATCATAGTTTATTTTGCTTAAGTAAATTAGGTGTATATCGATTATAGAAAACCATGAGTGTTTACAAAATTACAAAGTATTTTACTTTTTGAAATGACTATTCATAAAGTAATTGGTAAATTATTTTTGGATAATTAAGATTAATATAACCTAAAATAATCATCAAAAAATTGATAGGTTCAATTAATGTTACACTATTAAGAAATTAAGGAAATGAAAATTAAAAAAAAAATAAAATTAAAGAGATTAACACTATTCATTTATTACTTGATTAATAAAAATATTCCTCTTATTTATCATCGAATCAATCATTAAAAAAAATTATCATCCTGTAAATAGAAAAGTTCACCTATATACTTATTATTAATTTTTTTTTTATTTTATACATAAAAAAATCCTCATTTGCTTTATCAAACAAATTGATATTGATAACGGTAAGGTAGCTACGATGTAGACACAAACTCTAATGTTTCAATATTCGGTTTTCATTAAATTTATTCATTTTTGAAACGAAATTTCAAACTCCAAGGAAGAAAACTGTTAATAAAACCCATTATAACATACAATTATTAATTATATATGATACCTGAAACTAAACTTACAAATAAATATATGCATAGTTAAATGATAGAAAATATTTGTGCAAACCGAAAATACCGGGCGACGCGAAAGCAAAACATTTCACCGCGCCAAGACTGGCAGCTTAGTGATTTCCCAGTGAAAATGATTTACTAACTCGCGCTTGAGACTACGAGTTCCATTGTTTCTCCTCATCACAATTCTCTAGACGTTCCACTGCGGTTTGTGTACATACTACATATAGTACATATATTATACTGCAAATATCAGGTACTCTTTGGTACAACTGCTCCGCTTTGCCAGTTTCTTACAATTGTGACTTCTTTTCGAATGAACGAGAAAGCTATCAAATGGAAAATTGAAGTGTTTTAAATTTAGCAGTCTTTTCAAAATGAAAAATTTTGAGCCTTAGTCATTATTTTCAAAAAGACTTAACAACGATGAATAATAATAATCTATGCATAGGCAATATATTTCATCTAAGGTAAATAAATTATTAAAAAAAAATATATCACGTTGTTTTATTTCCGATTTGTGAATAGAAAAATATTTCGAAATTTCTTTAATTTCTTTAAATAATTTCAATAATTTAAAATAGTATATAGTCTGTCATATAAAAAATATATATAAAAATAAGCGATTAAACTATGTTTATTTAACCCCGTTAGCTAGCCTAGAAACTGCACACGAGGGAATATATTTCGAATAAAAACTACTCCACCGATGTCATTATAAAACACAATGTCATAGATAAGAATCTTTATATTGTTGGCTGGATGGATGTAAGTTTTTTAAAAGAACCTTATTTCGCGATACAAAGGGCCCGTGCTTTGGAATAATGAGGTTCTCGCGAGAGCTCACTCGAGCGTCCTTCTTTCAAACTTGACATTAGAGCCACGTAACTCACGTGATAGACTCGAGAACCATCTTTGAATTCGGTAAAGGTCCCAAAATTTGAACTATTATTAATTAATGTTGGAACTTTATAACAGTTATCTATTTGGTTATTGTCAATTAGAGCGTAATTGAAATTTAATTATATGTATTCCAAACTTTGGAGTTAGAATTTAAAAAATGGTATTTGACTTGAATTTTATTGAAATGTTTCGTGGTTTAATCACTAACATTGAGAATGCTGTTCAAATAATGTTTGCAAAATGAATCTCGATTTAAATCATATTGTTTGTGAAAATAAATAGTTAGTAAAAAAAAATGGTAAATCTGGGTATTAAACGTATTTGAATAATTTGAAAGGCCGATTTTATTAGAGAAATATTTCCATTAATCTGATAATTTTAAGGCAGACGTTAAACGTTAAAAAGTTTCGAGAATTAATTTTGCACAAGAGCTAAGTTTAACGACTTTTATAGATACTTAAATAAATCATCAATTTCTCGATACGTTTGTTGATTCGCCGTCTACCCTTTTAATAAAGTAAATATACAACCTATCGAGATCACCTTTTAATATTTCTTAATAAAAACTTTTTCTGAGGAAGCTGTTTTCATGGACGGAGGCGGGGCTTATGAATTTTTACTGTGTAATTAAGGATTCCATCTCGTACTTATTTAATATTATATTTTTATTTACGACGTTTTACGTCGGAGAAGACCATAATTTAGCGGTTTTTTTATTTACTAATTAATGAGATTTAATATTATTAATAGGATTATACAACACAAATACACAATTACGCATATAAATACAAACAAAGAATATAAACATTTCACTGAGATAGAGCCCAGCTGCAGTCCATGAATACAGCTCATATACGGCGGGTTGGTTCAACAAGGACAATACCTCAAACTCACAGAAGATCGACGTGAAGTAGCTAACGCTATAGCTGCGTTTCGGACGGCTAGAGAGCCGGAACCTCAATCCCATCCTCCATTTTCTTACTTTTTACTTCCTTACATCCCTTATTATTTTTTAAGCTGGAAACAACTTTGTGGCTCGTCGGCTACTGTAAATGTCTACATATGTGTGTCTCTTAACATCAAGTAGTCCATTTGATCCTTTGCCAATTGTTTTTATATAAATAATTATGAATTTAATTTTTTTCTGAAAATATGATAAATAAATTTAATATCAATTAGGAAGTCAGTTTATACTTCCATTATACTTATGTAATATGTTCACCAACATGAGGACAAGCTGATAAACAATTCTGTGGTAACTGGTACTTCCAGATTTAAGTGCTGCATTGGTATGAGTAAGTCAAATCAATTATTTTATCTTTTATAACGAACTTAAAAAATGAGGGGGCTCTCTATTCGTACGTGTTTTTTTTAATGTTTGCTACTTAAGAGCTGCGTCACTGTTTAACAGATTTATATAGTTTCAGATTGGTCCCATAGATCTTTTTTTACTACTAAATTACTTGTACTGGTAAAACTTTAAACAGTAATTTTTGAGTTGTTACAGGGCTGAATTGCAAAGAAATTGTAATTTAAAATGACTCGAGAGTAGGTTTAGAATAGATAATAGAGGACATACTAATTAAGTCAAAAGTGGAAATATCTATATTAATTAAGGTAATTGATATTGATAGCATAATGGTATTGAATTCGCGATTCAATGCAGTAATTACTCGTATACATATGTCTATTGGTGTATTCATGAAAAATAAAAATGGGTATAATTAATTAATATTTAATAATGATAAAAAAAATGTTTAATTATCTATTGGTCATTGTACATTTATAAAACTTTAAAATTGACTGTAAGACAATGCACAATATAAACCAATAAATGATGCGAGTAAATTTATATTTAATATTATAAAGAGGTCAAATTTGTTTGTTAAGTTAAGAAATTTGTAAGTAGGTCTCTGAAACCGCGAGGGGCAGCTAGTTATTATAAAGTACAAAGTAGGTGAGCTCTTAAAAAAGGTTTTTACTTAATAGGATCATAGTTTGTATGAACTTTCTTCAATTGTGATGTTCTCTGAGAGAGTACAGTAATACTCTGGGTACTGGGCACACGGCTTTTAGACAAATTGATGTTGTCATTAAAATCAGCGCATCTACTAAGACTATTAAAACCGAGATGGCTGCTATATACTATATACAAGACATTGATTTCAACTGACAACTGTGGGTTCAAACCCTGGCTTGCATTGCTGAGTTTTCAATTGTTATTTGTTTATATATTTGTTTAAATTCATCTCCTGCTTGGCTATGAATAAAAATATCAAGAGTAAATTTCTATGAGTCGGCAAAAATTTTGACTTACATATGGGTACGAATAAGCAATAACGTGTCTACCCACAAAAAGTCGAATTCGAAAATATTAATTTAGTTAGATAATGGGATGTATTTAACATTATTCAATTTTTTCAAGTTATCTAAATTAAAGTACGAAAAACAATTCTTAATTTAATGTTACGAATATTTAAGTGTGTTCAGTATTTTGCAATAGACAAATAAATTAGATAAAACTCTTTATAATACCAATCAGCTTTTAATTTATTATAATTTTATCAAACTAGAAAAGAGAAAATGGACATTCAATCGAATTTGTTAAGAATAGACTTGATATCTTAAATGCTATTTTCTCAAGTCCTTGTGGCTTGACACAGTATTGTTTATCAGCGTCTTTACATAAGTTGTTGCAGCACTATACAATATTAAACCTACGAGTACATATGCCGTAATAATGCCAAAAACGTGTACATAATGTACGAAAGTTAATAACTTAATAACTAGATTACTGTAGTGTTTAATAAAATGCGAACAGAAATTTCCGCTGAACAAACTCATTTTCTATTATCTTTATGGATCGGCAAACTCAGTGCTGAAAGGAAACGCGGTATCATTGTTTACGGAAAGTCATTCAATCAGATGTTACAAAGGAGCATATCGTCCAGGTCGGGTGTTCGCTCGTTAATCTTAATCTTCCCATTGTGCTGGTCACGATTGACTGGAGAATAATCTTAAGTCTTAACATATACTGCCACGTGTATTGAGATTAACGAATACATTTTGTGTTGGTCCTACTATTGTATTTATAAATCGTTTCCCAATAAGCCAGTAGCTTGCATGTAAGTTGGCATATGAGTAAATAGCATAATCTCGCGTGAGCTCAGCCATACTGTTAGACATGCCATTTTGCCACTCCCGCCAACGTTGTCATTCCTGCCATGTCGTTTATATAAAAATAACTGGCAAACGAGCGGGACACATATTAAGTGATTACCACAGCCCATGGACATGGAAACATTTTGTTGAACCAGGGAAGCCGCAAATGCGTTGTCAGTTTAAAAAAGACATAAGGGGTGTAAGGAAACTCATTTTGCGTATTTCCTTATATCTCTTATACCTTGGAATGGATGAAGTAAGGAAAGGAATTGGGGCTGGGTTTTCGGGTGTCTCAATCCCCGTAAAAAACATAGCTACACTTCGCGGTGATCTTCTTTGAAATGGAAGTACGGCTTCGGTCGAGCCTGCCAGTATACGAGGTGTAGTCAGTCAGACATTTAGGCTCTACCTCAGTGATATGTCGTGTTAATTCTTGTACCTTGTTTTACATTGTATAGTAGTAGACATCTACACTCGCTCTTAAACATTACTTTATTTTAAGTTGCCAATAAATTTAAAAGTTAAACTACTTTTTAGATCAAACTATTTTTTACGATTTTTTGACCCCGACGAAATATAAAATCAAAATATTACCTTTGTAGTCATTTAGATTTGGTTAGTCTTTGTATAGACCGGGCTATTTTAACTTTAATTACAAATTAAATTTTACAATTTTAACTACTGGAATTAATTGATTTTCATTAGGAATAAGATGCTGAAAGTATTGCGTCTTTATTTAGCAAGGATTAGTGTCTTAGTTAAGTAAGCATCAGATTTTTAATAGATTAACCTTATCAAGAGCTTGCTGATAGATTTTGTTTTTATTGTTTAGTAGTGCATTTTGTTCTTTGTTTTTATTTTTATATCCGAGAGAGGGAGATAATATATAATATTTTTTGTATTCTATAATAAAACAGTATTGGTCTCTTGCTCTGACCAATCGTTTTAAAACAGCAGATTTTAATAAAAGAGTATCGTGTTTCAAATCTAATGATTAAATGAAAGGCGAGATGTTAAACCTGAATTTTTTAGCTTACATGTGCAATCAAATTTGGTACTATAGGGAACAGCAAATAATTGTCAAAGAAGTCATTTAAGGATTTTTAATTAAAACTTAAACCACTCTTTAGATCAAACTATCGCTTTAGATCGAATATAGAAAATTGCAAACTGCAAATATACTCCCGGGGAGTATAGCATAGCTCAACTGATAGAGCCAGGTGTTCTGTCAGTCACATTGTAAGATGACTTTTTGATTTGATACGTAAATTTTATTGTATTATTAGTTTTTTTGAAAAGTACATTTTTCTAGCCAGGAATTGAAACCATTACTTTCGAAAAACAAATACTCATACTTTGTATTATTGACACCAGAGTAGTATTATAAATGAAGATCAAATTTTTCTTCTTTTTCTTCCACGTAGATGTTTTGTTAATAGTTATGATATTATAATAAAACTTGACTTTATATTACTCATATAAAGTCAAGTTTTATTATAATAAAATTTATTATTTAATTTTAGATTCAAAAGGATATTTTTAATATTTAATTTTAAATTCAAAAGGATTTTTTGTCTATTTCTGTAGCATCGGAGCATCTATCTGTAACGCACAATATAAGATAGATGCTCGTTAATCTTTGCTTGTCGTTGATAGAGAAGCCTATTAGGTCAGTGTTCTTATTGTAGATATTACTATTTAAGAATATTTAAGAAATTTGCTCACAGAAAATATTTATTAAAATAATACTATTTTAAGCGGATGAGAAATATAAATTATTATTTAATCTTTTAATTCTCGACATGCAGATGTTAACTTGTTATATCCATGATTACGACGGCTGTAAAGTTTTCGAAACGTCGCCGTTCGCGTCGGGATGTTAAAAATAATTAATATACGAGATTTAAATCCGTTTATTATTTTTATATTAATACGTAGTTATCCCAAAAATTGAACAAATACTACATTTATTGAAAAAATCTGAAAAGAAGATTAAGTATACCACTCTAAGAGTATTACATATAGCAAAAGTTATATAATTTAATACATCTATTTAAAAAAATGTTGAAATACTAGAAAATGGGAGCGTATTTTATATTACAGAATGTGTCTATGTTGTACAATATCAACGGATAACTTAAGAAACAAGTGAATAAACATGCTTATAAACAATTCAAATTTTAATTCAAAATATACGATACTAATTTATTATTATTTATTATTATTTTTTTATTATATACACTTTCGAATCGTCAAGTTACAAATAAGGAATTTAGATTTAGTGATAATTAATATTAAGTGAATACCGGTTCTGAATTGAAAGTTAGAAGTTATGTAGGTTAAATATATTAGATTATTGTATAAAGTAAAATATTGAGTACATTATAATATTCGAAACAATAAATTTAAAAAAATCGTACTTATTTAGTTAAGATGGCTTGAAATTTTCTTGAATAATGTTAAATATATGAAGCAGTATCAGAATATATTAATATCTAGAATTCAACTTTGTGTGGGTTAACACGTTATTGCTTATCAGTATCCAATTAAACGATTATTTTCAAGAATATTTCAATAAAAGAAAAAAAAACAAATATCGCTAAAATTGATATTGATTAAATAATTTGCAGGAATAAATGAACAAGAAATCGGCGGGAAGGTTTTGCGGGGCATTTATAACATTGTAACAATCCCGAAGATGAGGTGCGCCAACTTTGTCAGCTCGTTTGGCTCGCACGATCTAAGAAGTTATCTCGGAGTGCATCAGAATTACAGCGTGCTTCCAACTTCACGATTCGAATCGAGGATACGAAGTGAAGATATAGTTGCACTGGAATTGGCAATATATATTTTATTACGTCAATTTTAGGCGTATTTTAACATTGATTTTTAACGTGTTTTTAAAATTTTATGGTTAATCGAATGAGCGTGAATTGTTACTTTTTTATAATATTAAAATTTATCGTCTAAATTTTTATGTAACGCAGAGAAGAGATTTAATGACAGCTTAATCTAAGACGGAAATTACATTCGTATGTTTCACTATTGTAATTTATTAAAAACAATTCTGTAACCTAGTAACAGATACATAGTAAGAAGTTACAAAAGTTGTGAATTTAAAAAATAAGGCATTCAGGTATAAAGCAATGATATATGTAAATTTCGTAAGTAATACAAAGACAAGTCCATTTTTAGGAACACATATTTTTTATTGCTGTATTTCATTAAATTATATAAAAACGAATATGGTCCGTTAATACGATCCCATCCTCTTTTTAAACGATAATAAAACACAGACAATAAAAAGTCATAACTTCCTGTAATTTGAAGGACGATGCGAACAATGTACATATTTCATCAAATTGTTTCTTTATCTCATAATATTATCGTAGTCTATCCCGAGGATCCTCCGAGGATACTGTTCGAAAATTGGAATCCATAAAAGAAATGTTATACTAGTCACGAATAAACCCAATAGGAATATTTTACGTGTGTTTACTTACAATCGGTCCTTCCATAGTTATAGCATTATTTACAAAGCGATGAGATTGATGGATAGTTTCATCCAGGAGTTTTATTTCTACGTCATTAAGGTACACATTTGTGTAAAGCGCTACGTGCTAACTTTGAAGAGATACCTACGAGAATAAGCGAAGTTGGAGTGCGCTTGAATGATAAGTTTTAAAAGTAGAATTCCTTACTCATAGTTGATGAAATGACGTTTTAGACTGTTACAAAATGGCTGAAATCTCGATTCTAATATGATTTCGAATAATAGTCAATAAGTATAATAGAAAGATACCTGTTCTAAATAAAGCATAGCATAATTTTCACTTTCAGAGGTTATTTAGTGGCTATATCAGAGGCGGTTCTGTAAGTAATCTTTAAAGTATTTTTGTATTAAATTCGCGGTATCACTCGCAATATGGTTACTGCTTTGCTTCTATGAGTTGTTTAGCGTGATGCGTTAGACAAAAGATGGCTAAGCTATAATTTCAAAGATTATTAATAAAAAGTTTCCAATTCAAGAACTTTTAGTCATATATTTGGTATATACATGTAATATTCTGAAGTTGCAAAAAAAAAAGTAATATTTTGGAACATAATCTTTTAAGCAAAATGTTCCTTTGAAAACAAGGTAGAACACGATTCCAATGCATTGTCATAAATAGATCAAAGCGAGTAGTGTCACATATACGAAAGATGTTGCGTTGGGTTCTGGAAAATAGTGTATAGTTGCTAATGCGTACGAACGAGTTAGTTTCAAAGACAAAGAATCTAGTCATTTCACGGATACAAAATAATATGAGTCGAATTATTTCAACTGATTTAAAAAGGAGGAGGTTCTTAATTGGTATCGTATTTTTTAAATCTGTGTTACCTCATAACTCCTTAATCCCTAAAACGATTTAAAAAAATCTTTTTTTGTTTGCATTCAGAATGGTTGCATACAAATCGAAATCGATTATTGACTTGATTTTAAAATTGTAATAACAGGTAAAATGTGTGTAATAAACTAAAAGGAGAAGGTTCTTAATTGGTTTCAATAATTAGACTAATATTCGAGTATGTTCATTTTAGTAGAAAATAATGAGTAAAACAGTTCAAATATTTTCAATTGACAGCAACAATGTCTGAAATTTGCCCGCAGAATTCATAAAAATACGTTGATTAAAATGTCTTTTATATAGTAGTGTATAAAATCGCTATCGCTTCATGTATATCACTGAGTACACAAAGTGTGAGTGGTATTGGATATTGGAAACAGTACAGTTGCATTTATTTTATTAGAATCGGCTTTATTTGTAACTCAAATACACCAGCTGAACTAAGTTGACAATTTTACGAGTTATAATAATATTTATATTTAAAGCTAGGTTGTAAACAAATGTGTAATTTTCATTTAAAGTTATTTTTAAATTTGTTATTTAAGTTAACGTAATTGTTAATACGCTAGTGGTTTTAAGTTTGTGTATTGTAATTAATTTAAGATTAAAGTGTTGCTCTTCGCCATTCCATAAATCTTAGTACCTTTTATATAGCGATTTTACCTTTAAATAGTTTATAAATATGTTGTTGATGTAAGAGTTACGATCGAGAATTTTGTCGCGTTTTCGGTAGAGTTCACATTCATAATTTCATTGATTTTGGCCATTTTTCTTTATTACTAATTGTGTCTCGCGGTTACATTCGCGTTAAGTTAAGGAAAACTTATATTTATATAATATCGGATATTGTTCACTATTTCATTAGTTTAGATTTTGTTAATGAATGAATAATGAAAAATGAATAAAAATGTTGACATAAAAGTAGCCTTAGTTACTCCTTAACCCATTAGCTATCTGTGAGTGAAAGTCCCGTCATAATAGGTCCAGCCGTTTTATTATACAGACAGACAAACAAAAACTTAAAAAATTGAGTGAAATTGTAAAGACTTTAAAATTTTATTTATTTCTATAGATTGTTAGTAATGATGAGACTATCCAATATAATGTCTTAAGTTTTTGCAATAACTATAGAAAACTTTCATTGCCGCACAATAACGATCACTGAAAAAAAATCTATTTTCAAATATTTACTAAAATTTTAACATATGAGATTTAAGAGAGAAAATAGACATAGTAAACACATAATATAGTAACAAAGAATACGAGTACTGTTGGATATTTCATACAAGTATTCGTCAATATTTTTATATTACAATAGGACAATTCTGAATGGGACTGTTCGAGGAGAAAAAAAATAAAAAGTTGTCTCTGGTTTTTGATATCTATTCGTATTGACGCGGAGAAAAAAAATTGGTTACAAAATCCCTAGCGTTTTCATGTCACTTTTCACCCGCCTGTATTAATTTAAATTCTATAGAAAATATAATTTCAACGGTCCATTTTTTATATTGAAAATATAAAGTGTTGACGTGATTAAAAAAATGTAGTTTGTAGTGGGTTTAGATTACTTTTTAATAATTTATTTTTGATATTACCATCTTGGAAATAGAAAATAGTAATAATCAAATTTGGTTACTAATAATAAAAATTCACTTTTACATTAAAATGTAAAAGTTTTAGTTTTAGTTAGTTAGTAAAATTGGTAAACCAATCAAGAAATTTTTATGCATAAACATACTAAAACCAATCTCGTTTATTAATACAAAAAAGTCCTTATCCTACTTGAATGTAATAATTCCGTATTTTATCAATAAATCATGAGCAAAGTCGGGTGCAGTTATTATATTAACAAATATGTGTGGAAACCAATATTATTTCAATGTAGCTAAAGTACCACGTCTGAGCCTTTCAGCGAACGTTTACTGTTTACTTTACTTATCGCAAAATGATTGCTACAAACTTTTACGTTTTAATCCATTCGGGACAAACTCAAAGCTGCTTTCATTGGGCTTTACTCTGTCGGACTGCATGCGGATTTTGCCAGACAGTTCCGAGTGGCTCAGTCTGTACACATGTCAGTAGTTCTCAATCTTTTGTTTTTGATGTATAAAAATAGCGAACAAACGAGCAGGCAAGTAACCTGATGTGAAGGTCATCGACTGCCTCTGACCATCTTAAGTTTCACAGAAGCTTTGCTTGCTTTAAAAGAAAACAGAAGAGATTAAGAGGAGTAAAAAGTAATAGAAGAACACATATGGACATATGGAAAATGGTTATTATATACCGATTTCGATAGTGTAGCCCTTTCCTGGTCCAACCAGCTCGTAAACGAGCTGTAAACAATTGGCTATTGTTAGGCTCTACTAATTAAGTGCTTTATCTTTAGTTTCAATAATTTTTAGCTTCACATCAAATAACTAACGTTAGATTTTTTACGCCAAGAAAGGTGGGGATCTTTTTTGGTCACCTATAATATATTATTATTTGTAAGAACATAGGTAAAGTTGGAAAGAAAGAAGAAAGAAAGATTTTCTTTTATATAGGACAAACACTGTAGACATAAAATATGTAGAAAGTAAAATCAGTCGATATAAAATAAATAAAATAAAAAATATGTACATATATAACAATACACACTAAATATAGTTGAAAGAAAAAAAAGTAACTATACATATTTATAAAAATAGGGAAAAAATCTATTCTATTTATTCTTATTGGGGAATAACTAAATTGTTTTATTTATATTAATAAGATAATTAAAAAAATAATAATAACGAGAAACAAAACAGTAATTATAAAAAAATATAATATTTTACCAAAAATTACAGAAGGATAAAAATTAAAGAAAGAGAGTCGTGTCCCAAATAGTTATACCATTCAGCTACATGTTTGGTGAAAAACCTAACACTGATTTTCGATGGTATGTGACAGTGAAGGGTAGCGTACGAGTACGTCTTGTAAAACAAGAGAATGAAAATAATAATTTCAAAATGTTATATTTTAATAACAATAATAATAAAATATAATAAAATAAATTCATATGTTATAATATGTGACATAATATATTTAAATTAAAATATATGTATATTTTAAATAATAAATCACGTTGTAGTGGCTGGATGCAAGACAAAGGGTTTCTAGTGAATCATCAGATAGCCACGTGCGCCGGCGGCGAGAGGACGCGTACCATATTTGTTTGTTGCTTGTTTTTTATGTTCGTTTTTTATTTTAAAGTTGAAATGAAGGTGTTTTATTTTTATATATTTTTTTTTATAAAATAGAAAGTAAATACATTCTAAAAAAAATAAAAATTAAATAAATTGTCGCGTTAATATTGATACAAAAATAAAATTAATAATTATATCTAAAGACGTAAATATTAAATGATATAAATACTAGCTAGCAGTAGATTGAGAACCGCTGGCATAGATTAATGTGTGATGCATGCCGCGTGACGGCTGACAGTGCAGCTTTGTAGTTTTGATTTTATAATTTCACGGGCGAATTGGCGTCAGCTTGGTTAACCTGGCAATTTGAGTTGTCTTCATTTGAGTAAAATCTCCTTTTCTTTTGTATTTATTTAAATTAGCAATGTAATATAATTTTGTCTGTTTTATTGAAATTTTTGTCTTAATATTAAACGGTCTTTATTTTTCTAGAATTTTTAATATATTTGTTTTAGTATTTAGGAATAATAACATGATTTTAGCTTTATAAAAGATAAGATAAGAAAAAATATAATAACGCGATGTCGTCTATTGTATTAAATAAGCTACATATAATATACTCATTGAATAAATTTTGATCACTCATGAAACAAAAATCAAGCAATAAACTTATATTCGGTGAAAAGGTCCTTAGAAAAATTATTGAAGGTTTCACTCTAACTATTGCGAAAAACCATACGTATTATGTCCATTGAATACCCATCTGATAAAGCAGTAATGCCGTTACAATAAGTGATTCAATTTCCTTTACGCAAGTATCGGATCCACTTAAGTATTATGAAAGTAATAGACGAGAGGGAATAGTTTTCTTGCTGACGTTCCTTTTACGATAATCACGGGAAACGCGGTCCAATATCTATAAAATATTACAACCTACTTGTCCGAATACAGAGAACGGGACGTATAAGATTCAGGATGTTATTGTTCAAATTAACTTTGAGCTGGCTGTATGAATTTCGTTGAGGATTATCGAAATACGGAATTCCGCAAAGGATTTTATTCAGCAAGATAACGATTCCATTCGAACGGAATCGGATTTTGATTTGAACTTTCAAACAAAGCTGGATATCTACGGTTCTATTTTTCAATATATTCAACGAATATGATGACTTCTGTATGTATAGTTTGAAAATAATTATATATTTTCTGTATATATCTAATATGCTTATAGTTTGTGTTATTTCTTTAATTTATAATAATAACATTGCATATATTGCCATGTTTCGTAAATATTTCATTATTTAAATGTCACAAAGGATGAATATATTATAAAATAAGTTATATAGAAAGCTTAAATTTAAATAAAATATCAAATAATTTGTCGTAATGATCATAGTAATGTGTCTATAAATAGAAATAGAAAACAATTATAGAAACTTTTATTTAAAGCTTTTGTAACTAAAATAGGCAAAACAAATTAAATATCGAAAAAATTACTACTATATTTAAAATAAAATATTCAGCATTATTTCTATTATCTTATAAAAGATTTAAAGAATCACTTCAATGTAGAAGAACATCAAAAAACAAATAAAAGTTTCCTTTTCACTTACATTTACTTGCTTGGTTGGGCTTCGTATGGTATTAATAATATGATAAAATAATCCATTTGAATGATTACCTACTTTCATATCAATTCACGTTTGTTTGCCAGATTTAAATATTATGTCTAACAGTATTGCCAAATTTTATCAGAGCAATAATTAATGTTGATTATAAAAATGAATAATAATATATAATATACCTACTTGAATAGGATCAGAGCAATCAAATAGAATTAGGATTAAGAAAACAATATCAGTAATATTAACAAGCTGACAAAAGTAAGAAGATTTTTATGGCTAAATGTTTTGATAGTCTAAGGGCTAATAAATGTGTAATGATCTGGAATAAGGACAAAATATACCTTACCAGATTATGGAGACTAGTAAAGTGAAAAATCACAGGTTCAGCGGTCTGTAACATGACCGATATTTTTTATTAGAACTTTGCTACAGTAATTTTTTAAAAATATAAACTTCAAGCTCAAATGAAACTAAAAAAATATGCTATATAGCAAATAGCTATGCATCAATTCTATAAAAAAAATTACACATTGTTGTATTTTTTATAAACTGTCATTATGTTTATCTGTATTAATATTATAAATAGGTAAAATGTTAGTACACACTAAAACAAGCAAACAAACTTAAGGGATAAACTCTGAAAGTTTAGTACTTTCCGATTTCCGATTTGAAAAAATATGTTTATGTATTGCCTGCTTAGTAGGGAGGGTTGTAGGCTACATTACATCACGCTACAGCTCATTAGAAGCGTTTCCAAAAACTATAAGCGCAAGTGAAACTGTGAAAAGCAGCTAGTGCGTTATAAATATTAAATAAGCACATTACTTTATTGTCTTTATAAATTAATATAAAGAATTTCATAAAACCTATAGTAGGATATCTATTTAAAAGGGTTTTACTGTCTCATTATTGAAAACGAGAGTTCATATTTTGCTTCCACTTTTCGGGGAAGCCTTAAAGAGATTATTGAGTCAAGAAACGGCGTACGTTTAATAAATTGTTGTAACCTCACGTAGTATCTGTGTGAGAGCAACATAGGAATGTATTTCGCTTCAGTTAGACAAGCTCTAATGCTGGGATTACGAAGAAAAAGTGGTCCGACCCTCAAACTGGCAAAACTGGATTATCGACGAAATCGGGCCATTAGTACGCGATACACCTGATTACTTGCTTCTATATTGATGAGAGTTTCATCTACAACTAATTGAATGGAATAATCAAGCGATGGTGTATGGAAGAGACTTTGGATATTTATTTTCGTTAGCTCGGTATTGATTATATTACCTCTGTATTTTGTAGTCTCTTAAAGTGTAGAGTTTAAGAATTGAAACGAAATAATTGATTTTTTTTCATAAATTCGTTTAATTAATTCGATACTTGTATTGGATGCAAGTTTTTTGACAACACATTACAAATCTTTGAAATTTTCGTCTTCGTTACTGTAATATGCATATATTTCCTCTTGAATCGCTTGGTGTATTGATGAAATGTAAATTAAAATCCGTTTTAAAGAATTAAGTCTACAGACAGCGGGAAGCGATTTTGCTTTAT